>LVYW01000002.1:2157500-2826568 GCA_001630435.1 Sporothrix globosa
CAAAAAAAAAAAAAAAAAAAAAAAAAAAAAAAAAAACTCCTGGCCCCATGCTTCTTTTTATCTTCTCACATCGGTGGCTTCCGTTCGTGAGGAAACAGTGTACATGCCCCAAAGTCCAGCAAATAGAGTTCACCCTCACATCATATTTTAAGAAAAGAGGAAGGAAAACAAAACACAAGCAAAGTACACGCGCCATATAAACGAGCTTCCTCTTACGGAATAGAGAATCGAGGTCAACACACGGCGTCCTTTTTTCTGTTTGTGTGCGCGCGTGTGCCAGCTTCAGATTTATTATGCGGCATCAGTCTTCCCGGGCCCCCCTGCACCAGGTGCCTCTACACCAGACGCTCCTGCTGCAGACGGCCCAGCTTCAGACGCTTGTGTTCCCGACGAAATGCTGTTCGATGCCTTCGTGTCGGTTGATCTTGAGCCCGATGGCCGAGTGTTTAGCAGTGCAGTCAACAAAGGGTCATCCGCTGAAACCTGCGGCGCAGACGTCTCGTTGACACTCTCTTCCAAAAATGCCTTAAACATGGTGCTGAGGGACTTGTTGGTAGGAGGAGGTCCGGACAACGACGATGATTCCAAGAGGAACTCAGTGTTCAAGGACGGTGTGCTCGGTGTCCGTCCAAACGGAGAGGCCGGCAGTCGTAGCGAGCTGCTCGAAGTACCCGGCCGCGCGAGACCGGCCCTTTCCTTTTCGTCGTCTGTCCAATGGAGCATACCGGCAATGACCTGCAGCACCTGGAACTTCTTGGGGTCCGAGCGGTCAATCTGCAAGAATTGAAGCAAGAGGTTGGTCATCACTTGCCTAGACGTTTGTTAGCAATAAAATTGGACCAATGAAGGGGCATACGAAAGCAGGTGACATACTGCTCCACGGCTTCTTCTGGCTTCATTTTTTTGATGAAGCGGAGAGCCCTGATGAGGTGTTCGTTCAGACCCAGCGACTCGTGCCGAAGTTTGGCAAGAGCGGCAGTCTTTTCTTTCAGCTCGACCTCCATGGTAGAAGCATGCGCAAGCTTTGTCCGAAGCACCTCGGCTTCTTCATTGGCCACGACAGCCTCTTTCTCGGCCTTTTGTGCGCGTGTTTCGGCCGCATCAAGCTTGGCCTCCGATTCCTGGACCATCTCGCGCAACTCATGCCGGCGTGCGTTCTGGAGATCCTCCAGGGAGCGCTGCAAGCTCTCGACAGTAGCGGCCTGTGCATCGCGGTCCTCGGCGGCTCGCTCGTACTGTTCACGCAGGACCCCGACCTGCTCTTCCAGATCAGACGCCTTGCTTTCCAGCAACGTGGTTCGGTTACGCTCTTCGAGTGCGATGACCTCCCAGTCGTTCATACCCTCTCTGGTATTTATTAGTTCTTTTTGCAGGTTTTCCAGTTGCTGCATCAGCTCCTTTTTCTCGCGCTGCCAGTTTTGCTGTGACAGATGGGTGCGGTTCCGGATCTCTTCCTGCTCGCGGTCATGCTCGTTATCAATGACGTCTAGTTCCCGTTGCAGCCGCGCCACCTCGTTAGCGGCAGCGGCTGTGGAAGCCTCGGCGTTGGCTTTGGCTTGCAGTAGGCGCTCGTTTTCTGCCTCGAGCTCCTCGATGCGTTCTCTGTTCTCCTCCAGCTCCTCCTTGTCGCGCAGAAACCGGGAGCTAATGTTCTCTTTGAGCTTCTCAACCCGGGTCACGAGATCATCATAACGGCTGTCTGCTGCGTCGCGCTGTGCCTCACTCTCCTCAAGGTCGGACCGTAGCTTTTTCGTTTCATCCTCGTGGGATTCCTGCGCCTTTTGAAGCTCTGCAACCTGCTGTCGTAGCCGTTCTAGTTCATCGGGGTCCGACTCGCCCTCGGGGCCATCGTTCATCGTCATGGCAGCGCGCGGGGTTGTGCTTGTGGCCTTGGATACAGTGGTGGTGGGTGAGGATGGTGCTGATGTTGCTGCTGAGTTGGAGGACTGGTCACCGTTGCGGCTGGCAGTGGAGGTGTCCTTATCGCCGTCCTTGTCAATCTCGGTACTCTCGGCGTCGGTCTTCGAGTGGGATGGTATCGCGTGGCCGTTGGCCGTTGAGCCGCTCCGAGTGTGGCCGTTGCCGTTGTCGTTGCCGCCGTCCTCCCTGTTGGTCGACGGTTTTGTCGGGCTGGGCGGTGTCGTTATGTTTGCAGGTGTTTCGGTGTCGATGTCGGGCTTCTGCTGCGTCCAATGGCGGTTAGCAAAGGGCGGTCCATGCATGGCCTCTCGGGTTGGAGCTCTCTCGAAAGAGCCAGTAACAGGGGTCAAGAGAGCGGGCGGCAAGGAACCTACCACTGGTGCATCGTCTTTTGAATGTTCGTCTACAACCTCGCCAGCGTTGTCGCGATCGGCACCATTTTGTGTCTCGGGCTCTTCTGTAGAAGTTGCAGGGCCAGTTGGCTCTGTTGGAGATGCATCCGTAGCAGCGACCTGCGCAGCACTAGCCTTGGCAGCCGCAGACTTCTTCTTCTTATTCTTCTTCTTAGCACCTGACAGGACGAACGGGCGAAATTGTTAGCTGGTCAGATCAAAGTGTCACAAGTATCGTGAAGCAGGTGGCGCGGGATGCTCCACGAACTAAGGGAGCGAGGAGGGGGAGGACAAACCTGTTGACGGGGCGCTGTCGTTCTGAGGGGCCAACAGTGGTAATGATCTTGCAAAGAATGTCATGGTGTTGGAGGGAAGAGCTCCTCTGGAGGGAGCTCAAAGGGCAAATGGGAGCGCAGAAAGACAGACGTGGGTCGCGAACGAGGGGATCGAAAGGAAGTCGATATATACGATGAGTGAAAGGGCCAGGTGTATTCGCGTGCATATATTACAGAGTCCAAGGTAAGCTCCGCCCTCCACAGCTGCATTGGCTTTTGCTGGCGTTGGGTTCCCCCTTCGTCTAGTGGCGGCGATTGGCTCGTTTGGGCGTGCTTGTCGCGTCGTATTTTAATCTGTTGCAGTCGGCGGGGACGCAAGGTGGGCGGACTAGGTCGTTAGAGGTCGTTAGAGATAGGGCTCGAGGTCGGAGCTGGATAGTATGTCGGGGCGCGTGATGATGACGTCTTTTGTGTGCAATGTTTATATGGTATTCGGAAATGTGTAAAGGACTGCAGTCTGTGAGCGAAGTTCGCTTGAAAAAGGGATATGGAAGGGTGGAAGAGGAAAGAGTAAGGACGCCGTGTGGAATGAAGAAGGCGCGAGTGGGAGTAAAAGAGCGCTGGTGCAGCGTTGCGCAGTTTGGTCGCAGAAGTGACCCACGCAGACTGGCAGAAGGCACGGCCTGTCTCGCGCTTTCCTGTTTTTCTCGCTTCTCAGCCTCTGAGGGACACCCATGGCACCACATTCTGGACCACCTAGTCCGCCAACACGTAAGCCAAAACAATGCCCTAGTTGCTCTTGTGGCCTGGCCCTATTAGCGGGCTGGGCCTCTGTCGTCTACAGCGATATTAGCTTCTTGAATGTACTCTCGGCTCTGCATGTCTCGACATTTTGCAGTCGTTGTTTCTGATTTTGGGTTGTAAACAACACAAATAATTAAGACGCCAAACAACAGACGGCCTGGGAGCCCGACAATTACCATTTTGCCGGCCTCGTAAAGATGGGCAGTAGTTTGGTACTTCTGTCGCCACGAGCTTCGTATCTGCAGCATGTACTTAAGCCATGTACCGATGCAGAGTGTAGACTTGGACCCACTATTCTGCACCCAGGCGACTTTATCTGGCAAGGAACCTCACGAAACTTTTTTAGGGACTTTTTCTTCTCTTCCGCTCTTCAAACTGAACACTTTGTCAACCCCAAGGCATGCACACCCTCTCGCGTGGTCGCAAGACTGCTGGGGAGGATGCATGCTTTCCCACTGGAGTGATGGCCCCGGACGCTGTTTGCTTTTGCTTTTGGCCATGGCTCACTCCAAGGCGGTATTTTGCTGGAAACGATCTTTTCGGTGAGGACGAAGGAGAAGAGACCACCAGCGCCCTTTATAATCCTCGCACAGAGTCTCTTTACGTGGACGTGCGAGGTTCGCTTTGGGCGTACATTTCTATGTTTCTGTGTTTTGTGTTTCTATGTTTCTGTCGGTCGGCGTGCACATGTGCGGTGCAAAGCCGCCAATGTGGAGGAGGACAGGCGATTTGACACCGTTGCGCAACGAGACGATATTCAGTGCTGTGAAATATTTGAGCACGATAATGCTCACATGTGCTTACCCTAACAAAGTACTGCAATATGACCAGAAGCAGATGCTATTAAAAATTCAACAGGTGCAAAAAGAAACTATGAAAACATGAACGAATCTAAACTCCCCAAAACCCAAAGGCATGCTGTTGGTCTGTAGCTCTTTTCTCTCCCACTTTCGTCACATTGTCACGCAGCGACCTTCTTCGCCCTGCCCTTCTTGCCCTTTGCTGGTGCCTTGGAGATGGCCGCAACCGGGTCCTCGGCGGCCGTGGGCGCCTCGAGTGTCTTGGTCTCCGTCTTCTCCTCTGTCTTCTCTTCTGCCTCTTCATCGGCCGCTGGTGCCTCGACCGTGGCCGTCGTCTTCAGCGTCGGGCCAGCATACGAGTAGCCGAGCTTGCTCTCGAGCAGCACAGCGCGCTCGGCACGGCGCTTAGCCTCGCGGCCGATCTTCTCTGTCCATGCGTCCTCCGGCTTGGGCTGGGCCAGCTTGCGGCCGGCCATGCGGTTCCAGGGCACGGCCTTGAAGCGGCGGTTGGCGCCCTTGAAGAGGTTGGCGGGGATGCGCTCGGCGGGGACGACGCTGCAGCGCAGCAGGTGGCCGAACAGCAGGTAGTTGTCCATGGTCTTGGCGACAATATCGGCGACCTCGCGCTCCTCGAACTCGATAAAGGCGTAGTGCTTGCTGGCACCCGTCTTGCGGTTGCGCGACAAGCGCAGGCGGCGGATGTCGCCAAACTGGCTAAAGTAGCTGCGCATCTCGTGCTCAAAGAAGCCGTGGGGGATGCGGCCGACATAGACGACGCCGCCAAATTCGGCGCCGTTGGCGTCTGTTGACGTGGTGGTGACTGTGCCGTTCTGTGTCTTGGTCTCCTTCTCGTCCTTGCCGTCCATCTTCGTGGTCTTGCTGGCCTTGACCTGGGCAGCCTTCTTCACGGCCGCTGCGGGTGCCTTGCCGACATCCTGGCCTGGTTGGAACAGGCTGGCGCCGCCCTTGGCCGCATCGTCCTCGTCGTCCTCGTCGTCGCCGTCAATCTCCTTAACTAGGGCTTTTGTCGTAGCGTCGTCCTCCACAGCCACATTTGTCTTCTCAGTGTCGTTCTCCTTGTCCTCCTCGGCGTCTTCTGTCTCGGCAACGGCAGCGGCCTTCTTCTTGTTCGTCTTGGCGGGTGTCGTCGTCTTGGCCTTCTTCACGGGCTCCTCAACGGCCTTGCGCTTCTTCGTGGCTGGGGACGAGACCTCCTCGTTGGCTGTGGAAGAGACAATGTCAGCAATCGGTCTTTTGAGGCGCTCCAGATCATCTGGTCGTCGCTGCCTTCCATTATCGTAAACCAACCTTTGCGCTTCACCACCTGCTCGGAGATTCTGCTTGATTTCCTAGGCGCTGACTCTGCGGCTGGAGCCTTGACCTTCTTGTCCTTGACCATCTTGAATATGTGTATGATTTTTGCGGAAATTATGAGGCGAATTTACACGTAAAAAAAATAAAAAATAATCCAAGATGCCCTTTGCCCGCGATAATTGAGGAGGCTGTCTGCTGCTCCAGCAAAAAAAGTTTCTGCCGCTACCAGTTCCCAAACTTTTTCTGCCGCGAAATAAAGGCGGTGAGCCAACATCGTTTGGCTGGCGTCTCCCCAGTGGTGTCCCAGCTTATTTCTTAGTGTCAAAGAGTCCACTAAGATCATTGGCTACTAGGGAACCAAGCACCTATTCCGAGACGGCCTCGTCCGTTACTGTAATGCATTTCAAATCGGTAGACAAATCAACGATAACAATGTGCAAGATATATGATGGTATCACGTCTGTCGTGTCCGTTAGTCTATAAAAGCCGAAGTGAGACATAGTCGGCGCGCTTTGCCATATCAGCACAATATCTCTACTGCTCTCACAAGTCCATGCAATTATGCAATTCTCATCATTCATTTGACTGAGGCTTTCACCTCTTTCTAGTATCCCTATGCTTTTTCATTGCTGTGGCAAAAGACACCTTCATGAACGTCACCGCTTCTCGCGAGGATCGCCAACAATCGACTCCAGCCGCCCGGCGAGCTGCCTGTGCCGGCGCACCACCTCCACCCATTCAGCCTCGGCGTCGTCGCCCACATCGAGCGTTGCCAAAAAGAGGCCAAAGTCGCCGCCTAAGCGGCCTAGGCTGCCCGCGCAGTACAGGACCTGAGTCAGCAGGCTGTCGCGCGACGCTTGGTCGCGCACTGCAGGAAGGTACTGCCGCAGGGTCTCGAGCAGTATGTCGACGAGGTGCAAGGGGAACGTCGCCAAGGCCGGTGGTAACGCCTCGAGGGGATCGAGTGTTTCGAGAGGGTCGCCGTGACTGCCGTGGTCCCCGTTGTGCTCGCTTTTCCTTTGTTGCATCTTGCCATTGATTGTGCTGCTGCTGCTGTTGCTGTTGCTGTTGCTGCCACCGCTGGCGCCATCTGCATCCACGTCCTCATGTCTTGTTGATGGTGTTTCTGTGACTGTCGGGAAAATACTCCGGAACATGGACACAATGGCAAAGCTCTGCTCGCGGAAAATCTCAATGTAGCGCTTGAGGTACCGCTCCGTCTGCTGGCCGCCCGACCAGGCATTCGCCGAGCCAATCGTCTTTTGCCGTGCCTGCTCTTGGTCCGCCAGCTCGCGCAATGGCGCCAGCGCGTCCAGCATGGCGGTGAGCGTGGCGAGCCGGCACACGAGGAACAGCGCCCCTAGGGCCCGTTCTTGTGCCGCCGTGTCGTGGTGCGAGCGCGCGGCGGCGCCCGAGCCCTGCGCCACGGAATGTGCCACTGACTGTGCCAATGCCTGTGTAGACTCGGGTGTGACGGCGGCCGCAGCCGCTTCGAGGTCGGGCAGCACCCGCCGCAGCCAGCTGATTGTCCGCAGCGACGCCGCAAGCTTCAGACCCGGCGCTTTGAGGGACAGGACCAGGCTCGCGGCCGTCGCCCGCATGGACTCGTCGGCCTCGCTGGCGACAGACCGGACCAGTGGCGAATCGGGGAACAAGGCGTGCAGGCGGCGAATGTGGCCATTGAGGTCGAGGGCCGACGCGTAGTTGACGGGCACAGCAGCCACAGACGAGGCCAGGAGCGGTGGCAGTTCCAGCACATCGACGAGCCGCTCGACGTTTCGTGACAACAAGAGGGCCTGGCGTCGGCGGGCAAGCACGTCCGCCTTGGCGCCCTTGGCGCCCTTTGCCCCCGCTTTGTGTGCAGCGCTCTCGGTGAAGCTTGCTGTTGCTGTTGTCTTCCCCGCGCGGTATGTCGTCGAGAACCGCAGGGCCTCGTCGTCCAGAGCAGGGATCGCCTTGCGTAGATCGGCGGTGCTGGCGGCAAGCTGGGGCACGGCAGTGCGCAGCGCAGCATGGCGCTTAGCCGACTCGAGCACCGGCTGGTAGGACTTCTTCGCGAGGCCCTGCAGAGCTAGCTGCAGCGAGTGTGCCGATTGCGTCAGCTTCAGAGGCTCTTCGGACTGCAGCGACGACAGCGGCCGCGATACCAGCGTCGCGAGATAGGAGAGGGCATCGTGGTCAGGCGGACCGAATCCCGACGACGGTTGCGTCTGCGATTCTGAGGGAGGGAAGGGAGAAGGGGGTGGCGCCGTCGCCAGAAGGTCATAGAGAAGGTCGGCCATGGCCGGTGGGTGGTTGTGTGTCGTCATTCAAGACTTGGGAATGGCTTCACAGTGGACAACGCTGTTGACGTGGGATCTTAGCGCGAGTCAGGCGCCACAGCCCACCTGAGCCACAGCACCCGTGTGGTGCTGCGCGTGGCGCCCCCTGACCTGCGGCGTTCAGTGGTCGCATGGTCAGGCGTCGCCCCGTGCTTCGGCACCTCAAGACACAAGACGTAAGTACCTCACCGCTGGACTGTCAGTACAAACAGTACATTGCACCGGCCGCCCAACAGACCTAACACAGCGATTCCTGCCCCCTGAACTACGGAGTGTATGCAACCAAAATTGCGATAAAATAGTCGCAACCCACTAATACCCTGCCAGCTTGCTCTAGCGTTCTAGCCCTTCCCCAACAAACCCAAAAGCTTCCCCACCCTTGACCTGCTCAGCACCTGTCTTGTGCGCTCACCAACCAACCAATCTGCAACCTTGTGCCTCTTTTGCTGCCTTTGCTGCCTTTGCTGCCTTTGCTGCCTCCCATCTTCAACTCGCATCCGGACTGCCAAGGCACCCCCTCCAGACTTTACCTCTCCTTCGTCATCCTCTCTTGCTGGTGCCTTCCTACATCATTTTTGTTTTCTGCCACTTCTGCTATGCAGCCCGTTGGCGCCGTCTAGTTTTCATCCTTCAACTCTCCTCGACGAGAGTTTCAACTTCGACTTTGTAACCTGTGCATCACGGCCTTGAGACCGGAAGACGGTTCCTTGTCCGTCATAGAGCCTTGTTGGTTTCTTGTACAGTCTCTGTTCTCTCAGGTTTCTTTCGACGCTTCATCCACTCGTCAGGTTCGTGTTCTCTCCATCCTCTTTCATGATTCTTTTATTTTATTTATTTTATTTTGTTTTTGTTTCAAATCAAACGCAACGAAGCACCTCTCCCCATTCTTTCGGTCTTCTTGTCGCATCACTCACAACCATTCCTCTCCTGCGGGCTAAGCGTTCACACACGTTCACACCCTGCCTCCCTCTCCCGTGCAGTATCTGCCATACCTGTCATGGGACCCGGCGGCTGCCTGCAGCCTCTTGACGAACTACCATATAACATGAAAGTCTGGCCCATTTCACGGCCTCGTGTTCACCTGCCTACATTTCCCTTCCTGTCCATCCTATCCATCCTGTCCATCCTTTAGCAGCTCTTACCGAATATCTTGCCGTTACGACTAACACTCGGTTTTTTAAGGCCCGCGTACTTCCGTCACCATGAAGGACGTCTTCCCCATCCCACAGATCCCGGGCCTTAGCCGGGCAGTCCAGCCCTTAGCCGACAAGCTCGGCTTCGACACTCTGCCGCTGCACGTCCACGAGGTCGTCTTTGCCGCCCTCTTCTATACCTTTGTGCAGGTCGTCGTCTCCCCCGTCCTGTCCAACTACTATTTCCCCCACATCTACAAGCCTATGAACCGCGCGAAAAAGGCCAACTGGGACAGCCACGTCGTCTCCATGGTCCAGAGTCTCCTCATCAACGCCCTCGCCCTCTGGTGCATGTTTGTCGACCAGGAGCGGAAGAACATGCATGGCGACTGGAAGGAGCGCGTGTATGGTTACATGGGCACGCCCGCCATGGTCTCCGCCCTCGCCTGCGGCTACTTTGTCTGGGATCTGGTCATTACCATACTCAACTTTGACGTCTTTGGCCCCGGCCTGCTCGCCCACGCCGTCAGCGCCCTCGCTGTGTTTTCGTTTGGCTTTCGCCCGTTCCTCAACTACTACGGCCCCGTCTTCATCCTCTACGAGCTGTCCACGCCCTTCCTCAACATGCACTGGTTCTTTGACAAACTGGGCATGACTGGCTCGAGCGCCCAGTTCTACAACGGCATAGCCCTGCTCAGCATGTTTTTCTCCTGCCGCCTCGTCTACGGCAACTACATGTCCCTCTGGGTCTACCGCGACATGTGGAACGCCATTTGGGACGGCCCTACGCCGGAGTGGGTCGCCAACCCCAACGCCCTCAACGACCCGTCCGTACGCGCCATCGCCGGAAGCAAAGGCCCCATCCCGCTGTGGCTCTTCGTGCTGTACGTCACCAGCAACCTCATTCTCAACTCGCTCAACGTCCACTGGTTCTTTAAGATGATCAGGGCCGTGCGCAAGCGGTTTGAGCCGGCGCCGGGCGCGCCGGCTGGTAAGGAGGCGCCCGTCGAGGCGGCTGCCGTCGCTAGCGGTGCGGCAGCTGCGGACGACTCTACCATTCGCCACCGGGCCACCGTCGAAGACCTGCTCAAGGTCGATGATTCTCTGACAGAAGTTCAGTAAGCGAGTGGGGTGTAGACTACCGGCGCGGGTGCGGGTGTAAAACATCATCTACTTCGTATAGTCCGTATATGTATGCATGTGTGTGGAGAGATCTAGATTTGAGATCTGGTTTTAGCATTGGCTCATGTTTCCCACCTCATAAAAGAGGTAAAGAGGTATCTGTACCCACACACGCGACAGTGCGTTTTGTTTTCCTGATTTGGTGGTCAACATTTTTTTTTACAACTGCAATTCATTCTGCGATCTAGCTTTTGGGTGGTTTTCTTGCTTTATCATACAGCGCAGTCGAGACAAGCAGTGGCTTTGACTTGGCTGATGATGAGAATTTCTTCTTTTTGTCATTTTATCATGATTTTCTCCCTTTCTTTTATTTTTGTATATAATGATATCTTCACACCATCGGAAGAACTGCGCCAGGATAGAACATCTTGTTTTATTTATTTTTTTATATTCTGTATGTTAAACTTACTCCCCACCTATCACTTTTATCCTTAGTCTCAGCGGCTACTTTTTTACTTTTCTACGCGTATTGCTGTTTAAAATACATATCTTTATCTCCAAAATAAAATAAAATAACTTGTGTTAATTATAACTATTCGCTGACACTCGGGTTACGCTGTGGCACACATCAACTTATTACTTTTAAAATCAACGCACTCGTCTAGATGTGCAAGCATTCCTGTTAAGTTGCCTGTCCAAAGTATAACTCTGCCCTTGCACCTCGGGTATCCGGTTACCTTAAGTAAAAAGTAGTGCTATGTTATTATGTATACGGAGATAGAATTATATACGATGTTGATGCTCTAGTTTTGTCCAAAAAGAAACAGGCAGACAGAGTGGCGAAACAAACGTCGAAGACAAGCAAAATCCAAAGAAAAGGGAATGCAGACAAAAAAAAAAGTACACGAAGCACGAGAGAAGTACAGAGACATTGTAAACCAGAAATCAAAACAGGTGGCGTTGCGGTCCAGGAGCATCAAAAAAGAGAAGGATAAAATAAAAGTCAGCTAATTTGTATGAGCGAGGAAACACGACGCCTGCTGAGGTACAGAAACATCGATCGCCACGAAGCCTATTGCCTGCTCTTTTATAAGCACAAGAGGCAGGAAAAATAACGGAAAAATGTGGACAGCCAAACACAAATATTGCCGGCATGAAGACGTTCCGCGGCGATTAGAAACCGAACGGGTTTTCCGGAGCTAGTTGAAGTTAGTACGACGCATAGAATTAGAAAGTAGAGAAATGATCTTCCCAGGGGATATTCTCGTTAACTTACTCGCTGCCGAAAGGTTGGCGCGCCGGCCCGTGGCCTGGGGCATCAACTTCTTCGTCTCCTCCGTTACACCGAAACGGACGGGGGGCGGGGGACCCGTCTGCTGAGGCAGAAGGGGTGCCGGGGTGGGAGCCATGCCGTGGTTGCCGAAGCCCTGTGTGAAGGGGCCGGTCGGCTGAGGCTGCATGGGCTGTATAGTTTGCTGCTGCTGCGCCGGCGGCGCCGGCATGGCAGTGCGCTGGGGTTCCAGAGCCGGCGGCAGCATCGAGTTGATGTTGCCACCCTGTGGCGGGGCCATGCTGAACTGTTGTTGACCGTGGTTGAAGGGACCGCCGAAGCCGGTGGGTTGCATAAGCACAGGCTGGCCGAATTGGCTCTGCTGCTGTGGCATAAATTGTTGGCCGGGCATGCCAAATCCGGTCGGCTGCGGTTGCTGCTGAGTGGGCATGCCCGTCATCATGGGCATCATACCCTGGGGCTGCTGCTGTGACATCATCTGCTGCATCTGCTGCTGGTATTGCTGCTGCATCCGTGCCTGGTTGATGTCGTTGAGGCTCTGGCCTGCCGGTGCCACCTGGCCAGTGACCATGCCTGTCATGTGGGGCTGCAACGGGGGTGGGCTGAATGCGCTTGGCTGGGCAGACTGCGGCGCCGAAAGCGGGCGTGAGGGAGGAGGAGGGAGCAGACCGCCCTGGCCCTGGGTGTACTGCGGGGCCATGGGCCGCGCCCGAGCAAAAGCAGCCGTCTGCTGTGGCTGGAGCCCGTTCATTCCCTGGATGCCGGTCTGCTGCTGGGCCAGGCCGGCGAACATCGCTGGAGAAGCGCCCGGCATTTGCAGCGGAGGCTGCTGTTGAACAGGAGGCAGCGACACTGCTGGTGTTGCTTGCGCAGGAAGCGTGATAGGGGGTGGAGGGTTGGGGTTGAGCTTCTCTGCCGGCAGGGCCTGCGAGAGAAGCGACAGCTCTTGCATCGAGCCAGTCAGGGCAGCAGTGGGCTTTGCAACAGGCGGTGGTGGAGCGGGTTCAGGAGCATGCTGGGCAGTCGGAGGTTCTGGTGCCGCAGCAGGAGCAGGCTGCCGGGAGGGCTTTACATCCCATGCGTCATCATCGAACCCGCCACCACTGGACGCAGATGCCTGTTTCGGGGGCGGGGCAATTCTCTCTGTAGGGGTTTGTTCCACTGGTGATGCAACACGATTGCCATTTGTAGCACTGCTGGCGTCACCCGACTTTTGCTGTGAGAAGGCCTTGGCATCGACAACATCATTTGCCTGAGTCGTGGGCGTAGGCCGGCCACGGCGCGTATTGTTTCGCAGGGTGCCACCTGGGCCCGAGAAAAGACCGCCGCCCTCGGCACCATCATCACCACCCTTCTTCGAGCGGCCGTACTTGCTGTCCAGGAACCGCATCACCTTGATGATATCTCCTTCGCGGAGGCCAAGAGTCCGGAGGTTGCTGGCATTAATATCCGGCAGGACGCTCTCGTCCATGTTGTCTTTGACGAAGGCCTGTGCATACCTTTCGCACAAGCCAACGGCGACTTCGCATGTGAGGAAGAACTGGAACCAATCGTAGTCGGACTTTTTGGGCTCGATGGAGGCGCCGACCTTGGTGCCAGACGAGTTTTGCGACTCGTCGTGCTGTTGCTGGATCTGGGACCTGCGCTTCATGCTCGAGAGCGGCTTGTCTTCGTCCAGGGAGACGCCCGTCACAGCCTCGACGTACTCGAGGTCCTCCAGTGACATCTTGGCCACGGGTACGGCAATCTTGACACCGTTCATCTTGTGCAAGTTGATCTTGCCGTCCTTGAGACCTAGGAACTGCGCATCCACGCTGAATGATTTGGTGCGATCGGTCCAGGTCCGTACCTTGGACGCATCGGGTTCTATGTCGTCTTAGTGGGGAGTCGTAACAAACAAACAGTGAGTATGGATGGGGTGCTTAATATACGTACTGGCCTTGCCCGAGCGGGAGCTGCTGCCGTTGCCATTCTCTTTCTTGCGCTGCCCCTGTTGTTCACCCCCGTTAACGTTCGTTGCATATAAACTACTGCGCCTCTCAGGCGGATGCACGCCGTGGCCTACCTCGTTTGCTCGTTTTGACTCGTCGCGCACCGCTGCGCGCACGGCGTCGCGTGTCAGGCGCTCTTCGTCCAGGCGGTTCTGCTTCACCGTAGATCTGGCACCGATAGTTGCCATGGAGGCCGAGATGGCTGGGGCCGTGTTTGTAGTGGGCGAGCTCGGCGCGGGTGAGTGGTGCCCGGATATCGGCTGCGGGGGAATGTCGGATGTAATACTGCCTGTGACCTCGACGTAGCTCAGAGGCACGACACCTTCCTTGCCGTTCTTAACACGGCGCACCTGGCACCACTCCTCACTGCGACGGTCGTCGAGGACGATGACCTCATCACCGGTAGCCACAGTAACCTCATCGTCGCCCTGGGCCATAAAGTCGTACAGAACCACGGCCTTCTTCAGCTCGTGGCCGGTGCCTGCGAGGATGACTTCACGCAGGCCCTCGGCGCGAACGGCACCGGCAAGCTCGCCGAGCGCACCGACAATCTCCTCAGCCGTGTCCTTGGCGCCGGCGTGGAAATCGACGCTCTTGCTGGGCTTGACGAGTTCCATAAACACGTGTTTGCCCTCCCGCGAATAGTGCGTCATCTTATCAGCAGACCATTCCTGCGAGGGGCCGTCCTGAGAGCGTTCTGGTGCGATCAGAATAACACCAGTCTTGAGGTTGATGCCGAGCGTTGTGGGCATCTTCTTTCGCTTGCCCATGACGGACACCATCTCGGAAATGTTGTACAGGTGGAAACCGCCCGGGCTCAGGGTGTTTGGGGCATGCGACTCCTCGTCATCGTAACCACCGCTTCTGCTTCTGTCACCGGCCCTGTTGCCGCCGTACGCATTACTATTGCTCCGTTGCGGCAGAGATGGTGATGGCTCGTCGTCGTCGAAGTTAGCTTGGGGCCGCGGCCGTGTCGGCAGTGGTGGCGAAAGTGGATCCTCTCCTTCAGAGGCGTCGTCTGAGAGGTAACGAGGACGGTCTGGTAGCGAAGGGGGAGGCGTCGCCGGTCTTTGCGCAGCAGAGCGGCCAGCCAGGACGTTGGCGAGTGCGGTGGCGGCAGCTGAATTGGCATTGGGGCTGCTCGGCTCGTTGGAAGGCGCGCCACGGGGAGGAAGGCGTGGACTTGGGGTGTTGTCGCCGTCATTGGTCGTGGCCTGTCTTGACGGGAGCACGGGAGGAGGCGCCTCGGCTTCGGGTTCATCGTCCTCGGCATCTGCAGCGGCCGCGCTGGTTCCATCCATATCGATGTAATTGGCAGGCGCAAAACCGTAGTCTTTGTCGTACCCTGCAAGAATCCAGTCGGGATCGGAGGTGTCGTAGATTGCAAGTTGAGCTTCCTCCGGAAACGAAAGCTCCTCATCGGTCTGTCTTGTATATTCGTACAGGGCGCGTGCATGGCGAATCGGTTGTGCCTGGTTCAAACGGTTAGACTCGGAAGAAACGTGTGCATATACTTTAACGGGCGGCCAGAGTGGTACGACAGTTCAAATCAGCTCAGTCTTACCTCCTCGACGTAATTTTCTGGAATCAAGCCTTCGGGCTCGTCCTCGTCATCGCCAGCGGCCTTCTTTTTGGCTTTCCACCAACCATCGCCGCCATCCTTGTCGAGGACGTAGAGCAGGCTGCCCTCGGTGATGGCCAGCTCGCCCTCCGACTGAGGCACATAGTCGTAGAGGGCCTTATACACACCGACAAAACCCATGATGTGAAGAGGTTGTGGAACCGCGCTAGGAATGTTGTCGGAGATGACCTCAATGAGATGAGAGAATAGGGGCGGAACGCCCGGGGGGTCGTGACTCGGCCGGACGGGGTGAGGCGTTGAGTAAGAATATTCGATCGGAAAAAAGCGTCGTGCACCGCGAGGTCGCTCGTCGTTTTGGGGAGGTGGAACACGACGTGCTTCTGTCGTCGATACGGCTATTGCCTTGCCCGAGCGCTGTTTGTCGTCGACGCCAGGGGGATTCAGTGACGCCTTGCCAACGCGGACATGCTAGTTCGTGAGATGAATGGGGTGATGCCGATATCCGAATCTCGGTTCAATTTGCCTTTCGACAGAAGCTGTCTTGCGATCACAAGGAAAACGGTCTGGCTGCACAAAAGGAGAGAGAGTTTGATTGCCGGAAGCGCGGATGGTTGTGGATTTGACAGGAACGTATTACCCAAAAGGTCGTTTCAGGTGGGAGGCTGGCATTAAACAGTCTGAAGTCAGCATAAACAGTGTGACAGTTGCGAAAACAAGGTACCGCCTGCAACTGGGGGGTTATGTGCGGTTCGTAGAGGCTGGTCGATGACGAAGCGAAGCTGCAAGCACCCGATAAAACAGACAGGCAAACATGGGAATGAAGGGTCCTGCTTTCTTGCCTATCCTCCCTTGGCATTGTGCAACGGAGGCAACGAGATGAGAGGACAGAGAAATGAGGGCGAAATGGCTCACAAGTAACGATGATGGGCGATTGGGGCGCTGTTCCAAACCGTAAGAAATAAAAGTCGAAACCAACAATAATCGAAAGAGAAAGAGACCGCCCTCGATCGCGTGTGTGTGCGCAGTCCGTGCCGGGATCGGGGTTGTGGAATTTGGCCAACGCAAAAAGGATGAGCTGGAAAAGGGGAGGAAGAGGAGAAGACTAGGAAGTGAAGTTGCCAGGGAAGAAGAGGAAGTTCTGTTGAAGAAAATGAGGTTAGGCGACTGCGTTTCTAGGGGTGGCAGGAGCAGGTGGGTGGGTTTGGGTTACGATGCCAAATAGAAAGGAGGCGAAGTAGAGGAAGAGGGAAGGTGCGGCCACCAGCGGAAGAGGAGCGAATTGGCAGCCATAATTACATCGAACTGTTAGTAGTGTGAGGTGCCTTCCCCTTAAGTTAGGCTTCTGCACCCGGTGGCTTATTTTACAATTTCGCAGGGAAGGAGCAAGCTGCCTGGGCGAAAGAAGAGCAAGCCGCGCGCAGAGTCGTAGCACCGTAGTTGCCCGTATTTCGCAGCTGACTGCTAGTATGTTTCTGGTAGTCTCCAAATCTTAGAAAGCAGGCGCCGCCCGCCCAGACGTGACTTCATACAACATAGTGGCCTTGCGAAGTGGGGTATGGGAATTGGGTTGGCGGAAAGCAGCTGCAACACAGACCTAAAGCTGGGCGGAAACACATGAAGGTGGCTGTGGTGCTAGTCAGTATGTATGGCTACGGCGGGTAGCTCTGGAAGCTCGACAGCGAATAGTGCACACGTGACAATCAACTTGTAGTATCTCCGCAAAGAAATTCCCACGCAAAAGAACGGTTGCACAAAAAGTTGCTGGTACAACTGCATCGCCAATGAATATTATTTCCCTAAAATTACAACTTCTCACGAGCGCTCTTGACACGATGCGAAACGCTCTTTCGTCGCTTTTGAAGCGCAATCTCAGATTCCCAATTCAATATCGAATAAAAGCAGTACACCTATCGTAGAGGACACTTAATAGTTCGTGCTGGGCGCCCTTGTTGTGAGATGTTCTATTCTTTTGAACATTAGTCCTCGTCTACACCGTCCTCCTCTTCTTCGGGAGCACCAAAACTACCCGTCTTTCTCAGCCGGCTGGTCGAAGCACCCGTGACGGTGCCGTCGTCTGCCTCGTGGTATGAGTTCTTGCGGATGCTGTTGCGGCGCTGGCTGCGAGTGGCAACGCCCGGGAAGTACCGGGGTTCCGAGCCGGACAGGTGCGCACTTGGGTTCGGATCAACAGCACTGCCGGCGGGTGTGCCTGCACCAGACGTCGTTGCATCAACAGGCCATGTGCTCTCCCTAGAGAGGACCAGAGGCGATGCTTGAATCGGGCCGCCGGAGGCAGTGTGCGCGGCGGTGCCCAAGGTCGGAGTCGCACCTCCCTGTGCCGCTGCATTCAATGCACCGGTTGAAGCACTTGCTAGGCCGGCGTGGGCTGAAGTAATATCCGTTGGAAGAGGGCCGGAATGGGCGGCTGCGGGCAGGGTGACGAAACTCGGTCCCGTCGCAGGACCGGTTGCCATGGCGGCGGGAGTCGGCGAGTTGGGCATGGGAGCGGCGACAGAGGCCTTGAGCGACAGCGATGGTGATCTGGGAACTGCCGCACCCTTATCCCATGGCAAAGCGGTATCTTCCTCCGCGGGCCTGGCAGGAGGTGCCTGTGTGTATTTCTCAATCCTGTGCATGTCAAGTGAGTAATGTTGTCCTGAATTTGGGAGGAAAGAGGAGAGACAAAAAGGAAAGGCAAAAAGGAACCCACATCTGCCATTCTTCACGTAGTGTGCTGTAGCGGAAGTGCTGCCGCCGGTCGGGGATGTTGGTCTTGACCATCATGTTGCCGGCAATGCCAGGCTTGTAAAAGTCTGGGCCGAGCCACTGCTGCTTGATGGAAAATTCGTAGCCGCTTTGTACGACCGAATTCTTGGCCAGCTCGCACATATCGACCGGGCTTAGCTTGTAGATCTGCGCCGCTACGGCATACTCCTCGATCAGCGGCTCCTTGGTGAAGGCGAACTGCAGCGGATCGTCTGTCGAGAGAGACACGTTGAGACCGCGCTTAAAGTACTGGTGGAACGGGTTGCGCTCGTAGGCCAGGAACAGCGCGTTGTTGCTGAGCGGCGACATGGCGATGCCGATCTGCTCCAGGTAGTAAATGTACTGGAGAAGCGGGACCTTGCGCAGGAGCAGACCGTGGCTGATGCTGTGCGAGCACAACAGCGCCACGGCGAGATGCTCACTGTCACCGGCTTCACCGCAGTGCGGGCGCAGCACAAACGTGTTGAAGCCGCGCTGCTTGCGCCAGGCGTTGAGCGTGGCCATGTTGGCAAAGAGATAGTAGATCCAATAGCTGTACGGCGGGTTCTGGCCCGAGTTCCACGACTTGGGCACGGGGAACTTCTTGAAAAGGCGGCGCTCGACCTTGCTCTCGTCGTCGACGCTGTCGAAGCCAATGACACGCTGCAAGAAGACGTGCAGCTTTGGGTACTTTTGCGGGTTCTTGGTCGCCTCAAACAGCGGCTCAAACACGTTCTTGATGACCTGCTCAAAGGACTCCATCAGGCCGGTCGCCTTGTACACGTCGTACAGACGCGGGATTTGAATAAGCCAGCGCACGTTGTGCGAGAAGAGCTTGTTGTCGACAACCCAGGCGGCCAGCTTCTCCCACTCGTGGATCGACTTGCCATAGATTGAGATGCGCCATTCCGCCATTTGGTACTTGCTGGACTCCATATCGGAGATGACCTCTTTGGTGATCTCGGCCAGGTAGCGGCCGTCGATGTCGTTGTCGGTCTTGAGGAAGATGGTCCGCAGGCGTGATTCCCCAATCGGATTGTACTTGAGATTGAATTTGTCGAAGCGATGGAAGGTGTCCTTGTGCGCATGCATATCCAGCGTGTCAATGCTGAGATCGTATGCGGTGAGGTTGATGCTCTCAAACACCTCAGCGAGCGTGAGGTGCTTGCCGTCACGAAAAATGACGACCTCATCCGGACACTTCTTCATCTTGCTCTTGATGAAGCGTAGCAGATGCTTCTGGTTCATACAGGCCGAGTGGTGAACGTGTGTGTCGACTTTGCGGACGTTGTAAAAGTCACGGTGCGGCACCCGCTTCGTATCCGCCGTCTCCTGATATTCGTTGAGCAGCGTGTAGAGACCAAACTTGCCCTCCAGGTACTGCAGTCGCCGGTACGCAAAGCTCTTGCTGGGCCCGTCGGCCGACACGTTGAGTATGGGCTCCAAGTCCATGTAGAACTCGCGCAGTGTCGGCACGCTGACAATTGGCGTGTCGGCAGCGGCCGCCTTGTCGTTCTCAAACACTTGGTACACGCCACTGTCGTCCAGGCGGTACGTGAGCTCGCTCTCGCTCGGAAACGGGCCGAGGTCGCCTATATCAAAGTCCTCGCCAATGTCCTGGCCCGGCTTCCGCTTCTTGGCCGACTTCTTGGGCGCATCTGTTTGCTGCTGCTGTTGGGGCAAGACCATGCTATTCGCAAGGCTGTTGTTCACGCTGTTAGCAGCCCGCGTGCCGTTAGCCGTGGCGCCTGGAGCATCTTGGTCCGCAGTCCATACCGGCTCCGGTGGCTGCGGGTAGATGGTCCAGCTAGGGTCGTCCTTGGGGTTGTCCATCGGGCCCTGGAGCGAGAGACGAATGTACTTATGGCGCAGGTCGATGATCTTCTGGATGTTCTTGAAGATGGATGTGAGCTCAGACGTGATTTGCGGGTCCGCGTCGGCGTAGGAGGTGCTGCCAATGCCGGCCGGCTCGCCAATGTTCAGCTCCGAAGGACCGGATGTGGCCGCAGCAGCAGCCGCCTCAGATGCAATGCCAAATGACAGGCCTGCACTGAAGACGTCGGGACCAGCATCGGCACCCACGGCACTGCGACCGCCCACATTACCACCCAGGACGGACCCGTCTACAGCGTGTAGGCTGACCGATGCACCATCATGAGCATCCACAGCCGCGCCGCTGGCACCCGAGCTGACGCCATGATGGCCGCCCCCAGACGTTGGAGCGGGCGGGAGGGGGTCAGAGAAGCGGCCATTGCTACCCAGTGGCGACCGCATCAGCATGCCACCTGCGTCACCATTCCCAATTGGTGGTGGTGCGCCGCCTTGTAGGACAGGGCTGGAAGCGGTGGTGGTTTGCTGCTGTACTTGTTGCAACTGCTGCAACTGTAGCATCTGCTGCTGGGCGGCGGCACTCTTTTGCAGGTCCAACTGGCTCAGCTGGTAAAAGAGTTTGGCATCGCTCTGGCTCATCTGGCGGTCAGCAATCGGGTCGTAATAGGCGCTTCGTTTCGGCATGTCCCGCGGAAGCATGCCCTCTTGGAGTACGGTGGCGGCCGTGGCAGGGACAGCAACTTCTTCCGCATCGTCTTCGGAGGACACATCGAGCCTGCCTTCTCCTGCTGGTGTTTCGTCGACCGGGGTAACATCGCCGCCGACACTAAACCTTGCTCTGGGTTGTCGGTTGCCACCGCCAGCCATGTTCAGTGACGTAGTGTTGTCGCCATCGTCGTCGAGGAAGGTCTGGTGCTCCTCGCCAAGCTCTTCCTCGTAGTCGCCGTCCGAGTCGTTCATAGCGCGTCCGATCATGGGAGGGGAATTGGAGGTGGAACGAGAAGCAAGGTCGCCGTGAGCGTGGGCGTGGGAAAAGCCATGGTTTCGGTGCGAGCCTGCAGGTAGAAGACGGAACCCCGAGTCAGCTCTGTTTTGTGCAATCTCTGAGAACGTGCCTGCCAACGATGCACAAACAAACACCATCAAGTTCCAGGTAGAGGTGAGAGAGAATGCTGTGCTCTACTCCCCCGTTCTTCGAGTGTTCGATAAAACGTCTCTTACCTGACATGGCCGACGGGGATTGTTGGCCTGTTGGCCACCTCTTTGGAGAGAAAGGCGTCTCGGGACGAAACGATTGACGTTCTGCTCAAACGAAAACGGTGCCTAGTAAAGAGTGCGCACAATCACTTTGCTTGCCGACGCTGATATGTCAATGATAAGTGTTTGACTCGTGAGTGGGATTTGAATGGTGAGAAGTCGCCCTTGGAGGAAGAACTCCAAAAATTGGAGACATGGGGGGAGAAGGCTGTTGGTAGGTCCAAAAAGCGGTTAGGGCCAAGCTTTAGCACTGTCGCTCCTTCCTCCTTTGTTGCAAGTGCCAATGTCTCGGCCGTTTTTGACCCAACCGACTGCCAAAAAGAACTGCCAGCTATAAATACTTGTTGGACGACCGCTTCGTGTCATAACTGGACGAGCATTCCTTACAGTCAATTTCGAAAAGCAAGTGTCATCTAAACAGAAGGATAAGGCACCCCGCCGTGTGCGGCGTCTATCAGAGAGTCATAAGTAAATGTTTAGCTGCAGTCACTTCTTCGCACCCGGACGGGAAGGTGCAAAGGTGTGACGTCGTCTCGGTGTAAAGAAACAGCGCTGGTGCTCTCCTATTGTGTGTCATACCGGTGTGGCCCAGCGAGAGAAGTAGCGAAACAAAGCCCGAAAGAGGGGCTTGATTACGTCGAACGTACGCTGAGGCTGACCTGAAAAAAAAAAAAAAAAAAAAAAAGGACTGCATAGCGCACGGCAAGGCATGGCCCTGGCTCTTGGCTAGGCCAGGCCAGGCAACACCGGCCAGTTGGGAAGCGCAATCGTGCGCTAGCGGCAGACAAAAGCTTAATTTGCTGCCCACCAAAATCCAGGCACGAAATGTCACGACAAAAGAAATCATGTGGCTACGAAGTCATGCACAGCGGCAAATAGAAGTCTCTGAAGGCGAAAAAAGTATTCAGATGTACCGTAATGCCCTTCTATGTCCTCTATGGGGGTCGTTGAAACGACAGCATGCAGTGACGCTTTCTGATCTTCTGATCTTCTGATCTTCTGATGTTCTGATCTTCTCAGCTTTGTGCTGTGTCCGTCGTAATAAAAATGTAAAATAAGCAAAAAAAAGTGCAAAAAGGCATATGAAAACAAAATGAAACGCAGCCAATCCTGGCATCTTTCTCTAATAACTCTAGCTAACATGTTTGCGCCAATTCGATTTAGATAAGGCGTTCTAGCCCACCTTGACGCTCACAGCACGCGGCCGCGCAGACGGCTTCCTCTTGCCGTCAAACGAGTAGAGACCGCCGGCCGAAAAGACAATAATAGCGCCGATCAGCGTGCCGGGTGATAGGCGGTTGCCAAAGAGCCAGATGCTGAAAAGCAGACTGACAAGCTTGCGGATGTTGAGCACAATGGTCACGGTTAGGGCCGACGACGCGGCAGCCAGCAGGTTGACACCGCGGATGCAAGCATACTGCGTAAGGACGTTGAGCACCAGGTAGACGAGCTGGCTCGGGATGTGGATGCGCTCGACGCTCTCGCGCAGGCCGGCCGCAACAGCGACGTCGGCACCGTCCACCGCGCGCTTTGCGGCATTGGCGGCCGTGTTGGCGGCAGCGTCCAAGAACGGCAGAGAGAGCGGGGCGCTGTTGGCGAGGCGGGAATACTGGCGAACGAGGGACGGCAAAAAGGGAATGAAGAGCGGCAGGGACAGCAGGTGCGAGTAGAAGAGGTTCTCGCGCCACTGGGGCCCGTACTTCTTGTAGGTCTCCTCGGTGTAGAGGCCCATGATCGACGAGAGGACCTGGGCAATGAACAGGATGGAGAGGCCGATGATGAACTCGATGTTGCCCTCTGCGGCCTCTTCTGCGACGCCCTTACTCTGCGCATCGGACCAGGCGGCAACGACGACACCCACCGTCAGCAGGATAACGGCAAGGATCTGGATGCGGGAGTATCGCTTCCCATAAAGAAAGCCGGCGATCATGGTGGTGATGCTGCCGCCAGAGCGCAGGATGATATGGACGGGGACCGAGATGTTGTAGCTAAAGGCGTGGTTGTTGAGAACGTTGATACTGAAAAAGAGGACAATGTTGACACACCAGCGCTTGATGGGGACTTTGTTGGGTTGAATGAAGAACGGCGGGCGGTCGCCGTCGAACTGAGAGACGTAGCCGGTGATGGCAACGAAGAGAAACTGGGTGAACGTAAGGAGGGTACCTGGCAAGGTTAGCAGTAGCAGAGGGCAGGTTATGAGACGGTCGGAAAGCGTGAGGCAGCGACGGGGACATACCACTAGCAGGCTCGACCTTGATAATGGCTTCGAGCGCAAAGACGTTGGAGCAGCAGCCGCCAAAGATTAGAGCGAGCATGGCGCCAATGGTCAGCCATTGCGGAATGGTCTCGATAAAGATGCGGCCGGCGAGGGCCATGGCCCGTGAGAACACGGGCCGGTCGTCGTCGACACCGTACATCTCGGCCTTTTCCAGCGATGGGGCCGCGTTGATCACTCGAGGACCCGGCGCGGACGCCACATGTTTCGGGGGCTTATGCGAAGTCTGGCGGCGTCGGGCGTTGGAGGTTGTCATTTACACGGTTTGACGGGTCGACTAGAAGCGGCCGTGCTTTGTTCGTTGTATTTGCTTTTTGCTTCTTGCTTCTTGCCTCTTGCCGCCTGCTATAAATCGCCGGGGCTGTTGTTTGGCTCTCTCAGCTCACTCTCAGGTGGTAGGGAGGTACGTCGCCGTGGGCCGGTCCTGGTGTGGTCGGGACAGTTGCGTATTTGCTCAATGGGCAAGAAGAGGTTGTGCTCCGGTGCGACAGCAGCGTTTGATGTGGATATAAAGACGGTTGTTGGTGTCGGGGAAGGGCGGTACGTTGAACCGGGGCAGTCAATGGTCGTGGACAGAAGCGCAATTGTGTCTGGCGGACCGTTTGTCTCTCATATATGGTGACTTGGTGGGTCTGTATGTCTCGAGTTGTGCATAAAACCGTACCCAGGGAGGAATAGGCGGCGTGAACGTCTGTTCTGCGAACTGTATGAGTCGTGGTGGAAGATGCTGGGCCGAGACGCTGGATATGCCGGGATTGTCGGAATGCCAAAACTGTCTCAATGGAGTGATGTAGAATAGCAATGAGGGTACCGTACGACGCTTTTCTGCTGGAACAAAAAGGTTGGGGGAGATCGAGGAATGGCGAGAGGTTGCTGTGTTGAGGTTGATGTCGGGGTGGGGGGGACGAGGCGAGATGGGCAAGGGGGCAGAGCAAAGAGAGCGAAAGAGGAAAGGAAGGAGAAGGAAAAGGGAAGGAAGGGAAGGCAACGAAAGGAAAGACGGAGACAAGTGATCGGACGGCTGTTCTTGCCAAACGTGGACCTAATCGTCCTAATCGTGGCCGGCTCGGCAGTCACAAGGCAGAAAAGAAGGGGAAGGAAGAAGGGGCAAGCAAATACCGCCAGCAAGCAGCACAAAAGCACAAGCTGCGGTCCTTGGTCGTGGTTTCCTGCTTCTCACAAGGCAAGTCCGGGCCCAGATGGCCCCAGTGTGTGCTCTGGAAGAACCAATCCCCTGCGCTGTTTGCAGTCAGGAAGTTTCAAAAAAAAAAAAAAAAAAAAAAGGAAAAATTAAACAATCCAAAAGGGAGGATCTCCTTCCGCGCGAAAGAGAGGGCTTTGTGGGAAGTGGATCTCCCGAGGCGCGCGCTCGTGTCAATCAGTGAGAGCACGGGTGGCTATGTGTCTTTTTCAGATGACTGCCCGAGCGGCCCTCTCATTTTGGAGGCAGATCTTTTCTGGCATCCTTGTTACAGAATTAATGGTGTTGAAAGAGGCGTGTTGGTGCGTCGGAGGCAAGAGCCGCAGAATGATAGGGGTCGCCGCCAGCGCTGCCTGACATGCTACGGAGAAATACTCCGTATGAGAAAGAATGAGTGGATCCGTGGGCGCGCTAAGGAGCCCAAGAGCCATGAACCAAAAGCCACGCCAGGCCGGTAGAAAACAGTTAGCAGTTAAGAGGAAGGAACAGAATAGGAAACGTAGCGGCGCGGAAAGTGTGGGACCTACATGTGGGAACTGAGTTGCTTGTTGTAGATTGATCGATCAGAGGCGGCAATTGGAACTTACAGGTGAGCGGGCAGCTTTGCCGGACTGGCATTGATGAGGTGCCTTTTATAACGTTATGGACGGAGTACTACTTACTGGGTCTGTTGGCTGGAGCCGGATGACGGGGAGCTTCTGAAAAATGGCAAGAGCTTGAAGTGAGAAGGAACGAAGAACTGCTCAGTGCACGTAAACGAATGCGGGCCTGAGAAGCTGTCAGAAGAGCGCATGAGATCTGGCGACTGGCTCATGAGCACCGCAATCTGCAATGTGCCCCGCCCAGCTCCTTTCACACCACTAGCAGCGCTTAAGGGCAGGAACAGGGGCCCCAACACAAGGGCGCTAAGCTAAGGGTAAGGGGAGGAAACAACGTCGAATTACAGAGGGTTCATTGCCTTGGAGCCTTCAACAGTGCCGGATTCCACGGAGATACAACGAGTCTCGAGACGAAATAAGACGACAGCAAAGGAGAGAAAAGCAACAATACTCGAAACGGGTTTTTTGACTACGTCCCAGTTAGCTGGTCGGCAATTTGAAGCAAGTTGAAGCAGGCTGCACAACGTACGGCGGAATTGCCAGTAAGCCAGAACGTGATCAGTGTTCGTTTTCTTCTCTTACGTGTTGTAGGCTTTGTTACCAATATCACTGTCCTCCTCTCCGGCGTAGCAGTCCGTACAAACGCCGAACCATGGGACCGTGTTCTAGACAAGACTCAGTACCTCAGTACGTCGTACGACATGCTCAAATACACACGAAACAAAAAAAAAGCACTCCCTGCACATGGCCCATTTGGAGATTAAGATCAGCCCCTAAGCCTAGACGGGCCGAGTGAGCGAGCGATGGGATGCTACTTTCTGGAGATACGATTCGCTGCGGCCAACGCTACCGTATTCAGCAGGTGTCTGCAGAGGAATACGGCGTACGGACAAAGTAAGAAGTGATCCTCCAAACTGAGATCAGTACAACATACGACCGGATGTTCCGTACGTCGTACATGTACAACGTATGGCTCCGTTCGCGGACGAGACGACACCACAGGCACTCTCTCCCGTCGTCATAATACGACCCCGACCTCCGCCTTGTTTCTCCATGTGCAAGGATCTCATGAGGATTAAAGATGCATGTGTACGGACTACTTGTCGATCTGTGCCGCGACCTCTACACCCCATTAGACCCAAAGTGTCTTGATACATTGTCGCCATGGCCAGTAGTCTGTGGACGTGAATGGCTTTTATTTCGTTTTATTTGCTTGGTTGATGCTGTCTCCAATGGGTGTAATAGAATCTACAGCTAACAAGACAAGTCCATCCTGGATCGTTGGTCTGCCAAGCCGGTCCATACCGTCTCGACAACGCGGTCTGCGCAGCTCCCGCACACAGGGAGGGGAGGGACCAGGCTTACTTTTCCGTCTCTAGCCAAGATATCATTGTTGTCGTTTGTCCGTCGTCGTCGCGCACCACTCCGAAAAGAGAAAACAAAGACTCAAACGACAAAAGTGCAACAACACCCATCGTCCTCCAACCAGCCTCCAACTTGCCGTCGTTCTCTGGCTGCTCCGTCTCCCAACGTCACTCGACGCCCCCTTCTCTTCGTCTATCATATGAGACCAAAAAAATATCAACAGGAACAGAGCCCCTAAGCGCCCCTCCCGATGTCTTCGTTTCTGCCCAGCTTCTCGCGGACAGGATGCCAGTGTGTGCTCGTCTCTGTGTCTAAATATAAGTGCAATGGGTAAAAAAACACGGGAATGGTCAAGAGATAAAGTCAAGAAAGCGATCAAAACTGAGCAAGGTAGAATGGTCAAAAATATGAAAGATAACGGGAATCGAGACATAAGGGTGACATAAACAAGAAAACGACACGAGACAACCGCCGCCCCATCTTCATGATACGAGAGGAGTTGCGCCGGCTAACCACCCGAATGGACACTCTACAATGCGGAGAAGACAAATAACTGTATCGGACGTTTAGCGATGGGATCACGATTAGACAACAGGGTGTAAGCAAGGCTACAGGCACTCACGTTGTTAGTGGCGGCAATAGCGATACTGTCCTCGAACGGATGCCAACTCATGTGTAGGATCTTCTTGTTAAAATCGATCTGGTCCGCGTCGGTCTCTTTGCGCATCCGCTGGCCCTGGCCGGGTGTAGGGCTGCCCGACCGCGAGCCATTCTTCTTGCCATTGGCCGTCGGGCTGGTCGACGAGTTGATCGGCGTCGGCACGCCCACCTTCTTGGCCTTAAAGGCCGACTTGTCGGCCTGCAGGACAACCTCGGTCTCTTTCTCAGGGTCGGTTGGGTAGATCATGAAGTTGTTGTTGTAGCTGCCCGTCATGACATTCTTGGCATCGCCCGAAAAGACCACCTCAAACTTGTCAAAGATGCTATCGTTCTCGTAAGTATCACAGAGCCTCGGTCGCAGATGCTCGTGGATAGGGATTGTCTTGACAGGCTGTCGCTCCATGTTCACATCCCAGATCTTGACGGTGAGGTAGTCGCGGGACAAGATGTAACGGCCGTCGTGTGAGAACCGCACATCTGAGATGGATGAGATAATTTCCGAAAAGAAGGATCGCGATTGGGGATCCTCCTCTTGTTCGAACACTACAGCAATCTTTGTTAGCAAGCTAGAAAATACACAAAAGGAGGTAAGAAACCCAGGGGAAACTTACGCTTGGCGTGCTGGTCGCATAGCGCACTCTCCCGCATGTCCGCCAATTTGATAGTGCCCTTGGAGCTGGCATACATGAACCAGTTGCAGCTTTGTGGGTGAAACTCGGCAGCTGTGATCACCTCGGTGAGCTCCTCCATGTTGGCCGGCTTGATATCGACAATGTTGAAGCTCTGGTCTTGAATGTTGAGGTTCCAAAGGTTAATACGTAGGTCGTCGCTACTGATGAATGTTTCTCCATCACTGTTGACCGAGATGCTGTTAATGTGGTACGCATGGGCATTGGCGTAGGTCCGGCGGGGAACGGCGGCGACAACGGTGTCGTGGTGCGTGAGGCGGGGGAGCTTCAGGTCGCTCGCGTTACGGAAGTGTACAGATGGTAAGGGCCGCGGGGCGCCGCCGCCGGCTACGAGACCACCGGGCGTCAAGTCTTGGGTGAGGTTGTTCTCGGCGACGACTTTCAGCGACTTCTCAAACACCTTCCACAGCTTGATAGTCTTGTCGTTTGTCGACAAAAGGTAATGTGAGGCATTCTGCCGCCGGCACCACTTGATTTTGTTGATCTTTTCTTCGATTTCGAGCGACTTCAGGTAGTCAAACTCTGGCTCGTGCGATTGGAATTCGGTGTGGAACTTGTACTCGCATGTTTTCTTCTATGGACGAGGCAAGGGTCGGATACTGTTAGCCATCACATTTCCGTCGCTAACTATAAAAACCCTGTTGCACGATGAAAATGGACAGTACTCACAGTTTCGTTGCGTTCAAACAGGACAACTCTTCCTCCCTTGTCTCCTGTTGCCAGATAATTGCCCGTGTGATCAAACTCGACGGTCGAGATGATATCGGCTACGTAACAATATTAGTACCGCTGGTCTGGTGAGATGCGCCGAGGTGCTACCTTTCAAGTTATGTCTGAGACTTACCTTCCGTGATATCTTCCACATCACCCTTGTCGCCAAAGCACCTGCGAGGAGACGATGTGTTAGCGGTCGCTTGGACACGACGAGAGCACCTGACAATGTCCAAATGATACGGGTCTCGAAAAGGAAACATATGGGTAGAGGAGTCTTTGCCCGCTGGGTTGTAAATCGGGGTACGTGGAGGAACTTGTTCCTGAGATATAAAGAACCGGCGCCGTCATCCTGGCCCACAAACGCAGCAGTACTATCAAGCGGGCCCAATTGAGAGGGAATATGAGAATAAAGAGGGAGCCTTGACAACAAAGAGACGCTTGGCAGCGGTTGGAGGGGCGCGAGTAATGAACCGAGTATGGAAAGGACTCGCAGGAGGAGTTCGAGGGATAAAAGAGGAAGGGTAGAGAGGGACCAGGGGCAACATACTGTGTGAACTTCCACGTAGGGGAGTTCGCCTCTGCTTCCACCATGATTCCAAGCCTGATTCGCAAAGGGTGCCGGTAGAGCCGCCCTTTTGTTGGTCACGAAACGAGTTGATGAAGTTGGTATGACGCGCAATCGATATTGGGATGGTAAGGGCGACGTTGAGCCAGGATAGAGGGCGATTACGGTCGACAATTACGGTGAAGCAGAGGATGATCTATCGAGCACCGGAGCTGTTTTAGCAAGATGTCTGAACGGGATACAACATAAGTAAAGCGAGGCTGCGGAAAGGGATGCGACAAGGAGCGAGGCAGCAAGCAATGGAAGCAAAGCAGGCCCGAGTGCCGCGATGAGATACGCAGAAGAGCAAAGTTCAAGCTAGGAAATATGTCGCGCGACAAGCACTAGGGGTAAGGTAGGGAATCAAGAAGCAGGAGGGAAGGGGCTGAAATGACAAGCTCGAGGAAACTGGGTGCGTATTGGGTTTGACGATACTTGAGGAACGACAGGAGGGAGTTTAGCAAGCGACAAATGCAAGACACGTGGAAAGGTGTGGGCCGCAAAGGAGCTTTTTGGGTTGACAAATGGGTGTTTTGTTTGCGTGCAGGGTCCGGGGCCATGCATGTGGAGAGACGCCCAATATGATACGGAAGGCAGGGCAGAGAGGCTATCTGCAATTGATAAAGCAAGCGGAGAAGGAGGAGGCAAAAAAAGCAAGTAAAAGAAAAGCGGGAGCGGTATCACACCTTTGGCACGGTCTGGCCGATGTGGACGTCTTGGATCCTAATTCGGAACCGAAGATGCGTCTCGTGGGCGGTGTGGCGGCAAGCGCTGATTTCGCGAGCTGGACGATATATCAACACGGTTCGGGGGTCCGATCGAGGAGGGGAGCGTGACAAAGATGGCAGGCCGGAGCAAACCGATGGGGGTTGGCGAACGCGGCGAGTCGGGAGAGCGCGTTCCCAGGAGCGGGACGATGGCGGAGGCAGAAAGGATGAGGTTGTCGAGGCTGGAACGCCCAAGGGGCGGGATGACGTGAATGGAGGCGTGAGCGGCGGCGAGATTGAGATGGCAGAGACGATGAGCGAGAGATGGCGTGCAGAGCACGGTGGCTAACTGAAGCAAGTAAAAAGAGACAAGGATAACAGAAAACGGTCGAGATGGGCGATGTGGAGATGGCAGCGGCTGCGAGAGGAGAGCTGCCAGTCCAAACAAGACAAGGGGGTTTCTGGAGGGAGGAGGATGCGAGGTGACAAGGACGGGAGGAGGAGAAAAAGGAAGCAAAGACAAGAACCCAACAGCGATCGAAACGGATTCTGTACACAAACAAGGTTAAGGCGGCGTTGGGACAGGACAAAGAAGGCGAGACGGCGTGTGATGTCGACAAAGGTAGGTTGGGAAGGAGAGCGATGTCCACAGAGAGGCAAGAGGTTAAGGGCAAAAATATATCAGCACCTTCCAAATAATTTGCTGGGGTGGTGGGAAGCAGGAGGGAGCAGCAGGAAGGCAAGTCCAAAGGGGGCGCATTGGCGGCGAGGGAAAGAGCGGACGAGGAGAGGGGTGGATGTCGCACGGTAGGCAGACCGGGCGCCCAAAAGGGAAGTGACAGAGGGCTTTAGGGGCCGTTATTGCTGTCAGAATCCCCTGCCAGCTTAAGCTTTATAGGTACGGGCCAGGGCCTGTTACACACCAAAACCGCACTGCAGGGGCATTTTATGCTACGTATTGATGCTGGTGACTTGAGATTCAGGTGGCTTGTGCGGGGTAAAAACATCTGGACCAGACCGAAGACGCAAAAAACAGTGGGTGGTCGCCGGATTAGAGCTGTTTGTCCACCCTCCAACAGCACAGCTTAGAGCTGCAAGCTTGTATCGCGGCTTCCCTAAACCGTTAAGCTAACCGGAGCAGGCTACGAGAAAGTACCCAGCAGGTACTCTCTCTTAACCCAACCTTAGATGAGGAACATGAAGTTACTCCGCACAGATGTAGTCTCATCGGCCACTCGGAAAGGAGCTCGAATCGACTTTCGTTTGGTTGGACCTACTTACCTCATGGGTAGCACTCTTGCCAGTCGAAAGTTCGGGGAGTTGTTGCTTGGTGAATTGACACGCCGTCTGTTTTCGTTTCTGGATTGTCGATGACGACGATGCCAGGTCAGTCTTGGCCATGGTGAGAATCGGCACACTGAGACCACTTAGATCCTAGCTGGCTACAGATCCATATTCACGTGCACGCCGCTCTTTCCCTTCCTAATTCCGCGAACTGCCACACTGCCCTTCGACCTACATATTTTGATCGTCATGCCTTGTTCAACTGTTTTGGTTGAACAACAACTTTGGTCTTTCCATCCTTAGACCACACGACACACAAAAATGACAGGGAACGACCCTCCAATTGCCGAAGGAAAAGGCAAAGGAAAGAGCATCGATGAAGACCCCACGAGCGGCGGCCGGAAAACCGAGTCGGCACCAACTGATGGCCAGCCTTCAGTCATGTCCCGCATTGCCCAATCGGCGGCGGGCTTGGGACGGGATGTGATGTCGGCCCGGCCAAGTGGCGGCGACCTGGTCTCGCTCACGTCGACCGACAAGGGCGGGCGGGCCAGCCAAGGACAACCGTCGGCAGCGGCTGCAGCCGGTGAAGGCTCTACATCTGCTGCGTTCCCAAGTTCGGCGGCACCCTATTCCGGAAGCGGCAGTCATTCCCAGCAGCATGCCATGGCACAGGATGAAGCATTCTCCCAATTCTTGGATGGCACCAGCATCGACATGTCCATGCCCGCCGAGCCAATAGTCGGCCTCGACGACAATGCTCTGTTAGAACGAGCGTGGACACAGCAGACACAGTCGACGGAAGTACCGTCGTTGATGCCAACGACAACGACAACTGCGCATTATATTTCCCAGCCTTCTTCGGCCGTGGCCGAGCAGGAGCGCATTGACGGTCACGATGTCGTCAACCTGCTTGCTGTTGACGGCCCTCCAGAAGAAGAACCCGACTACGGCGACATCGAACTGGCCGAGGACGAGATCACGGCGCTCAAGCGTGCCCTGTTTGGCGATAGGAAAAGGGAAGAGCAGTATTCGACATCGACAGCAAACCACGATTGGGACACGGTCCTCAATTTCATACCCGATTTCGTTCGTCCCGGCCCCGGCGGAGAATACGAAGACGACCAAGGAAACGCCCAACCCGGCTCCGGCGCACTAACAAAATCCCGGGAGACGTTTGAGGCTTTAGGCGTATCACACAGTTCCGAGAGCACGCGACAATGGCTGGATCAGTGGCAGGGCGTTCTGACTCGCTACGACGACGAAGTCTGGGGCGGGCTGTCGCCGCTGGTTGCGCAGGCCCGTGAAGAGGTCGACCTACTTCAACAGTCGGAGATGGACAGTAGTCCTCCCGATCAGCAACCGGCAAGTACAAAGGCACTGAACCGTCTTCGACAGATTTTGGGGCATCTTCGCGAAGACTGAGACGTTTACAAAGACCTCCGTACCGTTGATGTTGATATCAAGCTCCATCTGGATGTGGCACGTGACATCCTGTGCCGAACTCCAGCCCCGCCAGTTTAGGAGTAGCCAGGCGCTTTTAGCGATGACATCACTAATCGTCAAACTCTCAGTAACCCGGAGCTGCCGGTAAGAAGCTTAAGCTTTGACAACGACATGGGATTACCGACACCAGGTTACCGCCCGTGCGATGTTGGAGACGCAAGAGAGTAATACTATATGGAGAAGTTATAGGATAGTTATGGACATAGGGGTGCAATATAGGTACCCGCACCGAACAGTGCTACTGCACAGAGTTTATTGAGAAATCTGCAAGCGAAGCTTTTCAAACATAAACCTGGACAATGCGACGGCGGGTGAGGCTGGGGGCGACCCTATGACAGCCGAATGTACGATAAGCTTTCCGTTCAAAAACAATAGATCGCGCAAAACCTCTTGTCATGTCTGGGCCGCAGATAACTGAAAATTGCCGCCGGCAGACTGCGCGGTCTTGCCGTGTGTCTGATCTCAATCCTGTATCCGAGCGCTTATCTAAGCAAAACACCGCATACCCGCGTTACCCTGTGGCATCTATTTATGTTCCGTTGTGCCTTTTTATCTCCCGTTTTCTTGTGTGGAGTAGATGTGTTTGGCACTTATAGCTGCCTCTGAGCCTTCCGTGTCCCTTTTCTCCATGCAAGAGCCAACTGGTCGACATTGGAGCCCTCCATGATGCAGAAACCTTGGGCGAGCCGGATTCTCTCTGCCGCTGTATATGCAGGGCGGTATGCAGGAGAAAAACGCAGGGGAGCGTGCAGATAATTTCCACAAAGCCATCCACAAGGCGAGCTACAGAACACAAAAGTACGGAGCTTGGCCACACAGGCGGCGAGGGAGGGTCTTTGGGCCCAGGGGTATCCGGTTGGCAAAAGTAAGGCGCGAATCGGGCGCGGGAAACTACGACCCTGGGTTGGTTGAGACTCAACAGGTTGCAGAGAAGGAAGGTGCATACGACGTATTACAGCCGAGTGAGATACGGCGGTTACAGCAAAACATGCAAATGAGGTTTGCAAAAGAACTGAGAGAGAAATAGGAGACGACGAAACTCTGATAGGAGGACGACATGGGCCAGCCCAACCATACCTCATGTTGCTTTAGAGGTGCAGAAAAGAAGGGCATCATAACGGCCCGACGCAGAGCCGCATCAGAGCGACAACCAGCCGGACTTGTCGTAAATTGCAAAGTCGAAAGAGATAGACAAAGATCGAGAATGTGCTCGCCTCTCTGTTTGACCGTTTAACGGCGGCAGAGCGCCGATCCAGGACCGCCGTGTGGAATGCGTTCCCAGCGGGATCGTCCAGCGATCCTTTAGCGATCATTCAGTGGGCCGCGCGTGTCACTCGCGCCTAGTTCTACGTATTATTTCAGTCGCTTTGCCTCTTTTCTCACAGATCAGTTAATGGGTGTCTCAGATGCTTGCTTTTGGTATTTAACTCTGTGTGTCAACGTCAGTCGATGTCTAATATGTCTCTGTATTGTCTTTGATGTCTTCGAGTACAATCTGACTCTTACTTTGTGTCTTTATGGCTGTGTCTCTTATTCTTATTGGCTCCTCATAGCCTGACAGTCACTTTGTCTTACTGCAAACGTTTTGCCTATGACAGAAATACGCAAACCGCAGCAAAAATCACTGCACGCAAGGGACAGAAGCACGGGGTGTGGATAGAGAAGGGAAGGAAATAAATGAATGAAAAGAGAGCAGGAGAACAATGCGCTAGGTCACAACCTCCCTGCCTCGAAGCACTGCCCACGCTGATTAAGTTGCCACCTCGTAGCTGCCATTTTGCCATTTTGCCCTTTGATGCCTTGCTTCAACTTGCAGCTCGTTCCTGCCCATTCCGCTTCTCGTCCCCAGCGCTCCTTCTTTTCTTATTCCCTTGCTTCCATTTGATGATCCTCCTAGCCTCTTTCCTAAACCTCCACAAATACGAACGAACGACACAACACCGCCCACGAAGCCTAAGATCTGACTACATTCTCCGAGAAGGTGCAGCAAAACAAGACGCCTGCTCATCCCCACTGGAAACTGCGGCCCCCCTGTTCCTAAAACCCCCTGTTCCTAAAGAATCGACACACATGCACCTGCCGTTTTGACAAGCAACACAACGCCTTCTTTAGCACGAACGGGCAGGTACCGCCAGACCAAAGCGAGTCCGACAACGACGACGAGTCCAAGGTCGCATCACAACGAAAATCGAACTACCAAGCTGCATTCCGCCCATTTACAACACTCTTTTTTCTCTCTTAGCTTGCCACCTGGTTTCTTTCTCTTCTCTTTTACCTTCGTTTTGGGCTCTCGACATCTTCTGCTCTGCTTCTGCGCCCTATACACCTCTGCTCGGCACAGTTCTACTACCGAACAGCGACATATTTTACCAATATTTTTATTGACGACCCGTTCAATCCTGGCCCGGCTCCCCAGCCCGCACCTTCTGCCCAGATTCCCATACGCGCACCGCACGGAAGCTTTCGACGGTATGAGCCCGTCGCACCTCGACACCGGCGGCGGTGGTAGTCGGCCAACGAAGAAAGTCGTTAGACGAAGCCCCAGTGGCAGCAACAGCTCGGAGGAAGAGGACTGGCACTCGACACCAGCAAGTCCCACAATGAAGCCGACAGCAAACGACGCAGATACGACAGCTCTCTCAACAAAAACAGACAAATCGTCATCGCAAACAAAAACTTTGACAAAATTATCACCCGCCACCGCTTTTCCTGAAGAGGGAGGGGTTGTTGGGAGTCGACAAGGATTCAACCAAGACGAGCAGGGGTCGGTTCGACCAGGGTCAGGACAAGGGCAAATGCGTATGCCAAGGCCAATACCACCGTCCTCCGGCCCCGCCTCCGAATCGGGAGGAGGAGGAAAAGGCGCCGGTGGCGGTGACAACTTTTCCGATATTGCGCTCGACGACCAGCGGCCATCCATCCCATCATCCGTCGCTGCCTCAGACGCCGAAGAGGCTGCGCGCGTCTTTGCGACACCGCCACAACCTTCCACACCCAAATTGCCGCCGTTACCCGCCCGACCACCCACGGCGCGCACGTCGGCGGCAAGCAACCTAGCTAGCGACAGTGGAAGGTCCTTTGTCGACGGCGATGGTGATGATGCGGTCTTCGAGGCACGGCCCTCGTCTTCCTCCGCCACCGGCAAAGGCCCAGCACCACCACTGCCTCCGCGCTACTCGTCGCAATCGTTTGGAGGCGCACCCATCTTCCCGCCACCGCCAAAGCGCCGTTCACAGCGCATGAGCGGCCGTCCCATGTCGCTAGCTTCCGTTATGAGTGGCACAGCGTCGCCGTCCTCGTCGACCACTTCGCCGCGCTCCTCGTCCTTCTACCCGCCCAGCTACCTCAACCGCCCTCTGCCACAAACACCTACTTCGGTCGTCAGCGGTGGCAGCCGCCCATCGTCCTACTCGTTCTTTTCGCCCGCCACCTTCATGTCGTCGGCGACCTTGGCCACCTTCTCGAGCAACACCTCCCAGACACGCCCGCTCTCCATGACCATGGATGTTCCCCGCCCCCTGCGCCTGCAACCGAGCCTGCCCATCCACAAGGGCACCTCCACGCCCGGTAGCAGCAGCAACGGCCACGCTGGAGGAGCGGGTGACGACGCGAGCGACGATGCCGGCTACGACATGGCCTGGCTGCGTGCCCATCAGGCCGCCGCCCGCATGGCTCGTCGGCGTCAGCGCGAACAGCACTTGGGCCCCCAGGAATTTGAGCGGCACCAGCAGCGTCTCGAGAGCCACGAAGGTACCTTTGAGGTGGTGGCGTGCTTTTTACAGCGCCTGGCGCACGCCGAGAACGATGCGCTGGAGCCCGAGAATTTCCCACACTCGCTTGCCGAACAAAAACGTCAGCAGGAGGCTATGGAGCTCATGCGGCAGGAGACAGTCGAGGCGCTGACGCCCCTGCTGGCATACGGACCGACAGAACCGCCACCGTCCGCTCGAAGTGTCTCTTCGGCCAAGAAACCAAACATGTCGGCCGCCACTGCGTCGTCCAAGAAAACGGGCCCTGTTCCCGGCCACGTCATCGGCCTGCCGCCAACGCCGCCCCTATCGCCGCGTCGCCACGATCCCCGCCGCGAGTCAGGCATGAGCAGTATCACAGAGACGAGCCTCAACGGCGGGCACAACGACGACAGCAGTAGCATCAACGGCAGCGCGCGGCCCGCCTCCGACACCTGGCGGCAGTCCATGAAGCGAGCATCGGCGTTGTTTGGCGGTTGGGGTGGCGGCGGAGGAAGTAGCAGCACGGCGCCGGCTTCGACGACGCGGTTCTCTGGCGACTAGTTCTTTGGAGATCCAGTGTTTGGCCGCCGTCTGTTTTATACATTTGTTCTGATGTGCGTTTTTCTCTCGCGGTGAAAGAGCAAAAGGGAGTGTATCTGATATCTTTCGGGCTTCATCCTGAGGCGTTTTACTTTTAGCAGATGGTGCGCAGCGTTTCTTCCCTTTCTCACAGTGGTACTTGGGGATATTAGATTATGATGTTTTGTCTACATCGTTTCTGGAACTGTTCACGATTTCGGCAATTGCAGTTGCAAATACCACGGGCTCACTATTTTGGGGGACTTCATGAGTATTATTACTGATACCTCAAAGGCGTCTTTGCTGTCTTTCTATCCGTTTTGTTACAATCACAAATTTTATTTGATTCATTTTTATGTTGCATAACGTCACAGCATGGATCGACACCACACAACAAGACCAAGAAAGAAGTTTTTGTTTTGCAAATGGTATATCCACCTCTGAACAGGGAAAACAAGCCCCTCCGAGGCTGTCCTTTTTATATTAAAGGAAGAGTTTCAAGAAGCAATAGAAGGGCTGAGTGGGCTAAATAAAATAGAAAAAAGCGAAAGGAACAAAACATCATCGCGCCCAGTGACAAGCGTCATATCATCCTTAAGAGGTATGGGCAACATGGGACTTGAGCGGTAAGCAACAGCACGCGCTTACACGGTCAATGTGGGTACGGTAGAACACGGTAGCGCTACATTTACTCGTGCTCCTCGATGTCGCCCTCCTCGACGCCGTACTCCTCCTCCTCCTCGTCAATACCAGCATCCTGGTACTGCTGGTACTCGGAGACCAGGTCGTTCATGTTGGACTCAGCCTCCGTGAACTCCATCTCGTCCATGCCCTCACCAGTGTACCAGTGAAGGAAGGCCTTGCGACGGAACATGGCAGTGAACTGCTCGCCGACACGCTTGAACAGCTCCTGGATGGCAGTCGAGTTGCCCACAAACGTGGACGACATCTTAAGGCCGCGCGGCGGGATCGAGCAAAGAGCAGTCTGGACGTTGTTGGGGATCCACTCAACGAAGTACGACGAGTTCTTGTTCTGGACGTTGCGCATCTGGTCCTCGACCTCCTTCATGGAGACCTTGCCGCGGAAGATGGCGCAGCAAGTCAGGTAGCGGCCGTTGCGGAAGTCCGAGGCGGCCATGATGTTCTTGGGGTCGAACATCTGCTGGGTAAGCTCCGGGACGGTCACAGCGCGGAACGAGTACGAGCCACGGCTGGTCAGGGGGGCAAAGCCGACCATGAAGAAGTGCAGACGGGGGAAGGGCACCATGTTCACGGCGAGCTTGCGCAGGTCAGAGTTCAGCTGGCCAGGGAAACGCAGGCAGGTGGTGACACCAGACATGACGGCAGAGACCAGGTGGTTCAGGTCGCCGTACGAGGGGTTGGGCAGCTTCAGGGTGCGCATGCAGATGTCGTACAAAGCCTCGTTGTCAATGCAGAAGGTCTCATCCGAGTTCTCGACCAGCTGGTGGACAGAGAGGGTGGCGTTGTAGGGCTCGACGACGGTGTCAGACACCTTGGGCGAGGGGACAACAGAGAAGGTGGCCATCATGCGGTCGGGGAACTCCTCACGAATCTTGGAGATCAGGAGGGTACCCATACCGGCACCGGTACCACCACCCAGAGAGTGGGTGATCTGGAAGCCCTGCAGGCAGTCGCAGCTCTCAGCCTCGCGGCGGACGACGTCGAGGACTTGGTCGACAAGCTCAGCACCCTCAGTGTAGTGACCCTTGGCCCAGTTGTTGCCGGCACCCGACTGGCCGAAAACGAAGTTGTCGGGACGGAACAGCTGGCCGAAAGGACCGGCACGGACGGCATCCATGGTACCGGGCTCGAGATCGACCAGGACGGCACGGGGGACGTACTTGTTGCCAGAGGCCTATCAAAAATTGTTAGAATCGTGCCAAAACTGTGACGTGACACCAAAGCCGGTAGGTAAACCAAAAAACAAACCTCGTTGAAGTAGACGCTCAGACGCTCCAGCTGGAGGTCCGAGGTGCCGTTGTAGACGCCATTGTTGTCGAGGCCGTGCTCGCCAGAAATCTGCTGCCTATACCTTCGTTAACATAACTTGCGTCCAGTCCAAGGATTCAAAGGCTCGTTGTACATACCAGAAAGCGGCACCGATTTGATTACCCTGTAGAAGAAATCAGTCAGTAAAAACATGTCTCGCCGTTTCCTGTCGTCAAGGGATCACTTCGAGATTTCGGTAGTTCGTTGTCTCCGGAACGTGAGGGGGGGTTGGACGCAGAACGTACGCATTGGCCGGTCTGGAGGTGAACCTGTTGATGAGAAAAACGAGGTTAGCAATAGCTCAAAAATTATGTTATTGTCGTAGCTCTGTGAATGTAAAGCAAGGAGAGAAAGACTGCAGCAAATATGGCCGAGGTCTCACTACCACGTTCACTGCATTTTTGGTGGCCGGTGGTTGTTATGGTGTGCGGTATAGTCGGTGAGTGGGGACGAGGGGGGAAATTGGCTTCAAGAAGCGAGTAGGCAACCGACGGAGGCATGCATAGTAAAGCGGACGGCAACATCGGCTGAAGCAAGTAAATGCCCCAATTCACGCCCATCTCGCGATGTGAAGCTGTCTCCGACATAGAGATACCAAGCAGTCGACACCAGGAACGGGTAGGATCAGGTTCCGGGCCGGCTTCTCGTGGCGAGCAAAGAGACGGTGAGAGGAAATAGGGGCAGGGGGACAGAGCAGAGAGACGCGCGAGAGAGTGGAGAGCAGAGGACTGGAACGCTGAAGGGGAGGAACTCACAATCTCGCGCATGGTGACGGTTGTGTGGTTGGATGTGTGTTGAAGGACAAAGGTATATGAGGGTTTGGATCGGTAGTGAAGAAGGGAGAGTTGTGATATTTTTTTGTTTGGAAAGAAAAAGGAAAGCCAACAGGGTCAGGACACGATATGGGCAGTTTTGGCGGGTGGGGAAACAGGAGGAAGGTGCGAGTGTGGGAAATGAGCACGGTCCAGAAAAAATAATACGGGAGGGGAGGGGTGGGAAAGAATGGGGGAGGGAGAATACAGTGGTTGCCTTCGCCTGTTACAGCTGCCCCTCTCTGTTTGCTCAACAGATTTTGGTGAGAAACAGTGCCTTGGGTGGCTCGAGCGTGGAGGGAAAGACCAATGCACAGAGACGATGCACCACAAGGGAGGTGCCAAAAAGGGGCTCGGAGGCCAATAACGGCCCAGGAACGGCTGTTGGTTTGTTGATTTTAGGCAAGTGGCCACCCCTCCTTTCTCTCGTTCTTGCCTATGTTCGCCGCCAAAGTACTCACCGCTAGAGAACACGCGCCGACTCTGTTGTTTCCAAGGGGAAAGAGCACTTGCTGGTCCCTTGGCCTCAGGCATAGTTGCGTCCCAAGCGCGCCATGAACGGCTAGCGCGTCTTTCTTCCAGTCCTCATTTCCCTGTACGTTGTTTACTCCCCCGTCGCGTCTCAGTTCGTCCCCTGGCCCGTGCACCAGCTGCATTCCTGTTGCAGACTAGCGCGGGGCAACCGTGTCTAACGGCATATCTCTTACACGATTAATCCGTTTGCTGGACGACAATTCATCCAGGCAGTCGGTCTTCTTGATGTGAAAGCCTCAACATGCAGAGCCCATTGTACTTTACCTGCTGCCTGCACAGCTGCATTCCGGGAAGGTAATACTACATGTGATGCTACCCTTCAGGTTAGAAAGGCGTGTTCCCCCATGTACCAGATAGGCAGCAGAATACCTGAGTAGTTGGAAAAAAATACCCAAGTATATGTCGTGCAAAGATCATAGGACGCAGTGTTCCTTAAACATAATGTCATTAATTCTATAAATGCTTGCTGTTTCCTGTGCGGATGAGACGAGCCTGGCCAGCTGGCCAGCGCCGCTGTCAGCATCCATGAGTCGCAATGTGCGGTTGTTTTGTATGTGAGTATGCGGGTGTCCTTCTACCTGGTTTTCAAAGCAGAGAAAAATGCAAAAAGAATATCCCTAACGGGAATTAAGTAATAAAGTCGAAATAAACGAAAACACAAATCATACGAAGCTCTGTCGGTCCCAGACTCGATACCATGCCCACCAGCCTCTCGCTATGTTCGCTATTTTTGGTCAGAGTTTTGGTCATCCGAAAAGAAATAAATGTGTTTGTTTTGTCCAAGGTCCGTTCCAATTTTTGTGTCCCCTTCCTATGGTGTCCCAAAAAAAAACGCAACCGAAAGCAAATCAGATGTAATCAAAATCATGAACAGAGGGCAAACCGGGAAACAAAACGCGGGGAAAAGTACAGTGCATGGCCACATCTTGTAGCCATGCCTCTCCTCTATGCAGTCCATGACAAATGAAATAAGAAACATATGAAATAGACAGAAAAGGAAACAGAAAAGAAACAATGCAGTAAATAATGAGATAACGTCGGCCGGATAGTAATCGACATCAGTGTGTATTTGTACAAGACGGGTAATGTGGTAAAGACACCTTGCTAGTAATAGAAAGAGCAGAGAGAGGTGAACAAGACAAGGTACTCTGATGTGATTTTATCAGTTCACCGTCATCATTTGCAGCCTCTGGCTGACTCGCGCCGTGGAAGGTGATTCCAAAGCCGGCGAGGTACGAGCAACCGAGTTACCACTGTGGCTCTTGGGCAGTCGCTTTGAGGGGCTTGATGGGTCGGTGAACACACGCGTGAAAGCGGGGCTACCGTCCTCGCAGCGATTGAGGCGGTCATGTCGTGGTGTCACAGCCGGGCTCTGTGTGAATAGCTCGGCGCGGCGGACGAGATCAGAGAGTGTGTGGAAGAGTGTGTTAGCGCGCTTCACAAGCTCCTGGAGCGTATTTGTGTTAAAAAACAGCTCCGATGTCGACGTCTGCTTGACGGGCGACTTTCGAATCGGCGCCGAGGCGGACCGCTGCTGCTGCATTGCTGCCATGATGGACTCAATCATAGCACTGTCGGGCGTCTCCGCGGTCGTTATGAACCGGTTGGGGGTCTGCGGTCGCTGCGCCTCGTTCTCGACTTGCCTCGCAGGGGACTTGTCATCAGCTATTGGCCAGCCGCCACCAAAGATGTCGTCTTCGGGGGAAAACACCGACCGGCGGCGAGTGTTGTGTCGCTCCCTAACAACAGCAGTCCTGCTCATATCGGGTCGGGGTGGCGTGCTTGGCGCCTGCAAAAATTCAGACGTGTCGAAGGGATCCTCGAAGCTGTCGCGACTCTGGGCGTCGAATTTCGCTTCCAAAATCCGATCTTCAACATCGGACGCATCGAATTCGATTGATGCTCTGGGAATATCGCTGTCGTTGTCTACTGTTGCGACTGCCGTTGCCGCTCTCTCAGTAGGTGGGCCAGAAGAGTCTCCTGCAACCGGTTTCGCCTTAGATGCTGCAGCCTCAGCAAGGTCTTCGTCGGGCGAGGCTAGCGCAATGATATTCGCGGCCTCTTTCCACAACGCTGGCGATTCGTCGACAATATCCAAGTCCCGAGCATGACGACAAAGGCGCTTTAGCCCATTCACCAGGAGCGACAGTTCGCGGATCTGGCCCGAATGGGCTTTCACAGTGGGCTGTGTCGCCTGGATCGATGCCGGGACAATCATGGCAAACGAGCCAGGTCCTTTGCTTGAGCGCAGCGTGGAGGAGCGGCCAAATGCATCCTCTTCTGCGGTGTCGAAGCAGTCGACATCATTTTCGTCAACATCGTCATCGCCGTGATTGGTGCCAAAATCAAAGTCGTCGTCCCAGTCCTCACTTGCGTTCTTCGGTCCAGAGGAGGCCCATGTTCCAAACTTGGATGTAGACGGCTTGGTGCCTTCGGTCGCAGGATCAGCGTTCACTGGTACGCTCTGGCTTCTGACGTGAGCGACTGCTGGGCCCTTCCGGTTCGCAGCCCGTCCGTTCCTAAGATCCAGTTCCTGTTTGCCGTGCACAGTCTTGGGCCGCGGTGAATGTCCATCGCTGTCGATCTTGTCGAGGTGTACGGTCGACTCGCTCCAGTCAAACAGGTTGCTCCGAGGCCGCTCTCGCCTACCGCCTGTCATGAAGCGATCGTATTGTTCGGACGATAGATCCAGTCCACCATTTCCACTGATCATTCCAAGAGCAGGGCGCTGATAGTGAGAAGATGGGAAACCAGTGCTGTTGTTTCGGAACAGGCCGTTCATCTCGTGGAACGAGTTGTGGACGGATCTAGATGGTGGGGACAGGTGATTTGTAACACCGCTATCATCCACACGAGCCCAGTCGTCATCATCGTCATCATCAAGGGATGGTCGACTATAATCAACGTCGTTTGCATGCGAAGTACCGCTAGTCGTCAACGCGAGGACGCTGTTCATTTCGGTGTCGGGGCGATTATCGTGGCTGCTAGCAGGCACATAGTCCTCGTCAAAGTGACGCATGACCGATGCGGGAGACTGAGACCGTTCCGCTCTTATTGGAAGATTCCGAATAGGGGTCGAGAAACCCTCGTCTTCTTCCTCCATGATCCGCGTGTCACTGTCCCAAGCCTGGCCCAGAATTTCTTGTATCGATAGACGCTTCGCTTTGCCGTTGCCTGCTGTGCTAGGTGGGGATTCGTCAAACATCGACTCGATCGGGGTGTCGGTGGAACGGACACGTGCAGAGGCCGCGGTACGGATCGAGTCGAAGATGGTATCGCTCTTAAAGTCAGTATCGTCATCATCGCCGGACGAAGCAAATCCGCGTTGTTCCAAATCCGAGCCAACTAAAGTGAACGACCGTTCGTCAGATACATCTCGGTGGCGCGGCACAAGTGGGAAGGACCGCGGCAGAGTTGCAAAGCCTGAAGGAACAGATGTCTGGTTCTCCTTGTATGACACCGAGCTACCCGTAATGGCAGCTGCCAATTGTCCTGATGCACTAGAAGAAGCTCCCAGTCGAGTCAAATCAATATTGAAACTGGAGAGGCGCGATAGTGGAGGTAGAGGTGAGGACGAGTTACGTTGACGCTTCGGAATAGCCCTGGCATCCACGTACGATGGTGGCACGGGGCTGCCCCTGCCGGCGGTCACCTGTTCCAGCTCCTGGGCACCACCAGGACCGTGGGGTAGCTGGGTGAACCCCTCCTGCGGTTTACGGAGGTGCAAGTCGGCCGGTGTCGTCGCACTACGAGTCTGGAAGTGCTGATAATGTGCCTGCGCGGATGAGGGCCGGGACCCAGATAAAGGAGCAGAGACATGACGTCTCCCATTAGACAGGCTACCTGCAGCAGCGGCAGTAGCAAGCTGTCTATTCATGCGGAGACTGCCTGTGGCACTTGCGTTTGGCGGATATTCGGTGCCGCGTTTCGAACGACGAATGCTACCAGTCTTTGACATCCAACTTGTGGGTGAGCTGAAGTTCATCGAGATTGAACGCCTAGCTCGCTTTGATGGTGTGTCCTGGGGCGAGGAGTTTGAGCCATGAGGAGAGACAGTCATATCGTCTGTATTCCCCTCGGGCATCTTTCCAACGGTCTTGATAGCAACAGGCGACTGAAAAGGCGAGGCGAGCGTCGCAGTGGCACGTGGTGCGGGACGAGGAGACGACGTCAAGGCAGGTTCTTGAGCAGACAGCGCTGAGGCCTGCGTAAGATAAATTCTGGATTGTTTCCCGTGTCGAACCTGTAATGTTCGCGACGGAAGGCTGTAGTGAGTACCGCCAGGACTACTCTCGCTGGAGAAAGGCGAACTACCACGAACGGCTACTGTCGACTTTGTTAACCGTCTATGGAAAAAAGACGTCCACTTCGTTTGCAGAGAGCTCTTCTGGTTTTGCTGCGGTAGCCGGGGATCTACGTGAGCACGAGCACTCCCTTCCTGTCTGCCGTCGGTTTCTGCTTGATCGTTTTGGTCAACGGGGGGCTCGGGGCTTTCAGCTCCCAGACGGAAGATGGCCAGGCTTGGGCGGGTCCGTTGGTCGAAAGAAAATTTTGGATCTGCTGAATTTGAGGCCGCAGGGGCCGGTTCGTCCGGATAGGATACTTGGTGTAAAGTGGCAGAGCGTTGGTGGCTTGTTGCAGGGCGGCGTAGTGAAGGCATCTGAGAACGAGAGCCACGCCTGGAGAGGCTGACGGGAGCGGCGTCCTGGCCGGCCGTTGCGCGTTTTACCAGTTTGTTCCTGGACTGTTGCTGTTGTGGGGGTGCTGAGGATTGTTGTGAAAGAATGGGGGCTGCGGAACCCAGAGAAAAATTAACGGAGAGGGAGTCGGGTCCCACACTGGATCGTGGACTTCCGTGTTGAGAAAGAGGTCGTATGGATAGACGCCTAATCCAGGAACCATTTGAAGAAATCGAGTCTCGCGAGACTTCGGAAATTGGAGGTGGAATCCAGTCACCTCTGTGAACGAGAGAATGGCGGCGGTTCCAACCGCTCTGGGAGGAGGATGCGGTTGAACGAGGGAGGGTGGCCGTGGAGGAAGGAGCGACGGATACTTCTGATGGAGCTATCTGTGACGGGCGTGTCGAAAAAGAAGAACTGGTGTTACTGCTGCCATTGCTGACGTTGCGAACCCGATCGTCAGCAGCCACTGCCGCAGAAGGTGCCGAAACAAAGCTAGCTGACTTTGCCATGGGCCGAGATGTCGTGGATCGAGACGCAGAAGGAGGATTGGCGGACGAGGAGGAGGAATGGTCTCGGTCGAGAGTGTTGAAATCTGGTCGAGCAGACATCGGCCGATGGAAATCTTGCTCATTGGCAGGCTGTGCAAAAACAAGTCCGGTGGCAGCGGCCGCGACCGCGGTGCCGGTTCCCACGAGCTGGAGAGATGTTAGCTTCAAAATGTTACAATATAAACAAAGTATAAACAAAGGCAGCATCCGTGTCCCATTGCAGAATGGGGTGTAAGAATTTTTCTGCGTCATTCAATCTCGTTGATGAAATGATATCGGTATGGGGAGGCCCCCCCCCCCCCCCGGGTATCTCGAGATGGCGCGTCTTCTGGGTATGGAAAGTAGAGGCCACATATAAGCCAGCCAAATACCAGTTTGACAGATCTCCAGATGCGTGTTTCTTGTGACAAAGCAGTTGCCGCGAACAACTTACACTTGGCACTGCCTGCATCTTGACGGCTCCCCGCGACTACGTGCACGAGGAAGACAGGCGGACGCAACGGCCCTGGAAGGCGGTGCTCGGAAAGAGGAGGTAAACACTCGTTTGTGAGATCGTCGTTTGCATCGTCATGACATTGCGGGATCGTAACAAGAAAAGGAAAAAGGAGGAATTAGCCGGGTCGTAAAGCGTCGTGGATCGTATCGTAGTCGTCGGTCTTCGCGTTAGTAGAGGACAACAACAGTCAGGAACGCGTATGGAAAGAGAAGGGACGTGAACAAAGGCGAAAAGTCGAGAGATAAAAATAAAAAACGCCAATACAGGTCGTCGGCCACTCGCGTGTTCCTCGCCCAGCTTCCAAGACCAGTGGAGGCTACGAGCACAATGTCGACTGGCCAAAATAGTCAGTGGAAAGCTACCACCATCAACACAAGAACAGACGACGGGATAGGAGAAGGGAAAAGACGGAAAAGAGGAGAAAGGAAATGCAGAAACATGGAGACGCCGACACAGAACGCAAGGAGTAGGAGAGAGGAAAAAAACTGGATGCTGAGGGACGGACGGACTGGACTTGGCTGGGCCAGAAACGAGAAAACGCGCCTGTCTCTTTTTGGGGCAAAAAGGAACTGGCGAGAGATTGACACGAGACCGAGCAATACCATTCCAGCGCGGGTCAGTCGTGGATGGAATTGGGGGTTTGTGCTTACAACTAGTGAGTTTTGGCTTGGTCCTAAGCAATGTCGACAGGCCTCGCAGTGACCGAGGAACAGCAATCTCCTTTGTTGGAAGCAGGAAAGAAAAGAGACCAATGCGTGCAAACGACGCTGTGGAAAGCCCTCGGTCCTTCCCTGCTTGGTCTCCTTCGGAGGGACGGGGTCGTTTCGGCAACGCGTTGGCGTTGTGTCCCAAGGCCAGCAATTGGGCAAGGGCAAAAGCGCGATGTCTGTTTCGGTGGGCGCGACGGGCTTGGATTTTTGGCGAAAGGTGGACTGGGGTGGGTTAGAGGCAAGAGGGTGTATGTGTGTGAGTGGATGGGGCCAGACAGGGTGTGGGCGGAAAGGTGTTTGAGGAACGGAGATGGCGAAAGACTGGCGGGATTGTTGACATTAAATTGGCATTAGTGCAGAGCGGGTGCTGTTGTTGCTGCCGCAAGTGCCAATCCAAGGTGAGGAGCTGCGTCGAAAGTCGAGAGTGGGACTGGACAAGCTTCTCAAGACGCGAGAGTGAAAGAGGAGTGACAAAAACGAAGCAAAGGCACCAAAGTCACAGAAAGAAATCAATGTCACCAAAATGGGCTGCAGAGGACAGGAGAAGCGAGGGGACGTGGGGTGCTGGAACCAAGTAAATAATATAGAAAAAAGAAACTTCGACGGTGTGTTTGAGAAGTGGACGTGAGCCACTGACGAGCGCTGCTGACACCGTGGGAGGGAAGAAAGGTTTTAATTGCGGGAGGAGACAGGGTGGAAAGGAGAAGCGATGAGGGCGAGGAAGTGCAACGAGGGACAAACAAGATGGGATGAGATGGACAGGCCGACGTGTATCCTGAACAAGAAGGAGCCACCAGGTCCTGGAGGTCCTTCTGTACGCTCGAGACGTGCCTCCCCTTGCTGTCAGTCACTCCTTCCATTTGGTGCGCAATGGCGGTCGTGATGTAATTACAGAGGTAGCCGCATGATCAGAACTGGACAGCGCCTTCCTAGCCAGCCATCTGCAGTCTCGAATGGCAGGAGCTCACCTTCTACAACCCAATCCCTCTCGCATACAAGAATACCTCCTTTTCGTCATTTCTCCGGGCTTCATTTAATCCTCTATTTGAATTGATGGTCACCTCTCTCCCTTGCTGCTCAATTCCTCTCCTCTCCCTTGTCGTGCAGCCGTTCATTTTAGAAGGCAGCACAGCGGGGCTTGTTTGCGACCTGCAGCCCCGCAACCTACAGGCTGCAGCCTCTCTTATATTTTCTCGCTTTTTTTAAACGTCAACCATCTGGAATCGCAACATAACAAGCGGAGCTTTAACAGACCACTGGTAGCCAAGCTGGCCAGTGAAAGGCGTCCACCACAGCAAACGAAAATCCCACTGACACGCTGATGTTGCAGGTCACCCACGCGAGACAGGTCGGCTGATTCTAGGCGCGTCCACCCTAGCATTGTCTGGTGCAGACCAATCCTTTTCGTGCATCAAATTGCGGCGAGTGGGCTCCCATTTCCTTCTGCAGATCGATCTTCACGGGGATCGGGAAGACCAAGTAGACAGAGCGGGCCCTGATACGGGTCTCGCAGGCCCAACGAAAGCACTCTACTCTCCAGTCCTACTAGAAGGGCGGTTGAGCACTTCATGCTTTCCTACTGTCCGTTATTCATTTCTGCATGACCTAATTATTGTATGCACATGCATGTCGCCCCGTATCAGGGCGTTCTCAATTTTTAAAGTTGTCGAAATTGGCGGCAGGCTGACAGGAGCGAATAGGAATGAAAGCAAAAATGAATACCGTAGACAAGAAGAAGATGAAGAAAAAACACAAGAGAGGAATCGGGAACGCAACTTCAAAATTACTGCATACTCCCGGCACCAGTCCCTGCAATTTATGCCTGGCAAAGCGATGGCAGCGCCGGCTCGTGGATCAGAAGTGTTAGCGACACAGGCCTCACCGGCTTGCATGGGGTCTAGACACGAGGAATGGCGTGCCAAATGTCAGAACTACGTTATCTGACGTCTGGGATACGGAAATAGGCAACGGCGTGCCCTTAACGACGCATCGCATTGAATGCAATGTATCACAGGCGGGCACTCTGTTCAGCAAAGACGAGCAGCAGAGCCAGCAACGGCCGGCCGCGTTTCGAGATGAACACCTCTGCTGTTATTTTCGTCGGTGGTTTACTTCATACTCTACTCGTCTAGTTCACCTTTGTGCTCGAGACAAGATGGATAACAACAACAGGAACAGGAACAGTCGGGTCTGACCTGGCTTGCCAGGCACGATGGGAAAGAAGAAACAAGGTCTTTTCACAGGCCGGTCATATGCACTCGAATCCCAAAGTATCACCGCACGAGACATGCACTGTTAACAAGGCGGGCAGGCTTCAAATGCACTGCCGTGGTCCTGACCCAGGTGAGGACAGGGTGAGTCTCGCACGGTGGTCTTTTGCAGCCATCCATATGCTTTTTGTTCTATTCATTCGGCATTCTATCGCCCCAAATTCAATACGGGCTATCCACACAGCGCTCGCGGTTTATTTCGCACACGAAACCAGATGTTTCTCGCTGCACTTTGTCTGTCCCGTGCATTGTGAGCCAGTCAGAAGGACGCATTGATCATTCTGATATAGACTGCCACGCCGGGCTAAGTACGCGTCCCAGTCTTAACCTCTTCCTTTAGTGCGACCTTCCCCTATTCGGCTGACGAGGCACGAGAGAGGCGCCTACACGAGCCAAGGAATATGGCTGATAAGTGACCCACCGCTGTTTCCGCCCACCCCCCCTTTCAGCCCATGACTATTAGTACCATTTAGGTGCGATCGTATATAAAAGGTACATAACATTTAATCTTACATATCTCAACGGAAAAACATCGTAAAATATAAAAAAAAAAATTATATTATATGTAAGGTTATATTTAATAGTATTTTATAAATAAATATTTTATTTTACTTTTCGTTATATTTATATTAAAGAAAGTAAGAAATTTGTACAGTGTATTATACAGTGTAACAGTGTCTTTAGTAGTATTCGCACTAGTACTTATTTTTATTAGACATTTTTTTCAAAATTATAATTTTTAAAGAAAAAGTAACTTTAACTTTATTTATTAAGCCAAATTTAAGTTATATATTTAAAAAAAGTTTGACAACAAAAAGAATATACATATATTTATAACTAATATACTTTTCGTTTATTTTTACGATTTATATTCGTTGATTTATCTACGTTACAAAAATAAGTATCTTTTGTATGCAGATTGCATACAAAAAGTACTAGTATGTACCGGGCGGAAATGGGGGGTGGGCGGAAACAGCGGTGGGTCACTTACATAGCCGTACCAGACACGGAAGCTCCACGGGAAACAATTTTTTGCCGTCTGCCTCAGTCTCTTTTTGTGGTACTTCTGTGGAAAGGATGCCCGTCCACCTCTGTGCTCGTGACGGGTAGACGAGCTAAAATTGGCGGCAGTTTCGGGGATGAAAAGATCATGAAACGAGGCAAAAAGCAGAAACGTCTTTGATTTTCAATATGTGTTGAATTGATATCTCCTCTGCTAACACCCAATACTGCAAGCATGGGATACCTTAGAACATGACCTAAAGACCCCGGTTTACCACACTCTCGCAGTACCTCATGTTTGCTTCTGCTGATCTCATGCACCTCAGCCCGGAATTCTCTGTCATACAGGGCATTAACATCTTTCCTCACCGAATGGAGACTACTACGGAGTCATTACGACCCTACGACAGGAAGATATTTTGTAAGTTGCAAAACAATGACAGTCAACTCTACATAGTACGACAGTACATCGCACGTCTTAATTACGTCGTACTCTGCACTGAGGATCAAGTCTGTCGCATGCGCCAAGTGGTAGTTAAAAGCCGGCCCCTTTTTCCAGTAGAAAATGGTATGCCTCCTCTTTTCCCCAGAATATCTCTAGGGCCCTGTCTTGCGTTATTCGCGTCGACCTTACCCATGGAACGCAGAAATACCCATGACAAACGCGAATAATCGTGTGCCCGGGGCGCGACTTCGCACAAAAATGGCAGATAGGGCACCATCCGACATGACGCCAACCTTTCATCGAAACATGGATGTGTCGAATTTTTCCGGTCAAAATCGGGTCTACATACGTCGCCATATGAGCGAAGAGTATGTCGTACGAAGTATTTTTAAAGCGAAACGGTTCATCCGACAGAAACCATTTCTGTCACGAGGCTTCACCACTCATGCCGCCCTTTTCCTGGCCTTGGAAGAAGACCACTTGCCACAATAAGACAAAAGAAAACACACAAACAAACAAACCACAAATGCTTCCACATTGTCAGCTGTCCAACGGCCTGATAAAGCGGCCAAGACATGCGGCCAGTGAAAGTGGCCGCATCACAAAGCCCAAAACGGCAACCACCCAGGATCCTGGTTACGCAGGTTGCAGAGAGGACGAAGACGGAAACCGCAAAGATACACCAATCCAGAACCGGTGGTCCGTCCCTACATCGTACGAACTTGAAAGACACTTCGTCTTTACAAGGTTTGTTCTTGCGGTGAACGGCGCGGTCTGTTGCTGAAGTCTCTTTTGCTGGCCACAGTTTTGGGCCGTTTGTTGTGCTGTCCATCATTTTCTCCTGCCTGTATGCGCGCCAACGGACAGCCTCCTGGTGTCTCACTGGCCCTAATTATTTGACAAAGCATGCTCAAGCGAGCTCTAGAAAACGCCATGGAAGCCTTGTCCCCTGCACCTTATTTTCATCACAAACAACAATCACATTGCCAATTTCTGACGTGTTTATATCCTTTGCCAATCCTTCCGTGACACGAACTTGCTATGCACTTTACATCCCAGCCATGATTATTCGTACGCACCATTTTATTTTATTTTTAGTTGACTGCAGCGGCTATTACCGAACTCTCTCCGGCCTCTTTGGATTATTGGTCAAAGAAACTTTTGCCTCAGCTCTCGTCCTCCCGTCTTCACACCGCCTTGGGACGTCTGTGTCTTTGGTTGTGGTTGTAGAATGCGGCCTTTCTCGGCTGCGCTGACTCTTCTCGTTTCCTCTCTTCTCTTACTTGACAGGCTCACAAAGAAAGGCAGAAGCAGAAAGTTGTCTTGTCCTTTTACCCAATCGAAAGGCCCTTCCCGCTCCTGTGAAACGCAATACTCAACGACCAGGGCGCGGATCCCTCTCAGTTAGGTTTCCCGTCGGCAGGCCTATGGTGCGTCCAGCTTGCACTTGCTTTTGGCAACAGAAACAAAACAGGGCAGTTAGAGTCGTCGACGTGGCCCCTTTCACGATGCACCAATATCCCATCATTTCCCAGCTTTTGCAGAAATATCGCCGACGTTTCTAATGATGGCCGTACATCCGCGTTGCGCCCGTGGTTGCACTGCCGTTGAGGGCCGAGCATCGCACAACAGTGGAAGAAGAAACGGGCACCCTGCCCCAGTTGGCTGTGAGTATATCTGTTTGAGAACCTTTTTCTCCAATATGTCTCAGCCACGGCTCGTTTTTTAGCTCCTCGGCTGTACAAGAGATATATTACACCAGATAGCCCTTTACGCAATTTCTGTGACGTGGTATTTTTTTCCCTCGTTGTTTCTTCAGATAAACTCAGGCAGGCTGCAGATTTGGATATTGGTCACCCGCGGCCTGCGTCACGCATATATGTTTTCGCACGATTGGCCGAATTACACAAGTCCGATAATATTGGTTGAACTGAGGCATTGCATCGAACGGTGCGCAGCACACGGCAACATGGCATCAGAAGGTAATGCTGTATGCTTCTCACATTTCGCTTTCAAAGCTGCAGCAAGCACATATCTGTGCCGGACATTATGTATTACACATCCACAGTTACGGAATGGCAAGAGGGCAAGAGACAAAAAGGTCGGTTTTCAGCTTCTCTTGGGTACTCCAATCTCGAATATCTTTTCCAAATCCAGGTTAGTGGTCAGCAGCGGATATCCCAGCCGACTGGGAAGACCGCTCGCTGTAAATTGATGTCGGTCGAAACATTACAACAAGGCCAGGTTCAGCCAGGAGCCAAGCTCGCCTGGCTATACGCATTCAAACACAGTACATTTATCTACAAACCGGGATCATAGTCTTGTTTTGAAATCGGGACTTTCCTCCTCTTCAGCTCTGAGGGGAATTTGATTTTCTCTTGGCTTTAGCTCCAGATGTTCACTCACTGCCGCTAGGACCATGAACCTGAACCGCGGCTCAAATACCACGCAATATTCCTTCACAACTAGCTCAGTGCCAGGGCCACAACTCATCCTTCGCCCAGTTCGACCTTCATCCTCATGCCCAGTTGAACTAACCTCCGACCTCCAACAAGCCAGGGTGCAGCAGTGCGGCCTTACCAAGGCTTACATTTAACGCCGGAATTTAGCACTGGCAAGGCCTTCAAAAGAAGCAGCTCGTAATGGGCGTAGTATTAATACGGGGAGGGTCCCACGAGACCATGACACAGACACAGCCAAACCGGACAGATAAGGAGGAGGTTCTGGGGCCTGAAACAGCTAACAGAATTCGCTTCAGGTTAGAACCTGACGATATTTTGTGGCCGTCGGTCATATATTTCTTCTCAATTTATATTCAATACAACAGTATTTGTGTTCCCCTCACCCTAAACGTGTGCCAGCTGCTCATGACGTGCGTCAAGTAACCCAGAGACTGGTCCTCCGCGGCAAACCACAAGTGCAGTCAGTCGCTCGCAGAGCACGAATTCGTGCATGGCTGCGTGCCGACGTTGCAGAGCGTCAGTATTCTCCTTGATGACAAGCCCATTGACGTGCGGCCCATGCAGGTCCGTCTCTATTTGTTTCCCCTCTTCCTGCTTTATTTCCCTCCCTCTGGCTTTGCCCCTCTCCTCGTCCCGTCTCTCATGTCGTTTGTTCCTGAAACTCACCTCCACTCGATAGATGTCGTTTGTGAGTCTGAAGAAGCTGACACGAGCTGGTTTCCCAAATGAGGTTGTTCTTGTACTCTGTACGACGTCGTTTCTCTACAGAACACGCCGCACCATTCCCCTACTTTGTTCAGGCCATTGTCCAAGATAGCACTAAGGCATGTCAGACAAGAACAAAACTCCCTCTTCTCCTCTTTTACGCCCTACAGAGTCTGGTGTGTTTTTTATTACTTAGTTTCGACCTTGCTCTCTCTCCTCGTGGCGAGACAGAATCCTTCCGACTCGCAATCCTTTTCTTGTTCCGGTTCAGGGTTCTGGAGAAGAAAAAAAAGAGGAAAAACGACCTTTTGCCGATCATTGCCCGCTTGGCAGGAAGACCAGTGAACAGAAAACAAGCCTCCCCTGCCAGAACTTGGGCGTTTGTAGACCTGGCTCGCTGGCTAGGCCGTGTCCAAAAAGAGTGCCGAGTCCGAGAGCAAGACAACTGCCAAAACCCAAACAAAGAAAGAAACACTGCCCTGCATACACCAAAGCAAAAATTCAAATTGCAAATGTGAAAGTCCAAGTCTCGTCTGTGCTGCTTGTTGCTAGTTGGCTACCTCCAGTAGTTTGCAACGCACAGTGGACATGCTCGACCATGCAAAAGACGTACTCTGTCTCGTCTTTTACATGACGAGTACACTTACACGTGTGGAGCCGCCAACCGGCCGTCATCCTTGTCTTCAATAGCGCTGCCCGCTTTTTCGGAGTGGCGATACGAATATCAGAATATCAAATATCCGAGTGTCAAGATCAGTGAGAGACAGAGCAAGGAGTAAAAGGACAAAAACGCCTCACAGGATGTCGTGTGCTGGTGCCTTTTTCGTGCCCTTTTCTCTTCCGTGCTCTTGTTCCTGGCGGGAATGTGCCTGCTCGTCTTCCGACACATTGCACAAGACAGGCAGCATATTTAGATTAGGAGAGTCCCCGCCGTTGGCCCGCCGTCTGTATTCCGTACTGTTGTGTATTCCGCAGTTTGAAAGTCGTACTGTGATCCTAGTGAGATCAGTGTCTACTACGATGTAGTAAAGCTATTAATGGTTATGACTGTAACTACCGTAGACTTGATCTCCTGACTCAGTAGAAGAACATCAACCTCAATGACTTAATTTCATAATCATACACCACAGTTCGAGGACAGAATAGAAATACGAGCCCTTTCATGTCGCCAGAATGCCCCGCGATGCCAGAAGCCGTCACGGCGATATTAAACGTCCCGTTAGACAGGGGCAAAAAAAAAATCAAATCAATTGACGGAGCTGTCTACACGAGAAGAAAAGAAGCAAGGCCTATCCGTTGTGACTGTACGTCCAGCCACCCGAGATATATCAACCAAAGAACGGCCGTTCGGGTACGGCCTATGATGGCTGTGATGGATAAATAACATTATCAACATCTGTATATATGTTTATATATACAAAAACGAAGAGACAACAAATCAACAATCAACCTCGAGATGCAACTGGCCAGTCGTACAGCCGTGCATCCACTCTGCTTAATTGCCTATTCATGTCGATTTCATCCCAGGAAACAGCCTACAGCCCCTACCCTTCCTCTAGGTGCAACGGTGCCCTATTTGTGATTTCGTGTTGGTCCTTTTCTTACACACTGTCATTTGAATGGTCTTCTCGATACTCGGCTTCTCTCGCCTCATCCCTGCCACGTCGGACAATAGCCTGTCATTCCGAATCGTACTCGCCAAGCACGCAGATACGAAAGCACACCCCTCGACGCTGGATTCATTGGCTCTTTCCGTGCCTGGCGGTGGTGGTTTTTTGGTTTTTATTTTTTATTAAAAAAGGTCTAAGGTCACATGATATAAACAGCGTTGTCGAAATCTAGTCCGTCACGATACATCGTGACACAGTAATCCAACACCAAGCCTTGACTCACCAGGCACTCAGACTCACTACCTCGTTCTCCGTCTGGCCTTCCCGCAAATCGTCTGGCGTTGGTGATATCCAAGTCGGAGTCCAGAGCAAGCGCGTTCCGTTTGCGTCCCTGGCGTCCAAAACACTGTCGTCGCAGGTGGATTGGCGGTTCTCGCGCGAGATTGGACCCGGTCTCGGGAGCGATGTGGCGTGCGTTGACATTCAAGACGCTATCATGCCTCTGTTCCGTGTCCCGGCCATCAGATCGAGCAAGAACCCGCACAGCAGTCTAACGAGCCTTCTGCAAAGTCCGGAATCGCTGGCTTCTATTTGCACCTCAAACCTCCAACACCAAGCCCAGACAACAAGCGTGAGCCACAACATCGCGACCCTGTATATGCCATTACAAGCCGGCATGTCGCCGGGGCAGAGAGAGCTCGCGTCGACCAAGACATCGGCAAGCACGAGCATTGCCAGCACAGCCGCGAGGAAGAAGAGCAACCGAACAACATGAACCTCAGTTTTGTTATCAGATGGCGCGTACTGCGCTATCTCTGTCGCTTTAGAATCCAAAAGGCTCGCGATGCGTTGAAGGTGGCTTTCCAGCTGACTGAGAAGCGGTACCTTGCACGACCAGAAATCGACTTCTATACCACATACAACGGAACGGGGTGTCTTATATCGATGGTATGAAGGCAATTTTTGGAGCCCTCGATGATCCCGACAACGACGAAGCATCCTTGTCCCAGCGCGCCTTTGGTTCTGTTGCCTACTCACCGCGTCACCACATCCCCCCCCCCACCCCCCCCCCACCGGGGATTCTTTGCCGAATGGGCTCTTGTGCGCTTGGACGAAGGCGACAGGAAAAGCAACAGGGTGTACGTGGCTGGAAGCACGCTTATATCTGCTATAACGGCTGCAGAAGGCTTCAAGGAGAGCATTCGCACATGTCGGCTCCAGAGCCCGCCGATGGACGGCGACGGATTCCTCCAAACCCACGCAAAAGACCTCCCTGTCAGTCCGCCTTTGGAGGATGGTTCCGCACCCCGCCGCGAAGCGTGGTGCCAAAACAAGCCTCACTTTTGGGGTCACCAACAAGATAGAGGCCGTCCTGAGGAAGCCTTTCGGATCAGCCAGATCAGGGACCAGTCGTCGCTTACCACCTTATGGTCCTGGGCTTCAATGGCAGTGCATTTTCGTCCCCAGGTGACTTCGCGGGCATGTGTTTTCGATACGTCGGGGCGTGTCATGGGAATGGCATATGCGGGTGATCACGCCCCAATCAGGTCCTACCAGAGATACGGTGCCGCCGACTGTGAGGATCCGCGACCAAATTTGACCAACGTGCCAAGCCAGACGCCGGGTCCCGAGGGTCTCTCGCGGTTGACAATGTCGAGTCTATTTAGCAAGCAAGAACTTGTGAGTAACGAGAAAACGGACGTCACATTCGTCACGCCTGTTCAAGGCATGCTTGAACAGATTGTTGCCTTTACAGGCACGGAGGGGGAGCTCGTCGTCGGGGGGTAATGCAACGACAGCGGTTCAAGGGGCAAAGGCGCCTTGCAGGGGCGGGCATGCGTTGCAATACTCCGAATGCACGCCGTCGTTAGTCACGATCATGACCTGATGAGGTGTGGGGTTGCACAAAGCGGTTTGAAAGGTCTGAAGCAGGGTTTGAACGGCTTGAACCACAGTTCCTTTATTCCGTAATTTCCACAGGAACAAAAATGATACGCTCCGCTGCGATTTGCTCGGTCATTCTACGAAGCAGGGAAAAGAGGAGTTCGAAAAAAGGAGCCCTGAGCGACAGATCGCGTGCTTGTGCAAGCCCATTGGTTGGAGCTGGCGTTCTGAAAGGTGGAAGAAACACCCATTATGTGGAAAAAGCTAGAATGGCTCAATTGTTACTGGTACAATGTAACCTTTACAAAGGAAAAAAAGTTAAAATGCTATTACAAGAAACGGCGCGTGTTCATTGGCTGGCCACGCGACACGGTTTTAGTTTAGAACGACGCACAATTAAACCCTACAACCCTGTCCCTTCAGGAAATAGATGGATAGAAATATATGTCCAGAGCGGGAAAGAGGCACACACAGTACGAAGAACATACTCAGTCAGATCACAAAGAGACGGATAAACAATGGCGCCTTCCGTACGTCGTTTCTTCTTCTTTTTCTTTTTCTGTTGGTGTCGTCTCATCTCCGAAGAGAAGGAAGGAACTGATGGACAGGGACAAGGCAGGTACACTCGACCAGTCTGTAGTCTGGCAGCCCTGACACTGAGGACAAAGGTGCCAACTGTCTACTCGTATCTCGTGTCACCCTTTTCAGGAACGTTTGTGTCTGCTCGTTGGTGCTCAAGGGACCTTGGTGCTTCTGGGGCAACTTATCCTAAGCACCTTTGACCCAGCCAGAAGATGGTTGCTCCTTCCCTATGAAACTGGGATGGCCCTACGACGGTAAACTTCTAGTAGACACGGCATTTCCTTTGGTAAGATACAACGGCAAGAGCGAGGAACAGATCCAGGGAAGGTATGGAGCACGACGTACAGAGTTTTGGAATACTCCGCCTCGTTCACCTCATCTCGATCTAATATCTCTCCACCCTGCCGTCAATTAACAGAAACTGTCTCCACATCCCGGCATGCTCGTTTCCAGTCGCTTGTCTTTAGCCCTCATTATTCGCTGTTGGCCAACTTTGCCACCAAAACGCCCGAGAACGAAGACGGCGGCATGCATTCCCCCGGTCTTGAGGCAGGGGCGTCCCGTCTTCGAGAGGAGGGGCCAGGAGGGAACGGGGGCGTGGAAGACGACAAAGGGTTCTATCGGTCCAATAGTCTTTGGAAGAGAGACATGTATCTCCTGAATTCCTGGACTCCTGAAATCCGGAATGAAGAACCACAGCCAATTGCCTCCTGAGCGGCTAAATAAGAAGGGACGGTAGGACACTTAGACACCGACGGGGGTACAGCCGTACTTGCCTCAGAAGAGGATGGCAGTGGCCTGCAAGGTTTCGCAATTCGACCGGCACTCTGTTCCTTCCTCGTCCAGAGACAAGCAGACCATCCCAAGTGGTGTTGGGACGGGGCAAGTACAACCCAACATGAGCGGCCGTAGGGAAAGTCAAAGGCGAGGCGAAAGTGACAAGCTAAAGAGTAACAAATCCGAGAAGAGGAGTCAAGGAAGCAGGCGCACCAAAGGTTCTCTCTTTCACCTTGCTAGAATTTCTTCGGCGGTGGTGCAAGGTCTGCTTAACATGCGAACTTTGCAGCAATTAACAGCCATTTCCATCCAAGTGGCTACAGGGAGCAAGTGCGCTTGTTTCAGTGGGCTGTCGCTAACAAGGCGGGGTGAAATCGCAGGAAGGCACAGCCTAGAACACACCACCCAAAAGCTCCCCAAAAGATATCCCAAGAGCTCTCTAACTAGCAGCCTTATCACCTATCGCGCTCACGTGCAAAATCGAAAACTTCTAAGGATCACAACACCAGACGACCTCCAATATAACGACATTGTGAGAGGCGGCTACCACCACTTCCACCAGCACGATACCCCAGTGCGGCCTCCCACACACACTCCGTCTGTCTATCCGGCCCGCTGGCCCTCCCTCCGGACGTCTACAGCCTCATACCGCTCAAATACGCATCTCAGCCTGCCGAATTGACCCCGCCACCATGGAGACCGAAATCCGGGCTCTCATCCCAAACATCGACCCGGTCGTGTCCGAGTACTCTGTGGGCTACCTCACACATGCCTCGACCACCTGGTCTGGTTCCGGCTCCGACGACGACGAAGCCGGCAGTGACGGCGGCTCATCAGCCCCGTTGGCCGAGGCCGCCGCCGCCGTCACAGAGCTGTTGTTGTCTGCCACGGGCGACTCGGAGAATGCTGCCGTGCGCGAGCGCATCAACAAGCTCGTGATGAAGTGGGTGGAGAAGTACGCCGAAGCCGCTGGTGGCAATGCCCTGGGGGGCGCGTCGACTGTGCGCCGGCTGGACCAAACCTTCCAAGTCAGCGCACAGCGCAACATGTCGTCGACGCTGGCGGTGGCGTCGGGCGGTGTCGATCTGGAGTCGGCCAACACGCGGAAAGTCGAGTCCAAGGTCGACAAGAAGAAGCTCGAAAAGGCTGAGCGCAAGATTGCGGCCAAGCAGAACAAGAAGACGTACAAGACGGTCGAGTACGAGGCGTCGCGCCTGCTCCACCAGCCCGACGCCGCACAGTCGTACGAGGAGTTCTACATGGCCGTCAACCCGCTGCAGCTGGGCCAGTCAGCGGCCGGCAAGCCCAAGGACATCAAGCTGGACAACATTGACGTCAACATTGCGGGCACGCGCATCCTGACGGACACCAACCTGTCGCTCTCCTACGGCCACCGCTACGGCCTGGTGGGTAACAACGGTGTCGGTAAATCGACGCTGCTGCGCGCCTTGTCGCGCCGCGAACTGCCCGTCCCCACGCACATTTCCATTCTGCACGTCGAGCAGGAAATCACAGGCGACGACACGTCGGCCCTGCAGGCCGTGCTCGACGCCGACGTCTGGCGCAAGATTCTGCTCAAGGAGCAGGCCGAGATCACCGAGGGCCTGGCCAAGATCGAGGCCCAGCGGTCGTCCATGGCCGACACATCCACCGACGCGACGCGCCTCGACCACGAGCGGGAAGCACTCGACCAGCGCCTGGGCGACGTCCAGGGCAAGCTGTCCGAGATGGAGTCCGACAAGGCCGAGTCGCGCGCCGCCAGCATCCTGGCCGGCCTGGGCTTCTCGCCCGAGCGCCAGCAGTTTGCCACCAAGACGTTCTCGGGTGGTTGGCGCATGCGTCTGGCGCTGGCGCGTGCCCTCTTCTGCGAGCCCGACCTGCTGCTGCTCGACGAGCCGTCCAACATGCTGGACGTGCCGTCCATTACCTTCTTGTCCAACTACCTGCAGGGCTACCCGAGCACCGTGCTCGTCGTGTCTCACGACCGCGCGTTCCTCAACGAGGTGGCCACCGACATCATCCACCAGCACTCGGAGCGCCTCGACTACTACCGCGGCGCCAACTTTGATTCCTTTTATGCCACGCGCGAGGAGCGCAAGAAGACGGCCCGCCGCGAGTACGAGAACCAGATGGCCGTCCGCGCGCATCTCCAGGCCTTCATCGACAAGTTCCGCTACAACGCCGCCAAGTCGTCCGAGGCTCAGTCGCGCATCAAGAAGCTCGAGCGCATGCCCGTGCTCGAGCCGCCCGAGACCGAGTACAGCGTCCACTTCCGCTTCCCCGAGGTCGAGAAGCTGTCGCCGCCCATCGTCCAGCTGTCCGAGGTCACGTTCGGCTACAGCGCCGACAAGGTCCTCTTGCGCAACGTCGACCTCGACGTCCAGCTCGACTCGCGCATCGGCATCGTCGGTCCCAACGGCGCCGGCAAGACCACGGTCCTCAAACTGCTCACGGGCCGCCTGCAGCCGCTGTCCGGCATCATGTCCATGCACCCGCGCCTGCGCGTCGGCTTCTTCGCACAGCACCACGTCGACGCCCTCGACCTCACCATGTCCGCTGTGTCTTTTATGGCCAAGATGTACCCCGGCAGCACCGACGAGGACTACCGCCGCCAGCTCGGCGCCTTTGGCATCACGGGCACGACGGGCTTGCAAAAGATGGAGGTGCTGTCGGGCGGTCAAAAGTCGCGTGTCGCGTTTGCCTGCCTGGCCCTCACCAACCCGCACATCCTGGTGCTGGACGAGCCGTCCAACCACCTGGACATCGAGGCCATGGATGCCCTGGCCGACGCGCTCAACCAGTTCGAGGGCGGCGTGCTGATGGTCAGCCACGACGTGACCATGCTGCAGACGGTGTGCAAGAGCTTGTGGGTGTGCGACGGCGGCACTGTCGAGAAGTTTGCCGGCGACGTGCAGCAGTACAAGAAGCGTATTGCTGCACAAGCCAATGCGGCCGGTGTGGTACAGGCGCATTAAACATCAACACAATTATATAATAGTCAGTCGCTACGATTTAATAAAGTACAGTTGCTGCTCCTTTGATATTGATATAGTTGTAAGTGTGTACTTCTAAGTGAATAATATTTGCGTGTCTTCAGTGACGTATTCTATAGTCTTTTTTTTTTTTTTTTTAAACCCCCCCTGATAAATTTACGACGTGTATTTACGAGCGAATAAATCGGTGTAAAACAGTACAACGACAACGGTTAACCACAGGTCGACGGAACATTTAGAATAACCTAGCTAGCACGTGTGTTTCATCTGGCACGGGTTGAAGTCACTTTATTTAGGCAAATGGTTATGGATAAAAAACGATTGTCATAGTTGCGATGAGTGCTAAGTGTATTTCAACCTGCACAAGAAATTAGGAAAAAATGAGGTGACTTGAACTGATAATAGTAACACTGGAATAATCCACGGTCAGAATGCGAGGCAAACGACACTCAAATAACAAGTAAAACAATTAAAAGAAAACCATTAAAAGAAACACAGTTTCCGGCGAGGGGATTCGTTGACGGCCGTCACGAAGAGGCCTGTCAGAATGCTTGTGTTACCCTCCCGTACTTGTAAACCCTTTGCCTAGAATTTCAAAAAAAGAACTTTTGGAAATATCACGATCCTCCGTCCTCCATTTCTTGAAAGAAACAAAACAACAAAAGCAAAAACAATCAAATCAGACACAAGAAATAAGAACGAAAGGACCAAGTTCAGATTCTCTCTAGTGACCGAGAGCCATCTTCTTCCAGTGGTCGCGCTCCGCTTCCAGCTTAGCGATCTTCTCCTCAAGCTCCTCCACGCGCATCGCCTTGCGCTCACGGGACTTCCGTGCGGCAAGGGTGTTGCGCGCCCGCTTCATGGCAACGATGTCCGAGGGATCATCGACAATGATAGGGGGCAGAGGCTTTTCCCGGCGTCGGGAAGCATTGACGCCGGCTGAGGCAGAGTGCTTGTGCGAGGTGGAAGGAGAACGGGAGTGACCGGACGACTTGCGGCGACTGGGCGTTGTCTCCGACTCTTCAATCTCATCAACAGGCCGCGATGCGGGCGATGCCGTAACAGCGCCGGCCACGGGGCCTGCAGCAACCGATGAGGTGGTGTCCTGGGCGAAGAGGGGGAACCACGTGTCGTGGGTACCCGCCTCAAAGTCATTGCCACCAAAGTTGGGCGACACATCGTAGCCATCGCCATAAGGAGAGTCGTCAAAGTCCGACGGAGAAGTCAAGGACGTGAGCGCAGCCGAGTTGGGTGCCGACATGAACGGCTCCTGCAGGAGCAGGTCGTTCGGCGACACCGTGCCCATGTTGCTCGTAGAGCTGCTGGACACACTCGAGGTCAGGTCATAGCTGGCTGCCATGGCGGGCGACGAGAACGAAGCACCGTCAAAGTTGACAGCAGCGAAATCACTGAGGCCTTGCAGGTCTGACAAAGAAATGGACTGTAAGCTTGCTGTTTGATGCAATTGCGGAGATTGTCGTTGTATGGAGGGAGAGCTACCTTCAAGAACCATTTTGTGGGTGGGGATCTGCGGAACACTACCGGTACTGTGGGGAAACGGCGGAACGGGAGGCCGGGCCGAGACTTGCTTGTTTACAGCAACAGTGGACGATGGCGCAGACGACGCGTAAAAATGATTCTGCGTGGAAGGAGTGGAAGGAAACCGATTAGGGAAAGCCGTAGTAGACGAAATGCTAGGGCCTGCAGCGAATTGGAGGTGGGCAACACGCGGGTTCTGCAGAGAGGGCGAGGCAGAGGCAACCAGGTTGTGGGTGGTTTGGGTGAAACGCGGTTGCTGTTGGGTTTGCGGTGATGCGACAACTCCGTTGACGGCAGGATGCTGGACAAGACGATTATGTTGACGTTGCGGCTTGGCAGGTGAATCGAACAGAACAAAATCCGTTTGAGGGACGTTCAAATTGTTCTGAGGCAGTTGTTGATGCGCGGATGGAGCCGGCAGGCGGGAAGCACGGGAGGGAAGCCATCTTGACTGTGGGGAATCCGTTGTGAAGACTGAAAAGTCTTGAGAGGGAATTGTGGCGGTTGGGGAACGAGAAGAGCGTAAAAGCGGGTGCTCAAAGCTGACGTTCAGATCGACCTGGAGAGGAAGAGCTGAAGGGGGGAGAGAGTTGGGAGTGGTTGTGAAGGGGTTTAAAAACGGGGGGTGAATTGGCGACGTAATTTTGTCGACGTTAGAGAAAGCTGGGAAAGAGGATATTTAACGCATCTTGGCGGTGGCCTTTGGGCTGTGTGATAGTGATGTTGGTGATGATGAAAATTTTGGGGTTGAGAAAGAAAGGAGAGGAGAAAAGAAAGACGAACAGAGGTGGGCGGGGCGATGTTTTGTATCAGGCAGCAACAGGCAAAGAAGGCAGGAACAGCCAGAGGCCAGTGGGCGAATGGGAGAAAAGAGAAGGGACGACCAGGGGCACGACAAGTCAAAGGGCGCGGCTCGCAAGTACTGCCGCTAACTGCGGGTCCTACAGATTGTGTGAGTCTGCCACCCAACGAGTAGGACTAGGCGTTAGTGGCAGGACACGAGGGGTACTTGCGCCGCGCGACAAAACAGACGACCTCGCGAAAGGGGCGCAAAGAAAGAGCGTGTGAGTCACAGTTTTTTTCACGCTAGTCCGTATAAAGACAGAGTGGATCGCGCTTTCCCGCTAGGCTGGCTGGACACAGCCCCCGGCCGAGATAGCGAAACCCGCCAGATGCAAGGACGCAAGCACTGAAAGTCGTCCAAATTGCAGTGCTGATAACGCTGGACTGGCGGAGATGAGCTCGAGCTTGCCCCATGCCCATGCATTTCTCGACGAGGAGGGCGAACTGCATGCAATATGTCTCCTGTACGAACTACGAGCCTCAACAGAGCCACGCTTTCTCTCGGGGTACGAAATGCTGAGCGTCTGAGAAACATGAGTGGCATTGCAGACCCATTGCGCCGCGGGCTAAACGGGCAGTGCTAGCGCAGGGCTAAACATCGGTGGTGCGCCAGAAGCAGGAGTTTTGCGAGGAAGCGGGTCGACGGGGCGGAGACTGGACGAAAGAAAGAGCGAAGGAAGCACGCGAGGGTTGTATGGGTGAGACGTGGGACACAAAACACTGCAGGCATACTGCGTTAACAGCCTTGAAACCAGAGCCCAGCACCCCCAAATGCCCTGAACTGCGCCTACAGCATTACTTTGCAATCCCGAAAGTGCGGCCCCAGCATTCTATTCCCCGCTGCCATTGCATACTTGTAATTTCCTAATCGAAGGGAAATTGCCATTCTCCCTTTCGCGGGCTGGCCCACCGTGTGAGTCATATCGCCAGTCTGGGGAGAACGACTTCCCTGTTGTATGGCATCGATCAGATGGGAAGGGGCCGCCGGGCGTCGATCTCTACACGACGCAGTTGGTTTTGCATGCCGTTTCATCGAGTCCCAGCCACCGACAGCCAGAGCCAACCCAAGCCCTTGGAAATATCACAGTCGCAGTAGCCACGGGCCTGTCACACTTTCACATTCCGCGCATGTTGCTTCACGACGCACTTGTTCAGGGCTCTTACTGGACTTGAACATGTCCAAGGCTGAGGCATGTTGTCGCCGTTTTGGTTGTCAACGATCCTCAAACCGTCGTATCTTACGGAGCATGTCCTCCTCCATACCCTCGCCCTGAGATTGGCTATCATTCCTGGCCAGAACATTGCCATCGACTCTGGGCGCTGGGACTGCTGACAAAAGCTAGACGCCCACGATACGAGTGACTTTCCTTTCTTGTACGGCAACTGCTTCTCTCAAAGTCTTCCCCCAGGCCTCTCGTTTCAAGGGCCAAAAGCACCGGAGGCTGGGACGACATCGTTCTATGCAGGCTAGCAAAAATTTGTTTGCCCCAGGCTAAAAGGCCACTTTGACGGAATGAAGCAGAACAAAAGGGACAAGAGAACCGAAATGGAGAAACGTCCAGTGGAGACGGGCTAAACACGAGGGGACGATGAAGCAGAACAAGGTGACACAGACGACATGACAAGCAATGCTGCCACAGCTTCGCAGAGAGACACATTCGTGTTTGGTGTCAACAGATACCGCTTGAAGTCGAGAGCGCAATTCCCTGCCCTTGGAAATGCACTCATCGGCTGGACTGTGCGTCGTGGGCGGATGTTGAATCTAGAATTTGTGTCCTCAAATGGATCCCTACGAGGTACATTGTAGGTGGTCTTGGCTCTATTCGGAGAGACTCGTTGGTTGGCACTTGAAAGCCGCGCTCTACCGCACCGCGGACAGTAGTTCGTATTATGGGGCGGTCTTTTTGCCAGCCGGCGAAATTGTGGTACGTTGGGGCACCCTCTATTATGGCGCGCTTTGATATTGCGAAGGAGAATAAAGGCTCTGCAGGGTAAGACGGAGGGTCTTCATTCCTGATTGTCTGCTTGCCAGATCTGTCCCGAGTCTCGCGTGCCTCTCGCACGTGCACGCACCTTCTTTATTCCTGCTTCTCGCATTTCTGTTTTCTTGTCTGTTGAACGGAGTACCGAGTGTGTTGCGGAACATGAGTCCTTGGCATGAATTCAGAAGCGCATACCACTTGGACGGGGTTTTGAATTTGTCCCTTCTCCGTCTCAACATATACTCTCTTTGAATACAACAGCCAGTCCGTCGGTTCGAACTTCGAGCTCCCAGGAACGAAACTGAGCCGCACAAAAATATCCACACCAATTGGCGAGATATTATTTCAAGTCTTATAGTTTATCGAGTTTTTGTTTTCATTTTGTTTTGTGGCTTAACGTTTATTAAAGTCTGTCGTCGTGCTTTGTAAAACCCGGCCGAATGGACAGGGGAAACTACGAGTCCGCAATCGTACGGCCACAATTTTATTATTATTTACTGTTTTTCGTCTTTCCTCACATGCAAACCCACTGTGCCGGGACGTTTTCCTGTCATGTCCGCGATTCTCCACGATCCCCACTACTGAACATTGCCCCATGCCGAGTACCGGCCACCGACTGCCGTCTAACATCAAACGTCAAAAAACATGATGGATTTCGTGTGCTCAGGCGCGGGAACGAGACGGGGCTCGTCGGTGTACAAGGTATTTGATAGAGAACAGAATCCGTGGAAACAAAAAAGGCAAACATGTACCTCATGGCAATGGCGACGCTGGGTGAAGAATGAATCCTTTTGCATGACTTGAACGTAACGGCACGGCAAACGAAAGGCGTCTTCAAAGATGTTCAAAAACGTAAGCTGGAAAAGGAGACCAGAGTCATCTGAGAAAGTACGTAAGTGGGCTGGTATAAGACATTGGCAATGGTCACGATTTATTGCAGAAATGAGACTTGGAAAAGCAGACAGTGATGATGACTCTAAGAACAGAAGGGACGTAAATAAAAATGAAAACACGAGAACGTGAGGCAGCACGAAGGCGCACTCGAGAATATCAACGCGGGGGAATATAAAACAAACGTTAAACAAATGCGAATATCACACACACACAAGAGCTTCGAAAGCATTAACAACCACAAAAGTAAGCCGCAAAAGAATCCAACGTATCAAAGGCGTCAAGAGATCGTGAGCATAAACAAAAGAAAATCATAGCCACACCGAAACGCCGCTGGCTTCCATCGATACCGTCTGCCTCCCGTGTTGGCCGGCCAGGCCGCCCAGTACTGTCGTGAATCGTCATGTGCTTCATAGCCGGCTCTGGTCCGCCTCAACGGGAGCCGGCTTGGCGGCTCCCGTCTTATCGCCGGCCAGCTCGCGTAGCACGGCCTGCGTCTCCGGGTTCGTACTGTCAAATTCCCGGAGCAGCCAAATAACAAAGTCCTGCCACTCGTCGAGCCAGTTGGCGCGGGCGCGGGCCAGGTCTTCGGGCGTGGTGAAGCACGAGTGGGTCAAGCTCCACTCGGCGAGCTGCCGCCAGCCGTACAGACCCATGTCGGCCTTGCCAATGAGGACCTGGTAAAAATCGTGCGAGAGAGACGACTGGAAGAGGGTGCCGTTGTCACTGTTGACGGTACAGGGGAAGTTGCGGGCCAACAGATCGTATACGGCGTGGCCGCTGATGCGGGGCGTCAGACCCAGAACCTCGTTGGAGATGGGGCACACCTCGACGCAGACATTGCGCTGCTTCATCCTCTCCAGCACGACGGGGTGGCGGGGGAGGGCAAAGCCGTGGCCGATGCGCTTGGCGCCGAGCAGCAGGGCATCCACAACGTTGCCGTCAACCGAGGTGCCGATGCTGAGCGTCTCGCCGCAGTGGAACAGGAACGGAATGTCAAGGCCCTCGGCCTTGCAATTCTCCTTGAACTCGAGGAACTCGGAGATAAAAAAGTTGAGGCTTTCGCCTTGGCCTTCCTCGCCGACCAGGTCAAAGCCCGCAATGTATTGGGGCCAGCGCTTTTTGAACTCGATGCACTCGGCGAGTGCAGCCTGGACTTGGGTCCGCTGGAACGACCGTGGCGTGCAGTAGATGATCTTGATGCCGTCAAAGTTCTTCTTGGCGCCGGCAACGCCCGCCGTGAAATTGGCGGCGTTGCGCTTCACAAACTCATCGCAGGCGTCCGTGATGATCTTCACAATGCCCGCGTTGTCGACCTGCTTGGTACCCTCGTCGTTCCACAGCTGGTTGTTGGTCATAAAGTTGGGCCGGATCTCGGCATACTGGATGTTGTCATCGAGCAGGTCCTGCAGGAACAGCTTGGTGTACTCGCGGTAGGCGGTTTCGTAGTTGAACAGGCCCTTCATCATTTTCGTGCGGTCGTTGAACCGCTTCCAGGCGCCAGCGGCCGTTTGCGGGATGTCGTACGTCTCCTCGGCGCTGAACACGAGCTTGTGCGCCAGCCAGTCCATGGCGCTTTTGCCAATCTTGTCGGCCGGAAACTCAGCGAGGAATTGGCGGAACGGCATGGTCTGGTTTTCTTTGTAATCTTCCGAAAACAAGTTGCCCGGTCTCTCCTTCTCAGGTGCCAGAATGGAGAACGAGATGGCACTCAAAAAGAAGTTGCTGTCGTCCATACTACCGTCCATCTTGCCGGTCTCCTTGTCCTCCGTTCCAAACAGGAGCTTCTTGCTGCTCATGATGAACATGCGGTCCATCTTCGCGGCCAGGTTGAGCAACACTGTGGGCGCGAGGCAGGCGTTATAGTGGATGTGCAGGTGGGCGCCTTTGGGCATCTCGCGCGCGGCTTGCAGGACCCTGGTCTTTTGGATGAGGGACAAGTTGGTCAAGTAGTGGTCGCCGGCAAAGTGGGCGTGCTCCTGGCTACCGTAGCCCGTTTGCAGACCCGCCCCTTTAAAGACAAGCTCTTGGTCCTCCTTCTTGAGGCGAAGCAGCACATCGTTTGCGAGACGTTCAGCCTGGGTGGCATTGACGCGACAGACGTGGTCAAAGGCGTAGGCCGCCTCGTCATCTGCCACACGAGTGCGCTTGAGATTGTACGCCTCTCGGAGCTGTAGGATCTCGGGCGAATGCTGTATATTGTTGGTGTGCTTGACAGCGGCTGCCGGTGGTGGGCTGGCGGGCGTAGCCAACGGGGCAGCAGCAGAGGCAGCATCGAGGCCACTGCCGGCCGGGGCGGTGGCCTCTGAACCAAAGGTCATGTTGAAGGGGCTTGTGGAGATAGCGCCGAGGCCAATGATTTTGTTGACGTCGCGGCTGCGTGTGATGGGACCTTGTCGTTCTGGATTGTTTGTTGATACACGCTCTCTCTTGCTGAGGCGTCTGCGAGCCGAACCACTTCGTTTCTGACCGAAGAGGTTGTTGTTTGGTTGGGGATGCGAATGCTGCTGCTGTTGTTGTTGCGAGTATGCCTGGAACTGTAACGACTGTGCGGTGGGAGAGGTGGTGGTTTTATGGCGGCCGAGTGAGAAGAACGAAGACATATGAGCGAGGCGAGGCGAAAATATATCGATGGCCGTGGCTGCAAGGGTATCCAGGAGTCTTTGTGTCGTTGGCGTGTAGATCTCAAAGTTCTTTGAGCTGAGCCCCTGGAAGACCAGGAGACGTTGGTAGCCTTTGTTATGATGTCTCACTCTAAAAGAAGCAAAGTATGTTCTCAGCCTCGTCTACAAACGGACTGAAAAATGAACCAGAGCGGGGCAGGTGCAAACAATGAAGTGTACAAATGCAAACACTCCTTGCTTGAATCGTGAAACGAGATCCTTTACAGTTCGGACTTGACGATGTAAACGGAGATGGTGATGAAAGAGGAATAATCTAAAAAAACCGCGTATGAGCTATGAAGTTGGTGATGAGACGTGAGAGGGGTTGTCCCGTGAGACTGAAGAGGGAGGGGTGGGATGAGTGACAGAAAACGAAAGCGTCCTTGGTGAGAGGAACATCATGAAGTTATATACAGATTTGCATACTCAGGTCAAAGGGGCCGAGGAGGTCTCTCCAGACGTCTCGCAAGCAGATCCAGTTCGCCTAACTGAAAGATTGTAACCGGCGGTGACTCGCGCGGTTGCTTGTGATCGCGACGAGCCTCGAAGGAGGAAGAGGCAGAAGCAGAGGCAGAGAGACCGAGAGGCAGAGGCCGAGAAGCAGGTGTGGCTCAGGCTCAGGCTTTGGCCCAGGCTGTCGCAGCAATGTCCTCCGCGGGTCGTGTGGTGGGGAGGGATGATTGTGGAGACAAGCGGTAGGTTGTCTTGCGATCGCTTGGGGGTGTCGTGTGTCGTTGACGTCGGTGAATGTTGCGCACGCGTAGTTTTGCTGCGATTAGAAGGTGGACGTAGTGTTTATTTTTTTTTACGAGCTTGAGACCTTTCCGCGCTGCGCAGCATCCTGCAAGCAAGACGAGCTGCCTCATTCTCCCACAATTCCATCGCTCCTTCCTTCTTCTGACAGCTGCCTCCCACAAGCGAAAAAAAGGCGCCCAAGAAGGTTCAGTGGCCGATATGGGCAAGGGCAACCCACGCGCGCGGTACAAGAGGGGTGGCAGTGCAAGCTTGGTGTGTTGCGGGCCTGTGATTGGCCGCCTGGACGTCTGGCCGGGAAGGCACGTTTGGCTCTGCCAGGCACGGGCAACGAAGGCGCTGGCCGCGACAGGTTGCCTCCCACCGTTATCTGATTCAACTTTGTACCGACGAACAACAATTGCCAGCACAACAACACATGGGACGTAGACAACGAGGGCGAACAGAGGGCGAACAGCACAGCAATGCTCAGTGTACGAGATGCGACAGCGTGTCGCTCACGGTAACGATGAGCACAATCTACACAAGCCCATCCGAAGTTACACGAAATTAAACATCACGAAGTCTCATCTCTTGGAGGATGGATCGTCAACAGAGACAGCAAAAAGCGCCTTTATGAAAGCCCAACGGGGCACGGAGCGGCTAATTTCGTTTCTGGTTCAAGGCGGCTAGACATACGAGTTGGTACTCCTTCCTTTTGTCTCTTGCATGCCTGGAAAGTTGACGTTCCTGATGCTTGGTCGTGCATTGTCACCATTGTCTGTGTGCAAGGGATGGTCAACCGCTTGAATCCACATCGCCTTGGGCCTCACTTTTACTTAATTCGGACAGTGTACCGGAAGTCCGGCTCCGCGGAGCGAAGAAAACGTGCTCGTTCTAGGGTCCTAAAGATGGGGTTGCACGTCAAACAGTTGTGGGTAACAGGGCAACACAAAAGGCGCCTTTTAATTTCCAACGCAGCCGAGCCACACTTCTGTAGGTAGTTGCTATGCTGCAGACAAAAGAGGTCTAATGCACCCGGATGGGGAGGTAGCTGGATAAAACGAGACGAACATTTTATTATTGTTATTATTATGTTTATATATATATATATATATATATATTTATTATTTGAAAATGCTTCAACGTCATGCCCGCCAGACGACCGCGAAACACAAAGCCTCAAATTCTTTGAGTCAAAGGCGATAACCTTTGCGTCCTTAATTTGGCCAAAGCTGTCGTTTCTGGGGGATGCTATCATCCCATTATGGGCCCCAATAACATGGGACACAGTATACTGATCTGAATAGATGTGATAGAAGAACATGGATATCCGGACCATCTGACCATCTACAATATGTGCACCTCTCACGATTTAGCTTGCTAAAATCCTTCAATGGGTGCCTATCCTCTCACTACCGTCGGGCTGCAAACTCCTTTTGTCTCTAAAGAGCATGTTGTGGCAGGCAAGTGGTAGTCCAATTGATGTGGAGGAGTGCATCGAGCGGAGTGATCTCGTCTTTCCACTTCTCTTCACCGTCTCTTGGTAAATCACGGTCATGATGGTCCGAGCTGATGTCAGGACTAGTTCAAATGCAATACAGACCACGATATTGAGCCAAGACGTTGCCCGAGTCCGTGTTTAGGTGGGCCAAATTGTCTTTCATGGGAGGGACCAGATGGGGCTGGCAAACTTCACCGGACGTATGAGATCGCCTTATTTTCCAATTTCATGAGGTTGTGATTGTCAAAAGCATCTTCAAAATAAGCAAAACGTCTAGGCTACACAATGTCGATGCATCACAAAGTGTAACGAGTTTGACGTGGCACGCAGGCCGCATCTCGTCCAAGAGCACGATGATGTTTTGCTCCACCCCAGATGGACACTTGGTCCGGGCACAGCTCTTTGTGGTTTGACTTCAATCATGTACAACGTCACTATTGTGCCACTTTTGGGCCGAGATTCGATAATCTTTGGTTGATTTCATGAAGTCGTCGATGTAAGGATCATTAAAGTTTGAAATTGGTAATCACTTGTGGACGGCCTGTGTCTACTTTGGGTGTAAGTCAACTCGGAGATTCAACCTACGAAAACGCCTTGCTCGTTGTGGGACGACAGGTAGATGAGGTCGAAGTAAAGCGGGTTAAAGCAGGGCCGGGTCGCCTCAAACTCGAAATTTCCTATTTCGGTCATCGAGTAGTTTAATATGAGAGACATGTATGAGACAGACTCAACAGTTACGGTAGTTTGTGCACGCAACACGAATTTTTCATGAGCAAGACCTAGGATAGCTATGAGGCGTGAGATTGAACGACATGTGGAGAAAATTAGAAAATTAAAACGTCATTCTTCGAAATAAACAACAATGCAATGTAGAGTACGGGGTAAATTACACACGGCACATTTCAAAACAAAATGATCCCCTCGAGTACACTTCGATATCTCGACTTATCCTCCTCGAAAAACTCTACTTTTCGTTTCCTGTGTAAAACGCCGTGCTGTATATATATGGAAGCCTGTGAAAAGAACAAGAACAACAGAAAAGGGGGCAAAATGCAAACAAAAAGAGAATGCGGGAAACGATCTCCTAAACACAGCGTGGTCGAGCCACCGACTAGTCATCAAACTTGATGCCGTTGCGTGCGTTCGTGTCGATGAAGCCGCCCCGGTAGCTGCCCTTCTTCTTTTTGTTCTTCTCCTTGGTGAAGCCCTTGCCGCGCGTGACAATCAGGTCCTCGTGCGCCTTTTGGCCCCAGTCGTGCGCGTTGAAGGCGTTCGACGCAAACTTGGGGTCGACGTAGGTGTTGGAGGCGATGCGCGAGAAGCGCTCGCCGGGCTGCTTGGGCGGGGTCTTGGCGCCCTTGCGGCCGCGGTTGTTCTGTTTCAGGGCTGGGTCGGGCGGGAACGGCGGGAACTTGGGGTCGGTGCCCGACAGGCCGGGTGACGACTGGCCGACGATGGTGGCAGAGCTGTCGGAGCCGTTCTCGGCATCCTTGGCCTCTTTCTTTCTCGATTGGTCTTTCTTGGTCTTCTTCTCGTCATCGCTGTCCGAGTCGCCGCTGGACGCGCTGCTGTCGCTGCCCGACTCGGGGAGGGGCACGTTGGCGGCCTTGTCAGTCTCCGACTTGGAGTCGTCAGAGTCGCTGTCAGAGTCGCTGTCAGAGTCGCTGTCAGAGTCGCTGTCGCTGTCGCTGTCGGAGTCGGACGAAGAGGAAGAAGAAGACGAAGAAGAGTCCGAGTCCGAGTCGGAAGACGAGTCGGAGTCGGAGTCGGATTCGGAGTCGGAGTCGGATTTAGAGCTGGACTCATCATCAGAGTCGGAGCTCGAATCCGACGAATCAGACGCCTCGTCGGACGAGCCGCTGGACTCGTCTGAAGACGAAGCCGACGAAGAGTCGTCCTTCTTGCTGAGTTTGACCTTCTTCAGCTTGTGCTTGCGGTCCGCTTCCGACGAACTCGAGCTGCTGTCGGAATCGGAGTCGGAGTCGGACGACGACGAGGATGAAGACGAGGACGACGAGCTGCTGCTCGACGTCGCCTTGCGCTTCAGAGGGTTGGACTTGGTCGCCACAACAACAGGTACGGACTCCGTCTTGGCCTTGGCCGTTTTTGTGGTTGTCTTGGCCACCTTCTTGTCGTCGCCACTCTCGCTGTCGCTGTCGCTGTCCGAGGACGACGAAGACGAAGAGGATGATGAAGAGCTCGACGACGAGTCCGAATCGTCGTCGTCCGACTCGGCATCCTTCATGTCGACATCGCCCGTCTCCTCTTCGTCGTCATCGCCATCGCTGTTCTCGACCGCCTTCTTTTGGGTCGAGGTCTGGAAGGTTGCAAAGACACCCTCGAGGGATGCGGCACTCACACCGGCACCAGCACCGGCACCAGCACCGACAGCTGGCGACGCCGGCCAGCCGTTGCGCTCACGCTGCTCCTTGAAGGCGTCGCGGGCCTGGGAGAAGTCGTGCTGCGTCAGGAAGGACTCGACGAGATCGAGCAGCTGGGGGGCCGGCGAGGAGGCTGAGGCAGCGGCAGAGGACGCGGCAGCACCCTTCTTGGGCGTGGCAGCATCCTTGCTCTTCTTGGAGTCCTTCTTGGAGTCCTTCTTGGAGTCCTTCTTGGAGTCCTTCTTGGAGTCCTTCTTGGAGTCCTTCTTGGAGGGCTTGTCGGCCTTCTTGGCCGCTTTGTCGGACTTTGCCATGGTTTCGGTCGTCTTTGTCGTTGTAGAAGCAATCGGTTGGGTTGTCGGGGTCATCGACGAGGCGGATGTCGCCACTGGTTTGCTCGAAAAAAGCCACGCAGGAGGACCACCAGGCATAGGAGGGCTGTTCTGTTGTCGACGAGGAGGCGAGTGAAGGAAAACACAGGCCTGCCCAATGAAACAGGACCTTGCAGTCGGTTTTTTTTGTTCTCGTTTTATCGTCAATCGAGTGAAGAGGATACCTGTTATTGTGCTGGGACGTCTGCAGCAACAAAATAGTACGTGGCAAAAGAGAGTGGGATAGAGAATGGGGTAGGTGAATCGCCAGCGCTGGAAGCGGTCGTGTGCTGGATGCAAAAGAGATCCCGACGAGGGATGCGTTGAAAAAACATAAAAAATTTCACCGCCCTAGCGGCAGAAAAAAAAAAGCAAAAGTGCAACAGGGGACCGAGTCTTCCCAAGTTGGGTTAGGCTGCTTTGTTTAAGTGGTTTCGGCCCCTGGAGATGCCGCTACGCCGTCCACAGGCTAGGACACTTACAGTAAAGTCCACAATTCTCGCTTCACTTTGTTATCCGATGCTTTTTCTTGTAGTCTTGAATTCAAATCCACTGTGCGACGTAAATACTATCGTAAAACTCATCGACGACATGAAACGAAAAGCAAATATGTGAAAATGAGAAACTCCATGAAACCCCCGATATGTGGACGAACTGCACCCACAGGCTCTGCATGGGTATAGAAAGCACGAACATGGCCGACCTCCTCTACATTCTTTCCTCTGCCTACGACTTCAATCTTTGTCTGGAAAATAAAGCACAAAATAAAATAGAAAATAATCGGTAGTCAAGAACCACCGTGCAGTCCAACTCCATGTTCAGGTCGACGTGGCGGGCGTCTTGACGACGGTCGGCCGGAAGCCCACGCCGGGAATGCGGCTGCGCAGCGCCAGCGACGACGTCACAACCGAGATCGAACTGAGTGCCATGGCCAGCGAGGCCCACACCGGGTCGAGGCGCACATGGTTGGTGGTGGCCGTGCGGATGGGGTACAGCACGCCGGCCGCAATGGGCACCGCCACGACGTTGTAGACGAGCGCCCAGCCAAAGTTGAAGGCAATCCGCCGAAACACGACGCGGCTGAGTTCCAAGAGGGTGACGACGGCCTGCAAGTTGGACTGCACGAGGACAAAGTCGGCGCTGGAAATGGCAACATCAGAGCCCGACCCGACGGCAATGCCAACGTCGGCCTGGGTGAGCGCCGGCGAGTCGTTGATGCCGTCGCCGACCATGGCCACGACCGCACGGCGGCCACCGGTCGCTGCAGCGTTGGGAGACGAGGCGTCTGGCGACTCGGATTGTGTTGCGTCGGCGATATTCTTGGGCTTCGCGACCCGGCCGAACCGGGACGTGTGGGCTTGCAGAGAGGCCTGCAGGTATTGGACCTTGGCTGCCTTCTCGGTCGGCAGCACCTCGGCAATGACCTGGTCGGCCGGAATGCCTATCTGCCGTGCGACAGCCGCAGCTGTAACGGCATTGTCGCCGCTCAGCATGTAGACAAGGACACCCCGGGCTTGGAGCACCTTGAGAATGGCCGCTGCCTCGGGCCGCACGGGGTCGGCAACGGAGAGCGCCGCAGCCAGCGTCCACGGTTGACCAGTTTCGCCAGTACCAACAGCAGCAGCAGCAGCACCAGCACCAAGAGACCGGATAGCTGCCAGGGCGACAGACTTGGCGTCCGTCTTCCACTGCTGCAACAGCGCCACAACACGGTCCGAGATGGCCACCGAAAAATCCTTCATCAACGCCTCGTTGCCGATCATGATCTCGAATGAGCGCTCATTACCTGCCCGGCTGTGGAACACTGCGCGCATGCCACGACCGGGAATCTCCTGCAGGTCGTCGACGCGGCCGCCCGGACCCGTCGCATGTGTGCTGGCCTCACAGAACGTCACAATGGCCTTGGCGATTGGGTGGCCACTGTTCTCCTCGACGGCCTTGAGTGCTGCGAGCAGGTCCGATTTCTTGCCGTTGGAAATGGCGCTGTCTTGATCTTGACCTTCATCCGCATCGCTGCCGTTGGTGAACACAGCCGAGTCCGTCACTGTCGGCTCGCCGCCCATGGTCAGAGTGCCCGTCTTGTCAAACACGACGCAGTCGATGCGGCTGGCCTTTTCAAACGCCTCGCCACCGCCCTTGGCCAGGATGCCGTACTTGGCGGCCATGCCGCCCGCCACGAAGATGGCTGTGGGTGCCGCGAGACCGAGACCGCAGGGGCAGGCCACGACAAAGACAGCAATGGCAAACTGAAGCGAAAACGCGACCCAGCCGCCCGAGCTGACGTCCAAGAAGTGGCCGGGGATGCTGCCCGACAGTCCCAGGCTCAGCCAGATGATCCAGGTCGAGATGGCCACGAGGGTCACCACGGGCACAAAGTAGGTTGTCAAGAGATCGGCAATCTGTTCCATTGGGGCGCGCTTGGTTTGGCCCTCACGCACGACGGCCACAATCTGGTCGAGCATGGAGGTGCCGGATGCACCCGTCACGCGCACCAGGACCGGCGCATCCTTGTTGACGGTGCCCGAAAATACCTCGTCACCGACCGTCTTGGGGACCAGCCGCGACTCGCCCGTCAGGCTCGACTCGTCAAAGTTGGTATGGCCCTGCACGATGACGCCGTCGGCGGGCGGCGACGCACCATGCAGAATGCGCACAACATCGCCAAAGTCCAACAGATCGGCCTGCACGACACGGCCGGACTTGTTGGCAGCGTCAGGCGCACTGCGTAGTGTCGGTGTACCGGGGGCCATGTCGTGTTCGGTGGATGTAATAGACTGAACGGTCTCAATACTCTCGATGACGTCCTTTTCTTCGCGTGAGGCCGCCACGCTCTCTTCGACCAAGATAGCAGTGGTCGGGCGCAGGCGACCGAGCATCTCGACGGCATCACCCGTGCGTGACTTGCTGTATGACTCGATGAGGCGGCCGCACAGCAGGAAAAAGGACAAGAAGATGACTGAGTCAAAGTAAAAATTGGCGTCGCTGGTCTCGGCTGCCTCGTGGGCCGCCGCCGCAATCATCTGGCTGACGCTGCTGACATACGCAATGGTCGTGCCCAGGCTCATAAGTGTGTTCATGCTGCCAAAGCGGTAGAAGCGCTGAAGGAACGGTGTGCGGCTGTTACGGTGCCAGAGCGCGCGGACCTCCTTGAAGGCGCGGACATGGAAGATGTCGGCGCAGAAAAAATAGACCGGTGTGGCCATGATGAAGAGGGCGATCTGCGAGCGGCTGATGCCGGACGCCCAGGGGGCCATCATGTACATGCGGCCACTGTTGGTGGACGGCAGCAGTGACATGTACACGATGCCGATGATAAAGGTGGGGATGCAGACGAGGCCAGTGAAGATGACGCGGTACATGATCTGGCGCTGGTGCTTCGCCTGGATGATCTTGGAGCGCTCCTCGAGTGTTGGCGGGTGGTAGATGGATGCGGAGAGCTCGCTGTCACTGGCCTCGATGGCGGCCAAGATATGGCGGATGGTGAAGTTGGGCGCCTCTGGAACGTACTTGAGCTTGATGATTGGGCGCTGCGGTGTGGGTTTGGTGATGATTTCCAGGGATGGCCGGCGGAAGCCTGCCAGGCTGCGGGAAATGCGGTCAGGGCAGTGCTCGCAGTACAGGCCAACAATGCGGACTTCGACGGTCCGCTCGGGAAGCTCCTGGTCAGCACCGTCGCCGCCGGCACCGGTGGCCTGCTGCAATGCCGTCTTTGGTTTGGGTGGGTTGACGCGGACCATGGAGTCGATGGTGGCGTCGTAGCCAAGGTCCTCAATGGCCTCAACGATCTTGGATTCCTTGTCCTTGTCGTCGAACTCGACGGTTGCACTGTTGGAGATGAGGTTGACAGTGACTTTGGTGACCCAGTCCTTCTTCTTTAGATCATCCGTGATGGCATTGACACAGACGGCGCACGTCATGCCACCCACAGCTAGACTCGCCCTCCATATCGGCCGGCTGGTGGGGGCGTCTTCGTGCTCCACCGTGACAAACGACTTGTCCATGGCGGTGGTCTGAGAGCTGGATGTGGATGGGGTATTGTTGTTGTTGTTGGTAGTGTTGCTGATACTGCTTCCCTTCGAGACAGTTGCTTCTTCCGATTTGGCTTTGGACGCACCGACTTCAGTCTTGCGCAAGGGAAGAGGTGATATGCCGGCACTTTGGAGCTGGCGGCACTGTTCACAATTGCTAAGGTGTGCTTGGGCAATTTTGCTTGGGGTAGCAAAGCTTCTGCGAGGTTCCACGCGCGGGCCGCTCAGCCAACGAACAAGAGGTGTTAGACCCCAGGCAGAAGAAGAGGGACCTGCTGCGTCCTTGGGCGAGGAAGGCATGGTTGGTGTTATATCGTGTTCCTTCCCTTTTCCTTCGTCTTCGTCTTCGTGTTCGCCGTTCTCGTCGCCGTAGTTGTCGTGGGCACCGCCCGATTGTGCGTCTGCAGTACCAGGTCTGCTAGGTATGCCAGGGTCAGCTGTCAGAGCCTGGGCAGACGGTGCGTTAAAGTCGAGATCCACGATACCGTCGCCGGACGAAGAAGTTACACCGCAGATGTCGAAACCAGCATCAGCCAGGGCAGTGACCATAGCACGAAGGGACGTATCGGCGTCGTGTTCCACGGTGACCACGGACGTGACGATGTTAGGCGACACCCACCGGATGTGGTCTGCACAGGCCTCTTGTAAGACCTCGCGGATGGTGGAAACACAGGAAGGGCAGTGGAGGTTGCCAAGCAAGATGGACGTCGTGACGGCCTCTTGGCCGAAAGGGCGCGAAGCCCTGTTTAAAGGCGGAGCCATAGCCGCGATGAAGGAGGGGGTATGGTATGAGGAAGAGGATAAAGAGGGGAGAAAGAGGGTGAAGGAGTAACGGAGTGCAGGACCACAGGAGAGGGGGGGCGTGTATACAAGCCCATACAGAAGACACGAGAACAGGGCAGCGAAGGGGGGTGTGACGGATTGACTTGTTCTCTTTGTGGATATGAGGTTATGTGATTTTGTTTGATTGCTTATTTTTTGCGGTCCACGCCGTCGTCGGAAAGACAACAGTGACGGTCAAAGGTTGGCCACAGGAAGACGCCCGCACGGCTAGCACGGCGTCGATGGTCGATATTGGGGCGTGTCTGTGACAGTGACTAGTTGAATCTTGGTATATTTGGTATATTTGGTATATTGTTGATTGTTGTGCCGTTGGTGGTGTTGTCTCCGGTTCTTCTTACTCTTCGTTTCTTATTTCCCGTTTTTTTCTTCTCTTCTCTGGTTCCCGTGTCGGTTTGACCTACGAACTACCTGGCTGAAAATGAAGCTGCAGTGCATTGCTTAATTTCTCATCCGGGGAAGCGAGCGGGTCGGCTTGTTTTGGCTGTGATGTCTCTCCCACTCTCCCGCTCTCACCAGTTTCTCAGACACTGCAGATCGCACGTCAAAACGGAAATTAAGGGAAGGAGGAACTCGTGGTCTGTTTGCCTGGAGTAGATAGCGAGCGACACAGCCAAAAAGGCTAGAGGAAGATCAAGAAAAGAAATATAGTGCGGAGGAAAAGATGAGAGGACAGAAGGAGGAGCGGCCTGGTGGTCGCGCAGAGAAATGCCGTGGCGCGTGTGCCGGGGCGGGCGTGTATAACGAGGATGGAATTTGAGATGCGAAGCAAATATGGGGAAGAAACTGACAAACGACAGCAAGAAAAGATAAAGTTTATATTAAGTGCCCACGCCGGTTGTACGAGGAAGCAGGTAGAGTCGAGTGGAAGTGCGGACCGCCCACGTTCAATGTGTTTGCCGGCGGGGAGGCGACCTGCGGCGATATCAGGCTGAATGTGAAGCCAGCGACTCGGAGATGTGTTCTCTGGTAATGCACTGCCGAGCGAAGCTTGTGTTCTTGGGAGTAGAAGATGACTGCTTCGATATGGCGATTATGGCGCACTCTGGCCAGACTTTAACCTTTCAGCTTCCGCAATGCTCGAAAAGGAAACTCCAGCGAGAAGAACGACGAATGGTAAAGGTCTGGGCGACGAAAGAGTTGAAGACGAAGCAAAGATGTAGGCGAGGAGGCGGGATGTTCACGATGCTGTCCGTCGCATGTGGCGGTAGGACGGGAGATGAGAGGAATGGAGGAGAGATCAATCGTCATGTATTCAGCAAAAGGATGGGCGATGGGGGTTAAACACAAGTCACGATGGAAAAGAAAGGCGAAAGAAAAAAAAAAGATAAGGATGATGTCGAAGGACTTTAATACCAGGATTTAATTCAATTCAAGAGAAAGAGACCACTCTGGACTCTACCAGCCTAGATTAGAAATCGAATGATAGAAAAGAAAAGAACGAACGAACGGTCTACGTTGACCAGATGTGAAGGTGAAACAAGGTGGACGCCTTTGGATGGTGACGTTTTCCCACAAGCGTGCGAGGTTTGTGCGGGATTCTGGACCACTCGATGGTCAGTGGAGAGAAGTGGAGCGATGGTGGTAGAAGGTCTGGCCTGGTGTGTCGCCCGAACAGCAGCAAGTGCGACTGGTCACGCACAAATCGCGCCTGCCGTTTACCGGGGGCAAAAACAGCCAAGTTATGGTGGCGGGAAGGTGCGACGGGCATGTGTCAGGCGGCCTTGCCCCTGTGCGGAGTAGAAGGCTGTTGGTGGCCGTCACTAAGGCTGTCAGCCAATCACTGTCGTCCGGCACAAGTCGCGCAGTCCAAACGCCGCCGTCTCTCTTCCATCATCGTCACTCGCGGATGCTCGCTTACGACACAGCATCGCGACTTGGCGTGGTCGTGACTGCTTGCAAATATATATCTGGTCTTTTATGATGTATATTCTTCTTCATACCTTTTATTTATACCTCCATTTATCGACTTTGGCTCCCTGGCTTTTCTTCCTGTTTCTGTTAGATTGCGATGCTTCAAGCGAGAGCTGATCTTCTCCAAGATAATGCGGAATATGTCCTAACAGGATTGAAACACAACGCACAAAACACGCACATATGTCGTAAGAGTCGTGTACTTTCTGGAACATAATGCGTAGGCAAAGTATGTGCGCCCTAGCTGCTTTCTGACTACTTAAAGGCACCCTTTGGTCATTTATTACCGTACCCTTTATTGTATTTCTCTTATTCCGTGTGTTCTTCCATACACTTCTGGCCATTTTTGCTCGTCTTTGGTATATGAACGTAAAGCAGTTCCGCGGCGCTCGGCAAAAGACTGTGGATTTGACCTGTCGGACGTCAGCCCGCGTCCCTTTTGGTACGTGTGGTCCTTATTCTCCCTTCATACCTATTGCCAATATCAGGCTCCTATTTACATGGCAAGTTGAAAGCTTCCGAAAGAGCTGCACTAGGTCAAACGCGGTTTCATAAACGGATCGGGGTGTCGTGGTTGGATAAAGCATCGTTAGCCAAGAGGAAATGCGACAACATAGACGGGTCTCAAGAAATTAGTGTAGAGGATGTTTTTGTCACTGCCAATGCCAATGCCGTCCTACGAAATGCAAAAAAAGGCACAGACGCAACAAGAAAATATATCTGATTGTCGACAGACAACTGTGCACAAAACAAAGGACAAGCTCCAATGGCCCTATGGTCCAGCTCGGTTTCAAACCCGTCCGAGTTTCTTAGTAGATGGCCACCAGGTCAATGTCATTGCAACCGTCAGGAGGCGATCCAGGCTTGGTGCGGTAGAACAGTTGGACACCCGGGGTGCTCGGGTCCTCGAGAGAGCCATGCTCCGACTGACAGGCTGCCAGCAGTTAGTTAACGGATTGAATACTGAGGCGAAGAAGAGTGAATAAGCGACATGGAAGGGGGGACGTACCGAGCCAGCCGGCAAAGCCACCGGGGGATGTGCTCCTGGCCGAGCTCGTCCACTTCAAGATGTCGCCGTCAAAGTAAAAGGCGTTGGTTTCGGACGGCGGGGCGCCGTTGACATTGATACGAACGGGCAGGAGGCCCAGGTATTGGGTGGGCCCTGTTGACGGCATCAACTCGTAGGGCGAGCCACCGAGCTCGAAGAGGACAGCAAAAAACGGGCTCCAGCCGCTAATGTCACCCGTGAAGGCGGTGCCCTGGTTGGCTACCGATTCCTGTGCGTCCAGCATGGCGTCGTTGAGGCCGGCGCCGGTGTGGTAGGCATAGACGTAGTAGCCACTGTAGCCACCACCGTCCTTGGTCCGCGACTGGAGGATAAAGGGCTTCTCGTTGTCGCGGCTAACGCTTACGGTGACGTCGACACCGACATCACGGGGGACACGCGGAGCAACAAGGGCCGAGGCTGAAGAGGCCAAAGCGGCGACAGCTAGAGAGTGAGAGGCGCGCATGTTCGACGTCGTAAGGTCGGGAATTGACTGTAGAGATTCAGCCGAGACAAGCGACAAGGTAGGGACGAGTATGACGGGATGTGTATAAAGATGCAAAGCATTTTGTCTGCAATAAAAGGGAAGGTTATATATGTATCAAGGGAAAGAGCGATTGTGGGGTGATGAGCGCTGTCTGGTTACCTGTTTTCTTAGGTATGACGATCGTGCCTGCTCTCCCTCGTATTCGAGAAACAGCCTGGGCATGTCTTGGGTCTTTCTTCTGCACGTTATATTTTCAAGTTCTCCAACTTGGGGCGATGCAGCGTAGATCAGCCGTACTTTACAATCTCAAGAAATACGAGGTGCCGCACGCCGGTTACTGTGCTCGGCAGGGCTATGACCCCTGTAGGATAGCATTGACGGACAGTTAGTCCCGAGAGCTCCGTCTTCTGCGTTTCTCGCCGTGTTGGCGGCCGGCTTTCGCTGATCTCTCCGGTACTTATATCTCGTATTCGACGCACCTTATTCCCAACAGAAACCGCAAATGCTACTGTATTTCCGGGGTCCTATTCAGAGGACCTGGCGCACATTGGCAGGTCAACAACCCTGAAGTGTAGATCGTGGTCTCTTACGGAGGAGGCGGTTCGCGCGAGCACCCCCTTGCTGTTTAGCAGTCCCCGTATTGAGTGATTCATGGCTGAGTATTTCAACCTTTGTCACTACCTGAAATGCACATGTCTCATATTTCTATGGACTTATTATGGGACTTGTGGCGGAGGTTTGCAAGTAAACATTCTGTATGCCGTACGGAATGGGCGAGGCAAGTTCCCATGACGTCATATCGCCATTTACAACCAGACAGCCTGGACGATATGTGCTGCGCCGAGGATACAAGTTACTGGAAATATCAACAAATTTAAATAGTGAATACGTTTTTTCTCTGATATTAACACTTCCTGATGTTTTGTCAAGTAATTACTTTCCATATCTAAAAGGGGAGCAGAATTATAAAAAAGATCAATCCGCATATTGTTGAATATTGCACAACAATAATACTTATCCAATTTGGGTCCGTATTAGTAACTGTTTTTTGTATTTTTTCCGTACCCTGTTTGGAATATGAGCACCCTCCACACCGTTGTCGCTGCTTGCTGGATGTACTCATCCTGTGCAAGTGTGAGGAAATCCATCAACTTGATACGAAGGGTACCGACTCAGCCATGCATGATAATGGACCACAGGGTCGAGCGTGACTTTACGCAGACTGAACGATTGGTAGACGTGCATAGTTCGGTGTGGCGGTATTCACGATAATGATATGCATGGATAGCACGACTGTACCGTCGCATGGATGGGTTTCGTGCTACACTTTTGTCTTGGCCGCCTTCGATTTGGCTTTCTGGTTTCGTTTTCCGTCTTCTCTCTTGTCCTTCGCATTTCAACTCCTAATGTTGTGTAACGGTTGAGGGGTCCTGCAATTCAAAAGAAGTCTGTCAGTCACAGGATGCACAAAGCTGAGCAGAGATTCATTTTTTCTTTGACAACACACCCTTCTTCACACCACCACTTTTGGTTCTTTCTTGTTTCCAGGTGAATCGACATTGCATTACCAAATCATGCCTCTGCGGATGAGGCACTTCGATGCCGCCCTTGACGGCGCACAGCGTGAAAGCATGCAGCCTCCCAGTGTGCTGCACTGCGGCAGTTTCTTCAAATAATAAAAATCATCTATTTACATAATTTTATGACAGCCAAACTACCTATGACGGTGTATTGAATAAACTGCAAAGCAGCTGTGCCACGACTGATTATGTCGTGATGGCATCATGGTGATGTTGCCCACCACTTTGCACAGAAGCCCGTTTTCGCAGCAGAAATGGATAACAAAAGAATAAAATAATCTCTCGAATTATGAATTTGTTTTTTGTACCTGATATCCGGTTCTTTCTCGATAAACGTGTCACTGTAAAATCCAGCACGTGACATGACATGTGATGATACAGCTCTTGTATCTGCCCCACATCTATTGAAGCTTTTATCACAAACGCCCGATCCTCACGCCACACTGGAACGCGCTCCTCGACAACCTCTTTCAAACTCTACAATGCGGCCCGTACGGTTACTATCGAGTCGACAGCTTGCACAGCTGACACGGCCGGGCACATTTGTGCCGGTAGAGGCGTTGGTTCACCCGCACATCCGCGCATTCTCGGTGCTCAATCGGCCGCCACCTCAGTACGACGGCCATGTTCCACTGACGCTGATGGAGAAGGGCGCCATGACGCTGGGCTCGGCCATTGGCGCCTTTATGGACCCCAAACGGGCTGGTACGCGTCACACGCACTTCACAGACACGTGAAATCTCCCACTAACACGCCAGACCTCATCGCAACACTCGGAGAAGTCTCGGCCGGTCCTGTGGCGCAGCGTCTTCGCGATACGATGCTGGCCGATCCGACCGGCCGCCAGATCCTGCGTGACCGCCCGCGCATCACGTCTGAGAGCTGGCCGCTGGACGAGCTGCTGGCTATGCCGCAGAACACGGTTGGCTACGTCTACGGGCACTTCCGCAATCGCTACCACATGTCGCCCGATGTGCGCGATGCCGTGCGCTATGTCGACGGCGCCGAGTGTGCCTACGTGATCCAGCGCTACCGCGAGTGCCACGACCTGTACCACGCGGTGCTGGGCCTGCCACCGCAGTACGTCGAGGGTGAGATTGCGCTTAAGGCCTTTGAGTTTGTCAACACGGGGCTGCCCATGACAGGACTGAGCCTTGTGGCCGTGGCCCGGCTCAAGCCCGCCGAGCGCCAGCGGTTTTTCCGTATTTTTTTGCCGTGGGCGCTGCGGAGTGCGCGGCGTGCCAAGCCGATCATCAACGTGTACTGGGAGAAGGAGCTGCTGACAGACGCCGCAGAGCTGCGGGAGCGTCTGGGCCTTGAGAAGCCGCCGAACCTGCACACTCTGCGGAAGAAGCCGAGGAAGGAGAAGCCAGTGACGGAAGAAGGGCCGGCAGAAGCGGCGGCAACAGCGACAACGACGACGGCGTAGACTGCACCGGCATCGCAAGTGTCGTAAAAGCATCTACGTACGACGTATCTCATGTATCAATGCCAACTTATATCAACACCAATTGCCGCTAAGGATGGCTCGACTCGAGGCGGGCTTGCCTAAAAACGATGAGCATCCCGGCACGTGACATGACAGAACACCGATTGCCGAAAAACGGGCGTTGTTCCTGGGGGCCTTTCCATATTAGGACTAGTGCAATTGCGTGATCGCGACAATTGCCAATTGCAAATTTGCTTCCGTGCCGCTTCCAATGGCGAAAACAGCCCAGGCCGCGTTCGCCCCCAGCCCAAGCACGCAACGAGTGCAAGCGACACACCAAAGCGACACCCAAGACACATGCTTCCGGTGGACCTTTGACCCCATGTCAGCCCCGGCTCGCCTTTGTCCGGCCGCGATGGCCGCCGGCCTATGCTCCTTTGTGGTTGGTGTTCTGCCGGTTTTATTTCTGCAGCGCATCTCATCTTAAAATTTCTCGACTCAGGATGTGTCCCAGTTTGCGCTGCTCTCTTACGTTTTGTCTGTTCGACCTCATCCTGACCTTCGTCTCTGATCCATCCTCTTGTTTTGGGGCATTATAGGCCTTCTCCATCCTAAACACCGACCATTTCTCGTCTCTTCTCGCGCCTCTTCCCGTGGCTCTCGTCCCTGCCGCAGGCCCCCTTGTTCCTCAACCTCTTGACCGGCTTCCTCGTCTCCCGATCCCTCTTGGAACTCGCCCGCAAGATGCAGCTCAAGCACGAAGAGACCACCGGCAGCCCGGCCCTGCCCGTCGACCAGCCTGCCGCGGCACTTAAGCAGCTCCCGGCCACCACGGCGGCCCTGGCCTCGATCAACGGCCCGACGTACGCCACGGCCCAGCTGCTTGTGCAGCAGGTCGCCTACAAGCTGTCCGACAAAATCTTTGCCTACTCGCCCGAGACGTTTGACCTGGACGTCGCCGCCCGCCACTGGGAGAGCCAGCAGGAGAAGAACGTCCACGGCTACCCGACCACTGTCGTGCCGCTGCAGACCCGCGCCGGTGCCGGTGCCTTTGCTCTGGGTTATCTCTTCTCCGAGGACTTTGACAAGAGCAAGCGCACGTTTCCCCAGACCCTGGTGGCCCCCACGGCCAGCCTGCGCAGCCTGCGTGCCGCGCTCGACCAGCTGTCGCTGCTGTACGGCGTCGCCAGCCCCTTTGTGGCCCACGTCGCTGCTCTCGACTACGCTGCCCAGGACGGCCTTGTCGGCGACTACAGCGCCGCTCTGCAGACCGCCGAGGAGCTTGGTCTTGGTCTCGTGGCCAGCACGTCTGCCGCCGAGGCCCAGCACATTGCCCTCTTCGCCACGCTCGCCGCCCAGATCCTGCCGACGCTGCACGTCTACGACGGCCTGCGCACCGCTCGCGAGACTGTCCGGGTGACTGACGCTCTGAGCGAGGCCCACATTGCCGAGGCGTTCTCGCGTCTGTCGGCCCTGCACGACGAGCGCGGCGCCCTGAGCAAGCGTCTCGACCATGCCGGGCAGCTCCTCAAGCTGCTGCAGGCGTTCAACAACGAGCTTGGCACCTCCTATCAGCCGTTTGAGTACCACGGCCACGACGAGGCCGAGTCGGTGATTGTCGCCTTCGGCAGCGTCGAGGCCCAGCTGGCGGCTCACACCGTCGCCCACCTGGCCGTCCAGGGCCACAAGGTTGGCGCCGTCAACGTGCGCGTCTACCGCCCCTTTATCGAGGAGGCTTTCCTGAGCGTCCTGCCTCCGACGGTCCGCCGCATTGCCGTGCTTGGCCAGGTCCAGAACGAGGTCGCCGTCAACGAGGCCTCCATTCAGTCGGCTCTGTATACCGATGTGCTTGCCACCGTGGCCTTTGCCAGCAGCAAGTGGACCGAGACCCCTGCCATTGTCGACGTCAAGTACGCCGCCGCCGACGCGCCCACACCGGCGTTCATCTCGTCTGTCCTGCAGACCCTCACCGGTAAGCCCGGTGTCCAGGAGTCGCAGTACACCGTCGCGCTCGTCCCCGAGCAGGTCCAGCAGTACACGTTTTATGACGTCGACACCTCGGCGGCTCTCGCTGCTCCGGTGTCCATTGCCCGCGTCATTGCCGAGCAGCCCGGCGCGCACGTCTCGACCCACAACGTCCACGACAACCTGGTCCAGGGCGGCGTCGTCCGCACCGACATCCGCAAGGCCGACAAGGCTTTGAGCAGCGTCCCCTTCGCCGTGGAGGCCGCCGACGTCACTGTCGTTGGCGAGGAGAAGCTGCTCAAGGACATTGACATCCTGGCCGGCGCCAAGCCCGCCTCGGCCCTGATTGTCCGTCTGCCCAACTTCAAGGCCGAGGACGCCGAGAAGCGCCTGCCCGCCAACGTGCGACAGGCCCTGCGTCTGAAGCAGGTGCGCCTCTATGCGCTCGACACGGCCGCCGTTCCGGCTGTTGGGGAGCACAGCAAGGTCCTCCTGGAGCAGGCTTTCCTGCAGGTCGCCCACCCCGAGCTGGCTGCCGACGACCTCGTGCGCCTCGCCGCTGCCGTCAACGATGCCGAGGCTGCCCGCGCCTGCGCCGAGGCTCTGTCACAGGCCCTTGTCGCCGTAGAGGTGCCCGAGTCGTGGGCCGAGGTGCCCGCCGACTTTGTCGCCCCCTCTGCGCTCGTCAAGATCCTCAAGCCCTCGAGCTTCGCCGTCTTTCATAAGACCGAGGTCGAGCCGGCCACCGAGATCAGCGATTGGCAGGCTGCCGCCAAGGGCCTTGCCTTCAAGGAGGCGTACGGCACGCAGACTGCTGTGCGCCCGGACCTGCCCATCCGCACTGCCGTTGTCACCGTCGCCGAGAACCGCCGCCTGACGCCGCTCGAGTACGAGCGCAACATCTTCCACATTGAGTTTGACCTCGGCACGTCGGGTGTCACCTACCAGATCGGCGAGGCGCTCGGCGTGCACGCCGACAACGACACCGCCCTGGTGGAGGAGTTCATTACCTTTTACGGCCTGGACGCCGACGCCCTGGTGCAGGTGCCGTCGCGCGAGGACGCCGCCGCCTTCGAGACTCGCACCGTCTACCAGGCCCTCGTGCAGAACGTCGACATCCTCGGCAAGCCGCCCAAGCGCTTCTACGAGGCCCTGGCCGCGTTCGCCACCGACGACGCCGAACGCGCCAAACTGACGGCCCTGGGCGGCAAGGAGGGTGCTGAGGCGTTCAAACAGTACAGCGAGGTCGACACCGTCTCGTACGTCGACGTGCTGGAGGAGTTCCAGTCGGCCCACCCAGCCATCGAGGACCTGGTGCGCATCGTCGCGCCCTCCAAGCGCCGCGAGTACTCCATCGCCTCGGCCCAGGCCGTCACCCCGACGACCGTGGCGCTCATGATTGTCGTCGTCGACTGGGTCGACTCGCGCGGCCGCAAGCGCTACGGCAACGCCTCGCGCTACCTGTCGCTGCTGCGCCCCGGCGCCCAGGTCACCGTGTCCGTCAAGCCCTCCGTCATGAAGCTGCCCGCCCTGTCCACCACCCCGCTCATCATGGCCGGTCTCGGCACCGGCCTGGCGCCCTTCCGCGCCTTTGTGCAGTACCGCGCCATGCAAAAGGCCCGCGGCGAGGAGATTGGCAGCATCCTGCTCTTCATGGGCTCTCGCCACCAGCGCGAGGAGTACCTCTACGGCGAGGAGTGGGAGGCGTACGTGGATGCCGGCGTCGTGACGCTGCTGGGTGCGGCCTTCTCGCGCGACCAACCCCAGAAGATTTACATCCAGGACCGCATGCGCCAGAGCATGGACGACGTCATCAAGGCCTACATCCACGAGGAGGGCTCTTTCTTCCTGTGCGGCCCCACCTGGCCGGTGCCCGATCTGACGGACGTCCTGATGGAGTCCATCGCCAAGGAGGCCAAGACTAGCGGCCGCAAGGTCGACCCGCACAAGGAGATTGACCGTCTCAAGGAGAACGGCCGCTACGTCCTGGAGGTTTACTAGACGTTTTGGTATTGTTGTTGTGCGCAATTGTGTATTTTTTGTATTTTTACTTTTCGTCATATATCAGTTTTGCATACACGGCATCCTTGCGGTGCGTCTTAAAAAGTCCTTTCTTCTAGAGTAGCTTCCTAGAGAGCACACCCATAGATTGAAACAACATTCGATATATTTCCTCCTGGGTATCATTGACCATTTCTGTCATGTGACTCGCAAAAACTATTGTGAATCGCTTTCGTCCTCGTCGGACGAGTCCTCACTCTCGTTGTCCTGATTTTCATCTTGCGCATCCTCTCCATTGTCAGCCCTTCTCTTCCTCTCTTCGGCCTCTTTCAACTTCTTCTCCTTCTTTTCCTTCTTCTTTCTCTCCTTTTCTGCCTTGAACTTGGCCAGCCGTGCCTCGTGCTGGCGCACCTGTCGGTCACTCAGGGCGTGCAGCCGGTCCAGAACATCGCGGTGGGCCGTCACGACACTGCGCGGTAGGTTATTCTCAAGCACGATCAGGACCTGCTCAAGACCCAGGTCCTCGTCTTCGGAGTGGGCAAAGGCCAGAGACGTCCGGACGTAGTTCTTGATGTCGCGACCGTTGCTGTGGACCTCGCCGAGGGTGTTGAATAACACAGGGTCGAGTGGTGGCCCGTCAGCGACGGCCACTTCGTTTGACGTTGCTTCTGGCGCCGGACGCGCAGGATCGGCGTCCGCCTCTGCTTCGACATCGTTGCACCACATGAGCGGGTCCTTGTTCCGCCGGCACGCCCTCTGTACATGCTCCCGCCAAATGTTGGCGCGCCACTCTTTGGTCAGCTCGCCGTACTCAATCGTCACGTGGATGCGGTTGTAAAACGCATTGTCAAAGTCGTCGTGCCGGTTCGTGGTCAGGAACAGCATGCCCCGGTAGTACTCGAGCATGCGCAAGAAGACGGCCACAATGGCATTGCGGCGTAGGTCTTGCGTTGTGCGCTGGCTCATGAGCACGTCGGCCTCGTCGAGCAGCACCACGGCGTTCCAGCGCGCGCCCAGACGGAAGATTTCGCTGAGCTGCTTCTCGAGGTCCTTGACTTCAATGCTCAGCTCGCCCGTGCTGACGTGATACAGTGGGCGCCGTGTGCTCTCCGAGACACTCTCGGCCGTCAATGTCTTGCCCAGACCGGGTGCGCCGTGCAGCAGGAAGATCAGACCCTTGCCCTTGCCCTCAATTAGATCGTCGTACATGTCCGCCTTGCTGCCGCCGTCAAAGCCCTTGACCAGCCGGTGCACGAGCCGCTTCTTGTCTGAGGACAGCTGGAGCGAGTTGAACGGGTCGGCCTTCCACTCGATCTCGCGGAGGTTGCTGATAACGCAGTAGTACACCCAGAGCTTCCGGTCGAGCAAGAAGGCGACGACGTTGCGTCGACAGATGAGGTAGTCCTCATCGGTGAGTTCAAAGGCCTGGGGCGCAAATGCCTTGGGGTCGAGCATCCACGCATCGCCCTCACCCTCCTTATCAGCAGCGCCGCCCACGTCAATGTCGTCGTCTTTGTCGTGGTTACCGGTACCCGATCCAGACCCAAAGTTTGATTGCACAAGATCGCGTAGGCGCTGGTGCACGCCCATGACGGGCATTGAGCGCGACGTCAGGCTGATCTCGCGCTTGGACGTGGTCGAGAAGTGTTCTGTCAGGCACGAGGACACGGTGCGACCAATGTCGTCGTCGGCGTTGCTGATTTTGTTCTCGGCCGTGCGGTCAATGATGACACGCGTGTCGACGTAGACACTGTTCTTGGAGCCCAGAGCCTTGAGCTGTTTTTCGCTGTCGCGGTTGACCAGATCGACATAGCCGGTGTAGTGCATGAAGCTAAAGTCGCGTGTGCAGTAGTCGACATACAGCTTGCCACGGCGGATGAGGGTCTCGCGGATCTCGGCGCGGCGGCTCTCCTCGATGAGGCTGAGAGGCAGAAGGCTCAGGTGGTGGTCGTTGTGGATGTCCTTGACGCCGTCGAACCAGCGGATGGTCTTGGTCTCGCTCTTGAGGTAGAAGCGCGTGCCATCGTGGTAACCGAACAATGCTTCGATCTCCCAGCACGGCTCGTTCTTTTCCTGGCTGAACGAGACGCTCTCGACCAAGAAGCACGAGCTCTTCTCGAGCGGGAGACCCGGGTGGATGGCGAGCACGGGCTCGTAGGGCGGGAACAGGGTCCACACCATGGGAAAGGTGATCTTGCCATGCGGCACGAGACTGTTGTAGGTCTCGATGATCTTGTCATGGCCGATGGGTGCATGGATAAAGTCGACGAGATTGGCCAGCTCACGGCGAGTAGAGGCGGCCGTGGCTGGGTCATGCTGCAGCTCGCGCAGGCGCGTGCGCAAGAAAAAGAGGCAGCGGAAGGGGTACTCAATGACGATCGGCTCGTCGCCTGTGTCGAGCGTCAGCTCGCGGTACCGCTTGGCAATAGTGCGGAAAATGTTTTTGAGACCATCGGACTGGATCTCCAGCGTAAAATCGGCCTTGATACCGCCTTGCGGGTTGTCGTTGACATCGGCCTTGAGAAGAATGGCGTAGTCGCGGAAGGGCTTCTCCTCAGCTTCGGCGAGCACCTGCGTGTAGCGCGAGCGGTATGTCTTGAACTTGTACGTTTCGAGACCGATGACGCGCTTCTTTCCCTCCCCATCGCTGAACTGCACGACTTTTTTGAGGTCAGGGATGAAGTCGTCGCCTTTGCCCTTCTGGCCCTTTTTCTTCTTGCCGTTTTTGCCGTTGTTGATTTTGGGGCTGGCGCTTGTGGTGTTGGCCGCGGCAGTGTCATCGGCATTGCCACCTGCGTGGTTGGTGTTACTGGGACCGGCCGCTGTCTGTATCACAGGAATGCCAGGTGGCACACCGAGTACGGATGCGGCGTCATCCACGACAAACACAGAGCTTCCCGGGGCTGGTAATACGCCTTCCGGCACGGACGCAAGGCCGGCGGCGCCATTGGCATCGGCAGGAGCAGCCGTGGTCTTCCCAGACGCGGCTTGGAGCTCGTCCACCTTGGGTAGAAACTGACCGCCGAGAATTTTCTCGTACTCGGCAATGACGCTGTTGTACTCCATCGTAAATGCAGTGATGCGAGTTAACAATGAGATGATTGTAGATGATGTTTGGATGAATGATAAAATCCAAACAAGAAACACTGCAGCGCCATAGGCCAAGAGGTTATATTTTCTTTATATCGGCACAGATCGCCAAGGGAATTCTTCCATATGGACAAACGTACGGAGGACCTTGCTCTTCTCTCCAGAAAGCTTACTATTGGATCCGTGCACATCCGCCACGACGACGAATGGCGAAGGGAGGTCTGCATCAGGGATGTGCGTGCGATATGTGGGAGGATGCTATTACTGGGCCAGGTCAGGCAGCGAGGCAGCCAAGCTAGATGACATGGGTGGTTGGCTCAGGGCTGTCAAGGCTCGAGCCTTGTCGCGGCTCTGCGCCAAATACGGCATTCGCCGAAAAACCTTGTTATTTTTGACAAGAGGCAGCTCGAGGAACATGTTTGAGACCCGTGGGGCAGAGAAGGGAAGGCACGGACCGTTGGGCAGACTATCGAAACTGCAAATCCTTCGGCAGGCGGTTTTCTGGTGTCAATGCAACTTTAGTGGTTTTTGACAGTCTTTTTTTGGGGTCCCGGGGGGGAGGGCCATCCAAATGCTGAAGAAAGTTGAGCTTCGGACCTGGTGGATGGTGGTCGTGGGTGCATTGTAAGTGGGCGAAGATTGAGCATCTGGTAAGTAATTAGTTACAACCTAAAAGCGACAGCAGGCTGCCTCCCATTGGTGGCGGGCTGGGGAATGGTAAAAGGGTAAAAGGTGGTCTCGATTGTGACAGGCTGTCGAGGCTGTTTAGGTGGTGGTGATTGTGGATTTGTCGATGCAGGGTTGAAAGAGGGTCTGTGGCTGAGGCTGACAGAGCCTCTTACCAGATTGGGCCTGCACATTTGCCAGAGTGTTGCCAAAAATTTACCAATATTGACAAGGCAGGAGTGGACGAGCGGTGGAATTCGCATGGGAAAGAGCGACGCGAATGGAAAGAGGGAGTCGGAAAGAGCGACCATCTCGGCGGAAGGAACGTCCCTGCCCTGTCCCATGCTGAGGCTTAGGCCCCTTGATGCCCGAAACACACGCAATACAAATTCTGTGCTCGGAACAATCGCCACATTGGATCAAAAGCTTCTTTTGAGGCTTTGTTTTCATTTGCTCGCTCGCACCCTCACCCCACAAGGCTGTCAACTGAGACGCATCCTTCGGCAACCAGAGAACGGCCCGCCACCTCCCTCCTTCGATAATCACTAAACAACCCATGATGCAGCCCCACCGACTGTGGAGAGTCGCCTGGATGGGCTGGCGGTCTCGATTTGGCTTTGATAGACCTTCGCAGTTTTTGTGATGTATGCATCGTATGCATCTGTGCGGGACTGTGCCGGGGCTTTCATCTTGGAGACCTCTTCCAGCCCAAAGGTCTGTCTGGCTAGGGACAGGTCTTGGGATTTATGTGACCGTATTCCTCGACGCAGGTCTCCCCGACGGCCTTGTTTGTTTTTAACTCTTGTTTTCTGAAAAAACAAGCTTTGCAGAAAACAAGCTTTGCACCAGCTTTTTGATTTTGCCAAGTCATATTTCATCACTAATTCCACAGCACATTTGCATTCTCTTTTGCATTTTACCACTTCTCCCAACTCTATCCCAATGGTCAAAAAACGTTCTCGGTCCTACGTGGGCCGCTTCGGCACCAACAACTTCGTGACGCGCGGTGGCAGCAATGCCAACCAGGATGTCCTCATGCCCGGTCAGCTGCTGGCCCTGCCGCCTGACCTGCCGCTCCCTGACTCGGCCAAGGCCACCCTACAAGACGTGCGTGACATGGTGTTTGCGCACGTCGAGTACAAGAGCGGTGTCGTGTCCGGTAACACACCACGCAAGCGGGAGCGTGTCAAATTCGACGACCTGACCGAGTACGACGTCACAGAGGTCGAGGAACGCGCCCTGTGGGACTACGAGGCCAAACGGCTGCACGGTGTCGTCCAGAACATGGGCATGGGTGGCCAGAACCAGCGCCTGAAGTTTGAGGCGGAGACGCTGTTCCCGGAAGCTGACACGGTGACAGCCTACCGGCGTCTGGCGCACGTGGCCGACCAGGTGCTGTTCAACATGCACATCTGCCGGCACGACAATTCGATTCTGCTGCAGCAAAATGCCGAGCAGTTCACTACACACTGGGCGTACCGCAACAGCCAAAAGATTCTCGAGGACCGCCTCGAGCGCATCAACAAACAAAAGGAGCGCGGGCAGCGGCGACGGAACGGCGAGAAGATGGACGGAGAGGACGAGAGCGACAGTGACGACAGCGACGACAGCGAAGGCGACGAAGAGAACGAAGAGGATGCCAAGCCGGCCGCACATAGCGGCGGACCAGACGCTGAAAAGGCCACGGGTGGAATTGCCGCTGGCACGCGCGAATTCATGGTGCGCTACTGCGCATTTGTTGACTACCTGACAGCGACGGCGGCACGTCTGGCCATCTCGGCGGCTGACCACGCCGCGTGGCAGAGCCGTGCACTATCTGGCTTGGCGAAGTACTCGGCGAAGCTCAAGATCCTGGCACGCGACGCGCAGGAGTACGCGGAGCGTTCGCTCGAGTACGGGCGTAACTACTCGGCCGAGAAAAAGGTGCTGCAGGCCCTGGGCGCAACACGCGTGGACCTGGAGCAGCCCGATGACGACGACGACGACGCGCCATACATTATTGGAGGTTTGAATGGCAATGGGCAGAACAATGGCCAAGGCAATGACCGCAACACGGGCGGTGGTCCGTTTGGTATGGGTGGGCATCCGCGCTGGGGTGGCTTCCACATGGATCCGATCTACGAGCCTCGGCGGCAGCGCGAACTGGAGGCGTTTCTCGAGACCAGCAAGCGCGGCGGCGACAGCTACTTTGCGGACCTGTCGCGCATTGAGAACTGGACGTCGTCGACGCTGTTGACGATGCTGCAGGAACTCAAGGGATCGTCGTCGGTGTCGGCCAAGATGGCCATGGGCGCCAGCTTTGCGGAGGATGCATTGGACATTTGCTCTGTGGTCTACCGCGGTGGCACGATGGAGACACCCTTGTCAGCATTTGTGCACCAGGACCGCGGCGGCGACTTGTCCGGATCGAGTCGCCCTCTCTTTGTCAAGCACAGCTACCAGGGCTTCAAGCTGTTCCGGGACGCCGTGGAGGAGTTGCGCGAGAGGAACAAGCGAGCCGCTCTGGCAGCCGGTGGCGACCTTGATGACGAGAGCAATGAGAAGGACAAGGGCAAACGCAAAGGCAGCGGGTCTTCCAGTGCGTCGTCTCGCCGTGATTTCGTGCCAGCGGGCGCACCTGATGCGGGCTCTGGCCCTGCTTTGCCTACGGGCGAGCGGCCTTCGGGCACGCGCGTCACCGCGCATCTTCAGGTCCTTGACGGCGACGGCGACCCGGACATCAAAGCCACTACGCGGCCGGTCGAGATGCCGCTCACAACACTCGGCCAGATCATTGCCGTCATGGTGCCGCTCATGTGCACGCAGCCTACCGTCATCAACGAGCTGCAGACGGCACTTCAAGGCCTCGGCGAGATGCTGCCCATTGATGTCGACGAGGACTTCCGGCCCCGTGCGCCCGAGTACACGGCCGTGGCGGCCCTGCGCACGCTGACGTACGATCAGCAGAGCAGCTCGAGTCTTCCGGGCGCGGATTTCCGATCGCTGTCGCGGTCGCTCGTGGCGCAGACGCACCGGCACGCGGCGATGCTGGGCGGCTGGGGTGGCGGATTCGGCGAGGGCAGCAGCAGCAGCGGCGGCGGCGGCGGTGGCGGCAGCGGCGGCGATGGCAGCAACAAGCGAACGGGCACCAACGCCTGGGATGCGGCTTCAGCCGAGCAGCGGCAGCAGCGGGTGCGCGAGGCGCGACGGCGCCAGGAGCGGCTGGCGAAAGAAAGCTCCGAGTGGGTGGTGGAGGAACGCACGGTGCGGGTGCGCTGTACCACGTACGTGTACAGCGTGCTGGCGAGCTGTGCGCTGCTGGTGGTGGGCGGTCTGATGATTGGCGTGTTCCTGGGGCGCGCCGAGGAGAACAGCATCGCGCTGCAAAATGTGGACCCGTTTGGCATCACGACGTACATGTGGGTGGTGGCCGGTTTCATCATGCTGATTGCCAAGAGCATCCGCGTCAACGAGTGGCCGTGGCGCGACTTCTTGCTGCAGCGCGTGACCTGCCACAGCCTGAGCGAGCTGCAGGCGGTCACGGGCATCGACGCGCAGGCGCTGCTGGTGCACCTGCTGACGACGGAGTCGGAGAATGTGCTCGTGGCGGCGGGGCCTTACAACAAGGTGTTTGCGCGGCGCGGCGCGGCAGGCGAAGGCTTCAAGGTCGACATCAAGCCGGAGATCCGCACGCTGTTGGCGGCTGGCCTCGTGTTTGTCAAGGTGTCGACGCACCACGAGGGCACGGCGCTGGTCTGTCTGGACCTGCGGTCGGGCGGCGGCGGCAGCAGCGGCAGCAGTACAGGGATCGGCAGCATTGGCAGTGCGGGCTTTGGTGACGGGCGTACGGCGGTGCGGCACCAGGACATGTCGCGGGACAGCGACATTATGTGTCGGTACCTGCCACGATCCGGCGACCGGGTGCAGGACCTGGAGATTAGCTCGCGGAACGCGTTTGTGCGGTGGCGCAAGGTGCTGGGCGTGTATCACTCGCACGGGCGGAAGATTCGGTAGATGGGCCACGACGTTGACGATGTGGACGATGTGTATGAGTTGATTTGTGGAGTCTATTTTTGGATTCGGTTTTGGTTTTTCTTTCGTTCTTGTTTTGGGTATGATTTTCGCTCGCTTTTTTGGGACCCATTTTGTTTTCTTTCTTTTGGATACTCTTTCACAGTGTTCTATACCCCAATCACAAAACACCTCCACGTTTTATTGGATTGTCAACATCGGTATTCACTGTGTCACAGCTTGCATCCGCAAAGGCCGTTATGACCGAGTTTAGGCCCGAGAAGGATGTAGCGAGACAAGAACGGACAAGACTTTGCGAATTAGTGAATAAACGACACTTGGGCTGTGCACATTGCGCCGTGCTTCGCATCGGTCGGTTAACAGTCTCGGTCTGTCGGTCTTTCTTTGACACCGGTTGCCCGCTCAAAGTTGCACTCTGACAGAAGTTGAGTCGCATCATGTGTCTGGCCCTGCCGTAATCCGCGCAGAGGGGTTTGAAGAAAGACTTATGCTACCTGCTCACCATGCTTACGGCCTTGAATTAGAAATCGTCTAACAAAGTTGGAGCGAGATTGCCGCGCAAGACAGTTGCCAAGTCTTTCTGAGCAGGAGATCGTCAGCTGACAGTCCCAAGGATGTGAGGATCTGTGAGATTGGCAAGTACAACATATCAGATATAAGAATATAAGAATTGGCCTTCGTCCAGGGCAACTGTACGAATCCCATCTCAACATCTCAGCAACACTCTCAACACCTGAAAATATTTACTCCAAACCTTTAGGCACGTCTTCCTACACCTCTACTGCTCAAATTTCACTTGATATCCACCATCCGCCATTTCTTATCCCCAACAATGTCTTCCGGCAACGGCGTGGCAATCATTGGCGCGGGCCTCTCGGGCCTGACGCTCGCTCTGGCGCTGCACCAGCAGGGCATCAAGGCGACCGTCTACGAGTCGCGGCCGGCCCCGAGCAACATTGGCGGGGCTGTGATGCTGTCGCCCAACGCGCTGCGGGTGCTGGACGCGCTGTCGTTGTACAGCGTCGTCGAGCCGCAGGGGTACAGCTTCGACCGTCTGGACTTTCGCGACGGCGAGGGCCAGGTCACCGAGACGTTCGAGTTTGGCGATGTCGCCAAGTACGGCTACCAGGGCCTGCGGATCTACCGGCACGTGCTGATTGACGCGCTTGTGGCGGTGCTGAAGGAGAAGGGCGTCCCGGTGGTGTACAACCGGACGTACTCGCACGTGGTGCGCGAGGACGGCGAAGAGGGCAAAGACGGCGGGGCTGTGGTGTTTGCGTTCGAGGACGGCACGACCGAAACGGCGGCGCTGCTGGTGGGCGCCGACGGGATCCAGTCGACCGTGCGGCGGCACCTGTACCCCGACCTGCAGACGAAGTTCCTGGGCATGGCGGGCATCACGGCGGCCGTGCCGACGGCCCAGCTCCAGCTGCCGGCGGACGGCAGCTACCACATCCCCGTGACGATTGCTCCGCGGAACAAGAACAAGGCCACAAGCGGTGGCGGCGCCAGTGCGTTTGTGATTGCGCCCCAGAAGCCGGACGGCAGCGAGGTCCTGATTGGCAAGCAGCGCCGCATCTTGGAGCACGAGCGCACCGCCTGGGAGCAGCGCGGGTCCCTTGCGGACGGGCGCGCCGCGGCGGTGGCGTTCTTGCAGGAGGGTTCCGGCACCGACAACTACCCGGCGATCGTGGCCAACGCCGTCGCGACCATCGACCCGGCCAAGGTCAACGTGTGGCCCTTTTACGTGGTGCCCAAGCTCGAACGGTGGGCGTCGGCCGCGCGCCGCGTGATTCTGCTGGGCGACGCCGCGCACGCGATCCCGCCGTCGGCCGGCCAGGGCATCAACCAGGCCTTTGAGGACGTGTACATGCTGGCGCTGCTGCTGGGATGGCAGAGGAAGGAGGTGCCCGGTGACGGCCACGCGCAGGCGGCGCTCGACTTTTGGCAGCAGTACCGGCAAGCGCGTGTGGACAAGGTGATGGACCTGAACCGCCAGATCGACCTGCGGCGGATGCCGTCGACGGACATGGCGTTTGCGAAGGAGGTGGCGCGGGAGCCGTTTGACCTTGAGTGGCTGTACAAGCCGGACTTTAAGAAGGACGTGGAAGACTGGGCGGCCCAGCAGAAAAAGTAGGAGGATGGACGGCCGTTGTTGGTCTTTCATCGCAGGCAAAATATGTTGTTCTCACTTTTTTTTTTTTTTTTTTAAAAAAATTAACATTGGTACGGATAGAAGGAGTCACAGATGAGACCAGTAGTGTTCCATCTATATGTTGCTCACCCGAGTCTAAGAAAAGGAGTCCAAGGCTATTTGCGTAACGGAACGAGATAGAACACGCAAACGGGCGTGGATAGAGAGAGTAGCGGTCGATGTGTTCAACGAGCCGTCAGGACACAATTCTCGCTTAACAACGTGTGCGACCGACTTCTCGCGCTTTGCCAGTCGCCTTTGTTTTCGTTTGAAAATCACCTACGGCCTCTAAAAGCAATGGAGATGTATCACTGCCTGTCCCTGGCAACATACCATAATCAAACAATATAGCATGTCCAAGACGACCATGGACGAAAGCACCATAGACAGCGGAAAGCTGCCTCCAGACACGTCGCCATCTCCACCGAACGGCTACGAGTTTCGCAGCAGCGTGCCGCCGACAACGGTGCGGCCCACCAAATGGACGCAAATAGCGCCGGCTGTATGTATTTTCGCCCCCTTTTCACCCTTTCAGACGTCCTCTCTGACCACGTCTAGCACATCATCAAGGATGCTTTCAAACTGCACACGCCGATGGCCATCGGCGCCGGCCTGCAGCTGGCCGTTTCTGCGGCTGTCCCGATGCCCTACTGCGCGATCCCGGCCGGTGCTTTACTCATCCTCGCCGCTGCCGGCACGCTCGTCCAGATTCTGCTGCCGACGTGGCCCGTCACATGCAAAGACCATCGTAGGTGTTCGCACAGCCTGCTCGCTGGCGTCCTCCCCGGACGCACCACGGCCCACATTCCCGCCCGGAGCGGCCGCTACGCACCCAAGCCAACCCAGGGCGTCGTCGTCTTCCACTTTGGCGCCCGCTTTAACCACCGGCTCGGCGTGTTGGCGCCCGGCGGGCAGGCCATGACGCACCGGTTTCGGGCGACGCTCGCGGCCCTCGAAAGCGAGCGGACCGTCTATGGGCTGTTGGGCGGCGACCTGTTCCGGGGCGGTACGGCCGCGCGCACGTCGCACGACACCATCTTTCTGGTACTGTACTTTCGTGACGTCCACGGCCTGCAGCGATTCGCGGCCAGTGCGGTGCACCGGGAGGCGTTTGCGTGGCTCAGAGGGATGACGACGGCGACGGCGACGGCGACAGCGACAGCGACAGCGACGGCGACAGCGACGGGCAACAGCAGCAGAAGCAGGAACAACAACCGATATGCCCACTTGAGCGCCTTTCACGAGACATTTGTGGTGCCACCCGGCCACTACGAGTCGCTTTACGTAAACACGGCGCCAATTCTGTTGGGCAACACGCACACAGAGAAGGCGGGAGACGCCGAGGACGGTCAAGAGGATGCACGTTCCGGGTAGCATGACAAGGTCTGGCTCAGCTCGCTGGTCGACGCCGACGACGAAAGGCTGTGCAGTATGACGGCCCGTTTGGAAAGGAGTCTGTGAGGGCATGGAGTTGAAAACAACGTGGCAGCGGCAATTGCAGTGGAAACTACCTCGGAAACGGCAGCAGCGCTCACTATGACCAGTCACGTCCAGCCGGGCCGGACGTGACTCGTCCCAGTCGAGGGCTGTGGCATGCCTTTGTGACGTGGGAGAACTTTGATTTGGATTTGTTCTACTCTGCTATAAAACGCGATTTATTTATCGTCTTCTAGATCCTGACTTCCTGCCGTCCTGACCTCCTGATTTCCAGTGATGAATCACAAGCGGCATCGTCAGCAGGTGCAAAATCCGAATGGATTTCCCTTCTATCTTGCAAAGTATCCTCTTGCCCGTCACGGGGTGTCACGGAATAAGCACATTCACCCATAACGTAAGGTCAGGTCTGTTGGCCGACGGTGACGTATGGTCTTGTCCGCAGATGTGTAGTGTTAGTCTTGCTCAAAGTGGCAAATTGTAAACACCAGCAAGTGGCTGACAGACTGTCTGCAGGCATGTTGCTTTTCTTTTCTTTGCCTTCTTATATTCTTACCCCAACGTATCCAACCAACAGTCCATCTCCAATGAAGCCGTAATCAGCGACTTTTCAGAGTCCCGCGATGCATATTCGAGGTTGACGTGAGGGGGATGATGGCACAAAATTGATGGCGAATCTTGATATTCTAGCTATTCTATCACATTTATAGCTTTCGTACCTTCCTTCAACCCTTCTTCCTTCATCCTTCCTCCTTCTCTCCCACCCACACTCGTTTCTACACTGGGGTCTACCCTCTTTTTGACCCACACGATGCAGTTTCGTGTTTTCGCCGTAGCTGCCAGCATGGCCGCCCTCGCGGCCGTGTCTGGTGCCGCACAAATCAACGCTGCTGCCGCTGATGCTGTCGATGCCACAACATCGGCGCCGACCTCAACGGCTGCCGGCACTGCCGCCTTTGAGAAGGAGTCCTTTTTCCGTATCCCCAACTCCATGCTCGATGAAGCCTCCAAGTCGCTCGACTATGTCAACGACCGCCTCATCCAGATGGGCATCACAGCCAGTACGCTTTTTATTTCTTCTCTTTTATTCCCCTCCATTTTCCCGGCCATCGTTGTGCCTCCCTCGCTCATGGCTAACCATTTCAGACAAAATGATGAGCAACAGCCGAAAGCGTGTTTCTTTCCAGACCGCCCAAGACATGGCCGACCTTGTCCGCGCGCCCCTCGTTGCCCTGGAGAGCATCTTGAATTCGACGACCGAAATCACCAGAGCCATCGGCCTCAAGTTTACCACCCTAGCGGACCTCACCGAGACCGCGTCGGATTCCACCTGCGACGGAAAGTGCTTGCTCCTTAAGGCCGACAAGATCGTCGACGAGGCCACCGCCTTTCGCAATGCCACCTCCGACCGCGCGGGACTGGAGGGCGTGGCCGTCCTCTTCCAGCCGGTGATTGGCGCGGCCAAGGCGCTGGTCGTGCAGCTGGACGGCGACACGTACAAAGGCAAGGCGTTCCTGCGCGCGGTCAACGATCCCGAGGGCGCGAGGATTCGGGAAATGAGACTCTTCAACGCCACGATGTCGGTGGTGTCCATGACGTCGACGACTGTTCCTGGGACAGCCGCCACGACGACAACGCCAACCGGTCAGGTCACGACCACAAAAGGCTGACTAGGTGGCTGCCATTTGACTCAAACCGCCGAACAGCACAAGCTGAAGCCGGAAACCTTCGAACAGTTGGCGAATGTTTGCTTAATTTTTGTGTTTTGGGATACCTTGGCAACTTTGTTTCCGTCGTTCTTTTATGTTTTCTTTTTTCTTTCTTTTTTCTCTCTCTCTCTTCATCCTGTCTTCTTTTCTTCGTCTTCCTTCTTTTGACAATAATATGATCCTAGGGAGGCGGCGCCTGGTATGCACTTAAAATGAGGCTCTGCACAGGTCCAGCCAAATCATGACGGCCCAAATACGGAGCATGCGGTATCATATAAATACAAAAAAATTTATAGAAAAGAAGGAGAAACCTGCCGCAGGCCACCACCGTCTGGGATCGATTTGCAGAGCCGTTGACAACGATGGAAATGAAAGACCCTTTCGTCGAGCATGACTTATGCTTTCGCCACTTGCTCGTATGGTCTCTGTCTCGATCAAAGAAACAGGGGTCCCCGGCCCGTCTGGAGAGCCTAGGCCTTGCAAGACCCGCGCTGGACCGGCTGTCTTGCATTCCGCACTTTTCATAGGAGAGAAAACGACAACGGAAACATGTGGGCGGCTCTGCATGGCTGTTGGACCCACTACTTCGTGCCGTCCACAAGTGTGTTGGAGAGAATGTGTGCCTTGGGGCCCGTTTTGCACTGCCCTCACGAGGAGCAAAGGGGAGAAGAAACACAAAGAAAACGATGTCAAAATCATACGGAAGACTCGATGGTCGACGAAACTCAATTCGTGTTCGCTCCTCCATGTTTGTTTTTCATAAGTCTGTGTCCCAAGACAGCGGTGAGTCCTCTCCGTAGTTCGCTTTTCGTTCACTCCCTGTGAGTACGTGAGATTTGGTGCTGGGACTCGACAGCGGGACGGGTTGTCGGCAAATGGGCGTTTAGATTGGAGTCGTTCGACTTCGACCATGTTTATAAAACAAGTTAACCTTACAAAGTCGAGACTCGAGGCTTGCCTGTGATAAGATTGTTCGTGGCGCCTGTCATGCAATGAACAAACAGCATTTGGAGCCTTTGCACAGTCTGCACGATAAACACAGAGACGAGACGAGCAAAAGGGGGTCCCAAAACGCCACGCGAGGAAAACAGCCTCACGATGTTCCACCTTGCACCACACCCCCCAAAAAAACAGACTATTGACTCACGAAACCGTCAAAACTTACCTCGCCTTGCCTTTTCTCCGTCGTCCTTTCCCTCTCGAGGCCGCGCGCTTTCCTCTTTTCCGCAAGGCGGCCCACCCACACTTTTATCGTGATGTTCGGCTGTGGCTGGGCTGCTGGCCCGGTTATCAACTTTGTTTCTTTTTAGAAAATGAACGCCATTTTATCAACCAGAAAGTTGTGATTTGGCAGTTGCAGCGCGTCTATCGACTGTAGAGCTGAAAGAAAAGCACAGGCGCTGCATCAAGTGGTGGCCGAAATACTGTAGTGTTACGTGGGGCCGGCAGCACTTGCCGTAATTGCCCATTCTCGTGCCTTCCTGCGTTCGTCTGCATAAAGATCGCGGCAGCCTCTCGATCATTCTTTCCTTTTTGTTCTCCTCCTTTGTCCTCTTCCCTCTTCCTCTCCTCTTCTGCCCCCCTTGTTCCTTATTTTGAGCCTCATCGAACGTCGACCTTTGACGCTCTACGACAAATCTATCCCCTCGACCACGCAATGGCTTCCAACACATACGCCTCGCCCGTTAGTGGTGACGGTGGTACACCTGGCTCGTACCCCGTCTTCTTCATGCCCGTGCCCTTCCTTGTTGCCCGCGGCTTCCAGATCCTTCTCTCCTTTATCATCATGGTCATGGCTGGCATGCTCATGCACGGCCTTGTTCTCGGGCCCTACGCCTTTTCCTTCGTCTGCGGCCTTTTCACCATCATCATCGCCGTCTATGCCATCGTCACCGAGAAAGTCTCGGGTGCCCGCGCGGCCTACAACTACTTGGCTGTGCTGTCCCTCGACTTGCTCATGGTCATCTTTTGGCTGTCCTCTATGGGCGCCAACGCCGCACTGCGCGGCACCTTCCGCTACTCGACCTCCGCCGAGTGCTACGACGACGGCAGCACCTTCAATGCCAACACATGCTACACCTCGCGTAGGCGGGATCTACTCACAAAACGGTCTGCCATCGCTGGCAAGGTCGCGCTGGCCGAGATCAGCGCCATTGCGGGCCTGTCGGCTCTGCTGATGCTGCTGTTTGTTGCCACCTTTGCCTACCTCGCACACCAGGTCCGGCTGCACCTGCAGGCCCAGAAGCAGGGCATCCAGAGCAACGAAGCCGGTGTCATCGAGATGAAGGGCCAGCAGCCGGCCGACGGCCCCGTGGCCCATGGCTACGATCCGGATTACCCTGGATACGCGGTCGAGCCCAGTGCTGGTTCTGGTGCTGGCCTGGCGCCCGTCCAGCCCTACAGCTCCCAGGTCCCGCCACAGCAGCCCATGCCCTACGAGACGGCGACCACCTATGGTGCCGGTGGTGCATCGGCTGGTTACGCGGGCGGTGTGCAGGCAACAGCTGTCTACGACCCGCACGCCCAGGCCGCGGCCGCGGCCTACGCGCCGTCGCAACACATTGTCAGCCCCGCCGCGACTCCCGCCCCCGAGTACCAGCAGCAACATCAGTACAGCAGCGCTGCTGGTCCTGCGCAGAACACGCCCGAGCCCTACTACTCCTCCCAATCGCAGCAACAGCCATACTATCCGCCGCGGTAGTAGAGTCGGTACAGTCGTAGTCTCTGTATTTTGTTTTCTTCACTAATTTAATGCTTCATGCTCGGGACGCTACACAGATTTTGGATACGCTTGTCATTTGGTTCATTTGGTTTACTATTTCCTACTTCTGTTTACAATTGCACTTTATGTTATACCTCGCAAGTTGTTACGATGACTCATACTTTTGGATTTTATTTTAAAAAAATGGTTATTCCCCCCGTTTCGATCAGCCACTCTCTTCTAACCCAGCAGGTGGTTGTTCGACCTGCGGATGATTGTTTGCCAAAGCCGCCGGGACCCACTTCCGACTTACACGGGGGCGGCACACTGCACTCACTTCTTCCACAGCGTCTTCCACATCACGATATCTCGATGCATTGTGTACACCCGCCTGTTCTTATTTCCCAGACCACTAAAATTTGTTCTTACAGTGACCCGACTTACCGGATCGGCCTCGGCGACGGCCATACCGTCCTCTGCCCTTATTTGCCTTAGCTTTGAGTTTGGTCTCGATGTGATACGGACTTCGCTCGGCACCCTTGCGGGCCGTCTTCCCTGAGGTCGATACCAATGACCATTCGATGCCGCCCAGCCCCTTATCGCCCGTTTCCTCAACCCCTACGAGTCCAATTTCCGGCTGCCCACCGCCAACGAGCTGACCAAGGTCCGCAAGTGAGAGGACGGCCGCGGAGGGGCATTAAAATAAAAGGCAAGAAAGCGCGGCAGCCGGTCTGGGTGCCGAGACGGACGAAGAGGTGGACGCCGCCCTTGTGGCTCGGTTTAAATCATGCGGCGACCCTGTGTGGAAAATAAATGAGCACGATTCTGAGGCGGCATCCGGAAGATGTTGACGGCCAAATCGAAACAGTGGGCAGGCCTGGCGACCAAGAGACGTAGTATACAGAATGAAAGAGATAAATATCGAATAAAATGCAATGCATGTGACCGATATTGTTTATATTCTTTGTCTTACACATGTGATATGAGTTGAGACGAGCAAATTATGTGATGAGTAACAAAGCCTTTTGCTCGCATATCACAAAACTGCTGCACAGCAATACGTCGTACTTCCATTTTCATTTGCGAGACGGTCAGTTGGTAGCAACGAGAATTAAGACCACTGGCGAATCGTGTTCTTTCTACTTCGATCATGAAAGTGGCTGTTGGTTAACCATTACGAAGTAAAACAGCAACTGGGAGGGGCAAAAGTACCATCCCCGAGATACGGTATAAAGCAATTGCCTTCGGTTCAGTTTTGGTCCTCGGCCGTGTAGAATCTTTCATGTCAGTTGCCCCGAACCGTTTCCCCGTCCAAAGGTCCAAGATCATGGAGCCTGGTCTCATGGTTAAAAACACCAAACCTCCCACCAGACATATCGACCGGCCCTCCACAGTTCGGTCGCAAGCCTTACGCCTCAAGCGTCAAAGCCTCAGGCGGCAGAAGCTCGGCGTGGCAACGTCCGGTCCCAAAATAAAATCAATGTCTCAAGCAGAACCATTGAAGCACAAGCACCAACCCGGCGGCGATTGTCCGACAACTCCGTAGAGAGGGGATACGAGTTGTAGATATTTTTGGTCATGTGCGCAGCCGACGTACTTGGATGCACATGCTATGCCAGCCAAAGTCCCGGCTTGCGGTGATCGTTGGTGGTTTGGTTCGTGGCGAAGCGCTAGTAGTTAACAACTCCGAAAGTGGAAACTCGCTCCCACTTTTATCTCTGGAGAACGACAACTCAGCAACCATATTCCTCCCACATTCTCCGGTTTCCGTGTTTCCGTTGCTCCTGTGTGCGGTCTCGACCGTACCGTCGTAGGAAGACTGGAGACCGGAGACTGGAGACTGGAGGCTAGAAACTGGTGCTTGAGCAAAACCTGTTCGCAGGACAGCCCTAGCCTTTTCTCCATTTTTTCGTCGGACTGTTGTTGAGTGCCCCGTGCTTCAGACTACGAGACTACGTACGCAGGATCGATGTATGCCATTGCAGGCGATGAAACGACTTGTTGACCAACCCACCCACTCTTTTTGAACCCCCTATTCCTGTTTGACTATCAACAAGCGCGGAGCCGGCGACCAGTAAAATGGAGCATTGGAGCAGCAACGTCAGGCCGATCAACTCTCTCCAACAACGTGCGAGACAGAGAACGATGTGCAGAAGTCTCCGTACGCCGTAGTGCTTAAGTCGTGGAAGATGGTGCGCCTTTTTCATCCCTTTGCACTTGCCTGGCCACTTCTTCCACTTCTTTTCTCTGACTATCTTTGGAATTTTCAGAGTCCGTACTCATGCCTGGTCTATTGCTCCATTTGAAGTATCCCTTGCGTCCACTTTGCGTATTCTTGGTATCGATAGAGGCGTGGGCTTCAGCTAGGAAGGTATCCCGCACTCCGGATGGGGTGGTTGCAAAACTTAAAAAACAAAGGAGGGGAAAAAAGTAATATGTCGAGGCACACCCCTGAACAGGACCATGCGGGACAAAGTAGCCAGGGCGGCGAACGTCAAGCATTGCAGGGGCTGTGTTCGATCTATGACGTTCCCTAAACATATTGTATTTCCGACGACGTTGGTTCCGCATCTGTTGGGCCGTCAAAAATTTCTCGTATTGGCTATCGCAGCGAGCGGTAAGTGGTGATGGTAAGAAGACCGTGTGTTGAGCGTAGGAAGAAGCGCATTGAACTTGACGGCCCCTCAGATCGCATGGTCGACCAAGGCCTCTTCGGCGCCCACTCAGCTTAACGCTATTGCTTTTCTGGGTAACTTCAACAGTCCGATTGAGTTCATGTGGCACATAAATCCATAATTTGGGGGGAGGGGGGACGAAAGAGAAGGCGATGTTCTTTGATAATTTCGGTTTGGCGAAGGCAACCTCTTTTGCATTCCTGTAGCGGCCATTCCGATGTACTGGGTTATAAAGCGTTCGTGAGCTGCAATATCCTCCCTTCGAGTTTGGTCTGGCCAGATCGGAAGACACTGAAATGTAAAACGCGATTATGCTTGAATTTTTACACGTTTTCAAGAATCGTGTTTTCTCCCTGTCTTGTGCCCCCTTTCTTCAAAGCACCTGCCTCCCTTTCTCTCTATCCTACCTCCATTCCTTCCGTTCTACACACTTGGCTCCTTCCTCTTAGCTTTGCCCCCTTTGACGATCCTTCCCCCGTTTCTTCCTTGGGCCCGTTGCTCCTTCCTGATCGATGCAAAATCGATTGAGACACCACGCTTTCCGACTACCAGCCAAAGACGTCACGGAGTGGAGCCAGCAGCAGAAAGAGGGGCTGCCATTGTCTCCGCGTCCACGGTCCTGTCCGTACACAATACTCCGTGTCGGTGACGTACCCAGACATGCGTATGACTTCGTACGACGCACTCCATAAGAAAGAGTTACCGGAGCAATGTTTTTCAAAGTAATACCACTCGTTCTCGCTCGAACGATACAGCGGCCGAGAATGGCTTCCAGCGGCGTTAAAGGAGCCGAGGAGGTGACTTCCTGTTCCGTCGCATTCTACTGTGGGTCACTTTTGTTGCTCTTGCCAAGTGGGCAGCCAGATCGTCCCGACCGATCGAGTGCGTCCGCGGAACTGGAAGGAGCATCCTAGCCCGGGCTATGCCAAGAATGCTTGTGGGAGAGGCCTCTGGGCACCGTTTAAAGCCTGTCCGCGTACGACATACGAGGACCAGAAATATATGTCGTACGTAGTACACTTATTAGGATTCGAATGCTTTATGAATGTTGCTGTGATATAAACATTGAACGACGTGAGGTCAATCGCAACCGAGCTGGAACGACCGAAGGACGCAAATGTGCCGATCCGTCAAATTGGCCCCTACCCCTTTGTTTTTCTTTACAAGAGCCCTTTTGTTCCATTTTTAGGAATTCACAGAGAAGGGCCAACCAATTGCGCCGGTACCTGAGTACCTGAAAATTAGCTTGCATGTTGTGTGTTGTTCTTTGTTCGCTGGTCGTTGAGTGCAGCCTCAATGACGCGGAACACAACGCTAAACATGCCTTGGACATCTAGCGTGCGTGCCTCCTGAAAGCTACGACAAACTGCGCGCGAAACGTAGAACAGGGCAAAAGGGGGGGGGGGGGGGGTTTGAAGACTGGAAGCGAACAGCAGATAACTAAAGGGAGGACAAGTTGGAAAAAAGAAGTAAATGTAGCTACATGAGATACAAAAGGACCCACCTGGGGCCCATTGTCCAGTTAAAAGTCCCGAGCCCACTTCCCACTTATCTGAGCCAATCTGTGTGTCATATACAGCAAGCCGCTGTGAATGGAGCGATGGCGCAGCGCGTAGAAGCAAGAGACAGGAGAGAAGATGCAGTAGGTAGCCAGGGAGAGAAGACGAGGACGGTGAGGAGTTAGTACAGAGGCTGGTGGCTGGAGAAGACGGAATGTTTCCAACAAATGAGACTTGCAGCACCAAGCGAGTCAGTCAGGGCGAATGCATGGTATTGGTCTCTGCTTCCTGATTTGTGGGGACGAAGCGAGAGACAAGAGGCAAAAGACAGGCAAAAGGGTACGAACGAACGAGACGAGACAGCTTAAAGACGCTGGAGAGAGAAGCCACAGAAGGAAAGAAGACACCACACAGTTGACACGCCGAAAAGATGGAGCCACTGCTAACAACTCTCACCATACATAGGGGGACACATCCTTGACGCATGCCGCTTGTTCTGCAGGGACAGTCACCACGACAAGATGTGTTCAGGCCATACAGATGAGAACTCCCTGCTCTTTTGCCGTCCAACGGTAAGCGGACGAGCGGACACACCAGAAATGCTCTTGAGAGCACACATCGTACGTCGTGCCGTTGAGTGGAGATGCGAGATGGTTTTTGCAAGTACTACGAACGATAAAGAAAAGACACATGCACATACGAGATGGAAGAGGCAGCAGGGCAGATACTGCAAACGAACTGATCGATGTGCAAGGATGAACGAACTGGCAGTGGCTCCAGCCGTTGTCTTGTTGCTACTCACATCCCCACCCACGCCTTCCTCTTGAGCAAGAAGAAAGGCCGGAGAATCCATGACCACAACACCACCCCGAGGTGTGAAGATAGCCCATTGTTCTTTCTGTTTCTTCCTCTCGGCCCCGCCTGCCTCTCCTCTCTGCATACGCATAATGAATCTACCTCCATCTGCCCATGACCTGTTTCCTGTATTACTCCACCACGACCTCCACCTTTTTAGTGGATCCTTCCTAGTCTGTAGCTTCTGCAGCCAGGCTTCATCTGACTTACACCCACACAGAGGGAGAGAGGGAGAGAGGCAACATACGGGACAACAAGTGAAGTGGACAACTCGACAAGACTCTGCGAGTCTGGCCTCCATGCATATGGTGCGATGGCCGAAGGCGAGAATGGCAAGAACAAGAGAAGATGAAAAAATGGCAAAGAAACCGAAAAGAGGACCCAGCAAGGGAATGGCCTACCTACACATATATGAACCCCCTTCTCCCTGTCGTGCCTTCCCTCTCCATCATTCTTTCCTCCCCCCTTCCTTCCTCCTGGTCTCTTGTTTGTCTCATACCTAGATACGCCAATTATTTGCTCCTTCCCCCCTTGTGTATCTCTCGTTTATACACAACGGCCTCCCGTTTCCGTATGGTCGTTCTTGTTTACACTCGTTGTTTACAAAATCAGACCTCTCTTCTCTGTTCTTCTCCTCTCTCGTTTTGGAGTTTTTGACCGCTTGGTTTTTGCTTGGAATCAACTGATCATTTTTTTTGTTGACGCTCGTTTTTGGACTCGTCCATTGTTTTGTCTACAACACCAGTTAATTATATTGCCTTTTGACCTCAATATTCACAATGAAGGCCACCGTTGCTCTTCTCTCGCTCGCCGCCGGCGTCATCGCCGATGGCGTCACTTCGGCTATCGCCCCAAAGTCCTCGACCCCCGCTGGCTGTGACGTGGCCTTCCAGGGCCAGTTCGAGATCACTGTGGTCGTTGTCAAGAACGAGAAGCGTGACCGGCCTGTGAGTTCCTCTTCTACGTCTGCTTCTTTGCTACGATCTCTCCATATGCCATAGCCATATACTGACTGGAAGCGGCGCCAGTACATGAAGCGCAGCACTTGCTCTAGCAACGGTGCCCTGCTCCTGACCCTGGCCGATGGTGTCCTGACCGATGCTAAGGACCGGACTGGTTACATTGCCTCCAACTACCAATTCCAATTCGATGGCCCGCCGCAGGCGGGTGCCATCTACACGGCCGGCTTCTCCGTCTGTGGCAACGAGTCGCTCGCTCTGGGCGGCTCGACTCAGTGGTGGCAGTGCAAGTCGGGTGACTTCTACAACCTCTACGACCGCAACTGGGCCCCCCAGTGCGAGCCTGTCGAGATCGTTGCCATGCCGTGCGGCGGCAGCAGTCCCAACGCAGCTGAGTCCAACGACGGCCAGGTTGTTGCTACGCAGGTTATCACCACCACGATTGTGAAGCCCATTTCCGACGGCCAGCCGCAGGTCATCACCACCACGATCCCTGTCCCCATTTGCCAGATTAACGATGGTACGGTTTCCCACACATTGTTTTGCTTCTATCTACTACTACCTTCAACTTTCAATCTTCATGCTTATGTCTTGAACAAAACACTAACCTTCACAAGGTCAAATCCAGGGCCACACTACCCCCTGCGCTGAGATTTCGGCACCTACGACCGCAGCTAACCCGAACACTGGTGTCCCTGTCAGCCAGTTCTCGGATGGCCAGATCCAAGCTACCACGCCGGCGGCCACCAACACAGCTCCTGCTGTCGTCCAGACCTCTGATGGCCAAGTCCAGGTTACTACCCCGGCCGCCACTACTGCTCCTGCTTCGTTCAAGACGTCGTCTGCAGCCAAGAACGGTACTGCCGTTCCCTCGGCCAAGACCAGCTCTCCTGGCGGTACCACCACCAGCCCCGTGCCTATTACCACCAGCGGCGCTCTCCGTGCCACTGTCAACCTGGGCTCGTTTGCTGCTCTGGCCATGTCCATGGCCGGTGCCTACTTCCTATTGTAAACAGTTTTTCCGAACAAGGAGGGGCGTAAACAACTACCACAAGGAACAATAAAAATAAAAAAAGACAACAGAAAAGGAGCATTCTCGCGAAAATGAATGATTCCTTCCTTTTCTATTTCATTCCTTTTTAAAGTTACGGAGCTACGGGCTGGTCGAAATAAGTATGGGTTATCAATATGGGATAGAGTCCTGTACGGGTATTACCCGTTTTTTGTTTCTCTTTCCCCTTCACTTTAGTTCATGTCCTTTGTTTTTTTGTCAATCCTGTTTCACCTTCGTTCTGGCTCTTGTTCTCCTACGCTTAATGTTTATTGGGAGTGGATGCGGGTTGGCGATGGCAGACAAGGTATGTTTAGAAGCTGCCCTCGCCGGAGGAGTAGATAGAAAAGTCGCGCATGCGTCTGTGAACAATTCGAAAAGTATAATTAATCTCATGTCGGATGCGTTATAACTATAAAGGCGCAGGGACAATTTTGAACAAAGACGAAGCGAAACAACGAGAAAGAGTAGTTCGCAAATTGACGTGGCGAAAAATGTCTACGCGTGATCATGTGACCAATTAAGTACTCCCAAAATCTGTAGTTACATCGTAGCAGGCAACTTTTCCGAACATCATGTAAATGCGGACATACGGCAAGAAAGCACAACGGAATCACGACAGGCTGCCAGCCACAGCATATTCAAGATGGCCGACTATTGGAAATCGACGCCCAAATACTGGTGCAAGAACTGCGCTGTATACGTGACCGACACGAAACTCGGACGCGCAAACCACGAGGCCACCGGCAAGCACCAGTCTGCCGTCCGGCGCGCACTGCGCAACTTGCACCGCGACCACGAGCGCGAGGAGCGCGAGAAGGACAAGGCGAAGCGGGAGGTTGAACGGCTTAACTCGCTCGTTGGGGCGGACGGCGGTTCGACGCCATCCACTTCCACACAGACCAGAGCACCTCGGCCACCGCCGCCTCCTCCACAACAAGCACAATCCCAACCCCGACCCCAACCAAACAACGCCTCCAGCGGCGGTCCGCCCCGCGAACAGCTCGAACAGCTTGCCGAGCTCGGCGTCAGCATCCCCGACGAGTTCCGCCCGGACCTCGCCATGGCCGGCGACTGGACCGTGACGGAAACGCGCGTTGTCGCTGTCGAGGACGACGACGGCAAGAAAGTGGGTGGCCAAGGTGCAACACGGTCGGTCGGCGTGCGCAAACGGCCACGACGGTCGGGAGACGATGACGACGACGGCGATGACGAATACGACAAAGGACGAGGAAACAAGGGCGGCCATTCAGAGTTCGACAAGATTGACCTGGACGCGGCCGTGCAGGGCTTGTTCAAGAAGCCACGGCAGTGGGGACGAGACTCGCGCACGGTGGGCGGCAGCAGTGGAGGCGGCGATGACGGAGGCGATCTGGACAGTTTGTTGAGCAGTGCACTTGCGAAGACGGCGCCATCAAAGAGAGAGGCAGCGACGACAGACACAGACAGGCCGAAGGTGGAGACAAAGCGGGCCATCAAGAAGGAAGATGGCGCAGCCACGGCATCGGACGACAGCGTGGTCGATGCAGCACCACAGCCACCAAAGATCAAAGAAGAAGTTGAGGGAGAGAGTGGGTTGAACGTCGAAGCAGTACCGGAAGGGATACCCGAAGCACACGAGGAGAAGCCGAGTTCGTCCGACGCGGCCATTGTTTTTAAGAAGCGCAAGACGAAGACGGTGCGGCAGAGATAAGGCAGCTTATTTGGACGATGCACGTTTTGGGATGCTCGTGTAAGATATATCATTTCGCATTATATATACCCCATAGACGAAATACTGTTTGCAAACTACATTCCAAGGGCAGGAGGCCAGGTTGAACCATCCTCCTCAAGTTCATTGTCCCGTCCACGCAGCCTTGATAAAGTCTGCGCACCGCTCACCCACCATCAGTGCCGGCGCCATGGTGTGCCCGCTTGGAATGCGCGGGAAGACGCTCGCGTCGGCAATCCGCAGGCCCGACACGCCGTGTACCTTGAGGCGTGCGTCGACGACACCGTCCTTGGCCGTCGGGGCCATGCGAGCCGTGCAGCCAAAGTGCAGACCGGACTGGCCGGTCTCGCGGACGTAGGCGTCAATTTCGGCGTCCGTGACCGTCTTCCACGTCTTTTCGAGTGGCTTGATATCGCCTGCCTCTGATGGTGTGGGCAAAGCTGCTCCCAGTACTTGGTTGACTACAGTCTCCGTGGGCGTGGTTTGCCGCTCGCCAGGGCGGCCCTTGGTGACGCCGTGCAGGATGCCCATGTCCATGCCGGGCCCAAACAATATGGCCGCAGGCTTGTGCGGGTAGCCCGAATTCTGGATAAACTCTTCGGCCAGGCGCATCGTGAAGCGCACGGCGCGGCGCACGGCCACCCAGTCGCCCTTGCCGACGCCGTCGTCGTCCACCAGCTCCGGGTAGTGCACCCGTGTGTGCGCCTTGGGGTCCGTCGTCGACACCAATTCCAGGTGGCCCGTTGTGCGCAGCTGGACCATGGTCGTGTACAGCGTCAAGAACGCGCGTCCCTGCGTTGCCGCATGGGGCGGACAGCCGATGGTTTCAAGGTTGATGGCATTCACCGGAATCATCATGACCTCGACGTCGGGGACGTTGCCGGGCAGCGTCGCATCGTTGTGGGCGGGCGTTTCGCTCGTGTGGTATGTCGTCTTGTCCATGGCCGTTGTGCGCGCAAAAATGGTCGTCGTGTTGCTCGGCATCGACAGCTGGCCGGACCCGGTCAAAAAATACTCGACAAAGCTGCGAATGCCCACCAGGGGTGTCTCGATGAGCGAGTGCAGCGTCTCCATGATGGGCAGCTGGATCATGATGGGGATGCAAAAGTGGTCTGACAGGTGCTGGCCGACAGCGGGCAGGTCGCGGACGACGGGGATGCCTTTCTCCTTCAGATGGGCGCTCGGGCCGAGACCGCTGAGCAGGAGCAGCTGGGGGGTGCGGAAGGCGCCGCCGCAGATGATAATCTCGCGGCGGGCTTTAACAAGGACACGCTTGCCAATTTCGTCCTGGCCGGTCGGCGCCGAGGCGACGTAGACTCCTGTGGCTCTGGCATCGGCCGAATCGCTGTCCGGAACGACAACGCCGTCGTTGAGCTCGAGCTTGGTGACCAGTGCCTCGGTGCAGATGGTCAGGTGGCCGCGTCTCTCGAGGGCAATGCGCTTGTTGAGGTAGGCGCGGTAGGCCGAGACGCGAGTTCCGTCCGGGTAGACGGCGGCATCTAAAGAGAAGTAACCTTGGGCACTAGCGTCGGGCGCATTGCAGTCGGTCTCAACGGGCAGGCCGACGGCCTTGCACGCCTTTTCAAAGCTGTCCGGTGTTAGCAGTGACGCCGACATACTGGAAGCCAATGTTAAGAGAGACGTACTATGGATGGAAACGATACCGGCGTTCAGCGATTCTGTTGACAAATGGCCCTAGAAAGTGTCAGTCATGTCATGTTTTAATCAAAGTTGGTCGCGCCATGTGCTTTGCCTACCCTCCTGTCCGCGATAATCTGCATTGCCTCGGTCGACCGCCGCCTCCATCCGCACAAAGTACGGCTCGACGTCGTCCCACGCCCAGCCCTCGAGCTCCAAGTCGCTGACCCACTCGTTGTAACCACCTGGCGCGCCGCGCGTCACCAGCAGGCCGTTCAGCCGCGAGGTGCCGCCCAGACCTTCACCGCCCGCCAGTTGCAATCGCCGATCGTTGTACCCAGCAATAGGCTCCGAGAAGCGGTCGTGAATGCCCGTGGACCACGAGCTGACGTAGTTTTGCGAGAGCAGGGGCATGCGCGACATGAAGATGTCCTTGAGTGGGCCGCGTTCGAGGAGCAGGACCGAGACCGACGGGTCTTCCGACAGGCGCGAGGCTACAACGGAGCCGGCCGTGCCGCCTAAGATAGTTAGCTACAGGATCAAAGCAGGCGGAAGGACAGAAAGCGGCTTACCTCCCACGACAATGTAGTCGAACGTCTTGCCATCGACTTCGCCGACCGTGCGCTCAGGGTAAGCTTCGGAAAAGGGCCACATGGTTCAGCTGTGGTGGAGGACAAAAGTCGTTGTATGTGATGGTAACTGGTGATGTCCTGTGTAGAAAAATCTCAGAATCTCAAAAAATACAATGTGGTCATCATATACGTCGTGCCATAGCTCGTGCCCAGGCTCGTAAGTCTGGGGAATTGAGAGGCGAGGTGAGATTGTGAAAAAAGGCTGTGTAGTTTGGTAAAACAAGCGCTTTTGGAATCCAACGCCGCTGCGACCAAGGTACAGTGCAGGGGTGCAATTGGTAGAAAATGCATCGACGGCCTTTGTCGCTGATGTCAAAGCGACCAACCGAATATTGATAAACTGGCACCCTGTCCATGATGCGACTTGGCCTGCTCTCTCCACGATACACTAATCAAAAGGAAGCATGGCAAGAAACAAGAAAGACAAAATCTTTTAATGTGTGTTGTCGACGACTTTGCGAGATGTTTGTTTGTTGGTTTGCAACATGTTCGTAATCGGAGACATTTTGGTTTGGTAAAGCGCGTCTTGCCTTGATTTTGGGTGTCCAAGGTCAATATTGTATGTATTGCATAATCTTAACGGAGAGGACGCGGAGGCCTGACCGGGTAGTTCTTTCCAGCTTTGTCATGTTCCGAGCTTCCTCCTTCACGCTTTCCCATCCACACGACGAAGAATGGGAAAATGGCAGGAGCGAGTGGGGAGTGGTCGTCGTCGGCAAAGTGGTCGTCCCAGAGGCAAGAACGAACTAGAAGGACATGAAGACCATAGACCACATTAAAGCAGTGCGGCCAGCATTAGCTATTCAATCAAATACTGAGAGTGGAGGACACCACGGAAGTTGATTAACAGAAAAAGGAAATAAGAGCTAGACTGGAGTTTGTTTACGCTTTTCTCCGCATCATTGTATCGGCTCTCTCTCCAATACAACCCGGTACTGTATTCCCGGCCAAGCCCTAGCTGCCGCTATCCACCGCAAAATAAACTCCAAAGCCGAAATCACGACGGCTTGGGCTGCCAATCCGCGGGGGTTCATGATATGTAAATTTTGGAAATATTTTGCGCTAGTTTCTTTATTTTTTATCGTTTCCACCTGTCCTTCATCCGTCATCAGCTGCCAACATGACAGATCACGGACACAAAAATGATGAGCCAAGAGAGGCCACTAAATTACCATCGCAGACACAGACAGGTTCTGCCGAAGATGGCTCGGTCGAGGCGGTGACGATACCAAAACGAAAGGCGGAGGCTACTGAGGCAACAGAAACGGTCAGGATGGTGTACACAGCACCACGAGACACACAGACATCTACACCCTCACAACCAACGCATACAAATACGGCCCTAAGATGGCTCAAGAAGCTTGATTATGTGCCCAGAAACTGCCGTTGGGACCCCGAGTCGCCGCCCCAGTTTGGCTGGGGTCTCTGTTTTCTATTTGCTCTTGTAGGTGTTAACTGGTACACAGAATATTTGAGACGACTGTATTGACAAACAGGCCGGCATGTTCACCGTCAGCAACCTCTACTACAACCACCCGATCCTCAATGTCCTTGCCAATGACTTCAACATCTCCTATGAGACGGCCAGCCAGGTGCCGACGTTTATGCAGGCCGGCTATGCCGTCGGCATCACCTTCATCTGCCCGCTGGCCGACATCTTTCGACGTCGACCGTTGACTCTGTCTCTCATCTTTCTCACCGCCACTGTTGTATGTATCTCCCTCGTTGGGTGTCTCTGATGCACTGCTCTCTTGACCGTGACTAACAGCACAGTGGCTCGGCCTCTGCTTGACAACCTCCTTCACGGCATTTCGCATCCTCTCCTTCTTCACCGCCATCACCACCGTCACGCCCCAGGTCATGCTGCCGCTCGTCGCCGAGCTGGCCCCACCTAAGCGCCGCGCCATGATGATCTCGGTCATCTTCGCCGGCCTCTTCACAGGCCTGCTGTTTGCCCGTATCCTCTCCGGCATCGCAACCCAGTTCACCAGCTGGCGCACAATCTACTTTGTCGCCCTTGGCATCCAGTACGCGCTGTTCCTCGTCCTGTTCTGCTTCCTGCCCGACTATCCTTCGACCAACCCGGACGGCATCTCGTATGTCCGCATCCTCTGGAGTCTGGTCCAGATCGCCACGCGCCATCCCCTGCTCATCCAGACCAGCTTCATCTGCTTCTTCATCTCGGCCTCGTACGTCGGCTTTTGGACCACTCTGACGTTCCAACTGGCCTCGACACCCTTTGTTCTCAGTACCATCGACATTGGCCTCTTTGCCCTCATCGGTATGCCGCCCTTTTTCATCAACCCCCACCTCGTCCACTACCTGCTCAAGCACTTCCACGCCATCTACGCCAGCGTCGTCGGCCTGTCCATTGCCCTCGTCGGCATTGTCATCGGCACCTTTGTCGGCACATTCTCGCTTGCGGGGCCCATCATCATGGGCATCTTCATCGACCTGGGCCTGATCCTGTGCCAGACCGCCTGCCGCACCCAGCTCGTGCCCATTGAGCCCAAGGCCCGCAATCGCGTCAACACCATCTTCATGGTGACGGGCTTCTTCGGTATGCTCATGGGAACCGCCGTCTGCAACAAGCTGTACGCCATCGGCGGCTGGCGGTACAGTGGCTATGCCGAGATTGGCTTTGTCGTCGTGGCGCTGGGCCTGTGCTTCGTGCGCGGACCGCATGAGACGCGGTGGTTGGGCTACCGAGGTGGCTGGCGGATGATGTCGTCGCTCGACACGAGCAATGGCGAGGCAGTGGCCAATGTCGGGGCAGAAGCAACCCCAGTCACGGCCGTCGCCGAGGACTCGAGCGAGGGTGACGACAAGCGGACACGGTCCGCAGTGGTGCCATCGGATTTGGAAAAGGGTGTCGTGGAAGGCCGTGCATCTGAAACGGACGTAGCAATAATGAAGAATAGCGAGACAGTAATGGTAAGATAGGAAGCAAGAACGACCTGCAAGCCGTTGCATAGATGGAAGCATATGATTAGTTAGAATTAGACTCTGGAAATAGAAAGACGCCCAAACAGAACCCAATCCCAAAGTATTTACGAGCATGCATGCTCCTTATGCGCCGTCGAACCACACCCAATCCACACCCGTGGAAACGCCGCCGACGAGTCCTTTTGTCGCCGTTCGTTGCACCACCAGCCAACCGATGTTGACTTGTCGCTGCAGAACGTGATGCAGCAGTCGGCACCGTTGGGAAGCCACACGTAGCTGTTGGACGAAAACGACAGGTCGAGAAAGCCCTCATCACGAATGACGTCCGACACTTTGCCTGAGTAGTCCGACCCAGAAAACGCCTGGAATGCGAACCCGGTCGCCGTATAGGTCTGGTTGTTGAGGAATGTGGGCGCGGGCGCAGGGGCCGCGGTCGTCTTGCTGGAGGTCGTGGCCGGCGCGGCCTTGCTTGTCGTCGGCTCAGCCTCCGTTGTTGGCTCGGCCTTCGTTGTCGGCTCGGCCTGCTTTGTCGGCGTCGTTGCCGGCTCTTTGGTCGTGGTGCTCACAGCGGTCGTTTTAGTCGTTACCGTCTTCTGAGCCGGGCTGTTACTGCTAGCTGCACTCTTGTTGGCATCCGTCTGTTTACCCGTCGACGAGGCGGTTTGGGATGTTTCTGAACCTGTAACCTCACCACTGGAATTCCCTCCAGATGACGATGTGTCCGTTGAATGAACGGGACTATCTGTGGATTTGCCACCATCCGATGCAGTTGTACCCCTTGGCGAAGTCTTCGTAGCAGTTGCTGCCGACGAGCTGTTTTGGCTTCAGTTAGTCAAAGGCCTCTTGAGCCAAACGAGAAAAACGCTCACCTTTTATGGGCCCCAATAGGACTTGTCGCAGATGCTTCCGCATTGCTCGCCTTCCGCGACTGAGCGGCCATCATCCCGCCGCCGACACCTCCAGCAACGCTGGCAATTATGACGACAAGCCCAACGCCGAGGAGCAGCCAAAACAACTTAGGCCGTAGTCCGCATATTTTCTTCCGTCCCGATGAGCCTCCCGCGCTGCCTGGAGGCACTAGCTGGCCTGTGTCGTCGATCTTGAAGGAGTGTACTGATGTGACGGGGATAAGGCCAGAATCGTAGTGTCCATTATTGTAGTCGCTGTTGTAATCGGACGTGGCGACGGCATATTTGGCATCTTTATCGCTGTGATACCGACCCGGCGCCGCTTCGGGAGACGAGTCAGGCACGACCTCGGGAAGATCCATGACGGCGAGGGGCCAGTCGCCTGCGGTTCTCGTACGTGATGATACTCGGCGGCGATCCGATAAAAAAGCGCTTCGACGGCTTCCGTTCGTCGTTGCAATTAATCCGTCGAAGAGCAAGGAGAAAGAAATCAAAAATACTCACGAGAACATACCCCCCTCACGCACTGATACTGATTTCAACCGAGAAAGGCCATTGCCGGAGCGTCTTCGTCTGCCTTGTCCTCCATACACAGACCTACCGCTGCCCCAGCTCTTTATTTCACGGCCCTCCCCATGTCGGCAAGAATCAGCCCATGACCCGGGAACACAAAATAAAGTATTTTGGGCTAACCCGGCTGCCCGCTGCCTCCAGGCTGAGCCTATCCTGACGACAGCGCTGGAGAGTGCGCATAAATAAATGAATCAAACAGGGATGTTATTTCAGCAACTGCCATTGGCGGGACGCTGTGTTGATAGCACACTAACACTGGGAAAGCCCTTGTCCAAATTACACTGCGTCTTGGCAAACGCATTCGTATTGCTCAGGGGAGAATGCGACACGGTCGAGCATAACGGCATGTCCGCATTTTGTTTTATTCTGTCCACTGTACAACGCACGGAGCACGCGTAGCGACGATGCGGCCAAGAATAAGACGGGACAAAGTGAGGCAGAGAGGAGAAATTCGTTGGCTGGTGTTTGGTTGTGTGGCCGCCATTGTGTCTGGTGTGGTGCAACTTGCTGGTGCAACAGGCAGAGAAACAAGAAGAATACGGATTTTTTCAGCGGGAGACAAATTTTGTTATCGTACGCAGCACCGCATTCAGCACATCCTTGAGTGACCCTCTCGTCCTATGTTGGTGCTGCCTTCCTTAAAAGCCTCGCCATGTTGATTGCACTTTCCAAAAATTTCTCTGTTCTTTCCTTTAGCTGTCACACAAAAGAAAAACAGACTTCGCACATGCCATGTCGCTCGTTTGCTCTTTCCTGGCCAGCATCGCTTACTGCACGGCAGTTACATATGCGCGTCGCACTTGCCAAGCAAGACACAAACGTGGAAGCGACGATGACCTGTCTGGTCGTAGTATCCCAAAACCGAACACAAGAACCGTTGGTGGCCACGGCTAGCCATGCGTTTTTATGACGCCAACTGGTTTCGCTCTTCATACTTCCTCGTCTGCTTTCTCCTTCAAGTATTATCGCCATGTGCCACCACCCCAAAAAGGTCTGCAGTCACATTTCGCCATCCTTTTGAAGCCTCCATCATAGCATCATCAATGTGGGCTCAGCAACTCCCGTTCGTGAGCCCCCACGCCTCCAGATCAGTTTCGGCACATATTCACAACCGCTCTCCGTCATTCCTTCATGAAGCTCACTGCTCTCGTATTACATGACCCGGTTGTACTGGTTTTGCGGCCATTTAAAGGTAATGTTTCGCTGCACTGTTTCGTCGTCTGTCGCAATGCGTTGGCCGACAAGAGTGTGAGACAACTGGATGCCATCCAACGTGCCTTCGCTTCGGGCATCTGCTACATCCTCGGGGACGCGTGTCTTCTTCCGGCAACTGCCTGCTGCGAACATACGGTTATTCGTGCACTCCGTGTTCGCTGCTTGGGCTGCAACTACAGCAGTCAGACGTTCCGGACATACATGCTACCCCCTATTCTGAGTGGTCATCCGAAATCGCTCCCGAGCGTTGCATGTGAGCCGCGTCCGGCGACTGAATTTTTCACGGATCAGCGGGTGGATGCCATCTTATCAGATCATCTTGAATTTTAGCACAGCAGCAGGTCAACGTGAGTACCTTTCCAGCTTCCTCTTTCGGACGTTTGCTGACTTCGAGGTACACGTCGATGGACCCGGAATTTTTCAATGTGACGACAGAGGCTCTTGGCGACGCAGCGTTGATTTTCGTGGTGTAAAGAGGTTTTTAGAGATTTTCCTAGGCTCACTCTCTATCCTAGGTAGAAAGGAGACGCTGGAGAAAGCAAAGACGACCGACGCCTGGTACTTTCGTCCGCTGGGCTGCAAAACCCAGAACAAATCACGTCAGTTCCTGAAAAGAGCTCACCAAAGATCGTCCCATGAGTCGAAATACCCTGTCTCCGCAACCACAAAACTGACTACATCACAGTAAAAGTCTGCGAGGTGCAGAAAATTCTCATCGAACAAGGGTCAACTTGGTTTTTGTTGGTTCACTGGGCTTGGCACATCTTATCTGATCTAGAGATAATGCCGACATCGCATCTGAGCTCCCAGTCTGTCTCCACTCTGGGGATCTCTCGAATGGCTGTGGCCCATCAGACTAGGCAGGGGTATCGTCCTGCCCTGAAAGAAGGCCAAGTGGACGTCTGTTGAAACTGTCAAACCTTTGAGCGATACTGAAAAGGAGCTCGGAGAGGACCTAATGCCACAAATGGCCAACCAAATGCTACCGCTCTGCCACCGGCTTCTCCTCCTTTAGGTCACTCCACCGAGCGAGCCAACCAGCCAACTTGGACGTCTCGTGAAAGAATGGTAAGAAAACTCTCACTAGTTGTTACATGGTGCTGCCTTGCTGTGTGGAGACTATTACGACGGGGGCAAGGGCCGCATTTGAATCCTACAAGTGTACTCCGAATGTCGCACTTCATGTGTACTTATCCTGAGAGACAATGGGACGAGAGGATGGGCAAAGATCGTCATGCCGAGCCCTCAATACCGGGCCGGCCGCAATACTTTTGCTCCTCGTACGAGAATACATGCAGCAATTAAGCATGATAATACGTGCAGGGGACACGGGAATCGTGTCGCCCTTCCGAAAAGCCCAGATCAAAATGGTGTGCTTTTTATGCCGCTTTCCTTGTACATTCCACTTGTCAGCAGTTCCGCCTACACTGGAAGACAGCAACATTAACCTCCTAGACAAATTGGCCAGTTCATTAACCCTCGACTGACTTCACAGTTTGAAGGTGAGCACCTACTACCATGGCCTATCCACCCCCATCCCTTTTCCCTTTTCCTCTCATATTTCAACCGCGGGGTTGCTAAGTGTCGGTTGCATCCGGTCGAAATTTACGTTGGTATACAGATACTCACATTAACTTCCTACAGTGGCTTTATTCGGTTTTCCGCCCGAGCCTCTCCGGCCTGCCTTCGTCTATGCCGTTTCGCAGCCTGTGTTTTTACGCGAAGACATCCCACGCCCCACACCATCCCTTGGTCCCCTAGCTGGCTCAAGGACACCACAAAACAGTTAGCGCCAGAGAGAGCATCGATCAGGAATAGTGTTAAGGAAATATGCAAATGGACCACCAAAGTTGTGATCGAGTGTCTCTTCGGCGCACATACCACCCGATGAGCCAAGTGGGCCAATACGTCAACAGTGGATTCAAATGAAAAGAGAGAGAAGAGACAAGGTGGCTCAAAAAGGATTCTAGCAAACAAATGAATGCCAAAATACAGCACATATGCCAACACAAGGTTTTGTGGACGAGGGTCGACACGGCCAGCACAGGCTATTATTTTATCTTTGAAGATTTATCCTCGCCATCCTTGCTACGTGACTTGGTCTCGGCGCCAGACGAGGAAGCCTGTTTCTTCCACCTAAAACCAGTCTTTTCCTTTTTTTCCATACAAAAAGATTTCTTAATTGTTTGACAACACGACCCACGCCCACAAATATTCACACATCAGCTATCTCAGAAGCACACAAGATGAAGACCTCTCCCATTACAAATGGGAACGGCCACCACGCAAATGGCCATACGTCTAATGGCGTCAATGGCACTAACAGTGTGAACGGTACTAACGGTACCAACGGAATATACTCGACGGAGAACAAGTCGCGACTCAGGCCGGCCGTGCCGGATGAAGTTCAAGACCTAATTTGCGTTGGCTTTGGCCCTGCCAGTCTTGCTGTTGCTGTGGCTGTCCATGATGCGCTTGAGGCCGGAACACTGGCAGTGGCCCCCAAGGTCCTGTTTCTCGAGAAACAGCACGGGTTTGCCTGGCATGCTGGCATGCTCTTGCCCGGTGCCAAGATGCAGATTTCTTACATCAAGGATCTGGCCACGCTCCGCAACCCGCGTTCTGCTTTCACCTTCACAAACTATCTCCACGAGAATGGGCGTCTAGTCGACTTCACTAACCTCGGAACCTTCCTCCCTGCTCGTGCCGAGTATGAGGACTACCTCCGCTGGTGTGCAAGTTCGTTCGACGAGTCTGTGATCTACGATAGTGAGGTCGTGGCCGTCGATGCCGATGTACAGGATAGCCAAAAGATACAGAAAACTGCAAACGACACCGTCTCTACATTCCGCGTCGTGGCCAAAGACGTCACATCTGGAAGTGAACAGCTCTACCAAGCACGCAACGTGCTCATTGCCACAGGCGGCAAGCCGTCACTGCCGGCGTGCCTGTCCGCATCCCACCCCCGCATCATTCACTCCTCTCAATTTGCCCACCTTGTGCCGACAATCCTCGACAACCAGCAGGCGCCGTACCGCGTGGCTGTCGTTGGAGCCGGCCAGAGTGCAGCTGAGATCTTCAACAATATCCAAGAGTTGTACCCGAACTCGCAGACCTTCCTTGTGATGCGATCCGAGTTCCTCCGCCCCAGTGACGACTCTCCGTTGTAAGTGTCAAGAATCAAGGATCTATCCAAACGATCGCACCGCACTCGGAGGGGTTACTAATTCATATTCAGTGTCAACTCTATTTTTAATCCCGAGTACATTAACAGCTTGTATCCCAAACCAGCTAGCTACAGAAGGAATCTTCTGGTTGATGCTCGTCCGACCAATTATGGTGTTGTTCGCCTCGAATTGCTTGAACATCTCTACGACCGCATGTATCACCAGCGTCGCAAGCTCGGTGCAGACGAAAAGAAGTGGCCGCACCGCATCCTCGGGTCGACTCAGGTTGCCCGCGTCGAACCGGGCGAGAAGGGAACCCTGCGCCTGGTCGTGGAACCGTTTCAAAGCGGCACATCAGCCGAGCCCGAAGTGCTCGAAGTCGACCTCGTTATTGCAGCAACCGGCTACGAAAGAAATAGCCATGTGACTATGCTCAAGGGCCTGTGGCCCCTTCTCCCGGAGACAGAGGCCAAGAAGGCTACAAGCAGCGCCGATGATGACAGCATTGGTACCTGGGAAGTGAATGACACGACCGCGTCAAACGGTCCCTCCCCGACAAAGATGCTCCGCGTTGCCCGCGACTATCACGTCAAGTTTGACGCAACGCGCATTGCACCAGGATCAGGCATCTGGTTGCAAGGATGCTGTGAAGGCACACACGGCGTACGTTATTTTGATTTTCGTTGACGTCATTTTTCATACTTTTGGTGTATTTCAAGCTAACAACATTTTGAAGTTGAGCGACACACTGCTGTCTGTCCTTGCCACACGTTCTGGCGAGATTGTCGACTCAATTTTTGGTGCCAACAAATGATGACAATATCTATTTTTATTTGTTTTGTCATTTTTTCTCACGTACTAATTTGCGATAGAACACAAAAAAACCCGAATTCGCATAGCAATTTTATTGGCATTGGCAAATATTTACGAAAATAAGCCAGCGTTATTTTTAGGAAAAAAAAAACACTCTTCACGTTTTCAAGATTTAAAAAAAGGCATCTCAGTATTTAGCAAAAGGTTTTGAGCATCTCTCACTGCGAAACTCTTTTAACGCACAGGCAGTGTTTGTGCGTTGCCTAATGCGGAAATTATGCGCAGAAATGTTGAATTAAAAATGAAACAATGCTAGAACGCTCTCGCGTACAGCTATACTTTGACTACCAACCCATCTAATTGAGACCCTGGATCAGGCCTGCTACCGTTTGACGAGGTCTTTGGAAGCAAGAAAGCACCGGGGAAGAGAGGGGAGAAGACATCGGAGGGCGACGAGAGGAGTCGTCCGTCGTCCGTCAATCACGACAGCAATCTACGAAAAACGCCTTGCGAAGTGAGTTAGCATCAGCAGAATTGCAGACGTTGCCATTCGATCGGAGATCATAGCGCGGCAAATGGTCAATGGCCGAACCGGAGCAAACCAGAGTCGTTGGGGTTGAATTCCATGTTCTGTTACTGGGCAGATTAGACAGCCACACGAGAAGGACCACGATGCACGAGACACGAACAGATAGCAATCCTGCGCATCACCCTGGTCACACATCGCGCAAACAAACGAGAAACAACCAAGAAAGGATAGGGCCCCGAGCCAGTCGGAGGCCGCGAAATGTAATCAAAGAATTAAACGACGCATTACCATTCGTTGCAGCGAAGGGAAATTCTACAAAACAATATCGAGAGAAAAAGAAACAATGACGCGTATTACACAACCTAAAGCCTACGAATGTAAGGGGTGGTGATGTGGTACGCCTGAGATGCAGAAGAGGCGACACATCAAATGGAAAAAGATATATACTGGGTTTGCCGAGGTGAGGAAAAATAGGATGAGAAGCAACACGGTAAAATAGGTAAACGAAAAGACAGCAAACCTAGAGAGGGTCACGCAATGGAAAGACGAAGCACATGCATGGAGCTAGAGGCATGGGCTTTTCGACAACATCGCGACGGTGGGTGACTTCCTTACGTTGTGTTGGATGGCTGGAGGGTCTAGGCTTGGCATGGCTCATCTTTCTTCCTAGTTTGCCTCTGCAGGAAGTCCACGACTGTACTCCCTACTCCGCAAATGTTTGCTATTGATGAGGATGGTTGGCAAAACGGGTGGAAAGGATAATGAAAGAGTCCATGAGATCTGTCATTCTTGCCTTGGTTGCTCTCTTCCATGTTTTTCTTGTCCGTCAATTAGCGGAAACGATCGCCCCATCACCATTCTAATAGCTTGGAGCTTGGGCAGCTCAACGAAAACCCGCGACCGTTGTGTAAAGGTAAACTAAAACTATGTGGCCATCGTCCAAAAGGTCGGCAGTCCACCCATGACGACAACGATGCGCGCTAAAAGACAAAGCTAATCCTGGTTTGGACGTGATCCTATTGCTCTTCGGTTCTTAATCGTCGGCTTGAGACCACGCGGCGCCTGGACCTATTTCTTTGCAAACAGGAGTAGCTTGATGCTCAAAGACGTGATGGGGGCAACCAAAAGCCTGTCTCGGTATGTTGATAGGAACGAAGACGGCCACAGTCAACCCCCTCCTCGGCTTTTCTTCTTCTTTTTTTCTTCTTTTTTTTCTTCTTTTTTTTTTGTTCCCTCTCGCTCTGCCTCGTCTCTGGTTTACATTTGCGCCGTTTTCTTCGCTGAGTTTTATTTCCAGTATAGCCTCTTATTGTCCTCTCTTCGTTGTTCTGACACTTCATTTGGCGGCGATTTGAGAACGACGTTCACGAGTCCCCGCCGCCTCGGAGCCAAGGCGGAGAACTCGCTCCCAGGATTTATTCATCGCTTGTCTCGCTACTCAGAAAACGACTCAGAAAAAGAAAAAGCAACAAAAAAATGTTGTCGTTTGTCATTTTGTGATATCCCACACCTCTTCACTCCATTCCCTTCGACAGATACTTTCGTAGCGCGGGATGCATCTGCAGAACCTTGCTGTCGGCACCTTCTGCATCACTATTGGCTATTTTGCCGTCGAGGCACAAGCCTTGCTTTTACAACATGAAGCCATTACGGCCAAAAAAAAGAAAAACAAAGGAACGGCGTCTGCCTCTTCTTGACGTAGTCTTCAGCTGCGCTGCAAGATGCTCAGCGGAAGGCGCACCCCACGCTAGTTCACAACCACTATTGTTTGGTTTGGCAGGACCGCTTCTAGAACAGGAAAGATCTTTGTATGAGCTTGCAGGAAGGAACAAGTCACAGCATGTCCCCCCAGACATGCAGGGCCAGGCCTCGCAGGCCATTTGCTGTACATGTCCTTTCTTTGGGTCGCTCTGTGACGATAGCCCAGATAGCATAATCGCAGCACGTATTGCAGCTTTGCAGCTTGCTCACACTCTTACAACGAGCGAGAGGTTAGAGATGATTTGTTAAGAGCTTGTTTAACAGCACCCACACTATGGTAGCTCTTTCCTAAACGTTGGAAGGCACCACTCTTAACAAACGCGTCGATTTGCTCCTTCCCCTAAAGCCCGCATCCGAACCACCCCGTTGTACTTACCTCCGCAGTCGGATTTGCGACCCATTTAGTGGCTCCATAGGGCTACTACACTCGGCTTAAGAAGAAAAGAAATTGAGGAAGACAGCAAAAAATGACAAAACAAAACATCGCTTCTACAAAGTGGCAGCCATCATTTTCGCATGCCAACACTGGACTTGGATCCGTCAGTGGAGTGGAAGGCTCCCAGCATGCACGCGCCCTTTTGGACATCCTAAATCCCTAATCCCTGCGCCTGGGAGCGTCTACACCAAGTGGCTTTATTGCTGCTAAGTCCCCAAAACTGACTTCGTCTCGACGAACCGCGATGGTCTTGACATACGCTCAGAGCTGCAAGCATTATTGGCTTTTTATGTTTATAATTTGAAGCATTTTTATGGCGTCTTTCTTGCACCATCGATATTGCAGCCTTGTCCCACAGCAAAGCCACCTTAACACTCCAGTGCTTTCGTTGCTGGAGCTCTGTCACGATTCGACAGCGTAGCAAAACGCCGACAAGCACACCACAACAAAATACAAACAAAAAATGGTGGACAAAAAAACTCTCTCTATCCTGAATTCAGAGCCCCGGAAGCTGCCTGGACCGGAGCTGCTTCATTTGCTCGTTTCCGGCGCTGAAGATGGCGATCGAACCGACGCGGCAGTTACATCAGATCAAAATGTGGCCAGTGCGCATGCCGAAGCCGTGCCGCAACCACCGGCGCTCGATTACAGGGCCCCAGACGGCACGCATGTGACGCTGTCGTATCCGGAGCTGCACAAAATTGCCCTTGTTCTTGCAGTCGAAATCAACCGTCGACTGAATGCTGTGGCAGATGTGTCGGCCGGAACCGAAGTTCCGGCCACCAACGAGTTCGTCGTACCGGTCTGGATTCCCCAGGCGCCGGAGCTTTATGTCTCGCTTCTGGCCATCCTCAAGTCCGGCGGTGCCTTTTGCCCGATCCAGCTGGATGCACCACCAGACCGCATTCGCTTCATTTTGGACGACGTTGGAGCCGATGTCATCCTGACGACGTCGGCCATGGCGGCCAGGCTCCCCGAGGACATCAAGGCGTCCCTACAGGTCATGCTTGTTGATGAACTTCATCTATTTGACGGACGATATGTCGTGCCGGAGACGTCGGAAACCCCGACGTCATCGGCTCAGGCCGTTGGCCCCGATGACCTGGCCTACGTCATGTACACATCCGGTTCGACTGGCACGCCCAAAGGCGTCGGTGTTCCGCACGGTGCTGCTACCCAGAGCCTGCTCTCGCACGACTGCCACGTTCCGAGTTTCCAGCGCTTTCTTCAATTTGCGGCACCTACTTTTGACGTCTCCGTCTTTGAAATTTTCTTCCCCTGGTTCCGGGGTGCCACGTTGGTCTGCTGCAGCCGGGCTGAGATGCTCGACGACCTGCCGGCTATCATTACCTCTCTCGACGTGGATGCTTGCGAGTTAACGCCCACTGTGGCGGGAAGTCTCCTGCAGAGCCGAGCCAACGCGCCCGGTCTAAAACTGCTCCTGACGATTGGCGAGATGCTGACAGAGCCCGTGATTCGCGAATTTGGTGCCGGACCCGAGCAGACCAGCATTCTTTGGGCCATGTATGGTCCCACGGAAGCAGCCATACACTGGTACGTTTTGGTACCCTTTTGCCTTGGCGAAGAATAGACCAATAGGCTAACACGACATGTAGCACATTGCAACCGGGGCTGGATGGAACAGCTTCAGTGAAAAACATTGGGCTTCCTTTGGACACAGTGTCGGCGTATATCTTGGTCATACCGGACGAAGAGGGTGACGGGAGCGACAAAGACGCTTGTGGAGACCCGCGCCTCGCCCAACTGGGCGAGACCGGTGAACTGGCCGTTGGTGGCCACCAGCTGGCCCGCGGCTACATTAACCGTCCGGAGCAGACAGCCGCTGCATTTATCAACACGCAACAATATGGGCGACTGTACCGCACCGGTGACAAGGCCCGGGTCACCGAACAAGGCACCCTCGAGTGCTCTGGCCGTCTGTCGGGCGGTCAAGTGAAGCTGCGTGGTCAGCGGATCGAGCTGGGCGAGGTTGAACAGGCTGTTCTCCGCACAGACGGCTGTCTTGGAAGTGTTGCGGCTGTTATCAACGGCATTCTTGTTGCGTTTTGCGATGTGGGACCCAAGGCGTTTCCTGCGGTGGCATCCACTGGCTTGGAAGATGCAGTACTGGACTCGTGTCGGTCATGGTTGCCCCGGTTTATGGTCCCTGGTGATATTGTTATCATGCCCGACTTCCCTCGTCTGCCATCCGGCAAAGTTGACCGCAAACGGCTCTCGAGTGCGTACACAGAGTTAAACACACAGCAGGTCACCGAACCACCACCAGAAGAGTTCGAGGACGACCTCGATCACACGCTGCATGAGGTTGCAAGGTCAATTCTGGATTCGACAGTAGGCAACACAGTGCCTCTTGCTGCTGCAGGGCTGGACTCGTTGAATGCGATTCGGTTTGCTGCTTCTATTCGCAGCGCTGGCTTCCCTCATGTTAGTGCGGTGGACGTCCTTGAGTCAAGGACACTGGCAGCGCTGCATTCTCGCATACGACAGTCCACACCGGAAGCGTCAGACAAAATCGAAACAGAAAGGCAAGACTATATAATTGAAACAAGTGAGCTTTTCGCCGACAATGACCTGGTCAGAAGCCACTTTAAACTGGAAGATGTGGAGCGCGTGGTGGAATGTACCCCAATACAGGTCGCGATGTTGGCAGAAACGCTGGCCGACCCGAGGGCGTATTGCAACTGGGTCGAGCTTGGATTCCGCGAAAATACCTCATGTGAAAGGATTTTCAAGGCATTGGGTCATCAAATCAACCAACATGAAGCGTTGAGGACCGGCTTTGCCCAGTATCATGGCCGATTCGTCCAAGTCATTCGCCGGTCTGGAGCAGAAAACCAGATACGGTCGGTGGGCCAGTTGCAACGCGACTTCCAGCTTGACACGGAAGAGAAGCTTCTGATGCCATTTTACGTGGATATTGAAGAGGCCGAGCTCAACAAAGCTGGAGAGATTCGTGTTGTCCTTCACATGCACCACGCAATGTACGATGGTTGGTCTCTCGACCTCCTCCGCCGCGATTTGAACTCCTCCTTGCGCGGCGAGTTCTTATTGTCCGTCAATCACTACGCGTCCGTTGTCCAACATAGCCGCTCCATAACTTCCACGCAACGGAACGCGGCTGAGCAATTCTGGGCGGACACGCTTAATGGGTTCCAGCCGAGCGCCGTCCCGGAGCTCAATGCAACACGCGACGCTACGGGGCGAATCCTTACTCGAGAAATAGTACTGTCCTCGGTCGATGGCACACCGATGGACAAGACTCACATAGATCGCGTGGCCAAAGCCATGGGATGCAGCACACAAACTCTATTCCAAGCCGCGCTGGCGTGGCTGTGGAGTGGCCTTGTCGGCTCCCCGGATGTTGTTCTAGGAACGGTCACATCGGGTCGGACCATCCCCGTGGACAACATTATGGATATTGTTGGTCCATGCCTGCAGACGGTGCCGCTCCGAGCAGACCTGTCTCGCATGCGCACAATCCACGACCTCCTCCTGAATATCCACGCATCCAACCGCTCTCTTCTGGCGCACGCATTCCTCCCTCTGCCCGAGATCAAGAAAATTGCCGGCATTCGTCCTGGCCAATCCCTGTACGATGTCTTGTTCGTTTATCAAGAATCGATGTACAACAATGGAGACGGAGACGAATTGGTCCGTGAGATTGACCACGAAGACTACCTGGAGACAAAGCTGCTCTGGGAGGTGGAGCCGCAGGCGAAATACGGCCAAAGAAATGGCATTTTCCGAATCAAGACAACGTTTTACGCCGACTCGTTTCCAGGAGTCCAAGTGGAAGTGCTCTTGAAGCAATATGCTGCTGTTTTGGAACATATTGTTGCCAATATGAACGACGCTCTCTCCACAGTGTACGTGGGGATTCCTGCAGCCTTACAATCCCGCCACAACCTCGACTATCGGACCTTTGACGGCCACCCTGACCTGGCCCAGCTCGTGCAGGAGACGTCAAAGAGGATTCCTACAAGACCTGCGGTTTGTTTTGCCACATCATTCAATGACGAAGACGACGGCGGCGAAGGCTCGATGCAACATACCACCGTCACTTTTGACGAGCTCAACCGGCTGGCCAATCGAATTGCACACTGTCTTCGGAAGCCACTCGGCGTAAAAACTGGTGATGCAGTGGCTATTGTCATGGAAAAGTCTGTACTCCTGTACGCCAGCATTCTGGGTGTACTCAAAGCCGGGTGTGCGTACCTACCTCTTTTACCAACGACACCGTTGACTAGACTACACACTATTCTCGAGCAGGCCTGTGTCAGGTGCATTCTTTCTGATACCAGAACCACAAACGATGTCTCGAGTCTTGATATTTGTCCCGTGCTGGACCTGCAAACCGCCGATCTGAGACTATTCCCTGACGAAGACTTGGATGGAGACGAAGCTATACCGGCTGACCCAGCGCGGATCGCCAATATTGTCTACACCTCAGGAAGTACGGGCGTGCCCAAAGGTGTCTGCGTCACCCAACTCAACATCTGCAGTAACCTCGTTGTCCTGTCACGTATCTACCCCGTCTCCCAGGAAAATGGTGGACGACTTTTGCAGTCGTGCTCGCAAGCATTTGATGTGTCCGTTTTTGAAATTTTCTATAGCTGGGTGTACGGCCTGTGCCTCTGTTCGGCCACAAACGATGTGCTGTTTGAAGACCTGGAGCGCACTATATGCCTTTTTGGCATCACGCACCTGAGCATGACCCCCACTGTGGCTGCACTGGTCGATCCCCAGAATACGCCCACTGTCGAGTTTCTCGTCACAGCCGGGGAGCCGTTGACAGAAAGGGTGGCCAACATGTGGTGGAAGCAGCTGTTCCAGGGTAAGATATTGTACCTCATGCCTCCAACTTGCAGCGCGATCGTACTAACGAAACAGGGTATGGACCTTCCGAGACGACAAACATTTGCACTGTGAAGAAGATGGCACTTGGTGATACCATCCGCCACCTCGGATTTGCTTTTGAGAATACGTCGACAGTCGTGCTTCGCATTGGCGATGCGAGTGGACAGACAGTACCTTTAGGGGCTGTTGGCGAATTCTGCTTTGGCGGCGATCAGGTCGTTGCTGGCTACCTGGGACTGCCATCATTAACGGCAGAAAAGTTCACTCAACACCCCGTTTACGGCCGGCTCTATCGTTCTGGCGACATTGGCCGTATGCTGCCCGACGGTTCGCTCATGATTACGGGTCGCGTTGATGACCAGATCAAGCTACGAGGCCAACGGATAGAGCTCAACGAAATCAATGTCGTTCTTTGCGCATCTCCACTTGTGGCCAAGGCGGTGACCGTTGTCACCCGCAAAGAAGACTCGCCGGAGTCCAGCTCTGAACAGCTGGTCGCCTTTTTCATGCCCACGTCGTCGTCGTCAGATCGCATATTCTGTGTTCTTGATTCAAATCAAGACTTGCCTGCTTCTCTTTTCCTCGAGCTGCAATCCCGGTTGCCAGTTTATATGGTACCGACATTTTTGATCCCAATAGCAAATATGCCCCTGACACCAGCTGGGAAAGTAAACAAAGCTTTACTTCTGGACACCTTCTGCAGTCTCTCTCAAGAACGACTATCCGCTTTTGCAAACAATTCTAGCACAGCTGCAGAAGATGGCGCCGGACAGTGGACAGATATTGAGGTGCAGATCTCTGTTATTATTGCCGATGTTTTCAAGTCGGATGCGCAGAGTATCGGCCGCTGGACGCCGCTGGCCAGCGTAGGCCTTGACTCGATATCCGCCATCCATGTCTCTCGGCGTCTCAGCCAGACGTTTCCAAAGTGCCGCCTTGCCATCTCGGACATTCTACGGAACATGTCCATCGCACAGCTGGCAGAGTTGATTGCCGAGAAGTCAGAAAAGACACTATCGGCCTCTGATGTCGTGGCGTCAACCTTTTCATTGAATGTGTTTTCACCAGAGTTTCTGTCGGAACTGCAGTCAGACCTGGAGGAAAGAGGATTGTCTTCAACCAAATCAGCCATGCCGTGCTTACCACTACAAGAAGCCATGCTGGTCTCGCCAACTCGGGGCAAGACTTATGTCAATCGTATGCTCTTCCGCCTCGTAGAGAATGTGGACATCATACAAGACGCGTGGATGGAAGTCTGTGCTCGCCAAGATATTCTGCGTACGTGCTTTGTGACAACAGATCACGTCTTGCACCCCATTGCGCAAGTTGTCCTGGACACCTACACGGCTCCCTGGCTGGATCTGTCTACATCTGCAACGGACACTCTTGACACCCTCGTTGAGCAGCACGCACAGTCACTCTCCAATCCAGTCGACTCGTTCCACCCCCCAGTTTCTTTTGCAACGATCAAGGACGGAGACGCTCAGTACCTGTCCTTTGTCTGCCACCACGCAGTCTACGACGGAGAAGCCATGGGTCGTCTGCTATGGGAGGTTGAACAGGCTGTCCTCGGCATAACCGGACAGGAAAAATCATCGGCAACACTGGAAACGGGGCCGAACTTCAGCATATTCCTTCAGCAAGCGTTGAACCTTCCACCGTCCACAGACCAATTCTGGAGCGACTATCTTGCTGGGTACAAACCTACTCTGTTAATTGCAAACACGTCGGCCGCACCTGACAATGGTAGCGGAATCCTGGAACAGGCTCTCTACATGCCTCTGTCGGCCATCCAGGATCAAGTAAAGCGCCTGGGTTACTCCTTGTTGACGGCCTGTCAAGCAGCGTGGACATGTGCTATGGCCATTTTCTTGCAGACAGATGACGTCTGTTTTGGCAACGTCTACAACGGCCGTTCTGTGCAAGTTGAAAATGTGAACAGTTTAGTCGCTCCATGCTTCAACACGCTCCCTGTCCGTGCCAATATTTCCGCACTACAGTCAAACCGCGATTTGTTGTCCTACTTTCAAACCCTGAATCCGGACCTGCTTCTGCATCAGTTTACGCCTCTGAGGCAGATCCAAAGGCAACACAGTAGCGGTCGTCGTCTTTTTGACAGCTTGCTTCTGCTTCAGCAGCCATCACGGCCACTCAACAAGGAGATTTGGGCCCTGGAGCGGGACGACGGTGAGATGGATGTAAGTTGGCTGTGTGCAAAAAAGAGCATCTCGCTTAGCATTTACTAACCGCCACAGCTCCCTATTGTCTTTGAGCTTACGCCTGACAGTGACCAAGACAAGTTCAAAGGTCGACTTCACTTTGATAAGTATGTTTACGCATCCTAATACTTTCTGTAGATGGGTACTGGCTAACAGTGAATGTACGTTAAGAAATATTGTCACGCCAGACGCAGCGTCAGTTATTGTCGACCTGTTTGGCAGTCTCCTGACAACGCTCATGAAATTCTCGTCGTCGCACATCCCAAGACGCAAAGAGCTCCCTCAGTCTTTGCAAGACAAACTCGATAGTCTACGCTTGAATGTGGAATCGTTCGGAAAAGAAGCCGACGACAATGCATCGGACACCGTTCTTATCCATACATCCGACGAAATTTGGACTACGACCGAGTCGGCCATTCGTACAGTATTGTCCCAGCTCGCGGGCGTGCCTGCAGATAACATTCGGCGCGACACGACAATTTATCGCCTTGGTCTCGATAGTGTCCGCGCCGTGCAAGTAGCATCTGAACTCCGAAAACAAGGACTCCAAGTTTCGGCCGTGGATGTCATGGAGCATCCGAGCTGTGCAACCCTGGCTGCATCATTCTCACCACTACTCGTCCCGGTCACAGGACCCACGACGGCCTCCAACGGCTCCGAGTCCCGCACGCCAGACACGACTTCCGTGATCCTCACGCCACCAAGTGCATCCGTTTCCGCTGCATCTCCCATGCTCATTGAACTGCAGACAATAGACTTTGACACATTTCGTGCGGCTGCTCGGCCTGTGCTTGATAAGCACGGGATCTACCTTGAGAACGAAATTGAGACTGTCTTGCCTTGCACTCCCTTGCAAACTGGCCTGCTCACCGAGTTCGTTCGGTCAAAGGGAAAGCACTACTTCAATTTCATCACCTTCAAGCAGAAACAAGGGGACAAAATATCGAGTCTCAATGGGGCTATGTGGGAAATGGCGTGGAGGTATGTTGCAAGTTCGACTCCTATGCTGCGGACAGGATTCGTAAGCATGGATGGTGCAGCGGACAGCGACAGCGACAGCGATAGCGATGATGCATTAGGCACCTTGTCTCCTTTTGCCATGGTCCAGATCTCTCCAGAGTCAATGGAGCACCATGCCCGCGTTCTTCTCGTCGGTGAAGGCGATGACTTTGATCTCAAAAAATGGAAACGCGAGGCAACGGTTGAAACTCTCACCAACTTCCAGCTTCCACCATGGCAAGTGGCTATTGTCGATGGCCGTGTAGGAGACGTTGTGACCTGCCACCTGGCCATCCATCACGCACTGTACGATGCAGCAAGTCTGCGGGTTCTTCTGGACGACGTGGCCGCGTTTATACAGGCTGGACACGAAGTGAAGCGGCAGGAAACACCATCAATAGACGTGGTCGTCTCTGACATTCTCCACCAAGTCGCTTCCTTGACCGGGTCTTCGTCACCCGTAGCCGATCCATGGAGAGAAAAGAGTGGTCAAACTGTCGTCAATAGCTTCCCTCTGCTGACCCCGCTCAATGAGTCCCAAGGATATGCGGTTCTGTCTCGGCCATCGTCTTGCTTACTTGACGAGCTACAGACGGCCGTGCGAGGTGCTGGATTCACCATGCACGCTGTCCTCCAGGCGGCATGGACGCGCATTCTGTCGTCATACGTGGGCGATGCATCGGTCGTTTACGGTGCTGTTCTCTCGGGCCGCAACACCGGGGCGACTGAGCGTGCGGATTTCCCGTGCATTTCGACGCTGCCGGTCGTCACCCAGAACAAGTCAAGCAATAGGGTGTTGGTGGAGCAAATGATGCAAACAAATATCCTACTTCACAAGTCTCAACACGTCCCGCTTCGCCAGATCCAGCGATGGCTTGGCCAGCCTGATACCCGGCTGTTCGATACACTTCTCGTCTACCAGACCGCCGAGCGTGGCTCCCGTTCTGACAACTGCCCTTGGACCGTTTCGGATGAGCAGGCCATTGTTGACTATCCAGTCTCCATCGAGGCCATTGCAGAGGCATCCGATCGACCGCTGCTGTACCAGATCACATTTGATACCAGCGTCCTGCCACGCGAGCATGCGATCATCCTTCTCAATCAGCTGGACGCTATCGTCAACCTCCTTGCGACCCATCCTGACGGTGTCGAAGACGACCTCGTGGAACTGAACCCTGAACTCTACAGTGCGCTGCCTCCAAGCGTGTGGAAGCTTCAATCGGATGTGAAGCTGCTGCATGAGTTCGTTGAACGCCAGGCTGAGCTAAGGCCAACAAAAGTTGCACTGCAATTTGTCACGGCCTTCGACGAGAGCAAAGGCGGTCTGCCGGTTAGCAAGGAATGGTCTTTCGACGAGCTGAACACTCGCGGTAACCAGGTCGCCAGTCTTGTAGCTCAGCATGCAGAGCCTGGATCAATTGTGGCCGTCTGCTTTGAAAAGTGTCCCGAAGCCTTCGTTGCCATGTTGGGTATCCTTAAGGCCGGCTGTGCTTATTTGGCTCTGGATCCTGGCGCACCATCATCGCGCAAAGATTTTATTGTCCACGACGCGAGAGCTCCGCTGCTTCTCACGGACGTGACCAGAGCTGCAACGACTATCTCAGATGGTGGCTTGTCTGACATCACACCGGCCGTCAAGATAGTTGGCATTGATCTGGCCTCTCTGGATACTGCTAGCGATTACGTGGCTTTGTCCAGTGTCCGCCGCGCACCTGAGCCAAGCGACGTGTGCTACTGTCTCTACACATCAGGCACGACGGGCACTCCCAAAGGCTGCGCCATCACACACGAGAATGCAGTGCAGTGCATGCTAGCCTTCCAAGAGCTATTCCGGGACCACTACGATGCCGACACATCCCGTTGGCTGCAGTTTGCCTCTTTCCACTTTGACGTCGCTGTCCTTGAACAATACTGGACGTGGTCTGTCGGCATGACCTTGGTCGGAGCTCCGCGTGATTTGATTTTGGAAGACCTGGCCGGCACGATTTCGCGGCTCAACATCACCCACATTGATCTGACCCCAAGTCTAGGCCGCCTACTCGACCCCAACGACGTTCCCAGTCTCTGCCGCGGCGTCTTCATCACCGGTGGCGAGCCACTCAAACAGGAAATGCTCGACCCATGGGGTCCGACCGGTGCCGTTCACAACTTTTATGGCCCGACCGAGGCCACCATCGGCGTCACGTCGTATCCGCAGGTCCCAAGAAACGGGCGCGCGTCCAACATCGGTAGACAATTTCCCAATGTCGGTACCCTTGTCTTCCGCCCTGGAACACAGACGCCCATTTTGCGGGGCGGTGTTGGCGAGCTCTGCGTGTCTGGAAAATTGGTCGGTCAAGGTTACCTGAATCGCATCGAACTGACCAATGAGCGCTTCCCAGCTCTGGATGGCGATGGAACTTGCTACCGCCATGACCATGGCGACCGTATTTACCGCACGGGAGATCTTGTCCGGATGATGCATGATGGTTGCTTTGATTTCCTAGGTCGCGCTGACGACCAAGTCAAGCTCCGTGGCCAACGTCTCGAAATTGGTGAAATCAACCATGCCATCCGCCTCGGCCTTGGGGCCAGCGTTGGTGATGTTGCCACGCAGGTGATCCGCGATGAAGACAACAAGAAGGATTTTTTGGTATCTTTTGTTGTCGTTGACCATTCGGACGGAAACAGTCCAGCAGCCGACAGTGGTCTTCTTTCCCGACAAGTCCAGGCAGCCTGTCGAGAGCGGCTCCCAGGTTACATGGTGCCAACCTATGTAGTTCCGCTGGCCTCCATCCCGCTGTCGCCCAACAACAAAGCAGATGGCAAAGAGCTGAAGCGTTTCTTCAATAGTCTGTCACCAGACGAGCGAATGCGCACGACTGGTGCTGCAACAAACGGCGTGGCAGCGCCGAAGACGACGTCCACCGTTGCTATCCCCGTCCCGCTTTCTGAACATCCGAGTGGCAAGATCGTTGTCCAAGTTCTGCACAAGTTAGGCCTGCTTGATCCCAATAATCACGCCCTCGCCCAACATACGAGCATCTTCGAACTCGGCATCGACTCTGTCTCTGTACTACGCTTTGCGCGCGCACTCAAACGGGCCGGTATTTTCTCGGCCACGCCGTCAGCTATCCTTGCGCACCCCAATATGGGAGATCTTATCACTGCGCTGCACGATGCACAGACGAAGCAATCTACAACGATCGGCTCGGTGCTCGAGGCCCAGCTACTGGTTGATGCTTGCCAGCACCGCAACCGCGCACAGGTGGCCCAATCCCTTGGCATCGCCTCAGACCGGATCGAGTACATTGCGCCCTGCTCGGCTTTGCAGCAGGGCATCATCTCTCGAGCCCGCTCTGGACAGGAACACAGAGACACGTACTTCAATACGTTCCACTTTAAGCTCGACAGCACCGTCTCTGTTGAGAGACTGCAGAAAGCATGGGCCACGGTCACTGCCAGAAATACTATCCTGCGGACGCGTTTTGTCGCTACGGGAGATGGCTTTGTCCAAGCTGCTATGAAAGCCGATGCTGTCACCCTTCATTGGAAGCAGCTTAATTTGAACGACGATGCTGTTGTAGCTTCTGTATTGTCAAAGAAGTACGTAGACTGGGTCGATTTCAGCCAAGGCAACGACATTACCAACCCCATACAGCTCTTGTCGGTAGCATGTCGTGGAACAAACACTCTTGTTCTGCACATTTTCCACGGCCTCTACGATGCGACGAGTCTGGATCTCGTCCTCGGTCAGGTCGCATCCGCGTACACCGCCGAACAAATCAGTTTGCCATCATCATCAGCGCCACCAACTTTCCTAAATGCTCTGGTGCATGGACCACTCCGGAATCACAGCAGCAGCCGTCCATTCTGGGAAAGACACCTAAAGCATCACGGTTCTTTCCAACCCGTTCGGCCTCTAGTTGATTCGAAGTCTGCTGCACGGGAAGACATTGGCGTTGAACGCACCCTGTCCTTTGCCGACGTGGAACACGTACGCGTTCGTCTTGGTGTGACACACGCAGCACTCGTCCAGGCACTCTGGCTGTCTGTCCTGTACAAGAACGTACACAGCAGTACCGGCGACGGTGTGGCCCTCGGTCTCGTCCTCTCGGGTCGAACTATGGATGACCTAGACGGCACGGAAGGTGTTGTGGGGCCCCTGTTCAACACTCTGCCGTTCTTTGCGCCGGCCGCCGAGGTCAAATCGTCTTTTGCATCACTCGCTCAGGCGTGTCACGCGTACAACGTAACTACGCTGCCCTTTCAGCAAACCCCGTTGCGAGACATTCAAAAGTGGTGCTCGGCCGGACAGCCGCTCTTTGATGTCCTCTTCTCCTTCCAGTTTGCAGATGAGTCCGTCGCCGGCACGTCGTCATCCACCTCAGACCTGTGGACGCAGTCTGAACCGACCGTGGGCGCCGATTATCCACTTGCTCTGGAAGCGGTTTTGCTGTCAGCCTTGTCGTCTCCTGCTCTCCGCCTGTTCCTCGTTGCAAAAGCCGGAATAGCAGACGAAGCAATTCTCAACCATGTGCTCAATGAGTTTGAATCTGCCTTGGAAGCCGTTGCAAAAGACCCGTCCTCATCGGTTATGGGGACCAACAATGGCATGGTGCATGTCATGGACAACACCACGCCCAATCCAACACCCGAGCCAGTAAGAAGTGATACTTCCACCGCCAAATTTAACAAAGAAGCCTCTGCTCCCTTTGTCTGGAGCGATACGGCTTTAACACTACGGCGGACAATCGCTTCTCTTGCTGGCGTGCAAGTGGACACGATCAATGAGAATGCCACGCTCCTTGAACTGGGGTTCGACAGTGTTGATGCCATCAAGCTGTCAGCTCGCCTCCGTACAACTGGTGTCCGTCTGTCCAACAGCCAGCTTGTCCGTGGACAATCGATATTGGCCTTCTTGGAGATGATTGAGGTCGCGAACAATGAAGAAAGGGGTCCACATGGGGATGGATCAGCCTCGAAATCCTCCAGTGACGCCAGTATTGCGTATACATCAGAAACGCTCCGCCAATACTTCAACTCGAACGGTCGTGATCTCTCCGACGTCTCCCATCTCTTGCCTCCAACACCGCTGCAGGAGGCCATGGTGGCTGACATGATTCAATCAAACTTTGCGCTCTATTTCAACAACGATGTCTTGGAGATCGCTCCGGGCATAGACATCGCACGCCTCAAAGCCGCGTGGGTGTCTGTCGTTGCCAAACAAGCTATACTGCGCACGGTGTTCTTCAGCATTGACAGTCCTGATTTTGACATTGCCTACTGTCAAGTTGTGAAGAGGTCCATTGAGTTCATAGAAGAGTACAGTGTTGTGAGCACGACGGAGATGGTCACTGTCGCCGACAAGGTAAGGAGACAGGCCATTCACGGAGAGGGAGAATCGGGACTTTTCCGACTTACATTCGTCCACACGAGCGACACCGACCGCTGGTACCTCGTTCTGTCGATTTCTCACGCACTTTACGATGGACGGTCCCTGGACCTCCTCCACCGCACAGTCGAGGTCACTTACCATCACTCCGACGACGCTGCGCCTGCTTCATCTGCTGAGAATCCGGCGTACATTGGTCAACTCGGTCTCATTCTGCAGTCTTGTGGGGCCCAGGCAGAAGCTTTCTGGCTCAGCTTCCTCGACGGCGCTCAACCTACCTACGTACCACGACAAATTACGACATCCGCTTTCGACGTGCAGGAGCCAGACAAAACCGTCGTCCGCCTGGAGTCCATATCCTCTGTATCGGTAGCAGATCTGCAGGCCTTTAGCAGACGGCAAGCTGCGAGTGTTCAGGTGATTGGCCAAGCATGTTGGGCCGTCGTGCTCGCATCCCTGACGGGCTCACTGGACCTATTGTTTGGTGTTGTTCTGTCCGGTCGCGATGCAGACGAGGACGACACTGCCATTTTCCCGACAATGAACACCGTACCAGTCCGTGTTGTCCTGCACGGAACAACGTCTGAGCTCCTCCAGTACATGCAGTCCAATATGGGCAGCATTGGAGAGCATCAGTTCTATCCTCTTCGCAAGGCTCAGCGGGCCATTAAAAAAGTGGCCAGCAGAGGCGGCTCGTCAGCAGCAGGCATCTTCAACACTCTCTTTATCCTCCAAAAGCGTGTGGGCAAGGAACTAAAGGATACAGAGAATCCGGCCATCATGAAGTCGATTGGAGGTGCATCCGACGTGGAGTATCCGATCTGTGTCGAGATGGAGCTGGTTCACGACGACTATGGGAAGGATACAGTGGTTTGGCGTACGGCGTGCGATACAGCCTATGTATCTCATGTTGGTGCCGTTCGACTACTCCACCAACTCGACGTCGCACTCCGCTTCATGATCCATTCTTCTGTGTCCTCAACTACAACTAGTGTCGTCGCGTTCGACGACAACGGTGTCTCCATTTGTGGCCTCCCACCTTTTACACCAAAGGTGTCAAGACAAACAGAAGAACAGCTTAACACGGACGATTCAACCGCAGAAGCCCCACAGGAAGACTCTGGCGAGTGGAAGGAAGCCGAACTGGCCATTCGCGACGTGCTGTCGGCTGTGTCTGGCACACCCGAGAGCGCCATCCAAAGGACGGGCCAGACACTCTACCATCTCGGTCTCGACTCCATCAGCACAATCAAAGTGAGCTCGTTGCTCAAGAAGACAAAGGGCATTGTGTTGGGCGTGCGTGCATTACTAGCAGCTGGTTCCGTACAGGATATGGCCGCCATGGCTGCGGCCAGCAAGGAGGAGACGCAGGCAAAGTCGTTCGATAGTCAACCTTTGTTGACGCCAAGTCTTTCGGCGGCGCAAATCGAACAAAGTCTGCGCACGGCAGGCATCTCTCCGGCCGATGTCGACACAGTTTTGCCTGCCACGCCAATGCAAGTGCACATGATCAGTGTCTGGCAGAACACGGGTGGCGACGTCTTTTTCCCTGCATTCTACTACCGCCTCAAACCGAACGAGACATCCACCGATATTAGTCTTCAGAATATTCACAGTGCATGGGCAGAGTTAGTAACGGAACTCCCAATTCTGCGCTCCGTCTTCATTGCGGCCGCTGTCGATGCACCTGTTCCTTTGTTGCAGGCTGTCATTCGGAACAAGATGCCGCCTTCTCTGGATGAAAGTAAGGTGGTTCATTCGTGGCCCACGCTGGGAGACATTTCAGCTCATCCGTCGTTTGCCGTTCTCTCGGTCGCCCGAGAGGTCGATGACGGTAATGTCTCCTTCCTCTTAACGCTCCGCATCCATCATGCTCTTTATGATGCCGTAAGTCTCGAGACGATGCTCGGGCGCTTCAAAGAGCTTCTTATCTCGCCATCAAATAGAAAAGCCCAGGCCACGTCGACAGCTTGGGAACAGTCGCTTTCTCGTCAACTCTCCACTGCGACCACCGACAGCAACAAAGCATATTGGTCGAAATACTTCGCCGGAGCCAACCTACGACCCTCTGTTGATACCTCTGAGACTCGGCAGAAAAGTGGCCGTGCCTCAATCTACCGCCGTTCCGTGCTCGACAATGTTGCACCACTAAAATACATGGCAGCCAGACTCGGCGTCGGTCTTCAGAGCCTCGTGTTTGCCGTGTATGCAAAGACGTTGTCTACAAAGAACCACAGCCAAGACGACGTCGTCTTTGGTGTGTACTTTGCGAATCGGATCGACAGCGACGATGATGGCAAACTGGCGGCGTATCCCACGCTCTGTCTTGTGCCGCTGCTCTTGCGGTCACCGTCAACGCGCAGTGTGGCCGATATGGCTGCACAGATCCAGACTGATCTTCATGCTCTGGCCGCACCGTCTTCACCGACCGCAGCAGCACCGCTCACAGCAAGCCTCTGGGAGATCCAACAGTGGACGGGTGTCGCCGTCGAATCGTTTGTCAACTTCCTGCTCCCCGACGACTTGGGCGCTGTGGATACGTCGGCTGGCGTCTCGTTGGAGCTTGTCGAAACTCCAGGCAAAGCATCCCCACCATCAACCAGTGCATACCCGGCTCTCCACGGTAACCGCGTCCGGGAGGCTTACAAGGACGCCATCGATATAGAAATGGCCGTCCGCAACGACAAACTGGACATTGGTGTCTTTGGCTCGGCGAGCCGTCTTGGTGTTGACAGCGGCGCCGAGAAGACAGTGCAAGGGATTGCGAGTGCTCTCCTGGCAGGGCTTTCAGAAACGGAGTAAATGTTGTGGTGGAAGGAGGAAAGATGTCATTTGTGATATAAAGGTGCAATGTATGGGCCGTCTTGTTTTCATCGTAGCGTATTGGGGTATGAATTGCTGGAAGTTTCTGTGCTTGGTGTATTTTTATTTCTATTTATTTGTACATTTTCATCTGCCTTTCAAGCAAACAATCTATGATCTATGTCGTGCTTTGAAGCATCCCGCAGCATGCTTCGATACCATCCTGTAGTTGTCGTCCCAAGCCTCATCGCCAAGAAATAAGCATTGTACCGTGATAAAAATACAAATCTACTTTAACCTGTTTCCTGTGTCATGGATTCCCAAGTCCCCACGAGCCGCAGAGGCGGTAAGTCACTGCCACCACTTCGTCTCCCACTGCACTTGCTCGATATTCTTTTGCAAGTTACACCCGCTCACTGCTCTCACCGGAACTAGGGCCATGGCTCCCACCGCGTCCTGCTTTCCGCACGTCTGCAAGAATCAGGGCGTCGGTTCCACTTCCAGTTGACGCGATGCGGGTCCTGCTGCCGGTGCCGGTGAGACGTGTCATTTGGCTCGGATGGGCCAGCAAAAAGACGATCATGACGGCAAGCATCAGCAGGCCGTCAAAGACGTAGAGGAAGACCTCGTGACGCAGGATGTATCCGTCGTTGCCCATGAGGTATTCAATCACGCGGAAGACAGAGCGGACGAAAATGAGAGCCGAGGCGACGTAGAGCGCCGTCATCTGGCGCTGCCAGACGGCTGGTCCACCGGGGATGGTGTCCGCGAGGGACGGGCTGCTGCTGCGGCAGCGGCGGAGGAAGCGCACGTGGAACACAGACGCCACAGCCACAAAGACGCCGAAAAAGACGAGCTGGACAAAGAGGCCGGCAATGATGATGTGCTCACCGGTGCTGAGGGCCGCGAGCGTGCCGGCAGCCTGGTAGCCGCCACCGCCGGCCTGCAGCAAGAAGGAGAGCACGTCGCCGCAGACAAAGACTTTGGTCAGCCAGCGAGGGGGCACAACGGCGCAGGACTCGCCGTGGACGTGCACGATGGTGCGGCCGAGGACGATGTAGATGGAGGCGGCAAACAACGCGGGGGCGACGAGGAGCAGGATCGACTGTAGGATGTAGGGGCCGAGTGCCCACAGATCGTGGGACGAGAGGATGCGGCCGATGTAGCCAACGATTTCGACTGCCATGTTAGAGACGCGGACGCGGAAGAGGCTGAGAGGGGCCAGAAGAGTGTCGGGGCGGGTTGGACGTACAGATGCCTCCGAGGCAAAAGGGGATAAAATACCACGTCCGGCGGCGCACCACAGTGACCGAGTGAAGCACTGTGAGGACACCAAAGAGACCGACAGCGACACCGGCCGCCCCAACGCTGGGATAGTAGCGGTAGGTGACCCAGGCATTGGGGTCATCCATGGATAGGTGGTCGTTGGACGACATGGCGATAACGAACAGACCGATGCAGTGTTGTCTGGCGAATATGAATGAAGTGAGAGCGTCATCTTGTTGTTACTTGCCTGGTAACGGGCTGGCGACTTCTTATATTGTTGGTACCGGAACGGGGCGTCGGATCCGGGCGTATAAGACCGTATTGTTGTCCGGCGGTGCTCCGTCGAATACGGCCGTATTCCGCCGTATTCGCCGTATTAACCGTATTCACCGTATTCACCGTATTCGACCGTACTTGTGGCCGTATTGGGCCTTGTTCTCGACCATAATTTAAGCTTTGAAGGACCCGTGTTTTGGCGCTAGTCAAGCTTTGGGGCTGAGCAGGGGTCCAAATACGGTGACCACGCTATATGTCCGTAATTCGCCGCCAAAGTGCCGCCTGGAAGACATTCCAGCGTACGTTTACTGTGATGGGCCCAGACACCCCATTGACAAAGCGTCTCGCCGTATTCGTTTGCCCAAACACAGGCACGGGAGAATGGGCCAAACAAACTCTGGTCAATTCGTTGTCGTATTTGCAGCGGCAAGATGACATCAGCGGAGCGGCCCAGCACGTCAGCCACTGGCGGACGAAGAGCGCATACCAAATCACGTCGGGGATGTCTGAACTGCAAAAGACGCCACGCAAAGGTAGGGAGCGAGGATGGGGAACGAGACTAGCAAGAGACTGAGAGACTGGTATACTAATATCTGACCTTCCAGTGCGACGAGAAACGTCCGACATGCATGCGGTGCCATCGCCTTGGCGACACGTGCATGTGGCCGGCGGTGGCATCGCGCCCGCGCACATCGCCGAGTCGCGCGGCGTCGTCCAAAGCATCGACGCCAGAGACACGGCGGCCGTCAGCTGCAGATGACCTCATGTCGGCCCTGTCAAGTCTGTACCACGGACCAGAGGGCGCAGGAGATCGAGGGGCGACTGCTCAAGCGACAGATCAAGCGACGACACCGACGACAACACCGGCCTTGCCATTCGAGTTTGATCTCATGGACCTGCGCCTGCTGCACCACTACACGATACACGTCCACGCGACGCTGGACCCAACAGCCGCGCCCGTCCAGCAGCGCATTTGGCAGGACACAGTGCTGCGTCTGGGCTTCGACCATCCGTTTCTGCTGCGCGGCATCCTGGCCCTGTCGGCATTGCATCTGATGCTGGAGGCACGCGGAGCATCCGGAACGGACCTGCGCGGCGACAGGCGAGACATGACGGCCCTGAAACTGCGGGCAGCGTCCCACGTGGACGCCGCGCTGGCAAAATTCCGACAACGACTCGGCCAGGACGGCCAGCTACAGCTCCAGCCGGCCGTGCCAGGGAGCACAGGGAGCACAGGCACCACAGGCACGGTGGACGGCGGCGATGACGCCCCGAGTGCCGTGTTTGTATTTGCCTGTCTGCTGGTCGTGCACAGTTTTGCCCATGCGAAGCTGCTGGGGACGGTCAAGATGCCGTGGCAAGCCAGCAACGATACAGACGCCGATGTCGATGTCGATCAGCGCCGTGACGACGATCCCGACAACCCCGACGAACCAGACGACCCAATTAGTGCCCTAGTGGCGTCCTTTCGGCTCATCCGCGGCGTCAACACCCTGCTGAAGCCGCACTTCTTGCGCATCCTGGCAAGCGAGGTCGCGCCTCTCATAGCCAATGCCATGCCGTCGTCTTCGTCATCCTCGTCCTCGGCGTCGGCAGCCGGGTTGACCGGGCCCGTCCACCAGGACGTGCCGGCGTTGGTGCAGCTCCACCAGTGGATCGCGAGCCCAGCCGACGGCGACGAGGAGGACAACAACACGTTGTCTGGCGCCGACGCCCATGCCGCCGCCGACGCTGACGCCCACGCCGTTGGCGAGCTGCACCGCATCGCGGCGACCGTCCACGTCCACGCGGCACGCCCCCGCGGCCAAGCGTCCTTGCTCGCCCTGATGCTCGTCTGGCCGGCGGCCGTCTCCGACGTCTTTATCGACAACGTCGCCCGCCGCCGGCCCCGGAGTCTGATTGTGCTCGCCCACTTTGCCACCCTCTTCCAAACCGGCGCACTCGGCACCTGCTGGTGGACCACGGGCTGGGACCGCGCCGTCGTCGAGGCGGTTGAAGCAGAGGTGGGCCGGGCCGGGCAAGGGCAAGGGCAAAGACAAGGGGGAGAGCACGGGGATGTACATGACGAGAGCAGCAGCAGCAACGGCCTGCTCGCGTGGCTCGCGTGGCCCAAGGCCGAGATTTTCAGAGCGGCAAGCGAGACATGAAGAGAACAATTATATTACAGACTGTGGTATATTTATGGTACAAAAAAAACAGGCTAGATGTCTTACAAAAGAGATGCAGAAAAAGTACAAGACAGAGAGACAGAGACACACAGAGAGAGAGACGGCCATTACTCTGCCGGCACCGCATAGAGCGGCCGCATCTTGCCCAGGCGGTCGCAGGGGCCAAACTTCCACCAGTCGGTGTGGACCCAATAATGCACATATCGGAACATCTGGACGATGATCCAGGGTACGGGCGGGAAGGTCACCCAGCGGCCGCCCTCAAAGTGGATGTCGAGGCAGGTAAAGAATAAAATGATGCCGGTGGTGGTGCCGGCGGTGGCAAGGGCCCGCTGGCCGACCTTGGCGCCGAGGGCCGGGTAGTCCTTGAGGCGCTCGGCACCGTACTTGCGGAGGTTCATCAGCGTCGTGATCTCCTCCGTCAGGTGCTGGGTGAGGACGCCGCCAAAGGTGTCGATGATGTCCCGCAGCGCCTTGCCGTCGTAGATTTCCTTGCCGGCCACGACGGCATTGACATAGGCCGTGTACTTTTCGAGGCCGTCGTGGAACTTGTGGTGCTGCGCGACGTTGGTGGCCATGAGCCCCGGTTCGTCGGCCAGCTTTTCGATGCCGGGGAAAAGGATGGCTTCCTCTTCGTGGTGGTGGATGTTGACCAAGTTGGCCCAGAGTGCGGCGTAGTTGGCAAACGCCTTGGCTTCCTGGGGCTTGACGTGCGGTGCCTGCAAGTAGATGGCGTTGATGCCGCGGATGAAGCAGTTGTGGACGCACGCCATCCCGACCGCCGTGTTGTCAAAGATGTCATTCTGTGTGTTGTTAGGCAGCCGCAATCCGCAATCCATGCAGAGGACAGGGCAGTGTGCACCCACCTTTGTATTGATGCCCTCCGGCCGCGGGTCCGGGATGAGCTGAAACGGGTGGTCGGCGTAGACGGGAGCCATGGCGGCTGTGGGTGTTGTGGGAATGCAACGGGAGAGGAACGTAAATCGAAGAATATACTGAAAAAGACTGAAAAGACGACACGCTACGCGTACAAGACGATGTTGACAACAGCGGACGTGGAGTGAACGATACGGCGCAGAGCAATTCCAAACTCATGATTCTCGTTTCTCATTTTAGAGCAGCGGCATCACTTCTTATGTATTTATGTATGGCATCTGCTTCATCGGACTCGTCGTAAAAGGACGGCAGAGAAAACGAGGGAGCTCCAGAGCTGATAACGCAGCTTACGACGTACAAGCGACGTGGTACGCACATCGAATAACACAGGCAGACAGACTCGTACCCTGCTGAGCCCTGGTCCTCTTCTTTGTTCCACTATTTGACATGGGCGTCCATTGGCTCCATTCTCACTCTCACGCTGACAGCCCGCCGTCGCCGCCAGTCGTCCGTTGGCGACGTGGTGGTTTCATCCAGTCTGATTATACGGCGGTAGTGCTGACATTACGTTGCCAAGTGACGGTCTCGCCTGGACTGGAGACTCGTGTATATACAACATACTGTTACTTTATGTACTTCGTGCTCAGTCGCTATCTTACTTGGCTCAGCCCCTGGCGCAGTTCCCTGTTGTCGCTTGTCGGTTCCTCAGCCTTACATCGTCTGCCTGCAGCCGGTCCCTGTGTCCCTGTCCAGTCGCAAAGGCTTCCGGGCGACGATACACATCGGGCGTTATGCGGCGCCCGCCAGCGGCTAGGCTGCGGAATGGGCCTGTGGTTTCGCGCCGGTGTTGGCGTCGACTGCCGCTGTGCCGTTTTAAGAAGGTTATATAGAGTAATCACGGTAACAGACCTCCCTCCTCCGTCGGACAAAGACCTCTCCCTTCGTCTGCTGTTGGCCTCCTCTCGCGCCATCGCGTCCCTTGTGGTGTTCCGTATTTCCAACATGACCAACGCTGACCATGTATTCTCCAATTGTGCCTTCTACGAGATACCGTCAGCACAACTCGGCATCTCATCGTCTCTCGCCGCACACTCCGTATGGCCGTATGTACGTTGTATGTGCCCACAGAGGCCACTTTGGCCGCGTTGCGTTCCACCAATCATCAGGACACAATTTCAGGCTGGCATGGAGGTACGAAACGATGGCCGGGGGACGTGGGCCATTGGCTCTCTCGGCAGGTACACACAGATGGAAGGGCCGCCGACCAGGCGTCTGGTAGGGCGGATCCCCGTGGTGAGAAAGTAGACGAAAAGGACCAATACGTAAGAAAGGACGACGGAAGTAAAAAGAGCGGAGGGCGACGAGACTTCTCACAAAAAAAAAAAAAAAAAAAGGAAAGACGCAAAACTTCCTCGCGCGCACCAAAAATAAACAAAAGCACAAAAGTACATTAGAAACAAGGTTCTGGACGGGGCCGGAGCATGCGACGATGGATGCCCCGGGATGGGCGAGAGCCATGCCACTGGAAAGCGTGAGATTTTAGTGCGGCTGTGAGCTGTGGGCTGTGGGCTGTGCTGGCAGGCAAGATACTCGAGTTACGGGGTTGCTTCTTGAGTAGGCAATAAAAAGCCCCTGGCCCAGGCCGCGGAACAAAACCGCTGTGTCAGGGAATGGTACGCAGCAAGATACGCAGTATACGACGCCGTTGTACTTGTAATCCGTCTGTTTATGTTTTGTGTGACCTTGGCGGAGTGAACTATTCAGTTGTTTGCTATTTGTATTTCCAGAGGTTAGTATTATCAACCCAGCCTCACATTGGGCTCTCTCTGTCTCACAAACTTATTTTTTTATTTATTTTTGGTCTACACTGCTAGTCTGCCCGTCTCGTGTATTGGGCAGAGTCGTGCTTCTCTCTTTGGAGTATGCTGCGTCAGCTTTGGCAACGGATTCGTCCGTCTTTCTGGCACACAAACTGTCGCGGCATACTTCCTTATTTACGATACGTGCATCTACGACGTAACCCAATATTCCCTCTTAAGGACGGAAAAAGAACAACGCTGATGGGGGTCTAGCCAAGTCCGGCTTCCACGCACCACACTGGTTTGGGACATCGTATATCTTGAACGGCTGTGCCAAGGGTCTGGAAGACATAAGAAAGCGTGGAGGCGAAGAATCTGCCACGAACAAGTGAGAGTCATGACCATCGCGCCCGGGAGATGGCGCTTCCGCTGGCCAGAGTTGTCTTGCACCTCGCTCCATTTATCAGGGCGATAGGAAAGGAGGCCATCGAAGGAGGTCTGCCATATGCCGATACAGAGTCAACGTCCATCGTCGTGTCCTATCCCAAATGCCAAAAGACGGCAGAATTCTTCAAACACGTCGATGCAAGGCTGTGCAAAACACCGTCGCATGAATTTCGTGTCTAGATGGCATGACAATCCATCACAAGAGCAACAAACACCATGTCACGGTCAATCTCGATCGATACTTCATGTCGTCAGACAATCTGGGGAGAGAGCATAAACATTTTGCCTTGGCTGGGCCGAATGCTGAAACGAAAGAGGTTCGGCCGGTCGACCTTCTTTTTTGCTCGTGTGTGACTGAAAAATCCAGATTCCCATCACATGTGGCCTCGTCATCTGTGACCGGCTAAAATGCAGAATGTTCGAAGACGACGTTGCCAACCAAACAAAACCGCCAAGATGAGCGGGCGTCGTCATTCTATTTTTGCAAAGGTGAAAAGGAAGACGACGATCAGACGGCAGGTATCTGACTGCCATCTCGAAACAAAATACCAGAAAGTGGGAGACTGGATGGAGATACGATCGTGACAGAGAGACATCCGTCATTAATGCGTCGCAGTAAGGGAAAATCTACGCCGAATCATGAAAAGCAAAAGGAAGGTAGAGGGACGAAAACAAAAACGTAAGACGTTTGTACAAATGAACAGAATCAAGTCTACATTCACAGTATTCAATAAAAGGCGGACATCGTGCATCCGACAACGCGCATCCGACAACGTGAATCCCCGCCAAAGAACAGTTCCAGACGTCTGGATTGCTCCGTCGTCACCCTCACTGCCGGCTCCGTCGATCAAACCGGGACAACCTTGATCGAGCACTTCTTCCATCTTCTCGCCACTACACAACACCTAACGCATCGAAATGTCAATAAATCGAAATCAAGCGTAAGGAGCCCCTGCCGTCTGGCTGGTCCACGACTTCGGATGGATTAGTGTGAATTGTAAATGGGGGAGAGGACTTGAAATAAAGTCGTCACTGTGCCTCTCAAAAGGAACGACCAACAAGAAATAGAAGCCAACACGCTCGACCTGATCATCCACCTTGCATCCTTGCATCCTTGCATCTCCAGACCAAACTTTGTCACAAAGCGGTGCTTCATTTGATCAAACACAACGTTGAACATCCAACTCTAATCCTACCTCATCTCGTCCTCGAACAGGATGGCCAGCACACTCCTTGCCATGCTGGCCACGGCGGCCGCTGTGTCAGCGCAGGGCACCAACCCGGCGCCGGCCACAAACTGTGCGGCCCTCAAAGCACCCGCCGTCGGCAATGCCACAGTCGTCTCGCTCCAAGCAGCGACCCGCAATGCCGTGCCCGTGCGCGCCACCAACGGCACCCGTCTGTCCGTGTCGCTGTGCGACGTCAACATCACCCTGACGCACGGCAACGCGGGGGACCGCGTACGCGTTCAGGTGTGGCTGCCGTTGGGCGCGGGCAGCGGTGGCGCCGCGTCCGCGTCCGCGTGGAACGGTCGTTTCCAGGCCACGGGCGGCAGCGGCTTCCAGGCCGGCCTGTTTGACGCGGCCCTGGGCCCGGCCGTGGCCGACGGCTATGCCGCTGCGTCGACCGATGCCGGCGTGGGCACGACGGGCAGTTTCCCCGTGCAGGCCAACACGACGTCGGCCCTCACGCAGCAGCTCTTCACCAACTTTGCCAGCCTGTCGGTGCACGAGATGGCCACCGTGGGCAAGGCGCTCGTGGAGCAGCTGTACGGCAAGCCCGCCACCCACTCGTACTTTACCGGCTGCTCCACGGGCGGCCGCCAGGGGTACATGGAAGCCCAGCGGTACCCGGCCGACTTTGACGGCATCCTGGCGGCGTCGCCCGCCATCAACTGGGACCGCCTGCTGGCCGCGATGCTGTGGCCCTTTTCCGCCTTGCAGCAGCAGTTCCCGCTCCAGCCGGACGGCTCGGGGACGGAGGTGCCGCCGTGTGTGCTGGACGCCTTCCAGGGCGGTGTGGTGAGCGCCTGCGACGCGCTGGATGGTGTGACCGACGGCATCGTGACGCAGCCGGGCGCCTGCAAGTTCGACCCGACAACGCTTGTGGGCAAGGCGATTGCCTGCTCGTCGGCACAAGGTGGAGGCGGCAGCCAGCGAGGCCAGAACGGCAGCGCGACGTCGGTCACAGTCACAGACGCCCATGCCGCCGTCTTCGCCAAGATCCTCGCCGGCCCCGCCTCGCCCGACGGCAAGGCGCTGTGGTACGGCCTGCTGCCGGGCGCCTCGCCCAACACGCTGGCGTCCACCACGCAAAACGGCACCGCCCCCTTTTCACTCGCCGCGACCTGGCTCAACAACTTTGTGCTCGCCCTCAACGACCCCCGGAGCAACTTTTCGTCGTTTGGGGCCTCGATGCCGGCGGCGCGCCATCGCCTCGCCAAAAAGAGCACCGACACCACCGCCGTCGCCAATGTCCAGGCCTACACCAACATCTTTCAGCAGTCCCAGTCCCTGTTTGACGTCCCGATCGGCACCGACAACCCGGACCTACGCGCCTTCCAGGCCGCCGGCGGCAAGCTGCTGTCGTGGCACGGCCTGGCCGACCAGCTCGTGTTCCCCAACGGCACGCTCGACTACCTGCAGCGCACCATCGACCTGCTCGATGCCAACGCGGTCGACTCGTTTTACCGCGTGTTCGTCGCGCCCGGTGTGCAGCACTGCGGCGGCGGACCGGGTGCCGCGCCTTCGGATCCCTTGGCGTCGCTCGTGCAGTGGGTCGAGAACAACAAGGCGCCGGACACGTTGCCGGCCAGGAAGGCGGCAGGTGCAGCTTCCAACAGCACTGTTGCCTCCAATAGCACGTCGACCGCCATTACCCGCAACCTGTGCCGGTACCCGCAGATGATGGTGTACGGCGGCAGCGGCGACGGCAGCCAGGCCGACAGCTGGAAGTGTGTCGCTGGGCCGAACCAGCAAGTCATTGCTCAGAAGACGGCCTCCCAGACAACGCCGCTGCTTGCCGTATCAAGCGGGGCCACCAATGCCGTGTCCTTGAAGGCAGGTGTTGCTTTCGTCGTCGTCGTGCAAGTACTGTCAGCTGTCTTGTAGCCTTTTTTTGTCCCCTTTTTGTGCCTTTTCGATCGTTTGTGTTGTGTTATTCCCTGCTTGTCCTGGATGACGGCTCTTTTTGTCCTTTGTGTACAATAATAATGGAATGCCCTGTTTCCCTTTTGCAAAATGTTTTTCTGTTTGTGGCGTCTGCCTTCAGTCCCGCATCTGGCGCACGTTCAAATTGACACGCTTGTTGCGCATCCAGCCGCGCCACGCCTCGTATCGCTCGTCCGCGTGCTCGCCTGCCGGCCACGCGGCCAGCTCGTCGGGGCACGTGCCCTTGAGAACCTTGGGAACGCCGTGCCATGCAAACCGTGCGTGGCCCGACATGTAGACCGCATCGCCCGATCGTATCCGGATAAGCACGTACGGCTCCTTGTCGGTGCCCTGCTCGGCCGGGCTGTGTTGGCCCTCTTCAAATTCGGCCGTCGGTGCCGCCATGAACAGCGCGTCGCAGCCCATGCTCAGGCTGATCAGGCCCTTGTCGGTTTCTTCCGACACATCCCGGTGGATCATCATCGTGTCGCCGGGCGTGTAAAAGTTGACAATGGCGGCCTGCGCGTCCGTCTCGGGGAACAGGCCGGCCAACAGCTCGATCAGGTCCGGCGGAAAGCTGGGCACCTGCTCCATGTCGTCTCCACCCTCCTTCCCCGGATACACCCGGTTGGTCCAGTCGTACTGTCCGCCCAACGTCACCCAGTGCAGCCGCTTGTCCAGCACCTGCTGGATCGACAGCGGCCGGTGCACCGACGGATCTTTGGGCGGGAACGTGCCCGGGCCCTGCAAAACATCAATGCTGTGTGCATTGGCCGGGGGCGGGTAGGTAAAGAAGGACGCCCCGTCGGCCGGGTAGGGCAGCTCGTAGTGGAGGTGCATGTTGGTCTGGTGGCGCCGGTCGGCGAGGTCGCGGTGCACCATGCGGTCCAGCAGGCGTTTCTGCACGCGCAGAGGTACGAGGTTGGGCACAATCAGGAGGCCGGGGAGGAGAGGGTGGGCGTACACAGGATAGTCGGTATTGGATTCTCCATCCTTGCCATCCTTCTCTTCGTCGTCCTCCATGTCGCCGTCGACGGGACTCTTGTCGGCCAGAAACGCGGCAAAGGCTGCCTTGATACGCGTGGCCGGGAGCGTGCTCACCGGACGGAAAGCCGGCCGGACACCTGGTGCGCCGTCATCCCCAGCCGCAATCTCGTCAATGTCCTTGCTCGCCTCGATGGCGGCGACTGTCGACTTGGCGTACGTCTTCCATTTGCTGCGCAGGTACTCGGACGGCTGCTCGTGCGCGTCCAACGAGGTAATGTCGATGGTCATGACGGGTAGGCAGAAGGCATCGTCGAGGAAGGTTACCGTCTCTGTTGTTGTGGGGGTCGAAATGCTCACAACTGCTGTTTGATGGTGGTCGCCTGACTTTTGTCGTGACTTTTCGTTACATATTATCTTCCATTTTTTAATGCCGCCCTCGACCGCCGCCGGTCGTAGTTGCCCCGCCATTCATTTGCGAGGGGCGCTCGTGGCACGATAAGATAAGAAACAGCCTAATAGAGAGAGTGCCACACCAAAAACGCGCTCCCGACGCGTCGGGCCAGGGCCAGGTCCCTCCAATTCTCATTCGTTACAGCGCTTCATGCCCCTTTTTCCCCGCCATAGAATGCCGCTAAAACCGACAGCTGAACCGCTGTGCCACCCAGCACCCGCAATGCAAGGGAGTAAATAAATAAATAAACAACACCGCCAAAAATATTACACCATAATTTGGCAGCCACGACCCAGAGTGCCACGCCTTCCGATCTCGACCACTTTCAGATGCGGTGACCCTTGCTCCTTCCTCTCCACGCCCAAAACGACGACGACACGACGACTCCTCCAGCGTTTCTGGTCCTTTTCGACAATTCTGCCTCACGACCCTCCTCGACGACCATTGACCACCTCTTCTCGGCAGCGCGGCCACCAAGACACCATCCGTCCCTCGTTGGTCGCCAAGGCCCAGCGCGTCCCCTCGTTTTCTTACTTTCTTCCTTCTTCCTCGCCTGCATCCCCACGACGCCGCCGTAAGAGACCATACCACTCGAACGATCGTTAACACGACATTTGATCCCTGACGAACACCCATCACGACATGGCCCTTGGCCTCTAGAGAGCATATCCGGCAGACCCTTTTGTATTCACTGTATTCCCTCGCTTCGTTGCACCGCCTCTCTTTTCACTCTCCACAACAACACACACCACCATGGATAATTACCAGAAGCTGGAAAAGGTCGGCGAGGGTGAGTACAATCCGTAGGATGGCGGAGACGGAACGGTGTAGGGACAGAGAACTGACGTCTGACTACCCTCCCACACAGGCACCTACGGTGTCGTCTACAAGGCCCGCGACCTGACTGCCGGCGGACGCATCGTGGCGCTGAAGAAGATCCGGCTCGAGGCCGAGGATGAGGGCGTCCCATCGACGGCCATCCGCGAGATCAGCCTGCTCAAGGAGATGCGCGACCCCAACATCGTTCGCCTCTACAACATAGTCCACGCCGAAGGCCACAAGCTGTACCTCGTCTTTGAGTTTCTGGACCTCGACCTCAAGAAATACATGGACTCCCTGCCCGTGTCCGACGGCGGTCGTGGCAAAGCCCTGCCCGAAGGCACCGGCACCCGGCTGCACACGCTGGGCCTGGGCGACGCCATCATCAAGAAGTTCATGAGCCAACTCTGTGCTGGCATCCGCTACTGCCACAGCCACCGCATCCTGCACCGCGACCTCAAGCCCCAGAACCTGCTCATTAACAAGGAGGGGAACCTCAAGCTCGCCGATTTCGGTCTCGCCCGCGCCTTTGGCGTGCCCCTCCGCACCTACACCCACGAGGTCGTCACGCTGTGGTACCGCGCCCCCGAGATTCTGCTGGGCGGCCACCAATACTCGACCGGCGTCGACATGTGGTCCGTCGGCTGCATCTTTGCCGAGATGGCCATGCGCAAGCCGCTGTTCCCCGGTGACTCGGAAATTGACGAGATCTTCAAAATCTTCCGGCTGCTGGGCACGCCCACCGAGGACGTGTGGCCCGGCGTGACGACGTATCCCGACTTCAAGGCCTCCTTCCCGCGCTGGGTGCAGGACACCGAGACGCCCATCTGCCCGACGCTGGATCCCATGGGCCAGGAACTACTGGAGCTGATGCTCGTGTACGACCCGGCGAGCCGCCTGTCCGCCAAGCAGGCGTGCAACCACCCGTACTTTGATGATCTCGAGAAGGCGCTGCCCGGCACGGCCGCTGCCGGCGCTCGCCAGCACACGACAACGGCCGCAGCGGGCGGTGCCTACAGCGGCAGCGGATACCACTAGCAAGGGGTCCTCTGCTAATGAGTCGTCAAGAGAACGGACGCACGGTCCATTCGTATGCACCGCACGCATTCTTCACACTCGTTTCCTTTTCGTTTTGAGCCCTAATCCCCTGACTTGTTTGTCTATATATCTTCATTGTTGCATTTTCCATTGTGTGTCTCCCTCTTTGCCATTTCCTTTTGTCCCCTTGTTTTGTCTTGTATTTTTCTTGCTTTCTGCTTTGTCTTCACAATCAACTCTAGAAAGAGTGGCATTCGGCGTTTTTTTTCTTCTCTTTTTTCATTGGCATGGGAAAGGGGTGGGCAGAGCGGACGACAGACGACGTAATCCTCACGAGCTGGAGAGATAACAAACCAAAAGCACGTAGAAGATGAATTGACCAAAAAAATACATGCAAACCAAAACAATACGGCGCACCTCACAGCCCGATATCCGCTTGCGTATAGCAACTTAAGACTGCATGCTTGCCACAACATGTGCCAGACACGACGTGGAACCTTTCTTGTGTGCGGCCAGAGAGATTAAAGGAGAAGAAGGAGAACAACAACATGCAACCGGGTTTCGGTCCTCGACCTGCACTCTATGACGGGCAGAGATATGAGACCGCAGTGATGTTTCTTTGCAGGCTGGTGTTTCAATGATCTGGAGCATGATTGAAAGAAAAACAAAAACAAGCCACTTCCAAATATCCTTTTTTTCTCGTAGCGACAGGCAACGGGACAACAGGCACTGTCCTACCATGATATCTGAGTACGACGACACCCACTTGTCTGAACATCCATCCGGCCTCACCCTTGCACAATTGGTCAGAATAGCAAAAGAACGCCTCATCTGAACGAAGGTGCGCCAATGTCTCTCCACAGACAACAGCATAGGCGAATGTCAAAGAAAGGAGCGAGCCGTCGGGAGCGGCTGTTACTGCAGACACGACAGACACGACAACCACAGCGGCCACGGAAGTTACGGGAAGTTACGGATGGCACGATAGATCGAACCAGCCGTAGCAGTCGCGTATCGAAGGAAAGGAGGCGCGCACCATATCCAGTCGGGGCTGCAAAGGGCTGCAGAGGGCAACAAAAGACTCCTCCTCTCCATGCCTGAGGAATGTTGACCTTCGCACACGCTGTCTCACCCGCCACATCATTTTAGCAAGAGTTAAACTTGTGCGTGGGAGGTGGGTGGCGGGCAACTAGAGACAGGCACAGAAACCAGCATTCCTCAGAGAGGGTGAAGCTGGGGGGTGGCAAAGAGACGAAAACGTACAGCAGACATTCAAGGGGGGCGTGTGTGTACGGAGGCTATCCAAGTCGACCAGATCACGGTTTATGAGATTGAGTTGTGCATAGTTCGTTGCTGTTCATCGATTCATGCAAAACATCACAATGCAAGATCTAGCTAAAGCAGAAGAAATAGCGGTAAAGACCTGCAACCGGACGACTGCGGAGGACAGAGTTAGGGACGAGAGAATGCAACGTGGGAATAAATGGCCGGTGCACAGAATTGCCTTGACGGCAACCAGGATGGCCCTTCCTCTTGTCCAAAATACGCGAGACGGTGCAGGATTCAACTTTGTTCACGATGCGGTGTGGCATCCTGTTGATTCGTAGATTCCGTATTTGTTGACTTTGTCGGCCGAAAGCCAGCCTCGGAGACAGGATATTCCCTGTAGAGATGAGGTTGTGCGTGGTACACTTTGCGACTTCGTGTTTCTTGCATATTTGCGTAGCGTGAATGTTCTGTGTCCGCGCCTTACCCCTTTTTTGGTTTATCGAATATACTGAGACAACATCTGGGATCTAGTAGTCGTGGGTCTGAGTGTCGAGACTGGACGCCCAAGTGTCTGGTTCTCATCTGTTTTGTTTTTGTTTTTTTTTTTTTTTTTTTTTTTTTTTAAAAAAAAGGAGTGCTTCTGTTGCGCTCTTTTGTTTTCATAGTTTGAATTTCCCAGGACAAAATATACTCTAATGAGACAAGTAGTGAATTTAATTTTTCTTTTCTTTTTCTTTTCTTTTTATAAAATAAAAATTAATACGTATTTCTTCCTTTCGACTTCTTATGAATGTGAATAGAAAGACTCTCATTTCATTCATGTTGAAATATAGATCAGGTCCCCAAAATATCACTTACTGTCGCTGTAATAGCTAACGGTATCAACATTGACAAATGAGAATGTATCTCGTATCTCGACCTTGCGTCTCCCCAAAAGGTAGGTGGTAAACAAACAAACTTTGTCTTTTTATAGAACCTAACCACTCCACGCCGCACGGGATGTTTCTGACCTTACGCCCTACATCTGCACCTTTAATTGCATCTCTCTTTCATCTACGACAAAACCTGTGCCACATGCCGGCATACGACAGGACACACCAACAAAGAGCTTGAACCCCCCCCCAACAACAGGGCGTTGGTGCTTGGATTTCAGAGATTACAGGCGGTTTGCAAATGTGTTGTCTTTCAGTGCCGACCGTACTCTGTCCCTGTTTGTTATGTCTTTCCTTGTACTCTGTTTTGTCTGTTCGTGGCTATCTTGTCTTCCCTTTCATAACTGCACACCCTCAGTCTCATCTTGGTATCTCAGATACACCGTAAAGCAGCGCCGGCCGCCCTGGGGTTTACAGTATTTTTGCTCACTCTATTTCCTTTGTCTGTCGTGCAGCAGACTGTCTGGAAACGTCCGTATTTTTAGATCACCAAAGAAAGGAACAAGGATGCCGCTGGTTGTCCGAGCGGTTTGCCATGGAACTGATCTGGCTTGTCGAGACGAGTAATTACCTCGTACTCCGTACCGAGACACCGTTTTACGTTGGAAGGTCGCAGTCAGGGTCGTTTGAAGGTCGCGGCGGGATAATTTCAGGACATTTATTTATTTTCGGCAACGGCAGACTCTCTCCTGCAGCGCCTCCCCAGATTGGCGGGATTTGCTAAAGAAAGTGTACAAATGAAGCAATGAAAGGCTGTTGGCCAATTTGCTGTATCCGATGTGTCCCAAAAATAAACTCGCTCTTACATGCCACAGTGTACGCTGGGACGGGCAACGACAAAAGAATGCGAGCGGCAGCACGATGCGGCAGATGTCGCCAATGAGAGGGCCTGGCCACGCGATCACTGCCGCTGGCGCCCGCTCTTTCCTTAGGCGCTGGGCCTTGGCACTCCGTACTCATTTGGCCCTTTCGACCTTTTTTGGGGAGGCATCTGCTTTGAAAAATGTATTCCATTGTTCTATTTTCCAGTGCTTCCTGGCGCTTGCTAGGCGCGCCTAAGACGGAAAGGATGTGAGCTGTGACAAAAGGTCTTCTAGTGATCCGAGCAAAGGCATGGCCGTTCCACGACAATGGTTCATACGGGGGACAGGCCCTTCGCGGCTGGCTGTCCGTTTCGTGAAGCGCCGGGGTCTATTTCTGGCGACACTTTGTCGCTGTGAGCGTCCCACCACCGTTCTGGAGTAGGTATTGTAATTGGCATCCGTGCATCGACGTGCCGTTATTCTCGAAACCAAAACGGAGCCCATGGATGCGATGGCGAGGAATCGTGTTCTCTTTTCTTGCATTTTCCATGTTTTGAAACGGGGGTTGTTGACGTAGAAGCTGCGCCACAGACGAGGAGCGTGGACAGGCGCCAGCAATTACTACAAAGTGGAGTGCATCATACATGACGAATACGGTCGGGCGACAAAGACGATACGTATGATTCTGCGTTGGGACTTGCTGTTTTGCATTCTGGACGTGATTCTCAGCTAGATCGTTTTGCTGTTTGCTATCAGGCAGCACAAATTTCTGCAGCCCCAGATGGTAGCTTATCCCAAGAGGCAACGACCGGGTCCTCCATCGTCGCAAGTATTCTCAAACGTTCGTCGTACACGACGTCGTGATCTGTGCTTGGCCAAGAAGCCATGCTATGGCCTTTTCTTCTTTATGCCATTGCTGTTTGTCACTGGGTCTCCTCGATCGTCTTGTAGTCCGATTCCTTGTAGCCCTGGTTTGCTGGGAAGTTAGCGGTGACTGCAAAACAACAAAACAACATGATATGCCCCAGAACGTACTGTACGGCTCATATTTGGCCAGTTCATCCCAGTTCTTCTCCGTGAGGAGCTTGGATGCCCGTTCCAATGAACCCTGCGGCAGGTAGATGCGGTGCTGGACGCCATGGTCGTCCTTGTAGGTCAGGCAGTTGGGCTGGACCGACCGAGTGGGCCGAGGGACGTTGGCAAAGTCGATGGGGGTGTTTGTAGACATGTTGTAATAGTTGGTGTGGAATTAATGTGTGATTACAAAGATCTGTTGACGATGCGATGCCGCATTCCATTGTGGCAACCTTGACTCCGTGCTGCCTTGCCGTAGCTGTGACGTATATCCCTGTTTAGGCAGCCTCGTTTCCTTCTGAGCCTTCCCTCCCCTCCATCCTTCCTTTCGTCTTTCCTCCGCCATCCCACCTTCCCTCTTTGTGCCGTCTCCCTACGTCACATGAGCAGAACGCAATTCTGGACTGTGCCTTGATTGAGCAGGATACAGTACGATATCGTCCAAAGCCTGTAGTGTATCGTATTCCTTATTGTTGGCAGAGTCTCGTGACTTGGCAGCCCCAGCTGTATCGTTGCGGCAGTGTTTTCTTGGTTTCTTGACCTGTGGATTCCAGCATTTAGCTGAGAGCTAGCCTCGGCTTTGCCTTTCTATACAGAGCACCACAGCCAATCACGGCCGGGCTGCCTCTGCGCTGCGCAGTAGCCAAAATCCCACGGCAGCCACGAAACTTAGTGATTTTCGATTCTCGTCGTCCCTTTGTCCCTTGCCAAGCTGATGCGACGGCACCACCGGCAGAAGAACGAGAAGAGAAAACGTGCGCCCCGATGTGTGGAGAGATAATGTGACAATGGACGACGTGCGACGTAATGCCTCAGGATAGACTCGTATGCAAGCGAGTGCCACCAGGAACCAGGAACCGATTTTGAACATTTGGACCGTCTGGATACACCCCGACTCTCAGCCACCATCGCATGCCGTCGGTCGGCTAACAAAAGCCATCCAGACGACGGCGCCGACAACGACCCTTTCTCTGGCCCTAGTGCTGCAGCGCTCAGGAGAAAGACGATGCCGGCCGCCTCAGAGAAGGGCCGACGATGACAGTGCCCTGGGGATGTAAGGCTCCAGACCGTCTGGCCCGGTACTTCGAGATCAGACGAGGAAATACAATCATGTCGAAACTGCCAAGTTCGATTGCTGTTGTAGTCTCGTGAAACTGCTGCTGCTGTGGACCTGATGATGCGTCTATCAATTCCATCCCATGGTTGACAATCTACGATATATCCCGTGACAAGACGGCCGAGACCTGTCAGCAGGCTCCAACCCGAGATTGTGATGTCGTCACCAGACTGTCAACCGGCTATCCCATTTCGCGGGATGTCGTACTTTGCACCGTCATCTCTCTTCTCTCTCGCAACAAGAGGGTGGGCAAGCAATTTCGGTCTGCACGGTCATGCGCCGGACTGGAGGGTGGGTGTGCACTTTGACGATGCATTATCGTAGCAAGGGATGGCTTATGAGTGCCTTTCCTAAAGTGCTTGCAGCTGGCGATGCTGTATTTGGTGTGCACCATATGTCGCATATGCTCCAGCTGGTCTACGTGAGACATTCCGTCCAGAAAAGGACGATGTGCTGGGAGAAACTGCGCTGCAACCCCGAGTAGCGGCACTTGGCCCTTGTATTTTGACATAGTCTGCGCCGCGTTTTTCAGCGATCGTCATCCCTCTCGTGACTGCTGTAGACACGCCGTTACGGTCCTTGTCAAGCACTGGCGCAGCTGCCCACAGCACAGCACCCACAGCGCCCAATGCACAAAGCAGTGCGCAGTGCACATCACTTTTGTGGTCCTTGATGGCGCCCGCCCCTGAAGCAGATCATCTCCACTTGTCTCTGCCCTTTTATCATCGATCCTGCGCAGTGGGCTTAGGTGGGCAGAGGTTTGAGGAGGCCTGCAACTAGCCGATGACAAGAAATGATAGGTGCTTTTCTCTTCCGCGCTCGTTTCTCGTCACTGCTTCTCTTTAAAGCCAGCAAAAAAAAAGGATAGAGCATCTGTTATGTTTTGTCCTTTGTCCTTGTGTCCTCTTGTCGTCTTTCCCTTTTATCGTACAGCAACAGCCAACAGGTCGTCGAACTTGCTTTTCCATTCGTCTGTATCGTTCCCTTCCGTTGTTTCCCCCCACTGAAATAGGTGTCTCCTTAGCGTGGTGCAAATTTCCTTTTCTGGCCTTGTCCACCAAAAGGACTGAAAGCGACTTCAAAAAAGAAAATGTAGCAAAACAAGTATGTCATGAAATTTGATGTCTTTCCCTGGGCGCCCACCTACGGCGCGCATGTGCAGGGTGCATGACGGGACAGGGCGGGAAAAAGAAAAGCAATTATTAGAGTCGTTCGGCTACTTGCATTTTTTCCTGTCTTTGTATATCTTGGTTGTCACTTTTATTCTATCTTGCATCCGCCCCCTGAAAAGCAATGGGGCGGTTCGGCCGGCAGACGAGAAAGAGAAACGGAGGGAGCCACGACGGGTTATTTACGTACGGACTAGCCGTCGGCAATGCAGCCCGCTGCAGTCCACTGCAGTCCACCGTAGTCTCGTCCTCCGATGCATGTCTCCTCTGCTACGGTGCACAACATAGGAACTACCAGGCTCTTTTCTTACTTTTGGACATTTGTTCCTGACTGGGCATAACGTCGTCCCCGACCGTTCCTGGTTCCTGGTGTCCCTGACTTGACTCCCTCCCTTCGCTCACGATCTTACGCCCTTTCGACCGCCATTGTGGACTTGTGCAGCCCTGCGTTTGCTTAGCCTTGGTTCATGGCTTTTAGCGGTGCCCGCACTTTGGCAACGGGAGGGGGAGAACAGATAATGGTACTTTAGGGACCGCTAGGGACATGCTGCGGGGCGACGGTACCTATACACCTCTCTACGCACATCTCGTGTGTACGCTCGACAACAATCCCTTGCGTTGTTCGCGCTTTTCCTTCTTCTTTATAAACGATATTCCCTCATGCGGTGCTTCCACTCAGACCAGACTCAAATGCAGAGAGGAAAAGGGAAAGCGCAGCTCCGTATTCCGTCGACACTGTACTCCGTACTCCGTACAACGAAATGAGTCTACCCTAGTATTATTGACATGTATTATTACAGAAGAAACGGCGGCCGGACCGTTTGTTTACACCTCTTTGTTTCGCAACCAAACGGCTCAGGGTCAAAAGGTCAGCTACTACTGCGACAGTCAGGGGCTACGAGAGGCGAAAAGATACCTTGGTCTGTTGGTCGGCAGTCGCCGATTGGTGTCTAGACGATGACATTGGACTAGTTGGTCCTTTCGCTTAACACTAGAATCCCCCCAAAGATAAAAAACCAGCGAAAACAGAGCGACCACGTAGGCAGGTAAGTGGCACGGGAGCAGAGACTGGTTCAAGCGATAAAAGGCGTTGGACCCATGCTCGTCACAGTGTTTCGTGTTTCGTTTGTTTCGATTGTTTGCATTTGCCCAGGTTGGTACGATGTACGGCATACCGTCGCAGTATCGTCGTCACTTGTTTCATTGTCTGGCCTCGTCACAAAACAGAGCACAGCCAGCCGTACAGTCGTGCCTTTGTGCGTCCCGTTTTCCACCGACCTATTGATATTGCCGGACGCAGCCCTCCTCTCTTTGAACGACCGGCCATGCTGGCCTCTTTGCTCCTTTCGTCTCGCACGCATCAACCAGGATGCACCATGTAAACATGCGAGGTAGCCAAGTTGAGGCTCGAAAGACGGACCAGCAGAAGAACCAAAAAACGGTCAAGATCTTGAAGTGTGTTGTCAACTGACAGCCAATCGTCCAGAACGGATCGTTGGAGAGGATTTAGCAGCACGCACCATTGGCTCGAAGTGGGGTTTCCAGGGACAGAGGACAGCCACTGAGTGGCAGAAAAGGGCAACAGGAGGAAAGGAAGGGGCTCGAGGGGTTGCTGACAGGTGCATTTTGGTTGCATATGGTGCGTTTTGGTGCGTTTGCGCAGGTTTGAATGGGTTGCAATTGCCAGGGGGACTGGGCGGGCCTTGCGCAAAGTCGGCGATCTGATCCTCTTTGAAGGAGAGGCGGTGAAAGGCTCCGTCGCCACTTCAGCAAGTTGTGTGTCGTAAATGGCGGAAGGAGCTGCCTCCGTAATTTCGACGGCCTCTGTGCGCCAAACAGAGGCCGAACCAGCCAGTATCTAGAGTTTGCACATGAAACGGGACGCAAAAAGAAGGCGAGGAGACAAACAGCGCAGGGGCAATCATCCAATGACAAGCCGACCATGGCTTAACCTGCACCCATTGACTGTGATGCATCTACGACATACATGGCAACAAGACCTGCCAACGCACACATATGCAACCTCCTTGCCATTCATTTCACTAATTCGGGTGCATCTCGTCCCCTTTCTTGTTCTCATATCTCCCCTACTGCCTCGCCTCCCGCTAATTGTGCTCTTCCGCGTCTGCATTCCTCGCTGCGCGTGGAGATTTCTTCCAATCTCCTGGTTTTGTTACCCTTACTGTCCCTCAGGCGCCATACTTGGTAGTGGAGATAGTTTCAATGGATACAGGAGTGACTGTTCCGCATGCTTTTTACCTTGTTAGCGCCATTTCTCCTTAAAAACGACCGTCTGCCCAGTATTGGTGTCAACGTCCAACAACAAAAGAAGTCTTCTGTTAATGAGTTCAAACGGACCGACAGGCACTAGACCGCCGCCATGCCAGCCAGTTACAATGATAGGCCGCCAGAGGGAGGCGTTGAATGTTTGTCCTCGTCCTGCGCTCTCGTTGGCTGACGTCGCCTTCCAACTGTTTCATGTGGTCTGGGCCCGCCCGTTTGGGCCGCAAGCAACGAAGCTGGTTGGCGGTCCAAGCCTAGACTCTGATTTTGGCGGTGACCTCTCGCAGCCAATCAAATTCCCAGGCTTGAAGTGCTGGTTGTAGTTGACAGAAAACGGCAGCCTCTCCTGTCTAGCCGGCCGTCCATCATGGCCGTTCCTGCCCAAGGCTCCGTGTGCGCCCGTAAGTGACGTATTATTGCATCGTACCCCTGACCGGCCATCCAGAGCCACTCAACTTTTCGAAACACGCGCATCTTGGGAAGAGCGCATCGCTTTGTGGTCTCTTGGCCGTCTTGTCTCCGTGTTATCTGACGGCCGCAGCTGCTCGTAGGCCGGCCCCGATTTAGAACAGACCGGCGCCTGGCGTTTGTTTCGTTTCCAGACGCTCGATGAAAAAGAATACTGCATGTTGACCAAAGTTCGTCTTTTCTTTCTTTTTATTTTTACCTTCATCTCCATCTTTCCATCTCCGCTCTGCCCTGCAAATTCATTCAATATTAAAGCCTCCTGGCCGGTCCCATCTCCTGGCATTCCATTCCAGCTCGGTCCCCCTTTCTCACAACTCTCTTCTTTTGCTTTTCCCCTCGCATTTTCTTCATCCCTGACGACGTGCCCTGTGGTCTCTTTTTCGTTATCGTCTTTTTCTTCAAGTCGACTGGTTCCTCTTGTCTCTCTCTCTCTCTCTCTCTCCTTTTCGCGCCCTCTCTTCGTCCTCCCTTTCCTCGGGTCGTTCGATCTTCAGTGTCTTGCTCAACCTCCCTGTCGTCTCCCTCCCTTCGCCCACTTTGCCACCACTGGCCGTCTCTCGTTTGCATTGCTGGTCACTGCACTCGACTCTCCTCGACGCTCTTCAACGCTTCTACAGCCCACGTCTACCCACCGACCACGAACTACACGATCTCCACGATTTACGCCTTTACGCTCTTACACGTTACGACTGTTCTGTCCAACGATTTTCTTTGCTTGTACGTCTTCTCGGCACATTCCCCCCTCCTTCCTGTTCGTTATCCCTCTCTTCGCCGCCCTGCCATACCCATCCGTCTCTCGTTCCCGCTCCACTGGCCGCATCGACAGCCCTTTCTTCGCCGCCCTTGGCTTGTACACGCTTGCCGCTGCCATCTCGTGCTTCCTTTCTGTCGCTTGTCACCAGTTCTATCCCTCTCGATTCTTCATGCAATGCTAGCTTATAAGACTGTCCTCGCTCCCCCCAGCCGCCGTCTTTTGAACATTCCGCTTTCCTTTCGTTCTGCAGACATTCGAAGCTTCTTCAGAATTCCAATCACCTCCCAAACCAAAACAAAAAAACCAGTCACTCACTCAGTCATTCTTTATTCAGGTTTTTACATCTCAGCAGTCAACGGTTTAGCCCAACCTTCTTTTTTTAGGCTCACACTCTTTTTGTCGTCATTCGTTGTATGGACTATTGCTCCATTGCACCTGCCTCTCATTGCTATTCTTTAAGCTCTGCAACCTTGTTCTTGTCCCGCTCGTGACTTCCTCTTTGCGTCACCGTTTTCCCCATCCAGCTGCTCCAAAACGCTCGTGCTTACCGCCCGCACCTGCCCCAATCACCCACTAATATTTGCTGCACTTGCAAACCACCTCCCAAAGGCCACGAGCTATTGTCACCAGCTTCCTGCTATTGTCTATTGTTGCTCACTCGCTCTTTCCTCGATCTTTCCGACCTCAGCATTTTTTCGCCCTTTTGTTCTTCCCAATTTTTGGGAATTTTTTCAAAATCTCGTCTGAGATCTCCTTTTCTTCCCTCTCGATTTGTTTTTGGGAATAGCCTCATCCTCAGCTTGCCCTTGCAACCTCTCTTTTCTCTCTTTTCTCTCTTTTTGCTCATCGCACCATCGCACCATCGCAAGCACTCTTTTTACCTCTCTTCCACATTCCTCGCGGTCTTCCGTTTCAAGGTTTCTGTGTTCGACGTACGATTTACAGTTACTGCATTCCACTGCCTGGCTCTTCTCCATTCCAGCACATCAACCGCACAGCCAATCCCTGTGCTTCCCCGGACTTGCCCGCCCACCCAAGTCCCAGCACAAAGATCGACACTTGTCCCTCCGCCTCCCTTGCGCGGCGCGACTCTCTTTTTCTCCTGGCCTAGCCTAGCCTAGCCCGCCCTTGGTGTGCCCTTCTCCCTTAAGTGCACCCCTCCCCACCACCCCTGACCCTGAACAAAGCTTCCCGTTTACGGTCGACCTCAACCACTCGCTGGCACGCCCGCCGCGCCCGACCAAACCACCGCCAGCAGAACTCAACAAGAGCTCAGCCTCGTGGTTCTCAGCAGGCCCAGTCCCTTCCGTTTGCCTCTCCCTCGCTTGTCCTCCCTTTCAAGCAAAGCACCAATTATCCACACCCCATCCCGACACACCCCTTCGCACTTGTGCCGGTCCCACCTGAATTAACCTCGCCGCCACTTACACGCACACCCCCCCCTCTCTTGTGTCTTTCGTCTTTCTTGTCCACCACAAGCAACGCAAAATCTCCCTTGAGAATATATTATTCCTGGGCCACTTCTCAAATCTCATATTTCACATTCCTTTCCTCGAGAAGATCTCTTGTTCTTGTTCTGTGTTCAGTCGTTTCTTTTTTTGTTAGCCTTTTCTTTTTTGTCCTCTCCCAACCTTCCCTTGATCCTCTTCAAGAGTGAACAGGGTTTCTTAATTCTTTGTTCATATACATCGACAAAGATATATAGAAACGGGACTGCTGGGCCTCACGTTTCCAAGACTCGACTAAACCTTAATTTTCTCGGCAACCTTCGACATCGACATCGGATTCGACTTTCGACCTCGACTTCGATACTACATCACGACAAACATTACGACATTTTTGTATTCCAGTTAGAACGACTCCCTCACACTCTTCTCACAATGGACTCGACACAGCTCAGTATGGCCGAGCTCAACGCCGCCGCCCTCGAGCAGTTTGTCTTCACACCCGTCAACCGCGATATGATCCGCTACCTCGCCGACGCCGCCGCCAACGTCATCCAGTGCGATCCCAACATGATGCCGCCCACCGCCTCCGAGGTCCAGCGCCGCACACTCCCCACCCCGCCTGGCTCGCCCTCCCACTCGCCCGCACCCCGTGCCGTGCGCCGTGAGGACGGTGGCCTGCCGTCTCTCGAGGAGTTTATCAGCCAGCTCGTCGTCTCCTCCAATGTGCAGGTCCCCACCCTCATGAGTACTCTTGTCTATCTGAACCGCCTCAAGTCTCACCTCCAGCCCATGGCCAAGGGTCTGCGCTGCACCACGCATCGCATCTTCTTGGCCTCGCTTATTCTGTCCGCCAAGTACCTGAACGACAGCTCTCCCAAGAACAAGCACTGGGCCAACTACAGCGTCATCACCACCGAGTTCTACAACTTCGGCTTCTCCCGCACTGAGGTCAATCTCATGGAGAAGCAGCTGCTGTTCTTGCTTGACTGGGACCTGCGCATCTCCGAGGAGGACCTGTATCACAACCTCGACGACTTCTTGGCGCCGATCCGTGAGGACGTTGCCGCCCGCTTCGCTCGCCGCCAGCAGCGCCGCCGTCGCCAGAAGCTGCTGCTCCAGCAGCAGCAGGAGGAGGAGGAGCGCCAGATCCAGGCCCAGGCAGATGCTGCTACTCAGGCCGCCGCGCGCCAGAAGCGCCAGGAGGAGGAGGACGCCGCCATCTGGGCCGCCGCCACCGCCTCGGCCGCTGCCAACGGCTACCTGACCCCGCCGCGCCGCTCGAGCCATCTGTCTCTGTCGCTGTCGTCGCCCGCCGCGTCCTCCTTGTCCAACAAGGTGGCGACGCCCGACGATGCCATCCTCATGACCATGCCGAGCCTCACCTACAGCGCCAGCACGAGCTCGGCCAACAGCTACGCTTCGTCCCTCAGCTCGTCGCGCTCGCACTCGCGCGCCTCGACGCCCCAGTCGCTGGTCGACCATCTGGACGCCGCCTACGTGCAGTGCAACAGCGAGGACGAGGTCGTCGGCACGCCCAGCAGCATCCGCAGCAGCCACAGCACCAGCAGCCTGGCCGGCTGCAAGCGCGAACGCGCGCTGACCAACGGCAAAGACAGCAGTGGCATCAAGGCCGTGCCCGCGGCGTACCTGCCCTACGAAATCAGCCTGGAGGAGCTGCGCGAGATCCAGGATGGCGGCAACCGTGTCAAGCGTGTCCGCGGCATGCTGGGCCGTGTCTTTGGCTCCACTGGTGTCCTGGTTCGCTAGGTGCATTTCACTGTGTTTCTTTTTTTCTCATTTGTTCATTCCTCTTCATTTCTTATTATTCCCCCTTTTATTTGATTTTTATTTCATTTGTTTAGTCTGGGAAAAGCGAGGCGTTTTGAGATTGATTTTCTTTTTCTTTTCTACGTACTAACATCATAACAACCGAAACATCCAACTGAGCACGACAAACCATAATTTTTTCTCTTTCTCGCATTTACACATATGGCGGATATCTTCAACGTTCTTTGCTTTTCTCCATCTCCTGTTTCTTATTCTCTATCATATCTTTTTAACTCTCATATGTTATCATGTCTTAAACCACACGTCATCAATATCATTATATTTATCTCAAACAAACGATTTATCATTCTAGAGGCCCGCTACATAAAGTCACTATGCATAAAGGAATCCAACGGGAGAATGGCATCCTTGATGACAATGGGAGAGCTGACTCCGGAGCGGAGTTTGTTGCCTGTATCTCTTTATGTTTTCTCTCCCCAGGTCTTAGCAGGTCGGCCGCAAACAAATTAGCACGGAGCATGGCGGGTCCCATCCAGCGTCATCGCGCACAAGATTTTCTTCTTTCCCTCCGTCTTCATTTTAATACCACTTTTTCAACTTCCCATTCCATTTCCACTGCTGTCAAATCTTCCCCTTTCCTACATAAGTAGCTTAGATGCTCTACGGGCATACTGCTTTATTATTTCAACAAATATTTACCATCATCGATGATTTGTTTTCAAAACAATGAGTGCCATTTAACCTGACCGTAGCCACCTTGGTAGCCACCGTAATAGCCACCTTCGTAACCATTTCGTAACCAGCCTCTAGCTACTCCCCTCCTCTCTGTACGTCGATCATATTCAATGTCGTGATATAACATGGCAACAAGGGACCGCGGGACATCACTGCCCGTGCCCTTTTTTGCGCCTGTTTGGTTGTCCCTTGTTGGAACTCCGCCCCGCCCACGAACCGCCCGTACGGGACCGAGATGAGAGCTGTATGCATACCCGTCCCATCCACATTTTCCTAGCTCTCCATTAAGCGTTTCAGCCTCCTCAAGCAGTTGGGTTGTCGTGCGTGTTTATTTCTTTATTTCGAGGCGTGCATTTTTGTCGCTGACTTTGTAGTCGCGTCGGTGGCCGCAGAAGAGGTCGTGTTGACAATAAATAATGGTATCGTATCACGTAATGTCAGGCTATTTTTTTCTCTTTTTTCTTGAAAAAATAATACTAATTCATTAAAATGCTCACGATAACATCGTTTACTGAAAACAAGTTGACGGTTTACATTTATCGGAAAATAAAAACAGTCTAAACAATAAGTGTTAACCATGGTGTGAGGATAGTCAAGACTAACAAGCTCCCATCAACACAACAAGGCGGCGGAAAGGAGTGCGGGACGAAAGATCTAGAGATAAAGCATCCAGAGGTCCTTTGGTTCGATGTTGATGGCGGAAAAAAGCAGATACCAAGAACAACAAAGGAGACAAACGGGGTGCTGAAGGCCGCAGGCTGTTGCGGTGGCCGGAGCCCCAGCCCTGGCTCGGCTGCGCGCATGCTTGGATGTGTTTATGATGATATGTGCTCTGGTATTGACGACGGCCTGGTCCAGGCCAGCGGGGGTGGAGGCTGCGCTGGCCAACCGCTGTCCACTCACAACCAACAAAAGGGCTGCATCCAAAACGCGTGCCGTCGCATGAAGGTCGATAGTGGTTGCAGAGGGGGGTGAACGAGTCTGATTGGACCAACGAACCACACACACACACATGAACACATGAACACACAGACAGTGATGCGCTCTCATCTGACTGTGTCCTGCACATCATCCAAGCCCAGCTCCGATTCATTTACCTTTCCCTTCTCCCTCGTTGATGGTAGGCATAACAAAGAGATATGGAAGTTGGCAGAGGATCATTGCTCCCATGCTGGCCAACCCACTCCCTTTCCTTCCCTTTGCGCACAACCCAGGCCTGCTTCTCAACGCTCATCAATGTGAAGCGGCGGGAACGAGAATGCTGAGAAGAAAGGATGCAAAGTGCACGTTCTCAAGTTCATTACCACTCTCGGGTTTAATGGCGCACCAGCACACCCAGTACACCCTTTCTTTTGCTGTTTTTCGCAGCCTCATCGTAACTCCCCATCCTCCTCCGATCCTCATTTCCTTTGTTTGTTTATGCCTTGAAAAATGGCACCGTCCGCTTTGTCGAGAATCGAGATGAACAGGCGCTCGTCACTTTCTCTTTTCTCCTGCGTCGTCATCCTCTTTCTATCTTCACGCCCCCTACGCAAAACGGCCACCTTGCCTTGAATCCCTGCCACTGTTGCACTCGCCGGTAGTTCGATTTCTTCATCCTTCCTGTAGGATGTGTAAACCCCAGTCCAATGTGTCGTTTTCGTCGTCGCCTCGTGGTTGCGAAGATCACCAACAAGGCAGTAGTGCTGTCATGCGACCGTTTTGTAAGCCATTATTTGTCGTTGTGCAACGTGCTGTTCTGCCTTTTAGTCTGCCTGCACGAAAAGCTACCCTCCGTTGGCCAAATCAGAGCGTTGCCCATTCTCGTTTTCTCTTTTCTCTGCAGGGTCTGTCTCACGCTGGCCTACATAGCCTCGCCCCAGGCCATGTGTTGCAACTTCGCCCGTCTTGTGCACGTTGGGTGGTCCAGTCCGACACATGAAAACGGTGGATGTGCAAAAAAAAAGAGAAAGAAAGAAAGTGCAAGCTTTGCAGTCCTCATCCTGCACTGCGCCACCCAACCCGACACTGATGCCACAGGCCGATTTTCAGCGCTGGCGTCTCGTCCGCTCCAGACGGCGGTCACCATGCACAAGACGGCCAGAGCGACCCGTTAAAACGGCCACATGCACACCATACGCCTGCCCGCCGAGAACCTACTGCCGGGCATCATGAAATCGGGCGGAAGACGAAGGGGACTAGGCAGGGCGCACTGGCGACGTACGATGTTGATTTTCGGACATGCCCCTGCAGGATGGGATATTGGCTTCAGCAGTGACAAAATATCTGCAAGGCAAATTGGCCAAATGCAAAAAAAAAAAAAAAACACTCACGACCGTCCGAGTGTCAAGCCACATCCTACGGATGGTAACGAGGTAGAAACAAACGGCGCATTCTGGCAGGGCAAACTGAAGCTCGGTTGGGCACAAGCCCGCATTAGGCTTTGTAAATGCCACTGTAGAGAAAGGCCAGGTCGCCTGTAAAACTGCCCTGGCGTTCGCCATCTCCAACTCTACACTTCATCGACAGTGGACAATGGCCCACACGGCGAGGGGCACATTTCAAATTCAAACGGCACAAATAGCGCATTTGCCAGGCACCTGTCTGTCATGTGGGCGGTGTATACAGGGCTGGTGACGAATGTTTTCGTTTTCGTTTTTTTTTTCTTCCTCCGTTTCTAGATCATACCAGCCATCATTCCAGACTCAGGCGAGTACGTGCCCTAGACGGGGTCGTTTTCTGTTCTGAGAATATTCACAGAGTATGATCACTGATGAAAGCGTCATCATTGGATTGGTATCAGCATATGTCGTACATGTAATAGAAGACAACCTGAATGCTGCTGGCACGGGATAGTCAATAGAAGACAAGTAAACAAACTGGAAATCAGCATCCCGGAATCGATGCATTTTTTGGGGTTTTAGTTTGTCCATAACTTTACAATAGATATACGTAGACAATTCTCGAGCAATAGCCGCTAGTAGGAGACGCGAGTAAGTGCTCCGTATTAGACCTTCTGCACACAATGCCACTGACTCAATGGTGGTCAACGCCACCTTCTGTCTGCCGCAAAGGAAAAAGTTAATCGTGAGTAACGGAGGCAATTTGCCAAGCACCGCGTACCCCAGATTCAAAGTTTCTGTCCAGTGGCAAGACTCAAAATATGGGGAGACATCCGGAGAGGTGGTGATGTAGGTCTGGACCATCATAGACGTAGGCAACATCAGACGATGTACGTCCAGGAATAGCAGCTCAAGCAACCCCACGACAGCCATAGACCGAGAGTCCAGACCCATGTGGGTAACGGTTACCGGCAGACGGGAGCCACTTGGTAGGAGGTTGACGCAAAACAACGTGTTTGGTTAGTGTGTGTGTTTATGTGTGTATGACAGCGCCCATGCTAAACTTCATTGATGCAAGGGCTTATAAAAGTCGAGAGGAGTTTTACAAAGTAGGAAATGAGAGTGACTGATGTTGAACATCTCGCTTCTTCAGTGAAGGCCAGTAAATGTACTTTCTCGATATTCCAACATGGATTTTGTTGGTTAGTGCAAGCGTCGACCTCTTCAACAAATGAATCGCTTCTTTCTACTGTGCAATGGATGGCAGTCTACGACATACGCAATCTAGTTTAGCCTGGGGATACTCTAACCATGCGAGGCTGCGACGGAGAGGCGTAGAGTTGATGAGCACGTGCAAGAATGCAACCGGTACGGACCTTGTACTTCTGAGATTGATTTCCTTGCTTTGTATATACAGCTCTCTGGTGTCCACTATGTACGTACTGTTGTGGCCTCTCTCGCTTTCTATCTGTCGTTCACGCCGCCGGCTTGGCTGGGATCGGCTTGATGCGCGCCCACTCCTCAATGGTCAACAGCGGCTTGTCAACGGGCAGCTCCTTCAGCACCGCGTCCATGTCGACCACGAACGGGTCTGTCGGGCTCTCGTTGTACCACGTGTATGCCTTGAACATTTGCGAGACGATCCGGTCGACGTCAATCGTCGCCCGTTTGCGCATCGCCGCGCCCATGGCGTCGCAAAAGTCCGAGACGGTCTGGTTGACGCATTGGAGCTCCACGCCCCAGCCGCGCGACAGCTTCGCGGCCAGCTCCACCAGCCGCACCGTCTCCGGCCCGCCAATGGGGATGTTACGCCCGGCTAGGTGCGGCCGCTGCATCGCCGAAATCATCACCTTGGCCACGTCAATGTGGCTGATCCACGACGCCCGCAGCGACGGCTTGTGGCAGTACACGAGCGTGTGCTCGTCGCGGATCGGCGGCAGCGCCCAGCCCTCCAGCAGGTTTTCCAGGTAGCACACGGGCTGGATGCTGATCACGTCGAGGCCCTGGGCCCGCAGGTCCGTCCGGATCGTGCGCCGGTCGTCCTGCGCCCGGATGTCCTGGCTCTCGTCCGGCACCGGCATGCTCGTGTTGAACACGGTCAGCCGGACGCTCGGCGTCGCCTTGATCGCCTCGGCAATCACGTGCGCGCCCGCCAGGATGGTCTCGGCCTTTTGGAACGATGTCGACGGCAGGTTCAGAAATACAATCTCGGCGCCCACGAGCGCCTGGGCCACGCCGGCCCTGTCGGCAAAATCGGCCGCCGCCGTCTCCACGGGCGCGCCGTCCACCTCGACCGGCTTGGGGCTGCGGCTGACGGCGACCGGGTGGTGGCCCGCGCGGACGAGCTCGATGACCTGGGCCTGGCCCTGTACCCCCGACGCGCCAAAGACGACGACACGCATGGTGGGTGCTGGCGTTGAGACTGTTGGTGGGGGGATGTCGATGAAGCGAGTGGTGATGGCGGATTTGTGGCTAGGACTGGCGTGGGAGTCACACAGGCACAGGCGCGTAGTGGTGGCTAGTTCGTCGTGTAAGCGAGGAAGGAGCGATGCAAGTGGGCGTTGTGGCCGTCCCGAATATCGAAAGACAACGCTCAAAGCCTAGTATCATAGATGCCTGCTTGGCGTTCCTTTTTCGATTTCTAGGGCCTGGTCTATTGATTTTCGACTTCAGTTACAACATCTACGACGCATATTTTTGCACGATACGACAAACCGGCGACAGGACCGTGCCCTTTTAGACGTGATGCGGGTGACATCGGCAAAGATTATCCGCACGCCGTATGGCGGGGAAGACCGTCTGGTGAGGGCGCGGGATACAGGATGAAGAATATCGGAAAGAGTAGATGCGGAGACGGTAATCTTGTGTCGAAAAGAGGGATGGCCGGTGAGCCCATTGATACGCATTAAATGAAGGCAAACATGTGGAGGTCAACACTGTTTGGTGCAAATTGGAGCAGGCAAGAGCGTCCAGCACAAAGGCCAAAACCAGTGAAGGAAGGTGCGCGGGGTGAGCCGAGATTGCGAGATCGCGAGACATCGACACCTGGCAGGCGTTTGCTACAACATGGACCTCTCTTGTCCTGGATGTCGCGGCCCATTCAACCTTTTGGCAGCGCCTGCAACTTCACCTTTCTTGGCTTTTCTTGGCGTTTCTCTCGCTATGGCCTTTTGTTCGATGACCTGTGGTCTCTGTCGGAGTATCTCTCCACCTCTCGGAGAATGATATGCTTGGAGACCAAACCAGCCAATCAAACTACACAGAATATCGTTCAGTGCAGGCTTTGGGGAAGTGGAGGTCTTGGAGACATGGGGAGACACTGTCTGGGGAGAATGCGGCCTCTCCAGTCACGTTTCTGGGGATTGCATGGTATCGGAGCTGCCGGACTTTTCGCGTTTGCGTCCCGTCGGTTGTTCTTTCCTCGGGACGTGTGTGCCTGCTCTTTCCTTTTTGTGTCGTCTTTACCATCGCGCCCCTTTTCTCGAGAGTCAATTGTATCCTCAGATTGTATTCCGTACGTATGGTTTCTTCTTGTTCACCATAATCTTCGTGGCGTCCTCAACAACCACCTGTGACCACTTTTATCTCCCGCCAGTGCAACGACTAATGCTCCGCATATGACCAGTTGCTTTGCTCTCTTGGAGGATGCCGTCTCTTGTCTGTGACCTTTGCTTCTCCTCACGGCTTCTCTTCGACCTTGTCGTATTTCTGCTCCTCTTTTTCCTCTCTTCTTTTGTCTTCGCTCCCCACTTCTGAATCATTCGACTCCGCAGGCACCCAGACACTAGCGGCCGGCGAGGCAGAGTATTTCGGCCTGGCTCGCCAATGGCTCGTGGCTCACCGTCACCTTCTCCACTTTGTCTTGTCCTGTCACCAACAGACAGCACCAACAGTGCCACCAGCCGGGAAAAGCTTATGCGGAGTGCGTGCGCGGAGCGAATCAGCTTTGCTCATTTTGGGCGAAGCGGCATCCGGTCTACGGCCGATCACCACGTTGAATCTCTTTGACCTTGCTGGGCCATGCAATTTCCTCTTCCACGCAGGACCTGTCTCTGACCAGAATCCTGGACGAACCGGCCTGGCGTCTTGGCGTTTAAGTTGACGCCTGATGACCGTTTTTGCAAGAAACAAATGGGATGAAAGTAGCAAAAGCCAGGACAATATAACGATACCAAAAGAAACTGACACAACGTGGACTAGTGAAGGCCGCACTAACGTGCTCCAATCCACCGGACTCGGAGCGCGCTATGGGCCTGGCGCGCGCGATTGAGTCAAGAAAGACCAAAACGAGGATGGTGCATGGCCGTGGCACACCAGTGATCCCTCCCCCAGGCACCTTGGTATCTCCACCATTCTCCAGGAAACGCTATCCTCATCCCCCAGAGTTATAGAGCAGGTGATGCGGGCAGTGACAGGTTCCGCCCCCATGGGGCATTCACAACGGCCCTGCCAGAGGTGATTCCTTGGCAGCGAATGCAGGCCCCATCAACGCGGACGACATGATCCAAAGACAAACGAAGGGCTAGAATGGAAAACAGGTCGCGAGGATACGACGGATATAAAGAACAAAACGCCCGTCACCTGGATCTGTGCGCTGATCTTTTATTTTTCCATATTTTTTTCTTCTTCTCCTAGAGGTTGTTAATCTTTCCCCCAACTTGCCCTTCGCCCTCCTCCACTACCTTCCTGTCGACTACCCCAACTCTTATCACTCGACAAACCTCACACTCACCATGGCCATCTCTCTGGCCGACCAGTACGAGGTCTCGCCGGCCACCAAGGAAGACGCCGACATTGACGTCCATGAGCAGCGCTATGAAAACATTGATGCAGCGCCACTGGCGTTGGACGCCAATGATGGCAAGCTGACCAAGGAGATCATCTTGGCCTACTTTGCGCTGTGCTGCCAGATCAACGCGTACATCATGACCCTGCTCGTACCGGGCGCCATGCTGACGGCCATCAACGCCGACCTTGGACCCGACAACAACTACACCTGGATCACGCTCTGCTGGCCTCTCGGTGCCTCCGTGTTCGTCTCCATTGGTGGCCGTCTCACCGACATCTTTGGCCGTCGCTACTTCATGATTACTGGTGCGCTGATCTCGATTGCTGGCACGCTTGTGGGTGCCAATGGCAAGAGCATTCCCATGATGATCGTCTCGGGCGCGCTCTTTGGTGTCGGCAGCGGCTTCCAGGAGCTGTGCTACGCCTGCGCGCAGGAGATTGTGCCCAACCGCTATCGTGTCATGGCCGTCGGCGGCCTCGACGTGTCGCTGGCCTTGGCCTTTTCGAGCCCCGTCGTGGCTTACGCCATTGCCGGCTACCACCCCAGCGTCGGCTGGCGCGGTGCCTACTGGTACCTGTTTGCCTTCCACACGTTTGCCTTTGTCATGTTGGTGCTCTTCTACCGGCCGCCCGATTACAAGACGAAGCACCGCGAGGACGGCAAGACGCGCTGGCAGTTGTTGGCGGAGCTCGATTACGTTGGTCTGTTTCTGTTCTTGGCCGGCGGCGTGCTGTTTCTGCTGGGCATCAACTTTGGTGGCCGCACCTACCCCTGGAATTCGGCGGGCTGCATTGCGCCCATTGTGGTGGGTTTCTGCTGCTTCGTGGCCGTCGGCTTCTGGTGCGCCTACGCCGACCTCAAGTACCCGCTGTTCCCGCCCAAGCTGTTCAAGCAGGTGCGCGAGTTCGACATGGTCATTGTCGTGTGCTTTGTGGGCGGCATGCTCTACTACAGCATGAACGTGCTGTGGCCGCGCCAGTCGCAGGCGTTCTTCATCGGTGCCGACACGCCGGTGGTCATGAAGGGTGTCTGGGCCATCATCTTCTCGTGTGGCACCTGGATAGCGGGTCTTGTGACGGTGTTTATCTGCTCGCGCCTCCACCACGAGAAGTGGCAGCTCGTTGCGTTTACCGTCGTGCAGACGGCCCTCATCGGCTCGATGGCCTCGGTGGGCTCGGACGACAAGACACAGGCCATTGTCACCGTCGTCATCACGGCCGCCACCATCACACCGCCGCAGCTGCTCTCGTTCACGATGCTGTCCTTTGGTCTCGCGGACCAGCGGGACCTGGGCGTCGCGGTCGGCCTGGCGGGCACCTTCCGCCTGTTTGGCGGTGCCGTCGCCACCGCCATCTACACGGCCATCTACTCCAACCGCCAGCTGCAGACACTCCCCGGCTTCATGACCGAGGCCATCCAGCAGTCCGGCGTGCCCTTCTCGGACGCGCTCCTGAGCAGCCTGGTCAAGGCGGCGGCGACAAACACGCTGGCGGCCTACGAGAAGGTGGCGGGCGTCACGCCGGAGCTGGCGGCGCTGGCCGTAAACGCCACGAAGCAGTCGTACGTCAAGGGCTTCAGCCTGGTGTACTTGGTGGCGATTGCGTTTGGCGTGCTGGCGACGGGCGCGGCGCTGTGCACGGTCAGCACGGACCGGGCGAAGAAGAACAACGAGCGGGCCGTGGTGATGATGAACGAGGTCGACAAGTACCCGACCGCCAAGGCGGTATAATTGCGTGCCAGCGTGAGGGGCCGACGGAAGTGACAGTTTGCCTTGTAGTCTAGTCGAGAATAATTGAATGATATCCACTATCCAGTATTCTGTTGTCAGTGGTCGCCACCATATGCAACTGTACTTTCTACTGTTTCTTTGCATGGAGTTGGTGGATGATGCGCTGCAAATATGTAAGTTGTGCATTAGATCTACTTGGTTGCAACTGATTAAAGACCTGGACATCCCCTCCACCCTACACCTGTTCCTCGTACTTCTCCGTCTTGTCGACGATCTCACCATGCTCGTTGTGCAGGGTGGCGACGATCTTGGCGGACATGTACTTTTCGGTGTCGGGAGCGAACCAGGTCATGCCGAGGGCGACGCCGCTAAAGGCAATAGTGCTGAGGTAGACGGTGCGGTAGGCGTCGGAGTTGGCGACCTTGTAGGCCTGCGTGCCGACAGCAATGATGTCGGCGGTGATGCCGGGGACGGCGGCGAACGCGTCCGCGGTGCCGGCGGCCAGGGCGGCCAAGAAGGCGGCGACGGACGACTGCGGGAGGCCGGCGGCGACGACGGCCGGGGGCACGTCGCTGGACACGGTCTGGGCCAGGCGGTTGGTGAGGACGGTGGAGTAGACGGCGACGAGCACGGCGCAGATGGCGGCGCGGATGGAGCCGGCCATGCCGCCGGCGACGCCAATCTCGCGCTGGTTGCGGACGCAGATGGTGGCATTGGCGAGGCAGACGGTCTCGTTCCAGCCGATGAAGAAGCAGCCAATGGTCAGGAGGGCGATGGCGAGCCCCTTGCTCTCGGGGCGGGTGGCGGCCATGGCGGCGAGGAAGACGGCGCCGAGAAAAAAGACGACCATGCACTGGTAGCGGGTCCTGCCGATCTTCTCGGCGAGCAGGCCGCCGACGACCTGGCCGCTGATGATGCCGAGGCCGACAATGTTGCTGATGCCGCCCAGGTACGTGAGGCTGCCGCCGCTGTTGTACATGACGGCGGCCTGGGCGGGCCAGATGATGGCAAAGGCATAGTAGACGCCGGCGCCGAGGCCGAGCAGCACGCAGGCGGCCACCCACTCGACGTTCCGGAACAGGTGCATGGGGAGCAGGGGCTCGCGCAGCGGCGCGTACATCTCCCAGAGGACAAACACAACCAGCGTGGCGGCGCCGACGACAATGGGGGCGATGGTGCCGGCGGCCTTCCAGGGGTACACAGAGCCGCCCCAGCTGAGGCCGAGCAGGAAGACGACAAAGCCGCCGCTGAACAAGGCGGTGCCGACGTAGTCGTAGTGCTTGATTCAGTAGGTCTTGGTGGCCTGTGCGCCGCGCGCGCCGGCGTGGACCTTGGAGAAGGAAGGCGGGAAGTAGAACAGGACCCAGCAGACAAGGGCGGCGCCTTCGAGCGCCAGGAGCAGCCAGTAGACGCCGCGCCAGCCGACGGGCCGCTGCACAAAGGCGAAGGCGATCGAGGGCCCGACGCCCGAGCCGGGGAACGTGAAGCAGTACAGGAAGGCGTTGCCCACGTAGCGGTAGCGCATGGGCACCAGCTCGCCCATGACAAAGTGGAAGGACAGCTGCGTCGACGTGGCCAGGCCCAGCAGCACGTTGCCCCCGACCAGCACGGGGATCGTCTTGGCCGTGGCGCACACGATGGCGCCGACGACGCCCACGGCGCCGCCGCCGATGAACCAGTAGCGGCGGCCGAAAATGTCCGACAGCCGGCCCACGAGCGCGAGGCCGACGGCCAGCACGGCGTTGTAGACGAGGGAAATCCAGATGTAGCGCGGGTCGGGGCCCAGGTCGTCGTTGATCTGCGCCAGGATGGGCGCGGCGTACCCGAAGCTGGACACGGCACAGGTCAAGCCGAGGCCGACGGCGAGCATCGACCCCAGGAAGAAGCGGCTGGTGAAGTAGCCCTTGGGCAGGCCGGTCAGGTCGGTCTCGTAGCCGACGACGGCCTCGGACGTGTTCGTGGCCGTCAGTGTCTCGTGGACGGGCGACGCCGTGTTGTCCGTGCCATTGCCAGCGTCGGCGTGGTCGATGTGCTGCAGCTCGGTCGACTCTTTGCTGGATGTTGCCATGGTCGGAAAGGGGGTGAGGGGGTGTTGTTAACGTGTGAAAGAAGAAATAGTAAAGAAAGAAAAAAAGAAGTGAAAACAGCCAATGTCCCACCCTGATAGTACTATAGGGGGGTCGATTCATGGGAGAGAGGTACAGCATCAGAATGAATGAGCAAGATCGGCGCTCTTTATAGTGTCTTGTGAAGGCGTGTTATCGTTTTCCTTGTCACCAATTATACCCAGTCTAGCATGCCACCCGAAAACCCAACCCAAGGGGATTGTTGCTTTTGGTCGGGCTGTCTCTTCATTTTCTGTTCTTCTCGCTATATCCATTTTCTTGCTTGTCTTGGTCCCTGCTAGAGTGAAATACAGGTAGAGACGAAGCACGGCATCAAACAAAGATGCATTGATCTGTCCGCGATGGACCACGAAGCCATTCTGCAATCCAACATTCGCTACAGCTCTGCGTATGTGCAGTGTCGAAGACATGACACTGGGCGAGGCGGGGGCAGCGCAGGAATGCCAGATTCGCGGATCGTCTGTTGAAAGAGAGGGGGGGACGACGCAACAAGGACAGGGCGAGAGGATGTGGGGATGTTGCAGGACATTGTCCAGTGTCTCCATCGCAGACAGATCAACGACGTCAGTCTCCTCGAAGAGGCTTATACTGGGGACAGAGGAGTGTCTGGCGATGATGCGCGCGGAAGTCCTTATCCGTAATCGGAGTCGACGCGTTGCCTCATGCAAACTCAACACTGCCAAGTCTAGACTGCGGACGGCCTCCATGGCGACGACGCACGCGACGACGGCGGCTTTTGATTTATGGACTAGGACAACCTTGAGTTTGACGATTGACGCCTTGGCAGTAGTCCACATCTGGTCCCATTCTTGGATGGAAACCAGTACGGGTACGCTCTATGGTATGCACTCTGTCCCCCCTCCTTTCCTCTTTTCCTTGTCTCTACTTTTCACTGCCAAATACTTACCCCCCTTTCTGCATCTTCCTGGGGCACCCTGTGTCTTTTGCCTACTGCACCTTCTTGCTCCTCTTTGTGGTCGTCTTTATCGTCCTAAAGGCAACGAGTGTCTAGATTGCACAACAGTGTCGCCTACGGGGATGCCAAATAAGACTTATATTTTTATTTAAAAATGACGACTATAAATACAACACCAAGAAACCAAAAAAGCAGAAGCATAAAGGGCAGCAACTCAGTGACATAGAAGCTTACGATTTGTATGGAAGCAGGGAAGGGTGAACGGCTGACCAAGAAGGATGAATGGCTGACCAACGATCGACGACCACGGCTCGCACCGCCAATGGGACCAAGAGTAGCCTCGCGCGGGTTGCTTTGACAGGCTGATGTTTGTTCCTGGGCCTGTGTGACTCTCGCACGCGGTATCCGCGTGGTACAAAACAGGTAAAATTATTCACATACCTTTATAGCGAGTGTCTTGAGGAGAGGGCAGAAGAGGGCACGAACAAACAAATGGATTGCGTTTAGCGAAGCGATCCCTAGTCCTGCCTGTTCGTGAAAACAGCAAAGTATCGCCCACACACCCTCATTTGTAACACCCCAACTACAACATATTTTAACAAGATGTGGCCGAGAAAGGATGATAGGAGCTCGACGTTGTTTTAACCCGGGTCGTATTGTGAAGCCGGCCGTGCACTAACAAACAGAAACGCGAATATGCACTTTCCAGGCAGTTTTCCACATGCACGAAGTAATAGGCAGCCGCACAACATGCAAAACGAGTGGTTGCCAGGCCCTGAGAACGTGCGCTGCGCAGTGCTGTCCAAAGACTAGGCCTGGCACGGCAACTGAGTACAGCGATGGAAGACCATCATTTTGGAGAGGAAAAATGCAAGAGAATGCAGTCAGTTTGGACATACGATCGTGTACAAGTACCACCACGTCCTCGATTGATTTCGGAATGAGTTAAAGAAGGCAAAAGGAAACAGCAGCATCCAAAACATTTTCCCTTCCAAGAAAATTCGCTACCTTGTTTTGCTTTATCCTGTCTGAGCAGCTTGCAACGCAAGGCAGCACCAGCTTGTCAACGGTGTTCAAAGCTCGCAACATACACTACTCCTCAGCCTTTCCACCACCCCTGCCAGGTAAGGCCTACCCCAGCACCACCATTGCTGATACAATGGCAGACTTTCTACACTCATTGTAATACACACATACGCTGAATCTGGTCTGGCTGTGTCTCCGATTTAGTTTGATGACTAAACAGATCAGGTGACATTTCCGACGGAATTCGTAGTAACATCCCAACTCTCATGGAGCGGAACAGACATCCAGGCACACATGTATCTTACCAATGCAAACAAGCCGCCAACATGGCCCACGACGAGAGTATGGCGATACAAACTTGTGAGACCTTTGATCCGGACGCAGAAAAGGCCCGACAGCTTGTGAGTTGTTTATCGCAAACAAACACGGGCTGATTTATGACCCAGCTTGTTAATTGTTTTTCGTTTGATGACCTCAGGAGACGATGATCGGTTGCGGCATCTCCGGCATCGTCCACCTGACGCCGTGCGGCACGATGGTGAAAAAATCGAATGCACAGTGGCGACATTCGCCCGCCACGCAATGAAATTGCAATCTACAAGAAGCTGCCCCAAAACCACCCGCGTCTAGTACGCTTTTGCGACTCGTTTGACGACGGGGCCATGGACGTGTGGATGACCCTCGAATATATGCCTAACGGGACGCTTGAGGAGTGACTACGCGGCTATAAGAAATTTGGTGACGATGATAAACCTAAGTTAAAGGGTGAAACTTATACCGATTTCGAGGCCCGTATACGTCGCCGTCACGATTCCCTTACCTTACGCCAACGCGCCCGGTGGTGCCTCGAGGCTGCCGACGGTATTGTCCTACTACACGCCTACAAAGTCATTCACGCTGACATTAAGCCCGAGAACATGGGCGTCGATGCTAACTTCGGTATCCGCATCTTTGATCTGGGCAGCTCGTCCTTAGGCGACCAGCCTGCGCTCGGTCTCGAGAGCACGCGCTACTTTATGCCGCGCGAGTCGTGGGACGTCTACAACGTGACGACGGACTGCTTCGCGCTGGGGTCCAGCATCTATCACATCGTCACGGGATACCGGCCGTACGAGACCGTGCCCGACGACGAGGTGGCGGCCCGGTTCGAGCGGCACGAGTTTCCGGATCTTTCGGGGCAGACGACTGAGTACGACGCAAAGTACGCCAAGGACGGCGACACCGTCGGCGTCAGCCCCGTGACGGGCCAGCTTCTCTTTGCGGACACGATTCGCAAGTGCTGGTTCGGCGAATTTGCCACGGCGGCGGACGTGCTCGGGGCGCTGAAGGAAGAAGTCAGGGCGACATTTAGCGGAGACGACTTGGCTTTCATCGAGGACGCCAGCGGTTTGAAGCTGCGGCTTGACGGTGGGGAGGACGAAATATGACGGGACGTCAGTGGCTTGTATTTGGTTCTGAAAGGACGTCAGGGACAAGCACAGTTTTGCATTCGCTAGTAGCATGGACAATACCACAACGCAGCGTTTGAATCGAAAAAGACATAAGGGAGAGCTGATGGAATGTATAGGCTAAGGCGAGTACAAGCGGGTTCCCGCATCCCGAGTCTCCACATTTCATCTACTCCCCGGTAGATCGAATCCGGGGCAGCAGCGAACGATGGCAATGTGTGGGGAAAGAGAGACTGGGGGTAAGTGGCTGAACAGAGGTGGCCCTGTCGTGGTTCGGCTCCCCGTTGACTTCTCCGGAAGATGCTTTTCCTCCACATTCCTTGCACGTTGGCAACGGATGCTGATAGCCTGGCCAAAGAACGAGCATGAGGAGTGGACAATACTATTCTTCACTGCCACTCGGAGAACTGTGAGTGGCCCCAGAATTGTTTCCGAAAACACCGCGAGGATCGGATAAACATAGAGACCGCCACACTTGAATCTGTCCTTTTCTCGGCCCCAAGAGATTATTACCATGAACTATGTAAGTCTTCTGAGTGTCGATCGACGTTCCATCTCGAATCCAATCGTTTCTACCCGTCGTGTTTGATTTGTCGTGCTATTCCGACTGCCCCTGGGTGATGTTTACCGATTATAATCGCCGTTGACTGGCTTCACGTGTTTACTCATGTGTGAAGTTTCGTTAAAAACACGAATTAAATCACCGCATCCCAATTTCTTGCTGTTCTTTCTCTTCTATTGTCGCTAGTCCCTTCTTTTCCTGACTGGGCCACGTTGTTTCATGATCATGGCCCCGGCCGGGCCGTCACGCCCAGCGCCCGACGTCATTGTCAGCATTTGCCCACCAATGGCTACGCGCCGACCGCTTATCGCCAATCAAGATGCAACGACAGGCCGACTGCGACACAAAGCCTGTTTTTCGTCAAAAAGGTACGGGAACGACGTCAAGAAGCTTGGACAATAGAAAAACACAAAGGTAAGAATATGGCAGACAAAGACTGCGCAAACAAGGACCTTGTTCGTCTTTGACGATGCGGTCGATTGTTGTTTGTATCACGACAAAGACGACATCTGCTCCTTTTGTTTTATTTTGTTCGCTCTTTAGACTGCCCAGGGGCAACCTTCGAATTATGGTTTTGTATTCCTTCAATATAATACACAAGTTGCCTTCATCTTTATTCTCCCCATCTCCCATATTTCTGTCACTATATCGACCGACCTTTGCTGCCACATTATCAGCGCACGCACGACAATCAAAATGATACCGATACGACACACACAGCACATCGCGGTCACACTGTTGGCCCTCGCACTCATGCAGCCGACTGCCGCCTCAATATACCCAACACAAACACCTTATGGTACAATACGCGCCACACCAGATCCGCTGCCGCCGGACCAAATCGCTGCCCGCAATGCCGCCCCGGATGCGGCCACGACCGTCACCGCCATGCCCAGTTTGCCGAGCGACGCGCCCGAGTACGCGTCCGACAAGCTCTTCCAGTCGGCCATTCTCAACAGCACCAACTTCTTTCGGAGCGAACACAATGCCACCGCCGCCACCTGGAACACCACCATTGCCCAGTTCGCCGCCAGGTACCTCGACGGCGACACCGACTGCACGTTTGCCCACTCGGGCGGGCCCTACGGCGAAAACATTGCCGTCGGCTTCCAGAGCGTGCACGGCGCCATTGACGCCTTCGGGCTGGAGCGGCGGCTGTACGACTTCAACCACCCGAGCTTCAGTGAAGCCACGGGGCATTTCACGCAGCTGGTGTGGAAGGCGAGCACGACGGTCGGGTGCGCGCGGAAACTATGCGGCGGCGCCGCAGCCGGTATGAAGAACACGGGGTGGTTCCTGGTCTGCGAGTACTGGCCACGAGGCAATGTGATTGGGCAGTTTGCGCAAGAGGTCGACCGGCAGACGAGCGGCCCGGGGGCTGACGGCAGTGACGGCAACGGGGAAGGAGAGCCGTCGGTGGCAGCTGGAAAACCGTCGATGGGCGGCGTGGCGGCGGCCGTCGTCGTTTTTGTGATGATCACGGCGGCCGTTGCCAACGATGTACGGCTGACCGTAGCGGATCCATGACGACGGGTCTGCGAGATAGGAGACGACATACGACGTACTGACGGAGTACAGAGCAACTCACATAGACAATAGAATAATGGCATAACTGTTTTCACTGTTCACCGCCTCCCAGAAAATACTCCTCTGCCTCCGTAGGCCCTGAGGTCAGTCCTCCTCACCTGCTCACCGACTCCAAACCCACAATCGCAAAGTCACTGCCCTTGTCGTCTGCATGAATGCCAGAGCATAGAGTAATGCGCCGTCACAGAGAATTAGTCGGCCGCCAGCTAGATCGAACGTCAACAGCTTCACACAGGGTCAGCGTGCACAGACGACCAGCGAACAGCCCACCGGACAATATTTTGAGCGACAGTCATTCACAATCCACACCTATGGCACCCTGACCACACCGCAACAGTGAGGGCGTCTCGATCGTTTTGTGCAAAAGGTAAATGTGCAAAAATTATACGAAAGGTGCCAAAAAAAGTAAAAAAACACCTGCCATGCTCGACTCGAACTTACGCCCTGTCAGTGACCCCCGCGCACGGGTCCGGTCTCGGGCAACCACAGGGCCTTCCATCTCACACCACCCAAACCCGTTCTCCGGCTCGTAATCCGTATCGTCCGGGGAAGACCAAATTGTTCCTAAAGTGTGGGGGTGCGACCGAAGAGGACAAGAATGGACACGTAAGGACAAGTTTGGACACGTATTGGGGCTTGCATATGCGCGGCGGCCTGAGCTATGGCCTGTTAGCTGTGGGCTGTTCCTTGTCATCTGTTGGACCCATTCTGGCATATCGTCCAGCCTCTCGAATTTCAGTAGTTGTATTAACTTAATGATTTGCAGAGTCATCCGTCATAGCTGTGCCTCGCTCTTTCCCTGTTTGACGATATTTGTGTCCCGTATTGTGTATGGCTACTTCCTCCTCTGTGGACGCCCAATGGACTGTGCATTCTGGAAACACCCATTCAATTTGCACTTTGAACATGTCCCTGACCGATCAAGTAAAGTGAGGTAGGGATACCAATAAGCTCTGCCAATCGCCGTCTTCGTCTGGCCAGAGGCAAAGACGCCGTGGAACAGTGCAGAGGTAGCAGCACAGGAACCGGTCAAGAGCGACAGGCTGGACGGGCAAGGCCACCCGGCAAGAGGTACCCACTTTTCAAAGCCCGTCGTGACAGCCCTGTGGTTCTTCAGCAGCCTCTGGGCAGCAGCATCGCTCCTGCTGTTTCTTTGGTTGGAGGTCCGTCCATGCACCTTCCGTAATGCCTCTCGGCTTCCCCTTACGGTCATACTTCTGCACTTTTGCCCTTGGCGTATTGACATCCGTTTTTGCACCTGTTTTGCACCTTTTTTGCACCTTTTTTGCACCTTTTTGCACCTTTTTTTGCACCTTTTTTTTGCATCTCGTCGCCTCACATCTGCGCATCGCCAGTCGTGCGTCCTGGGCGTTCACAGCCGCCCTGCCCACACATCATTCACTATTGGATACTATTGGTTATTTCAGTGAGTATTAATACCGTCTCCCTGTCTTCTTGATCTGTCCCGTCCATCGTCGACAACGAGCCGTGCCTCTTCCTTTTAGTCCTTTTATCATTTCATCGTTTCTATTTTTCTCTCTTTTGTCATCGTGCATCCTTTCTCCTCCCTTTCTTCTCGCCTTCTTTGTCTCCAAGTCGCCATCACGGCCCCCCGACGTTTCAAAGCCATAAGCCGCTAGCGCGCGGGCTTTTCTTATTGCGGAGCCTCCCACATGAGCATGGCATAGCTCAGCTCCGTCGCCGCCATTTTGCCTTTCTGCATTTTCTGCCTCTAGCTAACGATATCCCAAAACACAACCGCTAGGCAGATCATCTCTTACGTTGGTCCGAACGCAACTGGCTCAGTGCCTGCCAACAGAGAGAGCTCACGCACACAAACCAGCCTGCAGCAACCACCCATCACCCGGCCTGTCACATCCCTCGATTACGCAGCGTCGGCAGCAGCCTGCATCTCACTTTGATGACGGCCGTTCTCACGAATCTACCTCATTGTCGCAATCAGCCTGCTACCGCCTGGCGTTGACTGTCCGGCAATTTCGTTCCCATCGTCGACGTGCCGCGCCCCGAAGGCATCGAAACCCTGTACGTCACCAAAAACGCACCCCGTTCTTAAAGACGGGCTCTGCCATTGCATCGAACCCTGGGTGTCCTTCTCTGACGTTTGCCATTTCCTTTGCCGTGTTTTCGTCTGTTTCTGCATTGATTGCTTGCTTTCGAAATTGGCAACAGCCATCTACCTACCATCGCGCCTGGCACAAGCTGCGGCCCGTTGTGGATAGTCTTGGAACGGCTCTATTGTTTTTGTCTTGTCGCTAGATATACATATTTGCTGACCCTGGTACGTTTCGCCCGACTTTCAGCCTCGCCGCGATCCATCAGACGACGCCATTTCATCATCTCTTTAATCACCTCCATCCACTCTCCTCCACCCGCCAGAGTCGTTTTTAAGACGTCATGCCGATGCGCCCGGTCGAGCTGAACCTCCATCGAAGCCATCGGATCTCGAGTGCCGCCTAAGACCGGACCGACACCTCCGTCCCTCCATCCCTTCCTCTGTCCTCCTCCTTCTTCTCGACCTCCTCCTCGGTGATATCCATTGTCGAAGCCATTTTTGTCTCGCCATCGAACAATATAACCCTCGAAACTCCTTTCCTCCTCCTTGTCTCACTTCCCTAGTCACGCGACTCGAAACAATCGGTTCCTGGCCCATCGCTCACCATGGACGAGAACCTCGAGGCGCACTCGCCCATCCCGGGCTACTTGGCCGCCGCCGCAACATCCTCCCACGACTTCCTTGCCGGCCACTTTTCCGTCGACACCATCTCGCGCGCCACGTCGCCGGGCGTGCCCTCGTCCGTCACCCCCGACGACGACGGCAAGAAGCGCTACCGCCCGCGCACCTTCAGCTACTTTAGCCAGCTGCCCTACCCTGTCGAAGACGAGTCGGAGCGCGACGCCACCCTCAACCTCATCCTCAAGAACCTCTACATTGCCATCAAGGCCGAGGACTTCACGCCGGGTGCCTTGCACTGGACGCGCGAGCTGCAGGGATGGCTCAACCTCAAGTTTGAGATGACACGCGAGCAGCGCGCCAGCCTCGCCCAGCTCTACTACCACCTCGCCCTCGCCCCCGGCCTCGAGACCACCGTGACCGACCGCTTCTGCCGCATGCTCATCACCCTGACAAAAAAGCGGCACTACCTGCGGCCCGGCGAAGACCTCACCCTCGACTGGCGTCCACTATGGAAGCAGCTCAAGAGCATCACCCTGCCCAGCGAGACGGCGGTGCATCAGTCGGTCCAGGCACGTGTCTACAAGCAGGTCCTGCGTCTCTGCCTCCATGCACAGTCGTACCTCGACCCAAGCGACCGCCGCGAAATGCTCGACGAGATCCTGCCCTACTTCAGCACCTCCGACATGTCCAACGCATTCATCGTCATCGGCTTGATTACGATTATGGTGCCCACCGCCCCAGCACCGCCGACAGCCTACATGTCGCAGCCGTCCGACTTCCTCCCCACCTACTTCCACCTCTGGTCGCTCGTGAATCGCTCCAAAGCCGTCGACGTTTCCTTTGTCGACATCCTCTCGCGCATGTCCCGCGATTACCTCACCTACCAGCACGTGCCCTTCACCGCCCACGGCATCTTCACACGAGAGCAGGCCAACCTCATCTTCACGGCCATCCTGCGCCTCACCGAGATCCCCGTCGGCCAGGCCAATTCGCCCTATGTCTCTACCCTCGACTACTCGTCTGGTCTGGCCGTGTTCCTCGACAAGGACCGGAAAAAGTACCCCGTCCCCTACATGGCCGCGCGCTGGATCGTGCACGCCCTGTCGCCACTGTGCCTGGACACGCAGGACGACGATGCCGGCGCGACGCCCGCGAGCAGCATCCTTACGGGCCTCGAGGGCTTCTTGGAGTCCATCGATACCTTCTTCCACCCCTCCAACCAGGGCGCCTGGACCAGCTTCCTCGCGCAGTTCACCCACTACTTGGTCGACATCTTTGTCAACCGCTGGAACCGCGAACAGAGCGGCGAACTCGACGTCCCCGTCAACCGCCGTCTGACGCCCGAGGTCAAGCGCCGCTTTGTCCTGGCGCTGCGCGACGTCACCTTCATGGGCTTGTTTGCCAAGAGCCAGAAAACGGCTGGCTACTATTACGTTAGCCTCCAGTCGCTCGCCTTCCTGGAGCCAGGCCTCATTCTGCCTGGCGCCCTGCAGCGCTTCTACCCCAGTCTGCAGGGGCTTGTGGAAGTGCATCGGACGACGGCCAGTCTGTGTGGACTCCAGGTGATTGCACACACCATGTCGCGTCTCAAGGGTTTCCGCGGCCACATCACCGCCCTGCTGGCGCTCGCCCTGCCCGGCATCGACGCCAACGATCTCGGCAAGACACAATTGACTCTAGCCTTTATCCAGACCGTCGCGTACAGCATACCCTTTGCGTCCCTCGTCAATGACAAGGACGCCGACAATGGCGTCTATGACACCGGCCTGGCCATGGAGTGGGTCCGCGGCGAGATGGAGCGCTTTGAGCGCGAGGGCCAGGATATCGAGCTCGACTACGACAAGGAGCTCACCGACGAGGAAGAAGCCCGCATCGTGCGCTCGTCCACGGCCGGCTTCGGCGAGTTCTTGAATTCTCTGCTGGGCAAGATTTTCACGCTGGTCGAGAACCTGCCGGACCTCTCGCACTTCCGCTCCGGTTCTCCGGAAGACCACGTGATCAACTCACTGCCGTCTGCCCTGACGCCCGTCTTCGCCGCCCTGTCGCCGGAGCTGTTCGATATGGCCGTCGAAAAGATTGCCGCCTTCGTCGCTTCGCACGTCGTGCACCAGGCCCGTGACTCTATGGCCTGGATCGTCAACGCTCTGTGTCGCGTCAACCCGGAGAAGACGCTGAAAGTGTTCATCCCCATGCTCATTGTCAACATCCGCAACGAGATTGACGACAACAGCGCCGCATCCGATCGCAGCAGCGGTGCCGATGTACTGCCGCGCGACCGTGCCCTGGTGTGGTACGTGAGCATCCTGAGTATGTGTGTTGTCCACGTCGGCAGCGAGGTGCTCAAGTACAAGAAGGAGCTGCTCGACATTGGCGAGTACATGCAGGACAAGTGTCGCGGTCTGGCTACCATTCATATCTCCAACTTTGTGCACCACCTCCTCATCAACCTGACGCACACCTACCCGATCGACAACCAAATGTTTGAACCCGACGTCATCAAGGGCGGCATTGGCCTGCAGCACTTTGGCTACATTACGGCCCCGTCCGACCTCACCATCAAGTGGTACCGCCCCGCGCAGCCCGAGGTCCAGTTTGCGGCGGAACTGTTCGAGTCCCAGGTCATCAGCGCCAAGGAGAAGATGGAGGCCTTGATGAGCGCCGATCCGCCTGTCAGTCGCAATGGCAAGAACAAGGAGTGGAGCGACGAGCTGACCCGCGCTCTGTCACGGATTCGTCAAGTCATCTCGGGCGTCTCGCCCCTCTTCGAGACAGCACGAGCGTCGACGACGACGACTGACGGCCGTGGCGGCCCGGCCAAGGACGACGACGTCGAGATGAAGGACGCCGCTGCACCCCCTGCGACGGCCATTTCGAGCATCGAAGGAAACGACGAGGACACGGCGATCGACGAGGACGTGGATCCGCTTGCCGAGGTGGCGTCCGACGACGACCTGAAGCGCGAGTTCTCGTACCCGTACGGCTACGTCCTCGACCGCAAGAGTGTGCTTTTTGAGCGCATCCACGAGCTCCGCGAAACGGTCGGCTACCTGCTCGCCCGGACGCACCGCTTCCTCGTCGCGTTCCAGGAAGACGACGTCGCTTGCTTTACTGAGCTGTACACCACGTACCGGACCTTCATTACGGATGTTGGCTTTGAGCGGACGTCACGCCCGCTCGACCGGCTGCTGCGCCTGTACCGCTCCGACATTGCGTCCTTCAAAATCAACGGCCTGCGCAAGGCGTATCCGCGGCCGCTGCTCGTCAAGCGCGCCGACGCGTACCAGCTGCAGCGCGTGAGGTACAACACGACCTACCGGCTGACCAGCCAACTGGACAAGCAGCTTATCAAGGACCTCGCCCAGTCCTGTACGTCTGTGTATGCTGATGTACGCCGTGCCGCCCAGTCGGCGCAGGAGTCGTCGCTCAAGGTGCTGATTGGCAGTCGCCCCGTGGTGATTCCCATTGTCTTGCGCACGCTCGAGGAGTCGCTGGACAACAGCGACCACGACCGGATCAAGGGTGCCATGTACACATTGCTGTTCACGTCGCTCATCAAGACGCTGATCCGTGACTGGCGGTTTGCCCCGACGCTGATCCGGCTCTATATCCGGTCGGCCGATGTCGACAAGGCGTCGATCCAGCAGATGGGTGCGAACGCGCTCTTTCCCTTGCTCGATTTTGGCAAGGCGTTTGAGCGCATGGTGATTGTCGACGAGGCGACCCTCGCCACCATCACGCCGGCCAGCAAGGACGACCTCGGGGACAGCGCCGAAAAGATCCAGAAGCGGCACGCGTTCATCTTGGAGCGGCGCCGCAAGGTCGAGCAGAAGAAGACCGAGCTCGGCCTCGAACTGATTGAGATTGCCGCCAGGTCCCACTGGAAGGTGGCCAGCCGCTGTGCCGTGTTCGCCAACAACCTGTGTCTGCGTTTCGACACGCTCGCGCCCGCCGCGTTCATTGAGCTCGCCGCCAACGGCGCCATCAGCCAGCATCCGACACTGCGGGCTGGCTACCAAAACGCGTTTGCGAACATTTTCATGTTCCTGGCGCTGCGCGCCTGCTACAAGAACGACTACCGCAACTACCTGCTCGACAACGAGCGGACGGACAACCGCCTCGAGATCCAGGTCCCGGCCACGGGCGGCGATGCGGCATGGACCAAGCAGTACCTCGACTCGTTTGCCATCCAGGCGCCGGAAGCCAATGGCCACGGCCCAGCGACCAACGGCGGCAGCAGCGGTGATGCAGACAGCACCTCGTACTTTGTTGACTCAGACTACCCTGGCTGGCTCGTCTGGGGCAAGTCGTTTACGGGTTACAACGCAGACCCGACCATTGTGGCGAACCGCTTCGACGCGGTCGGCACGGCGGCCCGTGAGCAGATTGGCACGATCCTGACCAAAGACTGGCTCAAGCAGTACTTTGACTACATGAAGCAGGAGCCCCGCGACGCCAACGCCGACCGCTTCAAGGTGCGCTACGTGTCGATGTTGTCGTACGTGTTTGAGCTCGTGCACAGCGGCGTGGCGGCCGTCACGTTTGACGAAGTCAAGGAGCTGGTCCGCGGTGTCTACGACGACGGCTCCGACCGCCACCAGCATCGGGCCACAGCGGAGATTGTGGCGGCGCTGTTGTCCGTCGGTCCGGACGAGCCCAAGGCGTACCGCGACCGTGCCTGGGAGTTTGCAGGGCCGCTTCTGCTCGACATCATCAACGACAAGCTGACGCCCGAGAACCTGCAATACTGGATGACGTGCGTGCACATGATTACGGGGATCAGGGACCCCCGGCGGGCACGCGAGCTGGTCCTGGGCCTGGGTTCGTTCCGGCTGGACATGACGTCCAATGCGGCGTTCAAGGAGTCGTCCAAGGTGACGCTGCTCGAGTTCTTGATTAGCGATGCGGGCTGGCACTTCCGCGGCGAGAAGCCAATTGTGTCGGACATGCTGGCGCACATCGACCACCCGTACAAGGCGGTGCGGGAGGCCATGGGTCGGGTGCTGGCGACCATTTTCCGCACGCGCTACCACGAGTCGTTCCCCAATGTGGCAGCCCTCCTCGAGCAGAACAAGGCTGCGTCGTCGGTGGGCATCCGCCCGTATCATGCGACGAGCGAATTCTCGGCAATTGTCACGGAGGTGTTCCAGCGGCTGGAGGCGTGGCGCCACGAGCGCGTGCCCGGTCAGCAAGAGCAGAGCAGCTACACCTCCGGATCGAAGACGGTGCTGACGTGGCTCGACTGGATGCTGTCGTCACAGGAGTGCACGGAGCTGGTGCAGTTTTTCCCGGAGCTGTTCATCGACCAGCTGCTTCACATGATGGACGTCAAGGAGGACCCGGAGCTCATGCGCCTGGCGTACCACGTGTACCGGCACCTGCCCAACGTCCCGGTGCGCGAGGGCGAGGACGACGCCTTTATTCGCAAGCTGATTGATGTCGGCCGCTCGGCGCCCAGCTGGCACCAGCGCCTCCGTGCGCTCATCAACATGCAGGTGGTCTACTTCCGGCGGCTGTTCTTGAGCCGCCCCGCCCAGCGCAAGTTGCTGTTTGACGCCGTCGGCGACATGCTGGCGGACGCACAGCTCGAGGTGCGCGACTCGGCGGCAGCCACGCTGGCCGGAATGATCCGGTGCTCGCCGGCGTCGATCCGCAACCCCATCATTCAGTCGCTGATGCGGCGGTTCAAGGAGCAGCTCGCGGCCAACCCCATGCCGAAGCGGAAGCGGTCCGTGGTCTCGGCGGTGGCGGGGGCCGAATCCGAGAGCGGACGCGAGACGCCCATTGACACGAAGCGCCAGGTCATTCGACGACACGCGGCCGTCTTGGGCCTGGGCGCACTGATCGAGGCGTTCCCGTACGCAACACCACCGCCGTCGTGGATGCCCGAGGTGCTGTCGCACCTGGCGACGCGGACGGCCAACGACCCCGGCGTGGTGGGCAACGCGACCAAGTCGATTCTGTCCGAGTTCAAGAAGACGCGGCAAGACACATGGATTGTGGACCAAACAGTACGTGCCTTTTGTTCAGAGCCTCTTCAGTCATTCTACCAATTGCTAACCATTTTTAGTACTTTACCCCCGAGCAACTGGAGGACCTCGAGGGCGTTTTGTGGAAGAGCTACTTTGCATAGAAGTGCTATTCTTGTCCCGTAGTTAATTTTGTCGTATTCGTCTGGGGCATAAGTTTCTTTGTGTTTGTTTCTGTTTATTTCTGTCTCTTTGTTTTGATTTTCTCCATTTTGAGTTACTGCCCCTATTTTTCTAGAGGAACCATTCACAAAACACAGTTTGCATGGGACAGAGGGAAACGATACGATAGACTGCGATTCAACCCTTGCATAATAGTCGTTTTGCTTTAGTTTTAATGTTTTCGCATTCAACAAATGTCCCGATGTTCTATTCCAAATTTGCTTTGAGAAATTGTTAGGCCCACTCTGGCGACTACGTCATTGTGCAGTTGTTGCCGTGGTGCTGGACGCAATTTTTAGCGTCTTCGGCAGCCCAACTTTAGCGTCCTCGGTCCATTTTTACAGGGGCGTCTCTGCAGACATTGCAACTCCGTCGAATCCTTCTCTTTCGGACCGTGAGGCCCATGATGTCAACGGTCGGCGTACATGGTATATGGCGAAATAAAAACCCTTGAGATTTTGCCATATCGTCTGATTTCGTAGGTTGGGCACCGTCCATCGCCTTGGTTCGCAGCGTAAGGCTTTGAGCTCTCAGGCGGCCGCAGGCACACTGCACCTCAACGACCCAGCGCCCCAAACCACCCGCTAAAATCAATACCTATACTAATCCTAAACCTATCGTCAGGCCTCCAGGCACGTCACCCGAATGGCATTCGCCACCGGTTCGGCAAGTCCCATGCCCCGTCCACTGTTTGGCCGCATGTGTGTTCTTTGTTTTGTTTTGGCCCCTTATCGCAACGACTTTGTGTGGGCAGCCTTTTGAAATGAGAGAGTGACACGGTTCGAACATGTTCGAGCATCAGCCACTCAGCTTGAGGCAGCCAATCGAAAGAGACTGCAAGCGTGACTGCGCCGCATCTGCGGTGCACATAGAGTCCACGAGGACGTCGTACAGGCGCCCTCCTTTCGATGTATTCGTGGCTGTTTAACACGCGCTGCGTGCGGTCTTTGTTGCATGGGTAGGAGGACATGGCCGGTGCTATGCACCTCTACTTGCAAACTGCTGCAACCAAAAAGCATGCTGCAGAAAACGACACAACAGCAGCACAGCGCTCCACCCACAACCTGCAGCCCACACGGCACACCCCTGCACCTTCCTCGTTCGCTCCAGTTGCCCTTCCCCTCTCTTGCGGCTGCCCCTCACTCTTGCCCGCCGTTGCAGTTCTTGCTTTGGGCTCTGCATCGCTCTTTCCGTGTCGTCATCGGACCAGTTTCTGGGCTGAAATGGCAACTGGGTACGTGTACGTCGTACGACTGCTCGACCACTTTTCTTCCAGCCCCTTTTCTTTCGTCCCCTCCCACTTTCGTCTCCGTGGGCCATCAGTGTTCTATTATTCTTCCACCTGTCAACAGCATCTTGGATTTGAGGCCATCGTTTACAGATCCTTTCCCAACTGGCCTGCATAACTGCTTCGTTTTCGTTCCCCTCTCGTGTGCTGGGCCGTCCACACCAACATTGCAGCTCACCTACTAGCGACGCACCTCAGCGCAAGCCTCGTGTCAGCCAAAGCGGTCCTAGAAGGACGGCTAACAAACAACATAGTAACCAATCCTTCGGTTCCCTTTTGAGTCCAACAGCCTTGGCCGGGTGAAGCTATCATCTGCATCTGCCTGTTTCGCTGCTTCATATACACGTCCCACAAACAACCGTGCCACACGACAGTCGTCATGTCGCGGGACCTCGATCGTCGTGATTTCGAACGCGACCGTGTCGTCTACGAACGCGACCGCGACCGCCGGCGCGACGACCGGATCCGCTACGAGAAGGACGACGAGTACCTCGCCTACGACCGCCGCCCTGCTCCGGCGCCGACTCGTCTTCGTGAGCGCTCACCACCCGGTCGCCGTGAAGAAGTTATTACCCAGCGCGAGCGCCGCTACATTGACGACGACCGCGACGATGACAGCTTGATTCTGCCCGCCTCGGCACGCCGCCGCCCGGCCCCACCGGCCGTGATCCCCGACGACTTTGAACGGCGCGAACGGGTCCGCATCCGTGACGCCGAGGACAGCATTGTCGGCAGCAGCGGACCGCCGCCACCACGCCCGGGGCGTTTGATCCGTCGCCAGTCGAGCGTCGAAACGTTTGATCGCCGCCCGGCCCGCCGCAACTACGACCTGGACCGCGTCGACGCGTACGACCGCCGCCCGCCCGTCAACGTGCCCATTCCGCTGCCCATCCGCCGGCGCCGGGACAGCTCGGCCGAGCGACGGCAGCAGGAGTACGAGCGCGACCGGGAGCACTACGAGAGAGACCGTGAGCGGGAGCGTGACCGCCAGCGTAGTCGCGAGCGTGAGCGGACCGAGATTGAAGAGATTCGCATCGAGCCAGGTCGCCTCGAGGTGGACGACATCGACATTGAACGCCGCCGGCGTCGGGGGTCGTTTGAGCGGCACGAGCGAGACTTTGAGCTGGAACGCGCGCGCGGCCACGACGCCATCCGCGAGCACGACCGCCTTGTCGAGGAACGCATCGTCAACGGGCGGCGTAGCGGGGCCGTCCTCGAGGCGAGGATGTCTAGGCCTCGGTCGCCGTCGGTGTCATCGCAAGGATCCATCTCTGTGACGTCTGTGCGGTCGCAGTCGAGCGATGGCGTGACACTGCGGAGCGAGGGCAGCCGGAGTGGGCGCGCGCCGAAGAGCGAGTACCCCAAGAAGGGCAAGACACGGATGCCGGCGCGTCTGGTGTCGGAGAAAGTCCTCATCGACCTCGGCTATCCATTTATCAAAGAGGTGCGTCCTTTTTATATTTCTTAGTTTTTGGTCTTCGAGGAATTCTGTACATTCTACCGAAGGGATCCTATACGTGCCATACTATGGTCAACGGGAACTAACATTCAACTCTTTACAGGGCAACACCCTGGTCGTCCAGGTGGCTCTCGGCCAGGACAACATTGATGACGTCCTCAAGCTGAGCCGCGATTACAAGAAGAGTGAGTCTCATACCGATCATGCCTTGTTTCATATCCCTGTCTATTTTTTATTTCGTCAATGATTATCCACCTGGCCATCCACTAACACGCTTCCAGACGAAGTAGACATCGTCGAGACCAAGAAGACAAAGGTCAAGACATCGAGCGGCACCGTTGTCGAAGAAGAACGCCGCCGTGAAGAGGTGGTGATGGCGCCGGAGCCCCCACCCATGCAACAATACCAACCGCCTCCACTACCTCCACAACAACCGCAGGTGTACCAGCCACAGCAGGTGTACTACACGGCACCGCCGCCGCCTGCGGTCCAGTACGCATCCGCCCCTGTCGTCGTCCCAGCACCCGATCCCGTCGAACGCTCATCGGCCTACGGAACAACCAACATCCACATTCGCGACGTCTCACCTGCCCGCAGCTATGCAGGCCCCTCGATGAACGAGACGTCAGTCGCCTTGGTCCGGACCAGGTCCCGGTCGCGCCCTCGTGACCCCAGAGCATTGGCGTTGGCGCCCGTCGTCTACGATGCCGGCAGCCCGGCCGTCGAGGTCGCTGAAGAGCCTCTGGCCGTCGCTATTGTCGATAACCGCCACCGCAGCAAGAGCCGCCATCGCCATCGCCACTCGCACTCCAGACACCGCCGTGCACGGTCGCATTCGCACGGCGACGGCGCCCTATACGCGCACTTCCATGGCCGCCGCGACCGTGACCACGACGACCGTTACTACGACGTCACCGTCGACGACCGCTACTACCGCGAGGAGCGCGACTACTACGAGCCCGTGTCGTCCTCGAATCGTGACCTCGTCCGCGCCGAGCGCCTGAGCACGGGCGAGCTGGTGCTGTACGAGGAGCAGGTCGAGCGTTTCGAGGAGCCGCGGAACGGCGTGCGCATCGAAAAGGACAAGAAAGGTAGGATGGCCATCAGCGTGCCCAAGTATCGATAAAAGGTGAAAAGGTCCGCTGTCCTTTTTCCTCGTCTGACATCGTCCAACGGGCCCAAGAATCCACAGCTAACACATCCAGGTCCACCGCCGAAGCTGATGCGGGCCATGCTGGCCACGCTGACGTAATCGAGGCTATGTACGTCGTAATGGGAATTGTTCCGGTACACGTTTGGGAATGCATGGTTTGTTTCTACTGGAGATGGACGACAGACAGGATTTGGAAACGAATATTGGGATACTCGGATTGGCTGATGTGTTTCTTGGACACGATTTTGGGCGGATCTTTGCTTTGGAGCGGAAGACCTGGCCTCTTGTGTTTCTTTGGGTATGGCCCTAATGACGAAATGACCATTTCACGTTGATTCCCTTCTTCTCTTGCCTCGCTATTTCACAATACATTGTCCGTTATTGTCATTGCTTTGTCTCCATGTTCTCTTTACCCTTCGAAATTGGCGACTCCGTCCACCCGTTTTTGTCTGCTTTGAGCCTTCACGTGACACTAGCGGACAAGAAACCTTGTCAATGATTCCACACAGTGATCGCCGAGCACCCCGCAACGCCCCTAAAGCTGAGGTGGAAGGCCAGCGGTTTTAGCGGTTTCTGGGGTTCACATGCTCCTGCTTCTCTCCCAACGTGTAAGTTGCCTCTGGAGACGCCGAATTGGAGGCATTCCAACAAAACACACAACACTTGGTCGCGTAGAGTCTGCCACTGTATTTTTTTCTCAGTTTTTCAGTCTTTTCTTGCATCCCTTCATATCGTTTTGGCCTTTTGTATCTTGCGTCTCTTCCACCCATCTTGGACGACCCGGTTACCTTTCAGGAACCGGGCGGCAGAACGATTGCGACGATATCTACCGGCTCGCTTTTGTTTTGCGCGGCACAATCTATTTCAATATCGGCAAGCGAATCCACTTCAACCGAAGGCTACAATTGCTGCCAAAGGCATCTCGCAACCAAAGATGACCGCGGGAGAGGCTGCTCCGGCTCCTGCTACTGCCGCAGGAGGAAGCGGCTTGGGGCCGGGGACTGGCAAAGCGTCGTACGTGCCGCCGCTGTACCTGCCTTGGGTGCCCGCTGCCGTCATGGTCGTGGTTGTTGTTGCCTTTTTCACGCATCGACGGAGGAGCATAAGGAGCTCACATAGTCTCGGGTGGGCTGATCAAAAGAGCGAGAGCTTGCTGCCGTCCTTTCTCTCCTCCTTTTCGACAAGGCGACATCCACAGCGACCATCGTCGTCACCACAAGCATCGTCATCCTTTATCTCATCACTAGTAGCAGCCGTCGCGTACTTTGCTGCCGCTGTAGCCATAGTCGTCCTTGTCCTCGCAGCCATGCACTCGCTGCGTCAGTTTGCGGCACACGCCGCGGTTGCGTCGTCCGTCGCCGGCGGCCTCGCCTTTGGAGCGTCGGCCCCAGCATCTTGGTCTGGCTCGGCTCTGCAGGCCTCGACTTGCGACGCCACAAGTCAATGGCCCGGCTGGGAAGGCATACAATATGCATTTATCTTGTAAGTCAGTCGTCCTTCAGACACCCATGGTCTACCCTCCACCAACACCCATGTCTCCTCCAGTGGCGACAGCTACACGCAGACCGGCTTCAACTACTCCATCACGCCCACGCCGTCCATTGGCAATCCGTTGGGAAACCCGCCGTACCCGGGATGGACGTCATCTAATGGACCCAACTGGGTCGGCTTTCTCACCACCAAGTACAACGCCTCGCGGCTGCGGACGTACAACCTGGCGTACGGTGGTGCGACGGTTGACAGCGACATTGTCCAGCCCTACAGGCCCACTGTGTTGTCCATGAAGGACCAGGTCCACAGCGAGTTCTTGCCGGGCTACACCAACCATGGCAATAGCGACACGGACGTCAGTGAGACCCATCCGTCGGCACCCAACGCACCCGCGTGGCAGGGCAACGATACGGTTTTCGCCATCTGGATCGGCATCAACGACGTTGGCAACTCGTACTACCACGGCGTCGACGGTGTCAACGGCACGACAGAGATCAACAGGCGCATCTTTGAAGTGTACGGCGACATGGTCGGGATGCTCTACAATGCGGGCGGCCGCAACTTTGTGTTCCTGACGGTCCCGCCTGTCGACCGCAGTCCGCTCACAGCGGCCGGCGGCGACGCTGCTGCCCAGGCCTTGGAAAAGGCCGACATTGCCGCATTCAACAGCCTGCTGAAAGACGGTCTCGCCGCCGACCTCAAGTCGCAGCATGCCGACCACGCCAATGTCTGGGTGGTGGACACGGGCCTGGTCTTCCATGCGGCCATGGACGACCCGTCCTCTTTCCCGCAGACGGCCGGCCTCAAGAACACAACGTCGTTTTGTGCAGCATACGGAAAGTAGGTCCATGTCGTCCCACCCTCCTCACCCTCGTTCATGACACAGAATGTACAATACTAAAACCGAATGTCAGCGGCACGCCGGAGCCTGACACGCTCATTGCATCGTGCGGCGTCCCCGTCAACCAGTACTTTTGGCTGAACAACCTCCACCCGACGTACCCGATTCATGATGTGGTGGCCGAGCAGGTATCCAAGGCGCTCACGGCCGGCCCAAATGTGTGCGCCAGCGCAGGGAGCGCCACCAAGGACATCAGCAAGTAGGTACTGTTGTTTTGGATCCTTGGAATCATTGCCGTTATTGTGTTGTGACGACCCAGAACGAGTGTTTCCATGGCGTCTGTGATTTTGAATAGGCAATTCGATTTGTATTTCTACTGAGCCACTGTTTCTGTTTGCCTTGGACAATGATATGTCTTGCCAAACTCCTTACTTTGCTGTTTCGTGTGAAGCTTGTCCCCGACCATGTTGTACATAATAGTATAAAGGGTAAGACGATGTAAATATACGTAGAGATATGTATTTTGTATTAATTTAGTTCATTTGGGTATCCTGATTTCCTTCTTTAAAAAACAAAAACGAGATACATATACGTATTTGACAGCAAAATATATTCAAAACTCGAGACACTCCATATTCTTGATGACTCTCTATACTAGTGAACGTTCCGTTCCCTTGTCAATTGAGACGTCGTGATCACGACATGTATCATGCTGCTTTGTCTATTTTATTTTATCATTTTATTTATTTCAGAATGACCCGGCTGATATTTTTTTTTTTTTTTAAAAAAACAACAACCACCTTCATATAATTGCAGGGGGTTACCTTTGGTCTTTCTTGATCTCTTCACTGTCTTAGAAATTTAATTCCACCTCTTGTTCCTCGCCATTATGTAGTCGGCAGAAATGCAGGAGGTTGAGTGCCAAAGGTGTGGCTAACGTGTGGCTTGCACAACCTGGCCAGGTTCAAACAAGCCCACAGAGGCCGTCATCGTTGGGCTGTAAAACAGCGCGCCCCCCCATCAGGTCCAGGCGCAACTGTCCAGGCGTGTAATATACGGAGTCTACAGGCCTCATTGGGCAGGAGCCATTGAGGAGCGCACTGGATGCGACGGTACCAGCGCTAGCAAAACTACAGGGAAGGCACACAATTTCCTCCACTCCTTTACACCCCAGTCGCTCCTGCTAGTCTGTGTCTTGCCAGAATTGTGCCTGGCGCTTGCCCATTGTCGCGATCTGACTTCCGTAAAATTAAGCTTCCTTTTTACCTTTTTACCCTTTTCTCTCTTTGACCTTGTTTTTTGCAGTCTGCGACACGCGTTCTCTCCACGACACGCCCACTCCTTTGCGTGCGTCTTGAGACTGTGTTTGTCTGCAGCATATCGTTCCCTCAATTGCCTGCAACAATGTCCGCGGCCACCGAATACTAGGATCTCGAGAGGCCCTGCGTTCTCTGTTTTTGGCGACATTTGGAAAAGGCGCAATTCAAACAACTCGATCAAAGTCGACGACACTCCTTCGTAACGACACTCCCTCGACGAGATTTCTGTTCTTTTTCTACCGGCCTGTTTGCGAACGGCGCCTCACACTTCCTTCTAGTCGATCGACCCGTTATTCGCATCTCCTTCTGACCGGGTTTCACGCTCTCTTCCCGCTTCCTTGTTTCGAACTGTTTTTGTCACTCTTTTCACCCGCTTTTCCTGATCCAACCGGATTCTGTGTCGATATCCTTCTCTTCGTCATCCACTCCGATAGTCTTTCTTTCCCTTCTTGGCGCATCACCTCGACAACCCTCCCCACATCCACAGCTACCACACCTACCATGATCTCTTCAATACGCACCTGGGCCTCGGTTCTCACGGCCGCTATTGCCGCCTCTGCTGCCACGTCGTCGGTCCCTGTCACACCGCATGCCAGCTATTCTTCGTCCATTGGCGTCCTCGGCTGCAAGGTCAACACCAACCGCATTGCCTACTGGCCCATGGCCGTCGACTGCGACAACATTTGCGTCTCGCTCTCGTACCAAGGCCGCCAGGTGTATTTGTTGCGTGTGGACCAGTCAGGCGGTGCCCACGATGTCAGCTACGACGCCTGGAACTATTTAATCACCGGCAAGTCGGCAACGGCGGACCCCACGGCCGGCGGCGCAGTCAGCATGGACACGGAGAACGTCGACGCGTCCAAGTGCGCGGGGCTCATCAACACGTCGGGGTCCAAGCTGCCGCTGAGCGCCTCCAACAGCATGAATTTCCTAAACAGCTGCCTCGAGAAGCAGGCTGCGGGCACCGCCAACTGGGTCGCCAGCAACTACGTGCTGTACAACATCCTGGACCCCATCTGCACCTACGGGTTCAACGAGGTGTGCACGCTGACAAACTGGCCCGACCAGAACCAGGCGACGTGCCCGGACATGCTGGGCGACCCCGTCTCCCTGACGAGCCAGCCCGTCTACAACATTGAGTACCCGACGGGGAAAAAGGTGCTCGCGGGCTCGTCGGCGGCGGCGTCGTCGTCTGGTGTGACGCCAAACACGGCCAATGCAGCCTCGTCGGCTGGCTGCACCAACATCTTCCAGTGCCATCCGCTGCTGGTCTGGGCCGTCGGCCTGTGTGCCGTGCTGCACTCGTTCGTCGGCAGTTTATAGCCTTTTTGGCTGATGTCATGTTTCGATGCTTTTCGTTTTTCGTCTTGCGGTCATTTATTATTTCAGCTTGCGTTTTGGATATCCCCTATTGTTCTTCTCCTTTCACTTCTTTCACTCTTTCAGCTTCTTTCTTCTTTTCTTTTGGTCTCTCATACTGGCTACCATCTGTCTTGCACAATATTGCATTGGGCCATCTTTGTATACTTACTGCATAATTTTCAGGATACAAAGCGATCCTCTGGTACATAATCTCAAGATCATACCTTTTCGATTGAAGCACTGCAAGTCGATTGCATTCTCAACCAACATAGCATTAAAGTGCAACCGACAGCGTTCCCCAAGTCTCATTTGGTCCCTGTTGTCTCAGTGTCTTATCGGACTCTGCGTCAAACACTCTACGTGGATTTACACTCTATGCGCCACGTTGTCTCTCGCTTCTGTGCCTGAAATTCCAAGACTGAGCAACCTGTCTCTGTCGTTGCAGAACTTAAATCAAACACGAAGCGCGGAGTATTTTTATCACATACTTGGACTGACATACTGACACAACCCCAGCGGTGTTAATGATACTCCACGCCTTACAAGTGTCGGATCGAACTTTTAGCTCCGAATCCTACTTGTTGGGCTTCGAGGTAGCGACATTCTGCGTGGTAATCCCGCCATTCTGGGGCCAAGCTACAAAACCGGCACCTTTTCCAAACACAGTCCTTCGATTCACGACACAACACGCATACGTCGACAATGGCCTTTCGGGAAATTCCCACGATCGACCTGGCATGGGCCGACGACCCGGCCCGCCGACCGGAGCTACTCGCCGGACTGCGGCATGCGCTTGTCGATGTCGGCTTTTTATATGTCGCCCGCCACGGCGTGCCGGACCAGATCGTGGACGACATGGTGAAGGTGTTGCCGGTCCTGTTCGCCCTGCCCGACGAGGCCAAAGACGCCATCAACTTGCGCAATTCTCCGCACTTTCTGGGCTACAGTGCGACCGGCGCAGAAACGACGGCGGGCCAGGCGGACCGACGCGAGCAGGTGGAGTTTGCGACGGAGCTTACGGCGAACTGGACCCCGGATAAGCCCGTGTACGAACGCTTGCGGGGTCCGAACCAGTGGCCCCAAGCAGGGGCGGTGACCGTGCCCGGGACCGACCGCGACATTCGCACCGTCGTGGAGTCATACCTAGATGCGCTAACGGCGTTGGGCGAGCGCTTTTTGCAGCTCGTCGCCGAGGCGCTGGATCTCCCACCAGACGCCCTCCAGCCGTTTCTGTCCGACCAGCACCGCCTCAAGCTGGTGCGGTACCCCGGGCTGGAGGGTGATGACGGCGTCCGAAGCAAAATAAAAACCAAGGTCACGGGCGGCGTCCAGGGCGTCGGCCCGCACAAGGACTCGTCGGGCTGGTGGACGTTTCTCCTGCAAGCCAGTCCGCCGCCCGTCGGTGGGCTCCAAGCGCTCAACCGCGCCGGCCAGTGGATCGACGTGCCCGCCGTGCCGGGCACGTTTGTGGTCAACATTGGCCAGGCCTTTGAGGTGGTGACGCACGGCGTGTGTCCGGCCACGACGCACCGCGTCGACGTGCGGCCGGGCGCGCCGGAACGGTTCAGTGTGCCCTTTTTCCAGGGCGTGCGGCGGGACTTGACCAAGGCAGACGCGCTGGCGCTGCGGACGCACTTTGAGACCACGTTTCCGGCACGGGTTTTGGACGCCGAGGCGGCTGCACCGGCTGGGACGGCCGTGACGGCCGAGTCGGCGGAGGGTCGGCAGATTGACTCTGCGTTTTTACGTGGCCGCTACGACACCTGGGGCGAGTCACAGCTGCGGACCAAAGTCCGTAGCCACCGCGACGTGGGCCAGCGATTTTATGCAGATGTGTACGACAAGTACATTCACGACGAGGGCGTCGAGGCAGACGCGAAAGGAAACGGACGTTTAAGACTTAGGAATGGGTCGTAGCTGTATTCAACTAGGAAGGAAGCCATCGTCAAGAGGAGCATAGCTTTGGTTGCGACAGAAATGAGACAAATTAAAGCAGACAAATGCGGACCAACATGAGACTAAAATAAGCCAAATAAGGCTATGAAAACACCAAAGAACAAGAAATCACAGTAAAGCGTAAGAAATGTTTGTGGAAATGTGAAATGTGAACGCATAAGACAAAGTACTTGGTCTTACCGGATGACCTGGGTATCGAAGACATTTTGCAAAACAGCAAACTGGTACAAAGCTTAGCAAATCAACTTGCAAACAGACTCATGTCTGGCATTTTGTATATACAAGAGACGGATGTCTGTGGAATATTCGTTAGTCCGGATTGCAATAGATATGTTCCCGTGCTCACCGGTGTGACCGCAGCGGAAAATGATTTCGTAGTGTTGTGTGGTGTCGTGGTGTCGAGCGTGAAATAACTTTTTTTTTTTTGCGCGTGTGAACATCAGAGACGAAATTCACTCCTCCTCGGACTCATACGGTGAGCTTTCGTGAGAGACATTCTCTGCCAAGAGAGGTGGTGTGGGTGGCGTGGTTGGCTCTACGTGCGATACGGCAAACCCTGACAAGTCGCTCTCTAGGCATGACATTTGCTTTTATGGAGTTAGCGGTGTACGGTAAAAGAACACCGCAAGATCCGCCTGCTGAGATGGGGAAACTTACAGTCGTTTGATGAGCCCGAGAATTCCTTCTGCTGTCTCAGGAGCCTTTCCGCCCCGTAGTCCACCAATGTCGGTGTCGTGAGACGCGAACTTGTCTTCCAAACGTAGGCTTGCCATATAGGTCCGCTCCCACGATTTGCGCATCTTAACTAGCCAACACTCCCAGGCCCAACCAAACGGAGAGAACACTGCATTGTTGCTGCCCAGGCCATTGTCGATCGCCGCCTTTTGCACACGTTGACGTGTGACCCGGCGCACCTCCTGGAGCAGGACTTGGTCCTCGAACGGACAGCGAGGGTTCAGGTCCAGGATCTCGTTGTAGTACCTGCAAAACAGATGGGACAGGTACAGAACATCGTAGACGCAGTAACAAACGAGGCCGCGGGTGTTGTCGTTCGGATCGAGTGGGCCCTCGGAAAATTCGTTGGCCTTGGGGTTTGACCGGGCGGCGTTGCGGAAATGGCACCGCATACGTTGCTTCTGTACGGAAAAGCGTCCATATGCGGCCGAGCTGATTTGGAACTTGCGCAGGCGATGGGTAATCCTATCACGCGCCTTGCCGAGTTGGATCTGCTCAGCTGGCCCGCTTGGCCCGGCCTGGTCAGATGGTTCAGACGGTTCAGGCTGTGCAAGCCGCTCCGTCTGGCGGTACTTGCCTCGCAGATTCTCTCTGAGAATGTTGACTAGGCTCATGAGCCTGTAGTGGTCGTGAAACTGATGACGGCTTTTGACGGCCTCTGCGTCTGGATCCGTCCTCCCTCGCTCTGTCTTTGCAATTTCTCGGCTAGGCGCCAGGACGGCCTCGCACAACTGTATGTCAAAGAGGCCGCGGAACTCAACGTTGCTGGGAGCCTGTAGGGTCGTGCATTCACCAAGCGGTGGCTGCGAATCACCTGCCTTGGGTACTGCGCTCGTCGTGCTCAGCGTTCCCGCCGCCATCGGCTTCTTGCCCTCCGCTTTGGTCATTGTCCTCTCCCTTTCCTCGTCCGCCATTTCCGCTGCCATTTCCGCTGCCTTTGTTTCCGTTACCTCCTCTTCCCTGCAGTCACGTGTCGAGCCTGGACCGTCGTCCTGTTCGTCCGCGTGGTTATAGCGATCAAAGCGGATGCCGTACACCTTATCGAGGCTGACGGCCGGCATGTGCGGCGCAAACATCAGCTTGGCCTGCCGGCCGTCCTCCATAATGTGGCGCAGTGACATGTTGCTGTGGCCCTCCGGGTGCGTGTCAAACGCCGCGGCACGCAGCGTCTTCACGTCAATGACGCGCGGCTGGCAGGCGGCGAAGAGCTCGGGTGTGAGGTAGGGCTGCAAAGCAGTACCCCGCGCCCGGTTGGTGTTGCCCAGCTTGGTCCGGTTGTTGGCGATCAGGATCGGGTCGTAGCCCGGCCCGTTCAGACGCAGCTGCAGCTTGACGTCGGCCTTGACGGTCATGGCGCAGATGTTGTCGTTGGCGCTGCCGACCATGACGCCCTGGAAGCCGAGAGAGTAGACGTAGCCGAGCTCGGGCTGGCAGTGCAGGAGATCCGCGAGGTACGTCTTGAGAGCGTCCTCGGTGTCAATGACCGCGTTGCTGTCAATGGGGACCCCGTCGTCCTCGGCGGCGGCCTTGACGGCGAACTGCAGCCCCCTATTTTCTGGCAGCCTTTCGTTGTCCTTTGACTTGTTCCTGTAGACAGGCTTTTTCTCGCCCTGACAACTTTTCTTGCCAGTGCTGCGGCGGCTGGGACCGCCCTCGTTCGGCGGATGGCCTTGTCCTTGGCGTTGATACCGGCCCAGGTTGGCCTGATGCTCCGTTTGCTGTTGCGGCAAGGGACCCGGGAGCATTGGCATGTATGCGTTCTCGCCGTACACAGTGAACGGCGCCGCCTGGGGTGCACTATGAACGTAGGAGTCCATCGACGGACCCAGTGCCGGACCGTGACGCAGGGGTTGAGGCAGTCTAAATGGTATGTCTGGAGGACCCCAAGCTTGGGGCGGCGGTGGTATGGGTTGCGGCGATGGATGGTACATGGGCCCCAGCATTGGGGGCATCTGTTGGTTGTAGATGCAACCGTGTGACGAGACCATACTGCCCATGGAATTTCCGTTGTGGTGGTCCATTGGCGGTGCAACTCCGTATGGTTGGATTTGGAAATTGTGCCGGTCGTTGTTGCCATTATTGTAGTTATTATGTCGGTCGTCATTGCCATTGTAGCCATGGTAACCATTGTGACCAATGTGACCATTTTGATCATTGGCACAATTTAAGCCGTTGTTGACGTTGTTAGAGCTGCTGCCATTGTTGTAGTCATTTCCGTTTTTTTGGGAGTTCCTTCCCGAAGTGGGGTGAATACGGTTGCGGCTGCCGTTCCGGGCTTGGATGCCGCCATTCGTGAAGTAGGAGTTGTCATAACTGGTCCGTCTGCGGTTTCCATTTTCGGTGTCGAAGCGCCCATTGTTGGCAGGGGCCCCGCCGTGCAGATAGCCGTTGTGGTACATATTTGTGCCGGAGATGGTAATGCTGACACCGCTGCAAGACCTTCTGACGAAGATGACAATTTGATGGATCCGACGATATCTCCTCCAAAATCGACTAGATTTGACGTTGCGTCGCTAGTTTTGCAGAATTTGGCCGAGTTGAGAGGTGTTATGAAAGTGATAGGGGGCTCGTTTTGAGTTGAGCCTTATTTCGATATGGAGCGCAGTATCGCCCTCTGTTGAATATAGAGACAGAAAAACGAAGGATACGATTTGTGTGAGGCTAGCGTCAGTTTTCGAACAATGAACGGCATTCGTTCTGCGATTTTTGATGCGGATGTTGTTGGAGAATATAGAATAGTTACACTGGAAAGATGCAAAGAGGAATAAGATTTAGAAATAAATGGGAGGGTTAGTGACACTGGAAGATGCAAAGATGAAATAAGGTTCAGCAAACTATATTTGGCATAGCATCTTCCCTCTCTCCGTTGTTCTAATTTCTCCTTAGATATACGTATGTCATCAATATCTCGAGAGAGTTTTGCGGCCTATCGTTTTTGTGATCGGAGTGTCAGTTGCTCTCCAGACTACAGTCTACGTTACAAAGCTCCCGTCGACCGGCTGACATACAAAAGCCTTACGTAGTCCCAACAACAAAACGAGTATGTATGAGAGGCGAACTGGTAGACTGCGGTTCCTGGCGGTGCGTCGTTCGATCGAAATAAACTGCACATCTACCACTTGCCTCGATGTGCTGGGTGAAGACGAGGAGCGCGAATTCTAACCCGAGGTTTAGGACACGGAATAAGATGTACTTTTCATCGAGGCCGGCAATGGTGCATATGTTGGCTGGACGAGAAGTCATTATGGTGGTTTTGCTGTGACTTTTGCAGATTGTGTATTCAAACGTCCATTTCGGAGACGATGTTTCGGTGGTTTACATTCATGATGACTTTGCAGAGAGCAGCACCTTCAGGCTGGAAAATACACCTAAATTGAATTTCAAACATTCTAGAGGATGGAAAGCCGTCGTGGCAAGGGTACAAAATTGTTTTCTTGAAGTTGAGGTATTCTGCTGTTGATGTTGTTGGCATTTCTTCTTCATCACACTTTGTCCGCTTCCCATTTGTGTTAGTGCCTCCTTTGTGTTTACTTGGCAAAGGAAATTTAAGTTCTGCTTCGTAGTCCGAATCGGGGCGCATTTTAAAATGCGCCCCGATTCGGACTAGACTACCTTGTTAACTTTAAATTTATACGAGGCAGTGTGCCCACCATTACTATATCGGAAGTTGGTAGACTTACATTGTTCGAAATGTGTTTATTATGTTTAGGTTAGTCTTGGAAGCGTAAGGGTCTTCTTATCTCGTTTCTTCTTTTTAAAGACCGTGCTTGTTATGAGGTTGTGGATAGGTAGTCACTGATAAGGGGGGTTAAGTAAAAGTATTAAGTACGAGGGCGAAGGAGGGATTCGATTCGTGACAAGACTAAGTAAGTCTTGCCCTTCCATCGTCCTCTCGAAGAGAAGATGGGAGGGTCGTTACTTATTAAAGAGTTTTAACATGGTCTGTGCGTGCGACTAGCCCGCGCGTTGACGGCGCCCTTGGCGCGCCACCTGTCAACGGCTGGCAGGCTGCTCTAAACAGGCGACATGGCTGTTTACTTGGGACAGGTGAACGATCGTAACAGTGCTCTACTTTCTCCTCCCCCCTCCCTTATACCTACCCTTCTCAATCAAGCTTCGAACATCCGTAAAATAGTTAATTTCACTATTAAAAGGGTAAGGCGAAAAAGAGAATAATTAAGGATAGGGTGGAATATAAACTAGCCTTTATATAAAAAATTAAACCCATCCCCTTACGGCTAGTGAACGAAGATATTTAACTACCCTGTTTCTTACTATAAGAGCACGTTTCCTTAACGAGCCATATTATATAACTTATCGAACATCTACCAGGTATCTATAAAGTCTATACCGATAGACTAGTCGCCGTGACCTTCTCACGTTTAAGACCCCTTCACGGTATTAGAACTCCCCTTTAAGATATAAAAAGGGCAGACCTTAAACAAACTTAGTGGCCAAGGCACGATGATATAAGAATACACGGCGAGTTAGATGCAAAGCGGCGGTTCTAAATAACCATTTGTAAAAATACGGTCTAGGCCGCGAAGATTGGATGTCTTAAGGTTCTTCTCCTTACCTCGTTCGCCGAAAAAAAAGTCGAAGGGGTATCATTGTACGGAGTAGATCAGGAACAGATTGGCAGACGAGGTCATTTCCGTGACAGATTTGATGCACAAGTTTCTGTAAGATTACGTGTTACTGGCTTGTAGTAGGGGGTTTTCCCTGTTCTAGCGCCATGTGGATTTTTGCCGCGGGTACTTTGAACTAGGTGAGTATTGTGCGGAAGAGAGACGGAAGAGAGAGGTACCTCGCCGTCAACAATACTTTCGACTCATTGAGCTTCCTACTTTTACAAATCTAGTTATGTAAAAATAATAGTTCCAAATGTGTTTCCTTGCCACTTCCTGTTCTACACAAAGCCTTCATCGTTGACAGTCTTGACTATCCTATGAGTTGTTGTTATGAACATATCTCTTTCGTTTGAGCTGGATCAAATTAGGGACTCTAGCACTGGCTTGTCTATGCAGCGCCAACCATGATCTTCTCCAAACCACCGGGACTGGCCAGTTTCATGGGAAGATCAGACGTTTATTGGGATGTAGAGCAGTGGGACTGTGCCACCAATCTTTGACACGTTCGAGTTGTTCGGAGATATGAAAAAATTACAACGGGAACATCACCTAATATAGGTAGTCCTTCACCTTGAGGACCCCAGAGACGAACGTTGTACATGGGCACACAGGGAGGAAGAAAACTAGATATTACATATACACAGGTGCAAGCAATGTTAGTCATAAAATACCGACATGGAGTAATCCGCACTAAAATGGTAATCTGAAGCGACGGCGTACATTCGTCCGTTGCCTTGATGGCTGATGGTATGATGTTAGTGGAACGGTTGTATTTCGTAGAGGCAAAAGTGTTTTGCTCCGCTCCCGCCCACTTCGCCCTGCTGTCGATTTGGCTCTTTGGTTTTCATCTTGGAGGAGAGTGAACTATACGATGAAAGGCCACCGTAACCAACTGCAATTTACCTGGGCATCTGAATGTCATAATCGTAGAGAGGAGATGCTGCCCCGCCCAGTCTATGCCGAGAAGTTCATCTGCCATATGGGAATTTGTGCCGCATGACAATCAGTCTTTGGGTGCAAGTCTATCTCGTAGGCGTGGGGAAAGAACCAGAAGAACGAGAGCTGTCTAGGAAAGCATAGACTTAGGGATATGTCATTCTTACACAACTATTAAAATAGATACGCTCGAACGATCCAGTAGTGATGGACTCTTGGTGCCGTTCATCGTTCCACGCTCCCATTGGTCCTAGTTCCACGCTCTTGTCGCACGAGAATTTAAAGATTCGATGCCAAAGTGCAACTAAGCACATATAATTTTCCATACATTACCTTTGCCGCGGCAAGAAAACACGTACTCCGTTCGAAGGCGACTGCTTCGATGTGTGTCGCCTTGATTTTGGCTTGGTTCCATGTACTTTCCCCCCAGATTAACATGCCAGGCGATCTCCCCGCCATGCAGCTGCTATCGATAATAGCACAATTTAGCCAATGAGCGACCGCTGCGCGGCCTCTCAACGGCAGTTCAGTGGGCACTACAGCGCTTGCGGAACTGATGGCAGCTTCTTTTAGGCGACACGGGTGACGCCCGACACCCCAGAAAATTGGGGGAAATAGTGGGGCAGTGCATCTGTGCTCCGTTTAGAGATCACGACGGCCAAAAGAGTCATCCGGAGGGAACGTCTCGTGGATCACAGCGTTGCCCATCACGACGTTCTTGACATACGAGGGACGTGTAGGAGGGCATATAAAATCGACCAAGGTAGAGACCGACGGCGCATCGTAGCAGCACGCATCGTCACACACCGTGGCAAGTCTCCAACCACTTTTTTCCGCCCCCTTTATCAATCCTTTTCAGTCTTTTTCGACAATCGTTGCGCCATGGCTGATGCTCACATCCCTTCGGGCCCGGTGGATACGGTCCCCGAGAACCTGAAAGCGCGCATCAAGGCCTCGTATGATGCGATCGCGCCTGTCTACAACAAGTGGACCGTGGACCACTCGCCGGTGCGCGTCGCGTACCTCGACCAGGTGACAACCAAGCTGCGGCCCGCAGGCTCGACGGACAAGACACCCCTGCGCGTGCTCGAGCTCGGCTGCGGCGCCGGACGCCCTGTCACCGAGAAGCTGCTGAAAGAGCTGGGCCCGGTGCACGTCACAGCCAACGACATCTCCACGGGCCAGCTCGACATGGCTCGCGACGCGCTGGGCGAGCACGGCGAGAAGGTGTCCCCGGACGGCACGAGCACGGTCGACTGGGTCGAGGGCGACATGATGGCGCTGGCGTTCCCGGACAACTCGCTTGACGCCGTTGTCGGCTTCTACAGCGTCATCCACCTGCCAAGCCCCGAGCAGGCGACGCTGCTGGGCCGCATTGGCCGCTGGCTGAAGCCGGGCACGGGCTACTTTTTGGCCAACTTTGCGGACCGCGTCATGCCGGGCACGGTGATTGAGAAGTGGCTGAAGCAGGACGAAGGCTGGATGTACTGGAGCGGACTGGGCGTGCCGCAGACGGAGGCAGCTGTGGTCGGCGAAGGCGGTCTGACGTTGGAAGTGAGCAAGCTGGAGTCGGACGACGTCGATGATGTGGACTTCCACTGGGTCATTGCCCGCAAGCCAGAGTAGGAGTGGTCGGGGACGTCGTTCATCCGGATAACCATGGAAGCGTGGAATGATGATGTACGCTTTTTCAACAGCATCTCATGATATGAAAGCGAAACCCGTTCAACACCAGTAAAATAATGGATGGCACCGAGAGGAAGGTGCTCCTCTTGCTTCGTTGGTTGAACCTTCTTCTGTCGACCCCAGTTGCTCTGGTGGGGCTCCTACCTATTTCGGTCGTTTGAGCCTACCTCGTGTTCTTCTGTTTATTGTTATGGCCGCCTTCGCGTCTTTCTCCTCTCTTCTCCTCTTCGTTTGATGTCCATTTCACAGTCTCCACGTCCATCTCAATCATTTACCACTACTGCGACCATACCGACTGCACAAAAGGCCACAAGAACCGCGCGGATGATGACGACGTCGAGGATACGTAGTGCAAGCAGCCGTCATTTCTTGTTTCGGCGGAGGAAGAGGAAGAAACACAGACGAGGGGGCAAACATCTGCTTCCACGATTCTTTGGTTACCACCCGTGGAAGCTGTCCGTGCCGCAAAGCGACGACGGTAAACAGGACGTTGGTGAGAACAACGACTTGGATATCAGCGAGGCCAATTGCAAAAGTGCCGCCTATCAGACCGGTGGATGTCAGACGGAGGCAAGAATAGTGTGATCGTGCAGCAGGTCTACGACGCAAACACGCCGCACTGCCAACTCCAAATACGGTCTGAGCTCATCTTTCCTTGTTAACGCAAGCATGGTGAACATAATTCCCTAGTCCGCCGCGACGCCGCATTGTCCATGCCCGCTCACCAAACCAGTATCCTACGGTACATGGCATGACAATGTACTGGGATCAATGACATCGTCGCGCAGATTTTGGGTCGGCGGTATATTTGGGGCACACCGGCCCTGAAGCAAGCAACCGGCAGTTTTCGCGGTAACGCGTGTTCGGAACATACAACATAACATAATACCGGTGGTAGCAACGAATTACTGCAACGAATCGACTACTTTACAAACGTTAAGTTGCCGCGTCCCTTGTGTCTCTCATTGACTTGACATAACCATTTTCACACAATTACAGTTCCCCCTCTCCTAGATGGTTGGAGGCTTCGGCGGGACCGACTGTTTGACTGGCGGCAGGGCTAGGATCTTCTTAGCAGCGTGCTCGGCCAGAATGACAATCATGGCCGACGGGTTGCCGGTGATGTGGCCTGGGAAGACCGAGGCATCAACCACAAACACATTGTCCGTGCCGTACACGCGCGTGTCGGTGTCGACCACGGCCGTGCCGCCCGCGCGGCCATCGTCCACACCCATCTTAGCCGTTCCGATCCAGTGGTTGGAGCAGCGTTGCGCCGGCTTGGCGGGGATGCTGGCCACATAGTCGGCGACGGTCACATTGGGCGCAGGGCGAATCCAAGTGAGATTGGCCACGGACGACAGCGTCTTGACCAGGTTCTCAATACCGCGCACAACGGCCTCCTTGTCGAAATCATCGTGCAAGTACGGCGGTGTCGAGACAAACGTGTCCAGCCGCTTGGTGATGGTCATGCGGCCGCGCGAGACCGAGCCGGTGCCCAGGTACTGCGTGATGGTCATGCTGGTGTTGCTCACACCCTCAACACGGGCTTGCCACTGCAGATGGCGGATGATGCCGTCGGTGCCTCGGATCGTCTCCCAGAACATGGGCCCCAAGTTGGGCGCCGCCTGTGCAAGCATACCCGTGCGGTTGGCCAGGTACCTGTCCTCGTCGCTGACAACGGGCGTGTCCCAGGCGGCGTAATAGTCGTAAAAGATGACGTCCGGGTGCGCAATCTCGATGTCGGTGCCGACATGGTCGTTCAAATTGTATCCGACGGGCAGGTCGATCCAACTGTCCGTGCCAATCATCGTGGCGCCGTCCTCGGCAGAGTTCTTAACGATGTTGAGCTGGTCGGCCGGACCGATGCCGCTGCGCAACAAAACTTTGGCCGATCCAAAGGCGCCCGCCGAGACAATTACACGGCCCGTGCCGGGCGTCAGCTGCACAACACCCGCATGACCACCACTTCCACCGCCCAGGGTCGTGCACTCGATCTCGACACCCGTGGCGTGTCCGCCCGTGCGCACCAGCCGCCGTACCATTGTGTTGGGCCACAGGGCAAACTTGTCCGGCCCGCGCTGGCTGGCCGAGACCAAGTACGTCGCCAGCGGACCGCCGCGCTCGCCGCCGCTGTACATGAACGTGCTGTGGCCAAAAGTGTGGTTTTTGAGTTCGGGGTGGTCGTTGGGCACAATCTCCTGCCACCCGGCCGCCTTGAGCCCGCCGCCCAGCATGTTGAAGCCCTCCTGCCGGTACAGCTTGCCGTCCATGGACGGGTGTGTGGTGCCCGGGATTCTCGAGAAGACGGCCGAGGTGGCTTCCGCCATGTCGTTGAACTTCCAACCGTCGGGGAAATTCCAGTTCCAGTCCTGCGGGTTCGGCTTCCACCACAGGCCCGAGTTGACGGCCGTGCCCCCGCCCAACACACATCCAGCCATTTGATCCACGTCTGTGCAAGCGACCCCGACCGAGTCGTGCCAGATCTGGTTGCACAGGCCGGGGACGTCAAATCGCGTGAGGTTCGTGTTGTCGAGCCACGTGGGCTTCATCGTGCCGCCCCACCGGCCAGTCGACACGGGCCCCTTTTCGAGCAGCAGCACCGAGTGGCCGGCTTCACTGAGACGGTCGGCCATGGGAATGCCACCGGCGCCGCTGCCAATGACAATGTAGTCGTACGTCTTGTTGGCGGGGACGGCGTGGCAGGCAGGGGCGGTGCTGTTGCCATCGCGAACGACGAGGGCCGACACCGACGTGCCTGAGAAGTCAATATCGTGTCGGCGCGACACACAGGTGGGGTTCGACAAACTTACAAAACGACGCCACGGCCGCCGCAGTGGTCAGTTTGCTGAGGATGGCCATGATGAGAGTGGGTGATGGTGCAAAAGGTGGGCTCAATGGTGCGCTTGCGTCAACGCGTAGGGAATCAATCTTTCTCCGACGGCAGGGACGAACCTACGACGTATTTAAGAGACCCGACGAACCCAGCAAACCGGCAACTGGTGTCCTCTCTCTCCATCCCCTCATCGTACCCTATTTCGTACTGACTTCTTCCAGACTTTTGCTTTGACCCCTGGCTCCTGATTGCCGTCCCTCCCTCCGTAGTCCCGGAGGCGTAGTGGGAAATAGATTAGACAGGGTGATCGAGTCGTGCAGCCCGTTTAATACTTCCGACGAACAAACCGTTCTTGCACTTGTCTTTGTTGGCGACTGCTGCCGGTGCCTACGAGTTTACTCTATGCTTGTGCTTATTTCACTTTTGATATACTAAAGATAAAGTGCCGTGGCCATCTCACTCTGATCATACCAAGGACCTGACTGAAGCTTATCTTTTGTTTCCATTCTGTATCCTACGGGCAATCGTCCGCTGATTCCACTAATAGGGCTTAACGGAATACATACGCGGGGACAAGTCTGGGGAAAGGGAAGGGACAGAAGCGGGAGGAGAGTGCGCCGATGTTGGGAAGTAAGGGAATTCATTAAACAAATTTTTAAAAATTAAATGGACAAAGAAATGGTAAGCTGTGGACAATGGCGGATGTTGACGTACGGGATACCGAAAAGGAACAGAGAAATAGAACACAAAGGACCCCCCTCTCTGCAATCTGCAGCATTAAATCTCCGCTCCAAATTAGCCGTTGAATTGTCTATTTTGATTTCATCTTGGCATCTCCGTCCGGAGAAGGCAAATAAACATAACATCGGGAAACATCCGGATAAAACCATTCCTTGCCTCTCTCAGCCTCTATTTGTCGCCAACCAGTCTTTCTCTGTCGGCCTCGCTAAACAGGATAGAAAACGCCACACCGAAAGTTGCATGAAACAAAGAGAAAAGGGTGTCAGCAATCGGTGCCCAGTATCGAAGACGTCCTTAACAGGGGCAATCTATATTCCAGTCTCATGAACGCTTATTCGGCGGGACAGAACGTCGGTCGACAAGAAATCGATACGGCAGTTCGTCCATGTGCTATTTCTGACAAGTGTTTATCCAGCCGAGTGTAGACGATGGACAGGACCGTGTTTTTCCGCAAGTCACGCGCCACTGGTTACAAAGAAGGGACATTTTTTCCAGAAAAAAGATTGATTGGTATAGTATGCAAAACGAATGGCTGCTATGAAGCAAGAAATGTAAGCAAATGCAAATGCAAATGCCAAAAAAAAAAAAAAAAGAGAGCGAAGACGAAAATAAAAGACATCAAACAATTGACCAAAGACCACATACCCTCCCAGGTCCCAACATAACCAGGATCCCCAAAACCGATTCATAACGCCAAAAGAGCCCATGCCATGCAATCCTGTGCTATGCAATACCATTGTGTCCGTCTAGTGGGCGAAGGAGAGAAGAATGAAATTGATTGTAAAAAAAACAGAGAGAGAGCGCCGCCGCCGTCGCCACCCCCTTTTAGAAACCGCTCAAGGGGTTGGGGTTGGGAATGACGTTCTCGGCCGGGTTGATCCACGACGGCGCCTCCGAAACGCCCGTCAGCGCCGCCGCCGCCTTGTAGGCGGCCAGGGTGTTGGGCGTGTCAAACTTCTGGTTGATGACGCCGGCCATGCCCGCCTGGCAGTGGTTGCCCTTGGTCTGCGCGCAGTAGTACCAGATGGGGTTGCTGTTCTGTACGACAATCTGGAAGACGTCCGGGCCCTGGCCCGAGGCCACGGGCTGGAAGCCGGAGAAGAAGCCGGCGCCGCTGCTCAGGGGCCGGCAGGGCGCGCCGAAGCTGGACTGGGCCACGGAGTGGTTGGCGGGCAGGTAGTGCCACTCGATGACGTCGCCCACCTCGGCGACGACGTTCTCGGGGTCGAAGTGGAGGCCCGCGCGGCCAGCGACGACGGTGTGGGTAATGGCGCGCTCGCCATCGGTGCGGGAGGCGAGGTTGCCGCCCGTGGTGGCCGTAGGCACGGCCGACGCGGCGGCGGCCAGGAGGGCGACGATGGAAGCAGTCTTGACGAACATGTTGATTGTGAGGAGAGTAAAATGGAGAAGGCGGTGGAGTGTTGATGTGTTGTTGTTGTTGTTGTTTTGTCAAGAGTGGTGTGAGTGTTGATTGTTGATTGTTGATTGTAAGTGAAGATGTTGATGAGAATACGAAAAGAAGTTGTCGATTTGGATGTCCACGGCCCTCGACTTTTATAGAACTGTCCTCGACTTCCAAAATACGCCCATTGCTCGTAAACAGCAAATTTCCACAATCTTACTCCATCTCACCATGTGTTATTTTATTTTTTAGCTGTTTTTTGGTAATATTTTTGGCATGCAAGCCTCACAGCGTTGTGTACTGCGCATCCTGGTTGAGCCACCGTCCGTGTAAGTGGAAGGACTCGACTGTGGCTAGCAACCTGCCAAGCGTGGCGGTCTTGGTGCCACGAGGAGAGACTGGGACTGGACTGGACAACGGGACGCAGCCATCAGGACGGTGGCTCAGCCCCTTTCGGTATCTGACATGTCCGCCCAGGAGCGATGCATTTGTCCGTCTCCCATTCTAGACCTTGTGGGCCGTTTGTGTTGCATCCACTCAGAGCCCCAGTTAAGAATAGCCCAACAGTGTGGCTCTGCTTCCCCCGAGCCTCCAGTTGTTTGTTTCTCCACAAAACAACCTTATTTCGGTTTCGCCACGACTCTGTTTCTCTGTTTCCTCTTCTCTGTTGTCCGTCGCTTCCGGATGCCCTCACCGTGCTTCTGACTGCTGGGCACCACCTGCCAGTCCCAACTGCCAGTCCCAACTGCCAGTCCCAGCTGTCCGGAAGAGCAGCGATCCGATAGGATGAGCCGCAGTCGGCTGCTGTTCCTTTTCTTATTCTTCGCTTTCCGTATTTTCAGTATTGTCAGTATTTTCTTTCCGTTCCCTGCCGTCCATCGACAGCCTTACGGTAACACTTGACCAGCACATCTGCTCGACAACACATCCCGCTTCTATTTCTAGCCGCCACGCAAACACTGCGCTCGCTCACCTACCGTGCACCTTCCACCGTGGCGTCTTCCAACCGTGCCTCTTTTACGACCATAATACTTACTTCGTATTTTTCGTGTACGACGCAGGGATGCGTGTTGACAAACAAAACTTGCCATCGTGCTACACGTGCCACGAACGGCAACGCGTATTCCTCCGACAAAGGAATAGACACATGCTATGACACTAAAGTCGTGAGGCGTGAGACGTGAGATGAGGATGCGGGACCGCAGCCCACTGCAATGTCCTTTTAGACGCATAATTTGCATACCCTGTCCTGTCCGGCCAATTTCGCCACGAGACACGGGGAAAGAGACACACAGCAGCTGTACTTAGTACGTTGTCATACGACGCAGGATGCCAGCTGCTCGGTATCTCACAGACGCTGAGGACCAAAAGGCAAGGATTCGCAGTGACAAAAGTTACGAAGTACGGGAAATGAGAGAACCATTATTTAGCCCTATCACAAAAATGAAATTAGACAGGGAGTGGGAATACAACTGTTTCGTAGGCTCGAATGAAGACGACAGAATATGAAGACGAAAAACAAAAAAAGAACGAAAGAAGAAAAAAACAAGACAGAAAGAAGAAGAAGAGTGAATGGACACGGCCTCTGCATAATACGAGAACCCAGTGTCCTTGAGCCCATCACTCCTCAGCTAACCCCTTTCTTCGTGACTGACTTGAATATTTGGACGAAGCGTAGTAGTGGCAGTGAGATGGGGAACAGCTGAAAAGGAACAGGGGACCAACGAGTCTTGGAAGCAAGAGAGACAACGAGCTGAACAGACGCAGATGCACAGACCTGCCGTCAAATTTTGACAATGAGTACAGCTCACGTCCGTAGGAAGCTTGGCCACAGCCTCGGCACAGCGGCAGAATCTTTGTCAGGCAACCAAAAATAAACAGACCTGCAAGATCCTCCCCCTGTGGGAAGCGAGAAGACACTACCTGGCACTCGCTGTGAGAGAAGGTATGTGGCCGGGTGGCCCTACGGGAAGGTCAGCAGGCAGTGCAGAGTGCCACGACATGCGGCTGGCATGCGACGTACGTCTCGTGCATTCCAACCTTAAATTTAGTCGCGACTCTATTTGGTCAAAGGAAAGGGCAAACTGCAAGTACGTCGTCGACGAAGCGTAAATCATTATACAGACAGCAGAAAATAGCACAAACTCTTTTCTCAAACTCTTTTCTCTATGACCACGTCAAACTCGCAGCTAAATCATACTCATCAGCTTGAACTTTTTCTGTTGTTTGCAGGGGATATTCCATTTCACTCGTATGACAAACACAGCCAAACGCCAATGCGAAAATGTTGAATGATGGGAAAGACAAAATGAAGGGACACTCGCTATCCTTTACCCGTTGCCCATACCGTCTTTCCTTGCGCAAAAAAGAAAAACAAAAAAAGAAAAAAGTACATCCTACAAGGTCTCAAAGACCTGTTTGAAAATGGCCCGACTCTTGAGCAGGTTGACGACACGCAGGCGTTCGTTGTCAAGATGGGCCGCATCGCTGGCCTGGCCACAGGGCAGGTGCGCCGCGGGCGCGCCAAACTGTTTTTCGAGGAACCGGATGGCGGGGATCGAGCCGCCTTCGCGGATGTAGAGGGGGCGGCGGGCTTTGTAGGCAGGCGAAGGTACGGAACCCCTTGCCGTTGTGGCCGCGGCGGGCACAGCAACATCGTTGGCCGTTGCAGCTGCCGTCTCGGCTGCCGTCTCGGCTGCCGCCTTGGCTGTCGCCTCGATGTCTTTCACCTCCTCCGGCTCCGCCGCAACAACCGGCCCGTCCATGCCCCACGCCTTGATAATGGCCGCCTCAAGCGTCTGGAAAATGTAATTGTCCGGGTCGCCCAGCCAGGGCTCGGCTTTGTTGTCGACGTGCACGGTCAGCGTGTTCGTGGACTCGAGCGCGGCAAACTCGCTCTGCAAAAACGCCTCGAGGCTCGCAACAATGTCGTCGAGCTCCTGGCCCGGCACCAGCCGAAAGCTAATGTTGGCACACGCGTGGCAGCTGACCAGGCTGCCGTCCGGGCCGGACACCTTGTAGCGGTGGATGGTCAGGTTGGGCTCGCGCCAGCGGGACATGAGCCCGGCCTTCAAAATATCGGCGGGCTCGCTGGTGTCGGGGTTGCGCTGGACAAGCATGCTGGTGATGGCGTCGAAGCGGGCCTCTTCTTCGGGGCGAAGGGGCAGGACGCCGTCGTAAAAGGCTGGAATCATGACGCGGTTGCGTGGGCCTTTGAGTTTCGACAGGACCATGGTCAGGTCCGACAACGGCTCGGCCATCATGTAGGAGCCGTCGACGCCCGAGTGCAGGTCCGGGTTGGCCGAGTCGACGCAGACGGTGGCGTGCAGGACGCCGCGCAAGCCGTACGTCAGGCACGGGGTCTCGTCGTCGAGCCAGTAGCTGTTGGCCAGCAATATGTAGTCGATGGGGCCAATCAGGGCCTGGTGCTCGCGCACCGTCTCCTGGAAACCACGCGACCCGGTCTCTTCTTCGCCTTCGATCAGGAAAATAACATCCGACTCGAGACTCTTGGCCTGCAACAAGTCGGTCACGGCATACAGCGCCGCCATGATGGGACCCTTGTTGTCGCTGACGCCGCGGCCATACAGATAGCCGTTGACGCCTTTTAGGGCGAACGGATCCGACGACCACTTGCCTTTTTTCGTGTCGGCGGCGACGACGTCGTAGTGGCCGTAGAACAGAATTCGTTTGCGCTTGGTTTCAGGAGTGGTGCCCTCCTGCGGCTTCTGCTGCTGCTTGCCCGCAAACTTGGCATACACCACCGGGTTGTGGGCCTTGTCGCTGGTCTGCAGCATCTCGACCTCGCCGCCGAGCTTCTTGAAGAGCGAGCAGAGGAACGTCGCGCCGCGGTGGCAGTCCTCGGCAAATTCGGGCCGCGACGACACCGTCTTGTAGGCGACAAAGTCGCGCAGGTTCACAATCATGACGTCTTCCGCCGCAGCGACAGCAGCCGAATCGCCGTTGGCAGCCGTCTGGCCATCGCCCAGGGTACCCGTGCTGCAGCGATCGCCCACGCGCCAGATGCTGACGATCGCATCGTTGGCACCCGTAATGTAGAGGCGGGCCTTTTTGTAGGTTGTGGTGGCCGAGGCCAGAATCTTGCCGTCGTGGGCCTGCCAGCGACTGATGCACTGGTATTTTTGGCTGACGCTGACGGTCTCGGTGGACGCAGAGGCAGACGAAGACGACAGGTCGTCGGAGGAACCGCCGCCGTAGTGGACAGTGTTGTGCTTGGCAGCAAAGCCATTGGCAGACGCGCTGATGAGCGCGCCCCAGGTCATCTGCAGGGTCATAATGGCGCTGTTGTGGGCCTTGATGACGCGCAGGCGCTGGCGCGTGTCCAGGTCCCAGAGCTCAATGACGCCGTCCAGCTTGCCACAGTACAGGAACGAGCCGTCAATGGCAAGCGACAGCACGGATGCGCCATCGTCGTGGCCCAGCGTCATGACCTCGCGGATCGTGCCGCCGGTCTCGTCCTCGTCGTCGCCGTCCTCCGCCTCCTCCTTGTCGCCGTGTCCTGCACCGCCCTCGGCGACCTGCCCAATCTTCCACACCTTGACCGTGCCGTCGCCACCACCGGAAATCAACACCTCCTCGTCCGCGCCCAGGTTGTGCGCCGGCCCCCGCGCCATCAGCATGCTGTACACGTAGCCATAGTGCGCAAACTGGCGGATGGCGCTCGGGTGCACTTCGAGCACGGTCTGAGCACGTGGGATCAGACCCCACCGCTCTTCGTTGCGGCGCGGCGTCGTGGTGCCGCCGACGGCCTTGGAGTCGAAGAAGCGGTGCTGGCGCTTGTCCGGGTGGTGAGCCGATTCGGGGGTGACGCGGCGGCGCGGGTCGTTGACCTTGACCCACTGGATGGTGGTATCTTGGGCGCCAATGTAGACGGTCTGGTGTTGCACGGACAACGCGACACTAAAGATGTCGCCGACGTCGTAGGTGCTGTAGATTTCGTACAGACGCTGGAAGGTGGTGGGCGACCATATGCTGATGGTGGCGTCGCCAGCAGACGAGACGAGGAGGGGGCCGCGTGGGAGGGACGAGGAGTCTGTCGAGGGGTTTGTCGAGGATGTGGAGGATGTAGAGGATGTCGTGTCGGCAGGCGACATGAACAGGCACAGGACGCTGCGCTTGTGGGCTTGGATGCGGGTGACCTGCTGGAAGCTGTCGAGAGACCACACGAGAATCTCACCATCGTGTGTGCCGGCAAAGATGTATTCGCCACTGACGGCAATGGCCAAAACAGAGCTGTCGTGCTTGAGGTCGTGAAGTCGTTCGGGGTGAGGACCTTGCGTGCCACCCTCGCCGTCGGCCATGGCCAGCGTCGCCGACGACGACGACCGCGGCGTGGCCTTCGCGGGAACGACGGCCGGCATGACGGCTGTGTCGAGGTCGGAAGTCAGTTAATGGTGGCTGTGTGACGGAGACAAAGAGATCGTGGCTTTGTTGAGGAGGGGAGAGAAGAAAAGGAGAAGTTGTATGTCTAGGGGAGGTACGTGCGTAGGTGAGGGCAGGTGCGATGCATTGCAGTCAATCCAATTGGGGAAGCTCATTTGACGATGACTGACAACTGCATACGGAAAGAGCAGAGTGGAGCTAGTTGAAAAAACGGCAGAAATTGAGTGAAATGGAAGGCACGCTAAAACGAGCCAGCTGGACAGCGAGTCACAGATGCCAGACCGCCCAGGAAGTGCCAAAGCGAGGCAGGCACGACCCAGAAACGACACTAGAACCGGTTGCGCCAGTGCTGTGGCTGATCTCGCCATGGCATGACAGCATGACAGCATGGCAAAAATGGCAGGAGCTGCCTTGTCATTGGCAAATTAGTGGGACTTCTGGACCACTGGGCCACTCTTTCCCCCAGACTCTGGCCATTCCTTCCCGGCGGTGTGGACTTTTGGGAGACAGAGTTAGCGGTTTGGAGAAGGTGCCGTGGCGCTTGCTGTTTTAGCGGCCGTCCCCCGGGCCGTAGCAGTAGTTGGAAGGAAATTAAAACAACAAAAAAGGGACAGTATGAATTCGAGGGTAGATGTTGGGTTTCTCGGTCGATCCTCTCGCTCTCCTGTTTCCACTCCGCATATTCGTCAAGAGTGGTGACCTGAACAAAATGCAGGTTCCGTGGAGATGTGATGAGAAGAGAATGGGGTGACAGGGAGTGCAAAAAGGTATTCCTTAAAGGATAAAGAAAGGGAAAAGTCACGAGACCAGCATGGAATGAATCGAAACAAAGAAGAAAGAAGGTACATCCAAAGTCGCATCTTCACGATAGCAAAGAAAGTGACAGAACTCACCCATATCCGGTGTATCGCCACCGTCGGCTAGTTGCCGTTCCCGGCAACTCGGACAGCCTCGAGGCGTTTGCCAGCCGGCTTCTTGGTTTCTGTCTATAACCGCCAGAGGCGTGGTAGTGTTTGAGTTTCTCATTGTAGTCGTCGTAGACGTTGTCGTAGTGGTGTCGACACCTCTCCTCAGAACCCCCACGCCTCGTCGCAGTCCAAATCCTGGCCGCATGCCAGCCGCGGCAACGGCCACCACTTCCGCAGCCGCCATCTACGGAAGGGACGATCTGGGAGATTTGTCTGACTTAGGTGATCTGAGAGAGTGTGATCTGGGAATTCTCCGGGTATTGTCTGAGTGTGGTATGGTGTTTATCTGGCGATGTCGATTCGGAGAGGAAGAGGCAGCTACAGCAAGACAGACAAAAATGATAGGCAAAATCGGCTGTCGCCGTCTTTTGTACTATTCTCGTCGCACAGTGTCACCGGTCACGGTGTCCTTTTACCTTCTTGCCTTCTTCCACTTCTGCCCTCTTGTCTGCCAACTGCCCTCGTCTGCCTTCTTACATACGGCCCTGGTTGCTTTGGTTGTCTTCGGTTCAGTGTGCCGAATGACGCAAATCAACATGCAATGGCATCATAAGAAGAGAATTAGGAGGTGAAGCGAAAGACACATAAGAAAAAGTAGAAGAAGAAAATATTTCAGGGGAAGAAGCGGTAAATCAAGAGACACGAAAGACGGAAGCTTGCATGGAAGCAAAAGGGAATGAAGCAAGGGGAAGCGGACCAATAAGTCGAATTCCGGAGCAGCTCGGATCTGTAAATTAATAAGACAAAAAATGTGTGTGCGACGAACAGTGTAAGTCATGAGAAGCGGGAGTCATGGGGTGGGCGCAGTAATAGGTTGTAAGACTGTAAGCGGGAAGGAGTTATGTGTTTTAGGGAAAAGTGGACTTTCTCTTCTCTTGCCAACTGAAGGAGCTGCATTCGCCAGAAAGACGGTGAAGAGATCAGATGTCGTGTTCCCGTCTTTTCGTTTCCTCATGTCTTTGACGCATGTGTTGTTTTGTGTTTGCTTCGTTTGCATATTTCCCCTCTCCCATTTTCTTGTGCACTTTTCTCGCTCAGCCAGCACCTCTTTGCTTTACCGAGATCGGCGGTACCGTCTATGTTGTGAACTGTGAATTTTGTTGTGATTTGTACTGCTTTTCCTTCCCCTCCTCACGCATCCTTCACATTTTCAGCCCTGCAGAATCGTGGTGCGTGTTGCTTTGTTTCTTGGCGGGGCCTCGTTTTTATTGGACAATTAAAGCACAGCAAAAGTTGTTCAAATTGTAGAAAAGTGGAAGAAAAGAAGAAAAGAAAAGAAAAGCGAAAACTAAGAAGAGAAGGAGCCACCTGGTCGAAGAAAACGGCGCTCACTCAACCAACCGCAGTGTCCTTCACATTCGTTGCCAGTTTATTCGCTCAGGCTTGCCCGTCGGTCATGCATTTGGTGTGCCACAAGTACAAATGCAACGCACCCGATCACCGACTCTTACTTTTGTGTTACTCACGACTTGTGCCAATTGTCTCGCCCGCGAGCGACTGCAGAGTATGGAGTGCCTGCTGTGCGTGTGTCACAGAATAAGGTATAGACTGCGCTGCGCGATATCTTATTTCATGCTCTGGCCCCGTACCGGTTCTGTATGTACGGAGTATTCCGTACTCCTCTGATACGATCATCATAGGCCATTACCAAGCTGTGTGTGGTAAATATCGCAAACAACACAGATTTGCGTTTTTATCTTAGTTTTTCTCTCTCCTATTTTTATTGCCTCAGCTGGATACGGGTCCAACCTCATCAACCGGCGACTCGTGTCGTCCGTTGCGCCTTTTATTCGCCTCGATTTTAAGTCCATCCTTAAGGCAGACAAGATAAGAAACCCATCACTTCTACCGCCTCTCCTCGCCTTTCCCTTCGTGCGTTTGTGTTGTCCAACGTGCTCCATATTCGTCAACCAAGAAAGGTAATTAAAAGCAATGATAGCAAACTCAAAGTTTGGCACAAATCAGTTGCATCACAATATAGGTATCTTTCGTGTTTGTGGATTTGCATTTGAGTCACCAATATAACACTTGTCCTTCTGTGAAGTTAATGGTTTGTCATCTATACCATTCCTCTGAGCTTTTGACAAATGTTAGGCTTCTCGAGGCAACTTTCGTATATGATGAATACGTCGTATAATCAGAAAAATCATGAGGAGTCACGGGATGTCACTCAGCGGTGTTACGTAGAATCAAGATCTTCATTCTATGAGAGTGCCTCAGGCTGTCAAGGTATTTTAGTCTCGTACTGGAACGTCCGATTCGGTGTATGGCTTGGTACACGATGTAAGGTGCTCAATGACGACGCGTAGGACCGTTCGTGAATCATCACAAATACCTCTATTGGTACATGCCAAGTACAAAGATCATTTGCGTCTTCTCTTGGATTGAGCGGGAAAATAAGACAATCTTATTAGTATTTTCATCTCATTTTGGACGAAAATAAGTAAATAAATGAATAGAAAATGAATAGCTACGAAGTAAATAAATTTATCGTTTGAGAAACAAAGGACGTTTATATATGCCCGCAGTCTCGATTACCTTACAACCGAAAAGGCACCTAGTACAATCTCCATAATTATATTTTTCAAGACTTCGCCTCTATTCATCGTGTGATTCTTTCATATGGCGAAAAATGCTTCGACTGTCAAGTATCTCGGCGAGCACCAGGGAGACCTCTCGATTGGATTTCATTACATAAGCACAATCGTGACATATCACGTGCATAATACCGACAGCTCAGCATGGCTGGACCGTGCACGAAATTTTTCTCTCTAGCCGAAGCGCGGCGGGCGGGACACCCCCAGCCAAAGACATAGAAGGGCGAAGAAGGCAAGAGTGCCCGCCAATCGTTGTTCCCCGTAACAAAAAAAAAGCAAAAAAAAGAGGCAAAAAGAGGCACGCTTCGGCCTGTCGATTTTTCTACCAAACGCAACCCGCACGACGACCAACGAACGACTACAACGACCATACCACGACCACGTACTACCCACTCATACTCACCCCTCCTGGCCACGAGGCTTGTCAGCAACGACACTTGTCCGCGACGACTACGACTACGCCAACTGTATCTCTGCCTCGGCGAAGATATTGTTGTCTTGTATCGATTCTCCTTGTCCCTCCTTGCGAACTCGCGATTGTACTCGCCCTCACTCTCGGTGGTTGGTGCTTGACGGCAGCACAGTCTCGGTCTCCTCGACGTCCTCGACTTCCTCGACTTTCCCCGGCCGCCCTTCCTCTTCCTCCTTACACATCACACAATGGATCACGGCCGCGATCCCTGCCCATATGTCATTCTCAATGACTTTGGTGGTGCCTTTTGCATGGGTGTACGTATGATATGACTAGTAGTGTGTGATCTACCGTACAGCAATGAACCCTGCTAACTGTCTCTGTCTCTAGGCCATCGGTGGCACCATCTGGCACGGCATCAAGGGCTTCCGCAACTCCCCGTACGGCGAGCGCCGCATCGGCGCGCTGACGGCCATCAAGATGCGGGCACCGGTGCTGGGCGGCAACTTTGGCGTGTGGGGCGGGCTGTTCTCGACGTTTGACTGCGCGGTCAAGGGCGTCCGCAAGAAGGAGGACCCGTACAATGCTATTATTGCCGGCTTCTTCACAGGCGGCTCGCTGGCCATCCGGGGCGGCTACAAGGCGGCGCGCAACGGCGCCATCGGCTGTGCGGTGCTGCTGGCGGTGATTGAGGGCGTCGGCATTGCGTTCCAGAAGATGATGGCGGGCGGCACGAAGCTGGACCTGCCGGCACCGCCGCCGCAGCCAGAGAAGATTGCTCTGTAAGGGCCGGAAGGGCATCTCCGACTAAGACGATCCTCGATCATGATACGACGATCCACAAACATATACACCACTCTACTCCCTCGTTCTATTTTGGCTTGGCTCTGGGTTTCTTGGGGTTTCTTTCTTTTTTTCATGGTCCTTCGTCCTCGTTTCTTCTCTTTCTGTCTTTCTGGAGAGGCGTGTCGATATTTTGTCTCATCTGCATTCTTTCATCTCCTTTGCATACAACAAGGACTGGCGTTTCATCGGAATTTTTGTACTGAAAATAGACGGAGGGGAATGGGAAGACCATGTCGGTGATGCAGGACAGGATATACCATCTTCGCTCCATCACGGCGCACCTGTTGTGTTGGACTACGTTGACACCATTTGTATTGTTTACGTATCTTTCACACACAAATACATATAATTAAACGACAAACAAAATCTGCCTAACAATGCAGGGGCATTCTCATCATGACGTCTTTGCGACCATGGCATTATATCATTCCGTCACATTCTTCACTCCTTGGCCACTTCCAAACCGAGAGGTCCCGTGTACAGCGGAATGGGCGACGCCTCGTGGCCCCAGCCCGACGGCTTGGTCTTGGCAGCGGCAGCACCGCCAGCGCCGACGACGATCTGGCGCGCCGTGGCCACAATCTCGGCGCCGCGCTGGGCCACCGCGTCCTGCAGTGCGTCGAGCTTGGCCTGGAACGCCGCGGCATCCTTGACGTTTGCCTCGGCCAGCAAGTCTGTGAGCTGCAGGGCATCCTTGATGGCCATGATGCCGCCCTCGCCGCGGAAGGGCGTCGTCGGATGGGCGGCGTCGCCAATCAAAAAGACACGCCCGCCGTGGGTCGGCAGCGTCGGCAGCACGGCATCGTAGAGGCACAGAAAGTCCTTGGTGACGGCGGCCGGCCCGCCGTGGCGCACAATCGCGACGTGCGCCGGGTCGAAGCCGGCCTCCTCGTGGTACTGGACGACGGCATCGTATTTCTGCTGCTGCGTCGCCGTCCGCAGCCAGTGGTTTTTGTTGCCGCCGTTGGCGGTGTCGGCGTACGACGGGTCGCGCATGTACTGGAGCCAGTAGAAGCGGACGGCGTCCTTGCCGGGGGCCACGCTGTCGACGCCACAGAAAAATGTGCCGCCGGGCCGGACGACCAGGAACGAGCTGAAGGCTATGCGCATCAGGCGGGCCGCCAGGCATTCGTTGCCGTCGGCGTCCGGCGCGGTGTAGCGCAGCGTCGTCTCGCCGCCCACCATGGCCATGGGCAGCGGCTGCAGCGTCTCCGTGTTGCTCACGCCCAGCACATGCTCCCGCGTCTTGCTGAACGTGCCGTCGGCGCCGACCAGCAAGTCGCCCGTGGCCGACGTGCCGTCCTCGAAGTAGGCCGTCACCGTGTGGGCCGCGCGGTCTTCGTCGAACCGTGTCAACGCCTTGCCCCACTGCACATCCAGCCCCGTCAGCAGCAGCGCCCGCAGCTTGCCCCGGTTGGCCCGCACACAGGGCGTCTCGGGCGTGTCGGTGACGCCAATGGGCGCGCCGCCGGGCGGGAACAGGACGAACTGTGACGGCAGGTTGAGCGGCAGCAGATGGTTGGCGTCGCGCAGGCTGGGCACGTCGTCGGGCATGAAGCTGGCAAAGTCGTCGGTCATGGACAGGCCAATGGCCCAGCCCGGTTTGCGGGCGGTGAGGCTGGCATCACGCTCGAAAATACTAAACGAAATGCCCTTTTTGCGGAGAAACTGCGCAAAAAACAGACCGCCCATGCCGGCGCCGATGATCAGCACATGGGGCGAGCGAGGACCCGTGGTACCCATGACGGGGTACTGGTGGGGGAGAGAATTTGGAGGAAATGAGTGGGAGGCTGACGATCAGGCAGCTGGAGCTTGGAGGACTAGCTCATGGACAAGAGACGGACGAGAGAATGGCTCGGAGCGGAGAAGAGTCTTGGGACGGAGACGAGGAAAGTCAAGAGAGAAGAGCAAATGCGAAACGAGACGGCGGCAACTGTTAACGTGATGGGAAGCGATCTTTGGAATATTCTCGTCGGTCTCCTCGCTTCGTCTCGCTTCTCCTCTTCCTTTCATGTCCTCTTGACGCCATAGCATCCCCACCCGCATAAAATGTGACTGGATTACGCACACAACAGACACAAAGACAGTTCCTAGAGGACAACAAAGACAACCCGACAGGTGCTTCGCAGTAAAGCAAAGGACCTTTCACTGCAACAGTTGCAGAACTGCATCTCACACATGTCCAAGAACGGAACGAGGGGTAGGCCGATGTCACCGTCCAGGATGTTTGGGGTGTCGTCTGCGTGGTTTGACTAGGCAATGCTGGGTCAGATGCATGGTGGATATGTGTAAATGGCGAGGGGATGGGCAAAGAATGGATGGAGAGTGGGCACAGCTGCAGGCCGAGTGGTCAGCGTTGGCGACGCAGGCAGTCGAGGCAACACATGCAAGGAGGGAGACAACGTGTCATGGTCAAGACGTGGAAACACGCAGACGTCATAAGATGGAAGAGAAGAGGAGGGGAGCACGGAATTTCGAACGTGGTTGTGCTGTGATGTTGGACGGAATATTTTCAAAAAAGAAACCCGACAACTCACGGTGCATTCTATGCCGCTGTTAATGGCCGGGAGCGGATGGACGGCCAAGACTTGAGGCGCATCTACATGAACTCGTACAGCTGTACGACGTCTGGACGTATTGTATATGGTACCTCGGCTGTGGTTCGCCTCTGGTGGGTTGTGGTTGTGGTTGTGGGTGTGATGCATCTGTTGTTGATTTCGGATATTGCGCATTTCTGCTTCCAACGAGGCCAACCCAACTGGACAATGCAACTGTTTGCGGGTTGTTCCCGAGTTTAGCGTCTTCAGCGTACTAGCGTTCACTGAGACGAGATCCTGCACAGTTGCGGCCTGGCCTGTGGTCCCTGAACGGAAGCCCCGCAGGATATCACCTACCGCCCTAAAAATGCCCCCACGCTCTACTATACTGATGGGCCCTTTATCCGTCGGCGTTTTGTGTATTTACACAGATGCCCACTCACTGTAAACTACTTATTATCGGACAATTCCCGGCGTCAGCTCCCTCCATCGTCAATCATCGACTCAATCGTGTCACGGCTAGCGGCGGCATGCTCTCTGCCCATTGGCATTAATGCCTCTTGTCCCCCAAATCTCCACGGCTAACTGTCTCCTCACTGTCCGTATTCTCCGATGGTCGTCGTCTCGATCAGCCGCTGAAACACCGCCGAGGCGGCACTTCCACTGGAGAAACAGCGCCTGGCAGCGTCCCAACAGCGCCGCGCCTAAGCCGATCTCGGCAGGCAATGGCGCGATTGAAAGGGGAAAGAGCACAACGGCAAGCATGGCAGGATAACGGCAAGAGCGACCGCAACACCGAAACCGTAGATAAACGGCCGACCCCTCCTTCCATAGATCATACTTTGTAGTCGTGTAGGCGTATAGTCGTATAGTCGTGAATATCTTGCCATCGTCGTCTGCGTCGCCCAACTCGCCACCACAACTGCCATGGCCCGCCCGTTTGCCGTCCCGCCGCCCGGCGTCTGGGTCCCTGCCGTCACCCTCTTCGACCCGGACACCGACCGCCTCCTTGCCGACGACCAGGCCCGCTACTTTGCCCACCTCGCCTCCACCGGCATCACCGGTTTGGTTGTCTTGGGCTCCAACGCCGAGACCTTTCTGCTTACCCGCGACGAGCGCCGCGCCACGCTGGAGACGGCCCGCGCTGCCGTGGGACCGGACTTTCCCATTATGGCGGGCGTTAGTGGGCACAGCACGGCCCAGGTGCTCGAGTTTCTCGAGGACGCGCACGCCGCCGGGGCCAACTATGGCCTGCTGCTGCCGCCGGCCTACTTTGGAGCCAAGGCCAGCCCGCCGGCCATGCTGAACCGCTTCTTCGACGAGGTGGCCGCCAAGACGCCGCTGCCGCTGGTCATTTACAACTTCCCCGGTCTGACGGCCGGGGTCGACCTCGACTCGGACGCCATTGCCGACCTGGCCCGTCGCCACCCGGGCGTCGTCGTGGGCGTCAAGCTGACCTGCGGGTCTGTGGCCAAGGTGACGCGGCTGGCCGCCGAGCTGACGCCGGCGCAGTTTACCGTCTATGGCGGCCAGGCCGATTTCCTGGTCGGGGGGCTGGCGTCGGGCAGCGGCGGCTGCATCACGGCCTTTGGCAACGTCTTCCCGAAAACAGTTGTGCGCATCTACGAGCAGTGGACAGGCGTGTCGGCCAAGGCGCCGGCTAAGGCGCCGGCCAAGGGTGCGCCCACAACAAAGGACACGCGAACCGCCGACGCGCGCGAAGCCGACCGCGCGGCCGCCCTCGCCCTCCAGCACAAGGCTGCCCTCGCGGAGCGGCCCTGCAAAAGCGGCATTGCCACCACAAAGTACGCCGCCAGCTACTTCACCGCCCCGCTGGCCGGCATCCAGGACGCCGAGGCCAAGCTGCGGCCGCGCCGGCCCTACCTGGAGCCATCAGACACGGAGAAGGCGCGTTGTCGGGAGTTGATGGCTGACGTGGCCGCGATTGAAAAGTCATTGTAGGCAGCAAGGCAGCGAGGCAGCGAGGCGACTGTCTCCATGGGGGGGGGGGGGGTTTGGCATTTTCTCCGTCGCATTTTCTCAAGAGCAGAGGGGTCATTGCGAACAAATTCATTCCCAGCGTGCAGTGGCTAACGAGAGACCACACGAGCAGCTGCCGAATCAGCACCACGGCACGTCTAGCCCAATTTGTCCAGGTCAAGCCGGACAGGGAGACAGCGGCCGCGTAGAGTGAGTACCAGGCAATGTGCAACGGCGACGGGACAAGCACCAAGCTCCAAACGCAAAGCCGACACCCCCACTCTACGTCGGCCTTCTTTAAGTCCGGACGCTTTATCCCGTTGACCAAGCTGGATTATCGCCGACTCTGCGTCCAACAAAAGTGTGGTGACGAGAGGAGAGGACGAAAGGAAAGCAAATTAAGAAAAAGGGGTGACGAAAACAGTGGGAGAGTGGACCAGCATTTGGCCTGATTCAGTCGGCATTGGAAGTTTGCGTCTCGGGCTGGGCAATTTCATAGCGTGCGGTGCGATTGTATAAGTGTGGCTGCATTTGCACGTCTGCCGATGTACTTTCCTTTGCATGTGGTTGGATTTGCTTCATATTTTGTTAAGTCTCCCTATACAGTACAATCTAGTCTTCTTCATAGCTTCAAATTTGGGTATATCTTCGTGCCGACACACTTGTCATATTTGCTTCTTTGAAGCAGAGCAATTTCGACCGCTCCCTCCATACATCCCTCTAAACAGCAACCGGCACCACCAACACCACCCTCACCACGATGTCCTGCCCTGACTGCTTCTCCGGCACCGTCCACGATGGCAAGCCCCGCGGCGAGATCGTTAAGCTGCACGGCCTCGACGCCTACTCTGTCGGCCCGGCCGATGGCCGCACCCCGAAAGCCATCATCGTCATCCTCCCGGACGCCTTTGGCTGGGAGTTTGTCAACAACCGCCTGCTGGCCGACCACTACGCCGACCGCGGCGACTACAAAGTCTACCTGCCCGAGCTCATGCTGGGCAAGGCCGCCTCTGCGTCGGTCATTCCCACCATACGCTCCGCCATGAACAGCAGCGCCCTCATGAAACCGGTTCACATCGCCCGCGCCTTGCCCGTCATGGTGCCCTTCATCATGACCAACCGCATCGGCAAGTCCTACCCGCGCGTCAAGGCCTTTTTTGAGGCGCTGCGCATCGCCGAGGGCCCGGACGCCAAGATCGCCGCCGCCGGGTTCTGCTGGGGTGGCAAGCACGTCCTGCTCCTGTCGCACAACGTCACGGTCGACATTGACGGAAAGCCCACGCCCCTCCTCAACGTTGGCTTCGCCGGCCACCCCAGCTTCATGGAGGTGCCTGCCGACGTCGCCGACACCATGACGGTGCCCGTGGCCTTTGCCCTGGGCGAGCTCGACGCCGGCCTCCCCAAGGACAAGGTCGATGAGATCCGCAAGATTGTCGAGGCCAAGCCGGCGCCCGCCACCGGCGAGGTGGTGGTCTACAAGGACGCCGGCCACGGCTTCTGCGTGCGCGCCGACACGTCACTCAACGACATCGCCAAACAGGCGCTGGCCGCCGAGGAGCAGTGCATTGCTTGGTTCAACAAGCATCTGCGTCTGTAGCCGGCTGGCCCGAGCGATGCTAGCTCTGTAGTGTCTTCTCTTCTTCGCCGTGCGACTTCAGCGTTTTTCAAGGTGTTCCGTCTATCGTCTGCACATGTAAATTGTTTGTATACATTACCCAATTCCGCTCTACTTTTCTATTTTTGACTGTGACTGCGTGTGGCCGCCGCTGCTTTTTTTAATACCGACATGTCGTTTCGCAATTCAACTCCTGTATGTAATGGATCTTAATTTTAGTCATATATTGAGACTTCGTCACTCATCCACGACGCTGAGGCGGCTCATTTTGGTCAAGAAACTGCATATGTCGGGTCTTGTATCATGTCGTAAAGTGACACCGGATCGATCACGCGATCGCGCAAAGCAAGATTCGCTATGACGCGCATATACGGTGTGAGGCGGTCGTTTCTAGGAGACAACATCTCTGGCAAGACGCGGTGCTCAACACGAAGCGGACACGGCGAGAACAGTGCTGCCGATTCTGCCCACAGGGATTCCAATTCGGGCGTCCACCACGTTGGTTGCTCGTCCCACGTTGTCAGCATCGTGATGACCGGGCATGCTGCCGTCGACCGCCGCGTAGACTCAAAACGGAACAGACAACCATGCTCTTTGTTGCCGTACCATAGCTCCAGGATCTCCAGAGCTGGCATATGCGTGATCATTTCGGCTGCCAATCTAACAACACGCGACCCATATTCAACTGGCTGGTTGGGCGCGAGGCAAATGTCGGTGAGTGCGAGGGTAGCGAGGCGTGGCCAAAAGGCACCGGTGATCTGCGGTGTCTGGTCCGCTGCGTCCTTGGCCGCCTGCAACTCCGTCTTGGCGCTTTCGAAAATGACCGTAGCGTCCAGCACGTACGACAATGCGACGTGTTCACGGAGCCGTGTCGAGCGAGCAATCTTCTGCACATCCGTGGAAGCTTTTGGCAGAACCGGTCCGTACGGATGGTGAAACTCCCTCCACATAAGATACACATTGACATCCATATACACAGACAGGCTGCGGAGGCCTGACCTCCACTCGCATTCGAGAATGGCTTCACCGCCACGGGGCCTATGTGTTAGCTTGGAATTCCACCAGTCGATTCTCCACTCCACCTCGGTCACCACAGCCACACAGTAGTTATACGTACGTCCGATGCTCTCTGGCTCCCACACCTCCATGTGTGCCCCATCAAGCCCGTTGGAGGTACAAGACACAAGCGTATGGAAGAGCCTCTGGTCGATGCCACGGTAAAACCGACGACGCATCGTGAGCATGTGGACAATCTTGACCGGTGCAACGTCCACGTCTCCAAATTCGGCGCCTTGGACGTTGCCGAGCTGCTCGGCGACCCCTGCTTGTATTGGGCGGGCAAGCTGCATGGAATAGCCAAGAGGCTGTCCTCCCAGAACGCGGCTGACGGCGGAAGCAGCACCAGAGAGGCGCTGTCTCCAGACACCCGCTTCCCACCCGTGGGTGTTGTTTGGACAATCACGCTCGCGGGCCCGGTACCGGTCGTACGCGGTGCATGCCTCGTCCATGTCCTCGACTGCGTCATAGGGGTACTCGCGGCAGTGTCGAAAGTTGCGGATCGTATGGTATGGGTCGCTCCACGACGACGAGCTCAGCTCCAAGGTCAGTCCAGCTGGTCCCGGCCCGCCCAGTCTCTCTTGTCCGTCCTGTCCGTTCTGGCCGGCGGGCATGTCGTCCCACGTGGCGAGCACCGCCATCAACGCCGACAAGGCGATCACGAGTCGCTCGTCGTCCCGCTTCAGGGCCACTGCACTGGGCACCGTACTACACTGCGAGCAGTCGTAGTCGTCGAGACGGCCGTGGAAGTGCAGGTGCCGAATGTAGCCTAAGCGTTGCTTCTTGCGAGGGCCCTTGACCAGGGCTGCAAACCGATCAACCTCATCGTCCTCGATGAAGAGTCGGCGGAAGGTGACCTGTTCAAAGAACGACTGCCAGTCCAGAGCAACAGCGGCAAAGGACGCGAGACTGACCGGTTTGTGGCTTTTTTCGAGCTGCAGCTTCCATGTGCGACGGTCGTCCTCTGCATCTTTGGCCACGGAGCCCCAGATGACCAGCTTGATTTCGGTCGGAAGTCGCTGCCAGGACGCCATGGTGGGGGCGGCCGTAACCGAGCTGGCGCGTGATGGGAGATGTTTGAATGTCAATGATTACTTGTATGAAAGGGAATTGGATAAAATGAAGTCTTTTTCTGACCCCTTGACCGTTTCGTTCTTGCCTGTTTAGCTGTATTTTCGTAGTTGCAGAAGGCGTAATGAAGTACTCTGGGAAGGAGCGACTGCTTGCCAAAGAATTGTGTCAGCAAGTACGCCTACACGTACGCCTTCAAAGTACGCCTTCAAGTACGCCTTGAAAAGTGAGCCTTATGGTATCGCACGACTGGTTGGGTTGCTGTTTCCAAATAAAAGCAAACTGTTTCTGACTTTGTAACAATGAAGATAATGAACAAAAAATAAAAATGAAAAGAAGTAACACCTCCCTACCCGGGTAGTAAAAAGAAGCAAAAAGAAATGATCGAACACGGGATCGAACCGCGGACCTGCGCCGTGTTAAGGCGCCGTCATAACCAACTAGACCATTCGACCGCTGATTGTTGAAACGATGCGTTCTAGTTGAGTCTATATTCTTCGACGCCGCGTTGCTTCTACGGGTAGACCCACTTATCGGACCATTGACGTATCGTGTCGCTGCCTTTTCCTGCCGCCTGCCAAAACGGTTGCGCGTGCCTTTTTCGCTCTTTCCCCAACTACAAAGAGCTACCCGGCAAATCGTCAGAGCTCAGTCCTTCTGTCTAATTTTGTCACCTCACTCTGCGTTTCACCACTTCGGACTCCCACCACACCACCTGCACATTGCCTCCACCTGTTCAACTGCGTGGCTCATTGACGATCCGAATACACATCTCCATTCAGAATCAGACAATGACGACGGCAATGACGCGCCGGGCCCTGGCACCGGCCCTCCGCCGTGGCCCTGCAGCCTTCCAGTTCGCCTCCACCTCCTTGACTTCGTCGATCTCGACCGCAGTACCACGACGCATCACGACAATAGCCGCGCGTGGCTCTACGGCACAAAACACATCCGGCACGACGACTCCTACACCACCACAACAGCGCTCGATCAACACCTCGTCGGCGCCCTTGCTGAGCGCTATTGGCGGCTTCGGCGGCGCACCCTCGGGCATCCCGGCCGCCTACTTCCAGAAGCCGTCGCTGCCGGCCAACACGATTATCCGCTTTGTGCCGCAGCAGACGGCCTGGATCGTCGAGCGCATGGGCAAGTTTCACCGCATCCTGCAGCCCGGCCTGGCCGTGCTGATCCCGTTCCTCGACCGCATTGCCTACGTCAAATCGCTCAAGGAAGTGGCCCTCGAGATTCCGAGCCAGAGCGCAATTACCGCCGACAACGTCACGCTGGAGCTCGACGGTGTTCTCTACACGCGCGTCTTTGACGCATACAAGGCTAGGTACGTCGCCGCTACTCCCCTCCCCCCCTCCCCTCCTTTCCTTTTGCCTCGCCCTTTGCTAACCCGACCAGCTATGGCGTCGAGGATGCCGAGTATGCCATTTCGCAGCTCGCCCAGACGACCATGCGCAGCGAGATTGGTCAGCTCAGCCTCGACCACGTCCTCAAGGAGCGCGCCGCCCTCAACACCAACATCACCGCCGCCATCAACGAGGCCGCCCAGGCCTGGGGCGTCACCTGCCTGCGCTACGAGATCCGCGACATCCACGCCCCCGCCCCCGTCGTCGAGGCCATGCACCGCCAAGTCACCGCCGAGCGCTCCAAGCGCGCCGAGATTCTCGAGTCCGAGGGCCAGCGCCAGAGCGCCATCAACATCGCCGAGGGCAAGAAGCAGAGCGTCATCCTGGCGTCCGAGGCGTTGCGCGCCGAGAACATCAACCGCGCCTCCGGTGAGGCCGAGGCCATCCTGCTCAAGGCCAACGCCACGGCCCAGGGCATTGCCTCGGTGGCGGCCCAGATTGCCCAGGGCCGCGACGCCGCCCACAGCGCCGTGTCGCTGTCGGTGGCCGAGAAGTACGTCGATGCCTTTGGCAAGCTGGCCAAGGAGGGCACGGCCGTCGTCGTGCCGGGCAACGTCGGCGACATGGCCGGCCTGATTGCCACCGCGCTGGGCGTCTACGGCAAGGTGGGCCAGGCCACGGGGGCGAACGCGCGCGCCGCCGCCCAACAGGTACTGGAGAAGGGCGGCGTGCTCGAGGGCGAGGTCGTGGCGAACCGCGACGCCGAGGACGCGGCCGAGCTGGAGGGCCTGGATCCGGCGGAGCGCAGCAAGTTTGTGCGCGACCGCATTGTCGAGGACTTTGACCGGCACACGGCCGACCGGTAATAAGAAAGCGAAGCGGGGACGGGGGCCGGGACAGGGCTGTTTGTCGCGCAATGTATAGATAAGAGCACGTCGGAGTCGCAGTGGTTTGGCTTGGCTTCCGGGTCTGTATCAAATTGTGTACTATACGTAAGCTGGAGGGACAGGTTGTGTGCCGGCGGATGTGTATTGCATGGCGTTTTTTTTCATCTCTTCTTCTTATCTCTCGCGGATGCAATGGCAAAACCAGGGAATTGCAAAATCATAACAAATTACAATAGAACGCTCTCGTATCTCTAGCTGTTTTCTAGAACACCCTACACATCAACGAGAACTAAAATCATATTTCCATGTCGTAATATTAACGCTCGTAGAAGTCTCTAAAGAACCAAAAAAAAAAAGCCGTCTACCCAATCCCGTAGTGGCTGCTCCGACAGGCAGACGATATAAGAAACGAAATATAGAGAGTAACAAAAGCCATAACGAAATTAAGCGACCCTGGACATCACACACCCAACTCCGTCCCGACCGCATCAAGGGCCTCGCCAACCAGTGCCAGCGTCTTGTCGTCACCGGCAGTGCCCGCCACCTGTGAGGCCTTGACGAGCAAGGGGTAGAGCCGCAACAGGTGCTTGCGTGCCTCGCTGTCGATGCCATCGAGATCCGGAATGGCTCCAGGCTCTGACTTGAGGTCCACAAGGCACCGCAGGATCCGGCTTAGCTCGCGCCGCTGCGACAGTGGCTGCGGCATGTGGCCCCGCAGGGGCTGGTCTGACACATAGGACCGGATGGTCAGGGCACATCGCAGGATAAGGAACGGGGCGGCTGTTTGGGCGAGGCGGATGTGCAGGGCGTGCTCGCTGTCGTCTGCCGCGCCAGACCCAGGTGGCGGGCCGACAGTCATTGGTGGTGGCAGACGTGGCGTTGGTGGAAGCACGACAATCGACGGCCTGTTGTGCGAGTCATCGTGCGCTGCCACCAGCGAGAACAGCTCGTCGAGACAGGCAAAGCTCATGTTGGACCTCTTGGTGGGTGGTGGATCAATGGTGCGGCCCCGGCCGGGCTTGTAGAGACTGCTGAGGTCGGTGGCAGTCCCCGAGTCACCGTTGGTTTTCTTATGGCTGTAGCTGTGGCTGTGCTCGCTGTCGCTTGGGTAGATCAACGCTGCATCTGCCGGCGCCGGAGGGTGGACGATGGATACGCGGAAGAGACCCTCGACATATGCTTTGCGTGTCGTTTCGGCCACCGCGCCCGAGCCCAGCGACGGAATGATGAGCTCGCGGAGGCGGTGGAACGCATCAATATCAAACTGCTGATCGTTGGCAATGACACGTTCGTCTTGCGGCGCTTGCTCGTGCTGCAAGTCAGCACCAATGATGCCGTTCGCGATCACGGCAATGGTGTCCCAGGCCGCCTGGAAGGCGGCACGCGGCACCGACTTCTCTTTGAGGTGCGGGAGTGTCGTCTCCAGGATGGCAAGGGCGGCGTTGACGGCGGCCTTCCATGGCTGCAGGCTCTTGGTGGTGATGGGGAACTGGTACTTGAGCGTAATGGGCTTGGCGAGGGCCGCAAGGGCTGCGGCAAAGGCACCGCTGGCGTAGATTTCCTGGCCGTCTGCGTGTTGTGTGACGAGGTGGTCCAGGATCGCCATGCTGTCCTTGGACATGGCCACAAATGTGCGCTTGCGCTGCGGCGTGGCGTCGGCCACGTCAAAGGCCATGGACACAAACTTGGCCAGTTGGATGATCACGGCCGCCGCGGCTCCCGGAATGTCGGTCCGTACGACCTTGAAGACTTCGAGCACCTGGGATTGCAGGGCTGTCATGTACTCGATGTCGTTGGCATAGCCACCCGGGCTAGCACTGCGGACGGCGTCGTGGAGGAGGGCCATGGCCTGCTCGGTTTTTTCGAGGTCCATCTCAGCGCGCATGAGGCGCTCAATCTCGAGGAAGGCATTCACCCACGACACGAGGCACTTTTGATTGTCTTCGGCCCGTGTGCTGGCGCGGTCTCGCTCCTTGTCCTTGTTGTCCTTTTCGACAGACAGCGCGTCCGGTGGCGCTGGGATACCGCGAGACCAGAGTTGCCAGGCCAGGTTGACAGCCTTCTTATCAAATGACCAGCGCGTTCGCCCGTCGCTCTTGGCGAGGATGCCGGCGAGGCTGCCGAAGACGGCCGTGCTGACATCGAGTGCCTTGAAGTCGAGCATGGCGGCAAAGTGCTGGAGCAGGTCTTCCCAGAGTGACGAGAAGACAGCGTGGGAGGCCAGCACGTCCAGATAGTTGGCCAGCAGCTCCGACACGCCGTTGACAATCACGACTGCTGTCTCGTTCCACTCTACCGCGGTCGACTTGTGTGTGGTCTTTTCCGAGGCGGATCGCAGGCGTCCTTCGGTGGATGACAGGAGTCGGAAAATGACTGAACGGATGCAGACAGCCCATGCCTCGGCGGTAAGGTTGTTGCCATACGCATGTATGATGCGGAGGAGAGTCTGAACGGCACCTGAGGGAGTTAGTATGTGAAAATGTAACGTGGGTGAGAGACTCGAGAGACTCGAGAGACTGCGACTTACTGTTTCTCAGCTCCAACCGCTGGTCGGTGGTAACAGCCGTCAGGCGCAGCAACAAGAGCATCCAAAGGGCCGCGCCCGAGCCTGGGTGGTCCGTGTCGTTGGCGAGCTTGACCAGTGCAGCATCGCTGGAGCCGCCCTCCATGGCCGCGGCAATCGACATGGAGCTGCTGCGGCCGTGCAAAAAGTCCGAGATGGCCCAATAGAATGTCACGGTGGTGAGGGCCACGTTGAGGTCGTCGCCTTGGGAGCAGAACTTGTAGAGGGTGTTGACGAGGTTCAGGTAACAGGTGTTGGGCAGGGACGACAGAAAATCGGAGCAGATGAGCTGCAGCGAGGCAAAGGACGGCTTGATGAGGCGGACGGAGCGGGTGGTCAAGGTGCCCTCCAGGTCGCCGTCGGCCGACGCAGCTGAAGCCGACGGCCGAGCTTCCATAAACAGACTGTCGATGATTTCAAAGACGACATTCCACCCGCTGATCAGGGCCTCGCCGCTGTCTTCGAGCAGGCCCTTAAGGCCATCGAGGATGACCTTGTGGATGTCAATGTCGGTAGCCGCCGTGGTGATGGTGCCGGTGCGGTCGGGACTTTGCAGTGGTAGCAGCGAGTCGCGCAGTGCCTCGAGCAGGCGCAGCTGCATCCGGCTGCGAGTGACTTCCTTTTCGGTGGCGATGGCGTTGGCCGCCTCCAGGACAAAGCGAACCAACGTCTCCGCAGCACGCATGCGCACAGTGGCCGTTGTCAAGGCCGAGCCAAGCGTCGCCGACAGCTCGGCTGTGAGCGGGTTCCAGCCAGAGACGTCGGGGGGATTGAACAACAGTCGCTCAAGGTTGATGGACGCAATGTCCCCGAGCTTGGCCAGGACGAACTGGTCCTCTTGGGAATGGCTGGACGCGGGCGCCGTCGTGACACTCATGACGCGCTTGTGCTTGACGGTGGGCGTCTTGAGGGACGGAGATGCAACAATTCCAGCTGCTGCCCTTGACCCACTGTCCTTATGCGGTGTCGACTGCGGCGATGGGGCGGCTTGGGCAGCCTGGTCGTCATCCGCAGATTCAGAGGCTGCAGCCGTAGGTGATTCTGGCCGCTTCTCAAGCAAACTGCAGATGGCGACGACAAACTCGACAAACGCTGCGTTGGGAAAGTCAATGGTGCTCTCGAAGAGGCGGGAGGCGGCGGTCTCGACCGCCTTAATCTCGCTGCCAAAGTTGGACAGAAGCATATTGGCCTCGGCCTCGGCCTGCGGGTCTGCTGCGCGGACAACGGCCAGTGTACGGCCGGCCGCCTTGCCGGACGTGAACAGGACAAAGTCGGCCTGCTGCAGGGTCTCAAGGACAATCTGCCAGGACGACTCGAGGGTCGGGCCGAGTGCAATGCCTAGATTCAATAGGGCACGCAGACAGAGCAGATTGCGCGTGTTGATGCTGGCCGTCGATAAGTCCGACGAGGGTTGTCGTGGCTTCTCGGCCGTCGAGGACTGGCTTACGAGACTGTCGACACTCAGCAGACCGCGGGCATTGCCAAAAAGCGTGTTGGGTGTGTCGGCGCCAGCCGACGTGGGTGTCATAGGCCGGGCGCCGGCGCTGTGGCAGGCGCTCAGAACGTTGGGCGGCACGGCGGCCTTGCCCAGTGTGGTCAAAAAGGCATCGCGCGGCGTGTTGAGTTGGAGCAGGCCGGCGACGTGCGTGAAACGCTGGAAGGCGCGCACGAGGCTATGGTAGTACTCGGAGTCGAGGGCCGAGTACAGGAAGGTGGAGCAGGTGGCCAGAATGGCCGGCCAGCAGCGGTCGATCATGTCGGCATATGCCTTAACCTCGGTATACAAGGGATGGTCGTTGAGAAGGAGGGGGTTCTTGGGCCCTGGGTTCTTGCGGGCCGAGGCCGACCGTTCAAGGCCAGGCGCCGATGCAGCGCCCGTCTGATCCGTAGGAGCGGGTGAGTTAGCGCGGCCATCTTGCTTAAGCGCTCGCTTCTGGTTGCGGGTTTCCCGGGGTACCGTCAGTGGCAAGATAAACTTGGCTAGGCCGTCGGACAGAGACGTGATGCAGGCGAGGATGAGGCTGAAGATGTACGACTCTGGAATGGTGAGCGGCTCCGCTTTGTCCAGCTGGTCGATGCAGGGCGTGCGGATGACACTCCACTGGGAGCTGATACCGGTGCTTGCCGACTCGGTCATGGAGCTGGACGTGACAATGCCAGACATGCCGCTCGCCTCTATAACGGCCTGTTCCGCTGATCCGGCTCCGTTGTTCGAGTAGCCGGCCACGGGAATTGTCGACTGATGGCCGAGGCCGATCACGCTGGGCTTTTCGGTCGACACGCGGACGAACGTGGCGAGCAGTTCCTGTAGAATGTCTTTTTCGCCCTCCTTGGCATCGTACAAAATGTAGAGCTGCCTGACCAGGGCCGGATCAGAAAAGATGCCCTTGAAGGCCTCGAGGCACAGCACACGCTTCCAGGGGAGGGCGTCGTGGTCCAGCACGTGGCAAAGGGCAGCCAGGGCGTCACCGCTCTCGTCGGCCAGCAGCGCCATGTGTCGCCGCAGGAGTGTATATAGAACGCGTACCAAACGGACAGCCGTCGGGAAGTTAGGTTTGCTGACAATCCCCTGCGTAAGGAAGGGCATCAGGCGCGTTCGGAGCACGTGCGTCTGCTCGGGGTGGGACGTGAAAATAGCCGGGTGGTTGGTGAGGACGGACTCGATCAGTTCGAGGCCAAACGTCGTTGACAAGCTCGAGAAGCGCAGGTGTTCGGGGCGCCCGGCCTCGGTCAAGATGCAAATGTCGTTGAAGACATGGTAGGCGTCGAGTGCAGCCTGGTGGAGTGCCACTGTGCCATTCTGGACGGGCGCCTCGCCGACGGGCGACGTCTGGAGACGGGCCTTGCCCTCGGCGGCGACCTTGTCGAAGACGGCAATGAGCAGCTGCTGGAGTGTGGCCGATGCGGTGTTGTTAACGACGACGTTTTTGCTCGCGTGGAGAACGAAGCAGATGTTGAGAGATGTGATGAGGAGGTCGCCCGCGATGTCGCCGGCGTAGTTTTGGAGGAGCGAGGGCAGGGACTGCAGGATGCGCAGCTGCACGTCAAGGCCGCCAGAAGACGCTTCTCGCAGTGCCTGCAGGACTTGGTCGAGCCGTGATCGTGGCACGCCTTTGGCGGCGATGAGACGCTGGAGACACACAATCGCGATGCTGGTGAACTTGACGGTGCGCGTGCCGCACGCGATAATGAAGGGGTTCACGAAGTTGGCATGCTGGGCGAGTTCTGCATAGGGAAAACTTGTTAGCTCTGCTTTGAATTGCGGTGGTCAATTTTGTTTGTCCACTTCGTCCACTTCGTCGTCGTCGATTCATACCTGCGCCTATGTTCGCTTCGGAGCTGTCGCCGAGGTTCTTGAGCTCTTCAAGAGACTTTTCCGAGGCCTACACCGTATGGGGAAACAATATCAGTCTCTGCATGTCCTTCGATAATCATCACCGCCACCGCCTCGTGAACCAACCTGTCTCAAGTCGTTGTGCTTTCGTTTGCTCTCTTGGATCAGATTGCCGAGCTCCGCCGTCAGCACCTGTGCGGTCATCTTTGTCTTGCGGCTTCAGCAGAGGCTTTCGACATAGTGGGACGCTGCGGCTCTGTAGAACGGATGCAGCGGTACGGGTGGTTATGGGTGTCGTCGGCGGACAATGTATGTCGATTTGGTAACCTGGTTTTGTGTGCTTCTCGAAGCTCGTCGGGATGCCGATATTAGGGAGAGCTCCTAGCCCGCACCTGCCGTTGTATTAAACGGCATACGTAGTCGGAAGGAGAACCACTCAGGCAGGACGCACTACGGCAGAATTTCACACCGCCTTTCCGTATGAGGAAACAACAATAGGCCACCCCTGCCCCAATCGACCCCCCACAGCCCACTGCCAATGGCGCACTGCGCCCAAGAACCCCGCGACGAACTTCGCCCCGTCACAGCGGCAGGAACGCCCATGAGTGCTTGGCCTCGCGCACATTCACTATCGTGACTTTTTTTATCGACTTCACCGCAACCCAAACGGCGACCAGCGACTTTCCTTCTCACACCCCACGCATCGACTACACCACTCGCCAAACATCCTGCTCCCTCCAGTCGATTCACAAAATGGCAACCGCACAGGTTCCGCGCAACTTTAAGCTCCTCGACGAGTTGGAGAAGGGCGAGAAGGGCTTGCATGGAGGTGGGTGCCTGTTCCGGTGCAGTCTCTGCTGATAGCTAAATGCCAGGGGAAAAGCGACGCTGACAACACAGGTGTTTGCTCGTACGGCCTGGAGGATCCGGAGGACATTCTCATGACCAACTGGAGAGGCACCATCTGGGGCCCACCACACGTGAGTTGCAACCGACCACGACAGGCGGCGCAGACAGACATCGATGACAGACGGGTCGTGGCCATGCTGTCCCCTCTCCTACATGCACGGGACTGACCTTCTAGGGCAATCACGCAAACCGGATCTACGAACTCAAGATGCAGTGCGGTGAGCACTACCCGCAGAAGCCGCCGGTGATCCACTTTGTGACCAAGATCAACCTGCCTGGCGTGGACGGTATCAACGGCCTGGTGGACAAGAACTCGTTTGACATTCTGCGCGATTGGGAGACGAGTCCCAAGGAGCTGCTCAGCCTGGAGGCGGCCATGATGGCGATACGGAAGTATGTTTTTTTTGGCCCAGGCCGATCACGGAGGAAACAGATGAGTGGAACATAGCGAGAGACACCGAGACACCTGCTAACCCTACCTGTCTGTGTCAGATGCATGGAGAAGAACAATAAGCTGGCACAGCCTGAGGAGAACGTCCGCTACGACATCTACAAGGACTTGATCTAAGGACGTGCGGACGTCATTGTGGCGATTCACGTTTCCGCTTGGCGCTACGCCCGAGTATATTTAATACGCAGCCCGGAACATTTACATCTGGAAGGGTGGAAGACAACCATTTGGAGGTGCGGACGAGAGGCTGCGCCGCGGTCGCTGGCATGTCTCTTCGGTTTGAGGTTTGAGTCTCTGAGCAGGTGTTGCTTGAGTTTCGCTGGAGCCGGGTTTGGATGTTGGGTTTCCTGCAGGCTATTCCTTGCTTTTTCATTTTCATTGTTATTTTCCTATTTCCAGTCATCATTAGCATTTGAATTTTCTTTCGTTCAAAATGGCAAGCCGCCGCCATCGCAAGTTACGTGCTAAAGTCGTGTCTGTGGTTCGTCTGATACTAGACGAGGCTGTAAAATTAGCACGTGACCTTCACTTGAGAAGCTCTGATCAAGCTCTTTTTGGCGATTTTCGTACTCCAGCATCATGTCGGGAAAACTTTTGTTTTCCACGCGCCTGGACCTCAACCAATTCGGCCTCGCTCTCGTTCCTGCGCGCCTCCGTGAAATCCAGGACGTCCTTCTGCTGCCGCCAGATGAATGCCGAGTTTCTTTGTTCCGGCCCGCAGCTCGCGGCATCGCACAGCATGTACGTGCAGTTCCCGTGACATTTTGATTCCAGCGCTTCATTCGACCCCTGGTCACTAACACACCCTCAGGCTTTGCCCTTTATAAGGCCCTCGTCAAGAGGGCGCGTCTTGTTCCACTCCCTGATCATGTCGCCTATCGCACACCCGACAAGCCTTACGTGCACCCGATCCACCGTTTTGTCCGACACTCGTTCCAACAGAACCGTGCCGACACCAGCCCGCGGCTCGTCCTTGCGGCGCTGAACGCGGGCTACAAGTTCATCGAGCTCCTGGACGCCGCTCGGACACCCGAGTCGTCTGCACACAAGTCCATTGTCTCGTACCTCGAGGGGCGCGCCCCGCCCACACGGCCCCCCAAAGCCCTGCGTGGCAAGCTCGAGCGACTCGAAAAGGAGCGTGCTAAAATGGCGAGAAAGGCCGCCCGTGAGGCCGGCTTCGACACAACGGGCGACACGGACGAGTTTGGTCGTCCCCGCCATCCGCCGGTCATCGTCCGCCGCCTCGTCCCGGGCACCGAAAAGGTCTCGCATGATGGCATTCAGACGCAGCTCTACGAATACGTTCCCGGCGCGCCCTCGCGACCGCTGTCCGACATCCCCGGTGGTGTCCGACCCGTCCCCAAGTTTGTGACGGACGCCACCGGCATTCCCTTCCTACGCTTCGGCAAGCCGCAGCCGCCCATTCTGTCGCGCGCCATCCGCCTCAAGGGCAAGAAGCGACGGCGGCGCGCCCAGATTGCCAGCGCACTGATCCGCGACGAGATGCCCTTCTCCGGCCAGGAAGACACGTGGGAGGCGAACCTGATCCGGGCGACGATGGAGGAGGCGGCCGCCCGCAAAGCCGCGGGTGAGCCGAAATCAGAGGCGGCGGCCACCTTCCTCCGAGACGTGGCGGAAGAGCCGACGTACCGCAGCTCCATTGCCGTGTCCATTGCCTACCTCAATGCCCAGCTCAATGTGGAGACCGCGGACATGCTTGCACGGGCACGCGGACTCCTGGGAATCGTGGACCGCGAGCGGGCACTGGCTGAGAAGGAGGAAAAGCAGCGGCCGTTGGAGAAGCAAGCAGGTCAGGCAACTGAATAAATTCTAGACTCTGGGTTGCACATACGGAGTACGGTTTAAGAAGATCATTTCTGGCGTTTTGGGTATCAATGCGCCGTCGTCTCTTTTCTATATATCTTTCAATATACCAATGAAGCATAGGAATGCAAAGTCAAGCTACGATATGAAGGCCCCCCCAACGCGCAGTTATTAAAAAGGCAGCAAAAATAGTCGGTCCAACGCCCATGGCTCTCTTTGTCGAACTTTTCATTAGAAACAAGAACGGTCCAGCTTCCGGGCACAGCATCGCGCACCAGTGGCCAGCATTCCATGTCGGCGAGCTACTTCTTCCGCGCAACGACGTCCGGGGTATCCCCATCGTTATCAAAGTTTATTCTCTTGTGTTTTTAAAAGGGGATAATTGGAACAGTTAGGTTCTCGGTCGCGGGTAATCCTACCACGAAGCCACGCGAATGGCCTGCGTGGGCTCGATGGCGAGCGCCGTGAGACTCGACGCGCTGTGTGCAAATAACAAGCTAAGCGGATCACCCATCTCCACGCCGCCGAGCGCAGTACTCGACAAAAGGTTCGAAAAGCTCGCCGTAGACGCCTCGGGTGAAAGAAAAGTACAGCATGGCGAGGTCAATACAAATATGACACACCTTTTGTCACAGTATGGACCGGACGAGTTACGCAACACTGCTAACCAACCGCATGGCACAGGACTCAGGAAGGGGATCTTTTTTCTCGGCAAACTACTCTGCAACGTTACCATTTGGCAATGTCGCGGGAGGAATTGGTTCCCGGCGCGCGCATACGAGGTAGTTGGGAAGGTGACGTTCTCACCAAAACACCAAACATCGTGATACACGGGCGGTTACACTAAGTAGCCTGTTTTAAAGTACAGAAATGTAGGTAATATGGTTAACTTAGAGGCACCTTTCCAACACTATGTATCGGGGCCTGTCATATGCCTTTGATATCTAAGTAGTCTGGACCTCAAAGATTTCGGTTTCTTCACCAGAGGCCATTGCACGTGAACAAACGAGTCACTGGTTTTGTGATACATATAGAGTATTGTTTTTGAATGTACAGATATTGTAAAACTGAATACATCAAAGAGTCTTTGACTGTGTATGTTCCAAGGACCACTAGACGAAGTGTATATTGTTGCAATGACGACAGCGGACAATGTATGTCCTGTAATCATCTGTGCATTCCATGAGACATATAAAGGGTGTAGAGCAATGACCGCAAAACTATGTTGTCTTAAGATAATCCTGACATTTTTGGATATCTTTTGCGACATTAGAGGCATGTAATCCGGCGGTACACAAAGTAGCACTACTCGATTCAGCGAGATTCGACATAGTCATCACGGCCCTGCTGAGATTATCCATGCGCACAGCCAGCTCGTCCAAGCGCACAACAACGGCTTCCATGCAGTGCGATGTGAAATTATCCAATGCTGTTAGGCCCGTGAGGTCAACGCAGTCTGTGATAAGTTTTTCAACCTGATGTGCCGCGCACTGAGCGAAGAGCCTATCAAGTTCCTTGTCGACCGTCTTCGAAGCAACAACCTGTGCAGCGTCGCCGAAGATGGTAGGGCAAAATTTATTTTTCAAAGCAGCTTCAATCTCGCCGTTGACGGTTTTGCGGAGCTCGTCAACGCTGTAGAAGTCTGCAATTGCATTCACTCGAATCAGTGACAAAAGCCTTGTTTTCCTCTCGTCGTTACCGGTGTGGGCTTCCTCCCCGATTTCGGTACATTCGGCGTTGCTGTTGTAACTTCTGGTTGGTTTCTTGGGCCACAAGTCTTTTTCTCTATACACGAAGCGCATAAACGTCCTGACTGTTTCCACAGAGAAACCATCAATATGGATCGTGCTTGTCTTCGCTTCCTACACGATTCAGAAGAACAATTAGTGGTATTCCTAAGAATTCTTCATACCACTGTCCACCAAAGACGTACCTGGAATGGCCGACAAGCGCTGCTTGCCGTCTTGTCGTTCTCGTGTCCTCAAGTCGTGTCTTCAAGTCGTGTCTTCAAGTCGTGTCCTCCTTCCCTCCTCCAAGGCGTGAATCCCAAGATCCTGAATCAAAACCATAAACGTCGTGTCTCTCTTCGTTCCTCCTTTGTCTCTTTCTTTCTTTCTTCTTTTTACTTGTCTACTGCTCTTCACAGATCCCTGCGGCTGGGCCCAATACCGTACTTATATTTTCTCCCTATTCTCTCAGTCGATTCTGATCCGAGTCTCAACTTATGAAATAAGAGGTAACAATATTCGTTTGTGTCAGGGATATATGAGTGACGCAGCATAATTTCGATATGGTCGATGTGGAATGTACTGCACTCAGCTGACGGTGAAGTGAACGGGAGAAGAGTCAGATAAATAGGATTGGTTTTGGTGAAAGTTGGTTGCTACAAATGTACACATATCTTGTTTACAATTCACAGGTAGTAGGAGGTGAAAACGGACATGGTGGTTGTGTTGTACCTTCCGTATAGGATGGCGAATGCCGTTGTGAGGCTGCACACGTGAGCGTTCCGACATTTTCATTTCACATCATTGACAAGGAGTAAAACGTAAGAGCGATTGTCCGCTCCTACTCAAAACTGAAGGCAAAAATAGAAGTACTTAAGCCTGCCTTTTATCCTGTGAATCCTCTCACCACATCATAACTTCAACCTATTTGGTATCCAACGCAGCATGCATCGTGTCGTCAAGCGAACCTGCAAAACGAATCAAGCGCCCATGTCGAAAAGCCAGACAATTTCCATTGGGCATAGCCAGAAAATGGCCACCGTCGTCTGGCCAGCCCATTTGAACTCCCTAATCGAGACAGGAGCCTACAGTAACTGCACGATCCGATGCCAAGGCCGCGACTTCAACGTCCACAAAGCCATCATCTGCCCCCAGTCACGCGTCTTGGCTGCTGCGATCAATGGAAACTTCAAGGTAGAAAAGGATCCGGCTGCCGAGCGGCGGTTTACTGTGAACATTTGAACATTGTGACTAAGTGTCACCTCCACAGGAAGCACAATTGAGCGTTGTTGAGATCGAAGCTTTTGATCTGGATGTCTCCGAGACCATGATCCAGTTCATGTATGGCAAGAAGGCTGGCATCCTTGGAAGCTAAAGTTCGTCCGAACAACAAATGTCAGACGAGACTGATGCGAAACACACCGCGCCTGCCGGAAAGCCGCCACGGTCAGACCTCCTGGATCTGATCCGGCTGAGCACCATAGCTGACTACCACGATGTGGCCACCTTGCGTGCGCAAGTCAACTTGGAGATTCGTGCTGTCCTCAGCAACGCATGGGTACCGACCGATTTCATCGTGGCAGCCAAAGTGGCACACGCCGGGACGCGCGATGTCGAGCTGCACAGCCTGTTTGCCGAGTTCGCCGTGGTGAACATGGCCTCTGGATGCAATTCGACAAATTCGTGGAGCTTTTTCAACTGCCCGGTTTTGTTGCGGAATTCAAAAAGCAGAATGGCAACTTGTTTAAACCAACGACGACAAAGTTGCAGATGCTGCGGACCTTTGCGGCTGGCATGCAATCAGCGGTTAATGGCAAGCTGCGCAGGTGTACAACACTTGATCAATATGTTGCTGTCAGCAGTGACTTGACTAATATTGTCAGAAAACTCAGGGCAAATAAATCCAGAAACTTGCACTGAAGCTTCATTCTCTCCCAGACTGCATGTACTGGAAGTTGACCATAGGCTCCAAGAATGGGAATCTAAGGGGTGGGCTGTGAGGATGGTCTGTCGGATATTTACCACGGATGGGTTTACTTTACTCGTGTATCGTTGATTCAAGCAAGATTACTTAATTATTCGGTAAAATTATTTCTTAATCTCCTTGCACTCCTGCCGTAGTCAAAACGTAGTTCTCTCGTGTCTTCTGGTATATTATCTCTTCATACCGATGTGTCCGCCCGTACGCGAGGGCGTTACCTTTCCTCTTTGTTGATAGAGTTGAGCATTATTTACACCGAGTTGTGTATGTTTTCTTTATAATCTTTGTCATTGTCTTCAGCATTATGATGTTTGAATCGTCCTTCTTCAAAAGTCGTTGAAACATGTATCTCCAAATCTAAGCCTGAGTGAATCCACTTGTGATCTGCGACATTCAACGGCCGTCCGCTCGAACTAAGTCTGACAAGCGAAACAAACTGTCAAGAATATGTCGAGTGGGTCACTTTGGCACTAGAAAGGTCTTGACAGGGCGCCAACTTTCATCTTTTCAAACTGTATAGTGTGCACTTAGTTTTCTTCATCGTTATACGGTCGTACCTATTCCATCGTCCCTGGCATTCTTTGAAAGTACCGCCATAAGGCTGTAATAGTACCGCATAGTGCTTCAATAGTGCCACAATAGCTCTGTGGAGCTCGACCACACAAAGTAGAGGAAACCGCCTCGCACTGGTATTCGCTGCCGAAATGCACTGGTTTGTTTTGCAACACGGACAGAGAACAAAACAAGAACATTAATAATTCGCTTTCTTATTCGTACACGTGATATGCCACTCGTGTAAGACCTGCATCGTGGTGAGGCAGGTGCAAAAATGCCGTGATGCACGAAAGGGGAAGCATGGAGACCCGCTTTTTGTCAATTCCAAATAACATCCCATAGTTCCGGGCCTCCATGTTCTTCTTCATTCGCTGAACCTTCTGCACAAGGTTCTCAAAGTACACTGTTCTGTGGTGTGCCTGCAGTCGTCTAATATAAAAGCCGCCCTTGTCATAGTTTAAGGCGAGGTAAGTAGACGTTGAAAGATGTAACGAGGGCATTTTTTCAATTCGTTTCCGCCGTGGATGCTCTGCTAACGAGAAGGCACCTGCATCGGCGCCTCGGACCATACTGGAAAGCGGAAGGAATATTATTGAAATCGAGGTCTGTGACGCGGATACGGTCAAGAGCATAGCCCTGGGTGCCCCGAGGCTGTGGAGACTAGTTACGATTTGATGTGTAGTTTTTGAGCTGTATCCCATGCAGCAAAATAATTATTTGGCATTTCTTAAAACTTATAACTAAGCTCCCGAGACTGGACGACGACACACAAGACAAACAGTAATAATTACTCCTGCAGGAAGAGTATCTCATGTTCAACGCCGAAAAGACAAATTAAATTTTAACTTGGGAGTAAATGAGACAGTGAAGAGAAAGTATTCGAAAGAAAATTAGAAGTAGACACCGGCGTTTTTGACCAACGTGTTTATGGATGGGCAAGGAAAGGGACATTCGACATGGCGTCGATGAAGCTAAAAACCAGGATCGTTGCGCGACCAGTGGCGATTTCAAGTTGCAACGGGAGACGCCTACGTGTGCGCACACATGCCAATGTTGGCGAGCTCAATGTTGCCTTCGCCACCCGGAATCGCGTTGACGGAAAACGCAATCACCGTTTGCGTGCCTGTTGCCGTAATCTGCACCACCGGCGCCTGGATCCACGTATGGTCGGGCTCCGCATCGAGCTGGATCGTCTCGACGACCACGCCGTCCTGGATGACAGTGAGGGTCGGGCTCTTGCTGGCGGCCAGAATGAAGTAGCTAAAGGAGATTTCGTAGACGGTACCCGGGACCGTAGTCACGGTTTGCGAGATGGATGTCGAGGTGAGGCCGGACTGGATGTGGGCGCAGCTGACGCCGTGGGCGTAGCAGTTGGGGATCACCTCGGCATTGGCCGCGCCCGTGACGGTCCAGGTAGGTGGGAGCTTGTTGTCGGAGAAGTCGCCGTCGGCGATGAAGCTGCCGGTGCAGGTGGGGCTCGCGCTGGCAGAGGACGACGAAACCGACGAAACCGACGAAACAGTTGAGGAGACCGGCGGCGACGAAACCGACGACACCGACGAAGAGACCGACGACGGCTTGCATCTGGAGCCCATGGCGGCGCTGACCCAGGTCAGCCCGACAGCGAGAATGAAAGAGGCCTTCATGATGGTTTTGGTGATGCTGTGTTTTGTCGAGACGCTTTTGGAGTTGGCTGCGATTGTCGCTGTTGATCGTCAAAATAAGAAGGGATCTTGAGAAGAAAATACGGATTACGGGAGACGATCCTACAAACATACGGCAAAAGGGGGGAGGTAAAGTCTTTTAAACCTGGGTAGCCCTATGGCAATGTCACCGTCGCCCTCGACAATACGACGTTGACGGAAACAAAATCAACACAAAAGGTAAAAAATGTGGCGTTCGATCGAGAGGAAGCTAGAGGCATTATTTGGCCCTGTCGTTGTTGTTCACCCCTTTTTTCTCAGCCGCTCGGAGCTATTGGCGAGCTAGGCGTAAATAGTACAGCGTAATATTGGAAACATGTCTAATTTCGAAAACAGCCACCGACTGCCCTTTCCCTCAAACGGAATGGATGCCACTTGGCTCAATTGGCGTCAGGGAACAGAACAACACAAGCGGCGGGGCCATGGAACTGGGACGGGGGTATGCATACCCAATGTGGAGGACAAAAGCGTCGTCCAAGCATACTGGCGTGAGTTTGGCGACTAGTCGAACACAACAGCAATAATGGAAGAACAACGGCGACGACGTTAAAGTGTTGCTAATTTGGGTCGGTGGGGATCCCAGAAGAAGAAAAGCGAAAGCAGGCCAGATTATTCAGGGCTTGATGCTGAAACGACGGACGACGATGGTCGGGTCTATATTTGGGCTGAGTGGGCTCGAAGACGCAAAGCGACCCAACACGACTGCCCAAGCTCACCGAGCCTATGAAATTACATGCCGGCTGGGATTTGAATACGCCACAAAATATTCCATACTCAATGTGCATATTTGCGAATGGCCGAGGCATGAGTCTTTTTCTTGAGGCTGCCCATATGCGGCCAATGTGGGCGCCAAAGTGGTGGCGTTGTCAAAGCGGCGACAACCAAGTTGAAGAGTCTTCGCCTGCACGTCGACACACCTGCGATGTTATTGTTTCAGACGACCCCCTGCTGAAAACTACCGGTATTCAAATGCCTCGGTGAACACACTACTGAGTGCTCCGTACACGAACATCAACAGTCACGATGTATGTGAAAGACCGTTTTGGCCTAGACGAAAGTGCCACATTTGATACATGTAAGGTAAGGTATGCGATGTTTCGCCGAATATCTAACGGTGTTGACCATTTTTAGACATTCAGACACAGCCATGGCCGGCTTAAAAGCCGGAGCTGGCATGTTTGTTTTGTTGCGTCGTATATGTGGTCGGTGTGGCTGCTCCTCGTTGCTTGGTAGAAATCTAGAACATGCACAAAATATGTACCGGCATAGTTTTAGCCATGTTGCATCGACGTAGTTGTGTTGCATTGATGGCATTGTTTTTAATGTGTCGAATAAAAATAAGCATAGAACGGTTACATTAAAAACGGTTCGGAAAAACAAACGGCGCCACCCACGCTGGTTTGAATACGACGTATGGAGTACACAATGTTTTTAGATTAAGCAACACCACTTAGGCATTCAATACCAATATTGTACAGAACAAGCACATCACATTTCAGAGAAGACGCCACTAACCGTAATAAATGATCTGGTCATGTGACTGGAACTGATCACTAACAACACTCGATGGCGCGAGCAACGGCCGATCCGCTTGGTTCGTGTGAAATGATTGGTTCAGTTGTTTGAGCTTGGTAGACGATACTCTGAATCGTATATTGCTAAAAAGTAGAGGGGTTGACACGGAGACAAAACTGAGATGCATCCCGCTCGACCTATTTGGTGTTCACGACCACTATGCGTCATTATGCTGTGTTGGTGCTGTGGTTGGGCTCTGGACGTCGTTTAGAACAGGCGCCGCCGAAGCAGACGGCTGGCCGACCAGAGACACGGCCGCCGCGTTTGGCTCGTGCATCATTGTCGTCGCCATTGTCGTCGCCATCGTCGTCGCCATCGCCTCTTGCTCTTCGCACATCCAGAGCGCCCTCACCGTCTTCTCTCTGGCCCGCCTGAGGCACCCTTGAGAGTGCTCGATGCACGTCACGCACGCCGCCGCATACGGCAGCTCGCCCCGCCATGCCTTGGCCAGATGCGGCGCGGCCCATGTGCTGGTCACCACGCCCAGGTGCTGCAGCATGTCGACAGTGTACGCCTGCAGCGTCTTGAGGTCGTGCGGCGAGCACGCCATGGCCGCGACGAGGTTCCTGTGACGCCGCGCAAATGCCAGCGCCCAGGCGGCCAAGTCCACCTCGTAGTCTAGCGGCCTCGTGGGCTGGTCCGCCTTGATTTGCATGCACGCTTGCACGCTCTCGGTGAACAGGCGCCCGTACTGTTCTGCGGCGTCCGCCACCGCCGGCGCCCGGAGCGCATGCAGTGCCGTCTCAATGTCGCTCCAGATGACGTGGACGGGCCGTGTGGACAACCGGGCAAGCACGCCGGCGCCGTTGGGCCAGATTTGTTGCCGCATCGAAAACCCCATCGAGTGCACAACCAAGAATCGCGCCATCCGGTCGTTGTTGCGCCACCGCTCCATGTCGGCCTGCGTACTATCCCTGCTGCGAGGCGCTGCCGTCTCGGCCAGGTGCACGTGGCATTCGTTTTCTTGTCTGCACAGGCGCACTACCGCTTGCTGCCAGGCTGGGAAGTTGTCCACCGTCAGCTCTCGAACGGGCCACGTCAATCTTGTCCGGTAGAGGGATGAAACCATCTGTAATTGACGGATGGGTGGATGAAAAAGATGTTTTCTTCAAAACAACTAGAAAAGTGAGCCCGGTATGCTGCGAAGAATGAATCAAGAGAGAAATAGCTCTAAAGAATAGAAGAAGCAGAACGCGTCTATGCCGGGGCATATGTACGTATATCGGAGATGGGAGAACCTTATTTTGATATGCTTGTCCAATAGTCATGTAACAGCTGTCTGAACTTTATTTCCCCAATGTACCAACCATGGCATACAACTGCCAGTATCCTTACTCAGACAGATGATATCGTCCTACCATCGCAACGCTTCAAGTCATCAGGGGTGAGTCTGGATCGCTCAGCTGGCTTATCGTCACCGAGCTATAGTTCTGAATAGCATTTTTCAATTGCAGCCATTCTAACCATCGGAGAAGACAACGATTTGAAGAATAAATTTGGAGAAGCGTAAGCGTCCGTAGTAGCTGAGTGAAAAAAAAAAAAAAAAAAAAAAAAACAAAAAAAAAAAAAAAAAAAAAAAAAAAGACTCGAAAGAAAAGAAACACAGCGAAATAGAGTATCAAAGTAAAGCCAGATCCACTTGCGCAACACTCATAAGCCAGCCACCAAACGCAGTATGGAACGTCTCTTCTTTGGTTTGGCAGTTTCCAAGTCAGTAAACTCCTTCCAGACCTTTTGGACGTGTTTGTCGTTCCGCGCGATGCGTTTAAAGTACTCTGCATGCGCGGACAGGATCGCGGCGACTTTGTCCATGACTGTATTTTCTGCCGCCTCGCTTTCCAGATGCGCCTCAAAAATGGCCGCAATGATGTAGCTGTGAAAACGCGCCAGCTTGGGACCCTTCTCAGGCGTGGGCTCCATTGTCTTCTTGAAGTCGTGCTTGGCCACCATGTAGTGTCATAGACGGCGTTGGACCTTTGCAAGTTCCCAAATACTGCAGACGGTATTGCGAGGATCCTGGATCATGGCTTCTTCCCATTCGAACCGGTGCCACTGCAAACACGTCTCGCCATTGGGCCGCGGCAGACGCAGCGCATCCACGATCCCGTACACAGCGAGCTCGGCGACGGTCGGTTGGTAGTGCACAATAGCCGACAGGTCCCAGTAGTCGTCCTCGCTTCCGACGCCCCCACCGTCCGGATCCGATGGCACCGTGTTCTGTCCGGTCATGGCGCATTGGTCCATGAAATAATACAGCATATGGCTGTAACCGCTATTCTCCTCGCCGGGACATTGCCGCTTCATGAGTTGCACAATGTGAACACAATAGGATAATAGAATGACTTGGACGCACGTGAACACGGTCGTCGTGTCATTTACTGCGGTACCACAAAGTAGTAACATAGCCATTGCTGTCTGTCACACTTACTATACAATGGCAAAGCCAACGGGTGTCGGTCTGATGACTAAGCGTGTGTAACACGAGGTGCGCGACACACTCAAAACGGTTCCTTCCCAGATGCATTTTATTCCATGTATTTTTCTGGTAAGAAATATTTCACATCGACATCGACGCCTTCCCGCGAAATGCTCATTCGGTGTGATACCCGTTCGGTACATCTAAGAGGATGTCGCTTGACCCAAGACCAAACAACGTGCGTCGCCACCCAAACGATCAGCCATGTCACTTGTCGACACCGTTGGACCCCCGTCTGCTTTCATATATAGGCGCCGCGAGGAGGTGATTAATGACACTGTTACCAGTGTCTTCTGTCGCCAAGTTTGTTCATTCGCTGTGTGGCGCACGTAATCGTAGTTGATGTCAGTGACATTAGTGGCATCAGTAACACGTTGTGAGGCTGTCGTACCTTCCTTACACGGCATCAAACCGCGCCACTCCGCTGAGAGAGCTTCGGCCAATCACGTAGTCAGATTCTTGGCCATAGCTTGACATCAGTGCTATGAAATCAGGAGCCCGTTGGTGATGTGGGTACACGATCGCGCTGGATGATTCAGCTTGTATGGCTCTCTGTGTGGTATACAAAGTTCACCGCGTCTTCCCTCGCCCTTTGTATTGCCTTTCTCTCTTCGTTATTTTGAGATACAATTCCCCGTGCCTCACTACATGCTTTACTTGTCCATTATCGCCCGTCCCTCAGTTTCAGTGACGGTCAATACCTGCCCTAAGTCTCTGTTTACATTCATCTCACCATGCTTTCTTTCGTGTTTGGAGCGACGTTGAACTTGAACTCAGACAGGCGTAGACTGGCTTCTACTCGGTTTTCTGTCTTGTCTTCCTCTTCTTCTTCCTCTTCTTTTTCTTTCTCCTCCTCCCCCTCTTCTTCTTCTTCTCATCCCTATTTGCTCCATCATTCTTCTTTTCTCGACCACATCAGAAACCCCGGCCTCCACGTCTCTTGCCTTGATGACACACACCATGGCAACCGAAAATATGGATAGCATTACAAAGGGTTTTAAGGATGCGGTATTTTTTAAGAATCCGAACCTATCTACGTCATCGTTCACGACATCTACACCGCCACAGATACAAAACAGCACACATATCCTGGCAGTATGCCCCGTGCAGCAGCGTTACGCAAGTCACCATCTGGATGGCTGGTTCCTGGCAGATTTCTACGCCTTTAACTTGCTATTTAAAGGACTCGGCGCCAGCCAGACCTGGTTCACAGCAGCGATAAGCCCATGCCGTAGGACAATATTGATGGAAATGTCAACGGTGACTGACAGGTTTATATCCAGGACCCTACTGCTCTTGTCCAAGAGTACGGCAAATATGTCCACGGAAATCCGTACCAGACGCGTAAAGTTGTTCTCAGCAGAGACATTCTCGAGAAAGGTCAAATTACGCCCGTCACCATCGTGAAACACAAGGACTTGAGCGATGCATTTCTGCACCATGTAGCCAAGGTCTCGGAAACAGCAAAGCGCACACGGGGCGCAGTGCTTCTCATTGTCTGCGGTCATGGACTTCCTAACCATGACTTCTCCTTCGGGTCCGCAGAGGGTAGGGGCGCGAAAATTTCAATAACGCGCGTGCAGGGCGTCTTGGAGTGCTATGTTCCTGTCTGCCTCCTGACCACAGCATGCTACTCGGGGGGCTGGAGCGTCTGCCCGGACATCAACATTAGTACGATGATAGCTGCAGGTGCCAAAGAGGAGTCGAATTCATGGACGGCTAGCCAGAGTATCTCGAGATACTCGGGGTCGGTTTTTGCGAGCAGCATTATCGACGCCATGATATCCGCGATCGACGAGCTGGGACAACAGCTCACCACACAAGACATGGCCGATGCAGACGAGACGCTCTCGAAGCTCGACAGAAAGTCGGCGAAAAAGCTCGCCACGAAATCCTTTCTGGAGTTCTGCCGGTCCGTGCAACTGTCCAGCCATACAATGAACCGCCTGGCCAGTAAGCACTATTTTACGTTTTCCAGTCAGGACGAGTGGGGGCTTCTCTGGCAGTATTCCATGTCTTGTCCCTTGGCAGATTTTGCCAGCCGATGGGCCAAGCTGGAAGACTATCCCTATGCCGGCAGCGAAGAAGCTAAGTCGAATCTGGACCCGTCGCCAAGCAACACATCTTTTGGCGCAGCTGACCCTTCACGCACAGGTGGAGGCACGAACGCTGGGATACGGACACGGACAGGACAGCACCGACAAGGCGACAATCAGCCAAGACCGGACACAGTTCCCACAATCCGGTCCGTCAATACGGAACTCCCCGTGCGACCAAGCCGAGGGCTGTTGCCGCTGCTGAAGGACGCCGGTCTCGGGTCTTTGCAGGATGCCGCCATGGCCAGACACATCAATCGACTCGTAGATGACATGAAGAACTCGTGTCCCGGTGACCAGCTCCGCGGTTACTGGCACTTGTTGGATGGTTTTTATTCTAGATGTGCCGAGTCCGGCCGAAGTACGCTTGAGTACGATGGCGACGACGATGACGACGACGATGACGACGGCATCGAGTGCAGCTCTTCAGACTTCGACAACTGGAACCTGTTCTCGATCGTCCAGTACCGGACCACGGCGTTGGATTTTGCGACGCACAGCATTGTGGATGCATTGCAACTGCCTCGACCCAACGGCCAGGACTGTCTGCACTGGGACCGCAACGCATGGGAGGACCGCATGGTAGCGGATCCACAGAACAGGGCCACGAACGTGGCACAACTTGACGTCCGCATGGGGCGGGTGTGGACCTACCTGTCTACGCGCTCCTTTTTCGACATGCTGGCGCCCACGATCGACCAGGGCCCGCACTTTATCCGTTTCCACAGGTACGTGATCGCGGCCATTGTCGAGGCACACCTCGGCAGCGAGGCCGCCGAAAATACCATCATGGACCAGGTCATCGATATTCTCAATCGCCACCAACGCTACTATACGTCCGTCGCCCGTTCGAGCCGCGAGGTACTGGTGTCGGCGCGTCGGTACCATTCTATTCGGCAGACTCTGAAACGCAAGCTTCGTCACAGCCGACGTTAGCAGGCCGATGCGCCCGCTGGTCTTTACTCCACGATGGCGCCTCAACAACAGGGACATTTGAGTTTGTGTTTGTTTTTTATCAGCTGGACGTATGTGTGTTTGTCGTTTTGTGTCGTTTTCTGTTTTCTTTTTGTCTTTCTTCGGACTCGCTTATTCTTTTGCTTTCGCATTTGTCATCCTGCTAGTTACGAGTTTATTTCACTGGCTTGTTGAATGTGTTTTCCTTGCGTTTATTTTACTTTATTTGTGAGTTCTTCTGTGGTTTTCTTCTTTGTATTTGAGACAGAGAGTGACAGAGACAAGAGGGGGGGAGGGGTCATTTTTGCAAACCGGTGACCAGGTTGATGGATAATGCTTTCGCATTCTACGTACCCAATTACGTTAATTTCCCCATTATCTTTTCATTTTCTCTTAATAAAAGTGATGACCAAAGAACGTAAACACTGTTCAACTTTCGAACATACTTTGAATCCGTTAAAACCCATCTTTGTACTCATCTATTTAACGCCCTCGCTTGATTCATCATCTAAATTCCGGGGCACAGGAGGCTGTCAACAGTACCAGCCGCCTTTACGAGACGACTCTCTTTTTATAAATTACTCGATCAGTGTATTACTTCAACTCTATTTATTGAATAGAGAAGTCAACGATATGTGACGAGTTTATACCTGTGATTCAAGAAATCACGCTCGTTTGATGTCGGAGGTTTGCTGTGTCCATGAATTTCTGGGTTGGAGGGTTTGCCACGTCTAAGGTTTCTACCCGCGCTTTCTTTCCAGGCCCCTCTCACACTACTGGATCTCCGCCGACATATGGTCCTTTCCGTTCTTCTGGACAACGACGTCCCACACAGGACGGGGCCCGTCGCCCGTCGTCTTGCCTCGTGTGCGAATCTGGTACGCATCGCCGGCGTAGAGGGGCCGCAGGGCGCGGTAGCGGATGCACTGGGGCCCCGTGATGTTGCCGGTGGCGTCCTGCCAGTAGTTGAGCAGATTGATGAGGTTCAGCGGGCCGTGCACGACCAGGCCATTCTGCTTCTCCACGCTCTGCGTCCAGTCCTCGTTGTAGTGGATCTTGTGGCCGTTGAAGGTCAGCGCCGAGAAGCGGAAGAGCGCGACGGGTGACCAGCAAAAGTGGCGGACCAGGTCCGTGGCGTTCTCTGACAAGTCTGCGGCGCCCGCAGAGGCCGTCGAGCGTGTGCTGTCCCTCTCGTTGTGGACGGTGGATGGTCCCTTGTAGGACAGAAACGGGGCGCGTGGGAATGGCGACGTTGACGTGGGCGTCTCTGTGTCGGGCGCCACGGCCGGCTGAAAGATCCACGACCGCCGGTCCACGACGGCCAGCCCCCGCGGCGTCCACAGCTCCTTTTCGACCTCAACAAGCACCATGCCGTGGCCGCTCGACTTGCTCACTTTGGGCGTCGCGCTAACGAGCCGCGTGCGCTCTTCGGCCACCTCGCCCACGCGCAGGCCGTCGCGGCCGCCACCGGCCACGGTGTCCGTCGTCCACTCCAAGCGCCCGCCGGCCCACATGCGCCGCGTAAAGGGTGCGGGCGCGTTGAATGTGCGGTCGGTCCCATCCGGACCCAGATCGGCCTCGAGCCCGCCCGGCGCAAAGTAGACGAGGTGGTAGCCCGCGGGGACAGGGGTGCCGTCGGGCAGAGCGGCGTCGTCGGACACGGTGACGCCCGAGACGGACGGGCGGCCCAGCATCCAGGCCAACTTCGCAAGCTGGTTGGCGTCGATGTACTGGCGACGGACGACGGTTGCGGTACCGTGGGCGGCCATCAGCTTCTCAGCGGCCTCGGCGGCGCACGCGGCTGGCGCGACATGTGTGTTGCCATTGGCGCTTGCGCGAGTCGGCGTCGTGGTAAACAGTCGGCCAGACGTGGAAGAGGTCCTCAACACGCACCGTCGTGGTCGTAATCGCAGCAGTGTTCTTGTAGAGTTCATTGTGACAGTAGAGGTTGGTGATGCAGCTGCCCGTTCCCAGCAGAAGGACGCAACGACAGTGTTTGAAACTGGAGGCATGATCGGCTCATAACAGTACTCTTGTAGGCTACGCCCGCCAGCGCCAACGGCCGCTGACCGGGTCGGCGACTTCGCTAAACGCCGCGACTAGTGTCAAGTAGCCGAATGTAGTGGGGGCCGCCAGCGAGAACGTTTCATAGACATCATCGCCACACAGCGCTGGGGCAGCTCCAACTGTTAGGCGGCTTCAGGACATGTACAGCGGGGCAGAAAATATAGTTCAGTCAACACATGATTGTCGCCAAGTACATCAGTTCCTACGATAAAATACAGAGTATGGCATAATGCTCTCCTCCTCCACGTTGTCCGTAAACCTACCACAGTCCGCCCCGTTTGTCCACCGTAGTATCACACCCTCTCACACCCTCCCCAACACGTCGGTCACGCTGCCAACACCGACATTGGACGCCAGAGCCACACTGCTGCCGTCCGAAGGCCCCCAATAGCCACAGAGCCCGCCGCCTTCGCCCAGGGTCAGGTGGTCCGTCTCCATTTGCGAGAAGAGGTAGATTTGCTGTTCTTCCAGCGTGGGCACCGTCTCTGCCCAGGGGCTGCTGAAGAGCAGGTCGGACCCGCTCGTGGGCGATGGGTCTGCGTATGTGAGACTGGGCAGCTCACTGCTGTCGATGCCGTCGATGCAGGCAAAGATGGACGTCTCGTCGGCCGGGTCGCTCAAGGGCATTGCCGGCCACGGCCCGGATCCGGTCCCGGCACCGGACTCAGACGGTGGCAGGGAGGTGGTGGTTGTTGTGGCTGCGTGTGCGGTGTGATCGCCGACGGTCGTGCTCGTATTGGCATTGGTTCCCAGGAGGGGCCCGCCGCCGACAGACAGGCGCGCTGCGGTAGACCGGTCTAGGTACCGGAAGAAGAGCTGCAGGATCCAGTTGCGGACGTCCCAGGTGCGCTGGAGCTCCTGCAGGCCGAGCAGGCAGACCTTGGCGCGGTGCTCCGCAATGGTCAACGCGCCGTCGGCCGTGCCGCTGCTTGTGCCATGGCTCCTACCAGCGGCGGCACCCGTGGCACCCGGCTGCCCAGGCCGGCTTTGTGCAGCGAGCCGGCGCAGGTGAATGGTGTGCATGCAGAGCGTGTTGAACAGGTTGGTGATGGTGTGGACGGGGGCGTGCCGCAGGCAGGCCAAGAGGGACGGAGCGGCCACGAGGTCTTCGACAAGGCGAGAATTCCGCGCCGCGGCGTGGAGTGCAATGCGGCATTCGCCGTCCGCGGCATGCGACGCGCTCTGGCTGATGTAGGCCGGGCGGTATATCAGAATCAGCAGGTTGTTGTAGCTCAAGTGGAGGAGGCGCGTGTAAAACGTGGACGGCGCAGCGCTGCTGCCGGCCGCGTTCTCTGAGCACGCCTCTGAGAACTCCTCCGGGCCCTCCAAGAACGGCGAGTGGGCATCGAGCGGCGGCGGCTTCCACGCCCGCAGCTCTTTGCGGAGCGCGGCTTTGCTGGCAGCCGTCAGGGCCTGGCCGGGCGCATAGCCCTGGCGGATGATGGTGCCCAGAATGCGTGCGAGTCCGGTAGCCCCGACCTGGAACGCGATGCCGTCGTGACGCACGGCGGCCGCGTCCGCGCCGGCGCCGGCGAATGCAAATTCAAAGTCGTGGGCCTGCAGCATGGCGACATCGCAGTCTTCGTCGCGGATGCGGCTGGGCAGTCCGAGCGCGGCGGCACACTGCTGCTCCCGCGTATAGATGCTCCACCAGAGCCGCTGCTTCAGCTGGCGCAGCTGACAAGCGGGCGCTCCGCCCGTTGTCGTCGTCGTCGCCGTTCCCGCCCTTGCGCTCGACGTCGGCCCCGGCGCGGCCACCCCCCCTGCCACCCGCACGGCCGACCGGTGCATGGCTTTGCTCTGGGCCAGGCTGATGGCCGTCGCCAGCCAGTGGCGCGTGTCCTTTTCCAAAAAGGGCCCTGTGCGCCAGAAGCTCATGAGAAAGACGGCCTGGATGACGGTGACCTTGTCGCGCTCATAGTCGGCGTCGTACAGGTCCTTGCAGCGGTTGTAGTAGATGAATTTCTGTTGCTGCGTCGTGTTGTGTCCGTCGCCGTCGTCGTCGTCTTCTGTTGTGCCGTTGTCGCCGCCCGCATGGATTACCCCGATAAAAAGCATGGCCTGCAGGAGGAGCGGCGACAGCGTGCCTGCCTTCCGTTTCTGGCGCGTGTCGGCCTCGTCGACGACGGCATAGCACGGGTGGAACCAGCGGAAGTAGGCGTCGAGCAGCCGGTCGACGGTCGCGGCGGGCGGGACGGTGAGCGCACCGGCTGCCTGCAGAAACTGCATCTGCACGCGCCGTCGCTCGGTCGCCCAGGTCGGCGTGCCGTTGCCGCCGTCCAACCGCCCGCCCTTTCTGTCGCCGCTCTGCATCATCGTCAACATCGCCTTGTTCTCCACATCGGGCGCGTCGGCCGCGGGCACTTGGTGGAGGAGGTGGACGGTCGTGCTGCTGGGCGACGTGTTGTCGGGCGGCGCAACGCCACAGTCATCCGCGGCGTCGGCTTGGACGTATCGCAGGGTGTTGGACTCGCCCAAAAAGACGGACGATGCTTCTGCCTCGGCGTCCGCTTCGGTGCTGGTAGCATCCTGTTGTGCGATCGGTACCGTTACCGGCGTCACCGGCGTCGCTGGCGCGATGGATATGTGGGTGGGCTCAGCGTCCGTATGTCTGCAGTCGCGGTCGCGTTCGCGGTCGTGGTCTCTCAGCAACGTGACCAGGGCTTCGGATGCAGCGACTTCGTCGCCGTGCGTCGACGGTGTCGACGTTGACGTTGTCATGGACGTTGTTTTTGATGCCGTCTTGGATACCGCTGTCCGCTTCCTCGGATGCTTGCCTCGCCGCGACTCCCGCACCTCGCACCGCTGCCCGTCCACCAAACAGTTCCGGCACGGCATCGACTCGGTCACAGTGCACTTGACGCGCCGCGCATTGCACGCGATGCAAGCCTGCCGTGCGCGTTTGCCAATCGGCTGCATAGTGTTGGAGACAGGTGACCGTATGCACGAGTTGCTAGCAATAGACCGTTGTCAGGTAGCAGGACTAGCATAGCCGTTGCGAGTGGTATTGAGGTGAGGTGAGTTTTGTTGACGAACAGCCGACTTGGTCTTCTATATGAGAAAACGCTCCCAGACAATCCCAGGAATCCTCTCCACCGTATCCATCGCTCATCTCCGTCGTCGTAGTCGACGTCCTTTTCCCCGCAGAACTGTGGAGACAGACCGTTTTGACGGATTGCCCGACGATGTATTTTAGTTGACAAACAGTCGATTCTGTTCGAAACTCTGGTCGTGTGCCTGTTTTCTGGCGTGACTGGACTGCCGCTAGATAGATTCCCGGTCGATCGGCCGGGGTTAGCACGGAAGGGAGGAGGGGAATACGAGGTGTTGAACGGCTTTGAACGGCCATTGCCAATGCACACTAGCCATGGGCCTCTCACACCAACAGGCCATACAGCCGAGCAAGTAGCCGAGTACATAGCCTACTTCGCGAGAAAGCGTGTCAAATACAAACAATGGAGTGAGCAGGTGAAAATTGAGATGAAAACGGAGAAAAAGAAACACGAAAGAAAGTGAAAATAGAGAACGAAACAAGAAGATCCGTAAATCATAATTCACCCATTATCAGAGTCATTTCTTTGACAATGATGTGAGGCCTTGTTGACCACGGTCAGTATTAGACCATCCTGGTTGTGGTGAATGTGGGACTTTGTAGGCCGTGTTAAGAATGCACTTCCCAAGCGAGAGAGTCTCTGCCAGGTTATCAGGCTAGGGGAGGGGTTTGTTCGAACAAGAATGGTGAGAAGGTGTAACGGCCGGACAATAATCAACACGTCTAAAGGGATGATGGCTTTGGTGATGGCATAAAATGAGGGCACTTCAAAGTCTTTACGCCACAAGTACTACCTAGTTCTTTTTTTTGCAATGGTTCCAGCACAACATCCTGTGAGCGAGAGTATTGACGGGCACTGTTTCCTCACCTCTCATGTCGTAATTTACTGCAAAGCACAGGCCACAAAAAGGGGCTAAGCAGTAGTGCTGCAAGCCCTAGCGCCTCAGTAACAGGCGCAGTTTCGGGTGCAACCAAAGGAGCCCATATGGTGCAATGGGAAACAGGGGTACGGGAGAGGTTGGGCTCTCATGAAACATACATGGGGAGAGGAAGGCTGCAATTCACCAGGGAGATATCCCACAGAAAATGCCCCAGAAAGAACTCTAGAAACAATTTTCGGATAGAGTCGCCGCAAGAGCTGCGCGGGAATCACTTCGAATGAAGTGGCGCAATTAAGGGGCCGGTTTCTTTTTTTGGAACCATTGACCCTAAACATCTGAATTCTGACGGAGTTTGCTTCCATTTTTGAACAAGAAAGCCGAATATGGGCATCCTCAATCCCCCCTCCCCCCTGGTTTTTGCGTGGCTAAATCAAAACAGATTTTGTTTGGGAAACAAGTAGTACATGTTTAGACAATTTTAAGTAATTGTGGTGTTATATCGGTACCGTTTCCCTTTCGCTGTACGTCGTATAGAGTGCCGAGGACTTCCAAGTGCTCCCACACCTCCCCTTCCATCCAAGGCGACTTGTAGGCGCTGAGGCTGACCGGGTTTCGTGTGTCCCGGCTCCCCCGTGATAAGGGTCTGACAGGGTTAAAAAGACTGCTCAGGTTACGTCATGGGGCAAGAGTACCAAATTAAGGAAGCGTCCGACGACACGTGGAAACATCAATCTAACTGCAATGCATGATTAAATTCTCTGTCACTTGACCCCAACATCCGTCTCGAGTGTGGGTGTCACGTATCTTAACAGCCTCCCTCTTAGGGGAGGCAGTGCAAGGGTAGGTGCTTCACAATCATGCCGTATCTAGTATGGCATTCGTATCACGATGGCCGCACGATGGGCTGCCTCTTGTCCGCCTTACATTCCTAAGACGGCATCTACCCGCCTGGCAGGGAACTGATCGAAGTTAAAAGCAGGCACTGGCCTCGCCCTCAGAGGAAGCTTATGTGACTTGGAAACCAATCGTGACAAACTTTATTCACTTTTACCTTTCCTTCAACTCGTGGCGTTTCCCTTTCCTCATTTTCCTTTCATTTAACATGTCTTTGTCTTTCGTACCATCCGGCAACCATTACAGATTTAAGTCGCTCGAGAGGCTCCGCCGCTTCCTCAACCTTGAGTCGCCTTATGACGCATGCCTGGCATGCCAGCTGCCTCGTTCGAAAAGTGCTGCATCAAAAAACAAGACGGAGATTCCGGATATACTCAACATACTCGCTGAATCAGCAGTACCTTCTCCAGAAGCGGCAGGTCTTCTGCACGATCTAAGCGAACTCGTCATCTGCACAAGGAAACATTGCCGGAAACAAGCACCTCTCTGCTTGTACGAGGCATGGTGCGACAAATTGTGGAGGTGTTACCTGCAGGCGCGTAAGCTGAGCCTGACGGTCTGCGGAAACAGACCGATTGGGTTTACGAAGGAGGTCTGGGAAAGCGCGATTGAGGAGAAGGATGATTCGGCGTCTGATGACTCGGCATATGGGTCGAACTGTGATGACCCATATGCTGATCCGGATTATGACCCGGATGATGACCCGGACACTGACTGGGACGAAGATGGTAGCACAGATGCGGATGAAGACACTGACACCGAAAGTCTTGGAATTGAGTCGCTTTCTATCAAGTCGAAAGCAAGAACCAAAACAAAGCTGTCATTTTCCAGGTATCGCCAAATTTCGCACGATGATCACCGCAAAAAACTTTTCAACCTTTTGATTAGTACCATAACCTCCGACAAGAACCGTTACCCAGGGTACATCTACGGCTTCCGGCGACCCGATCTCCCTGGATATATTAAAATCGGCTATGTTAAAGATAAAACCAAAGACAAATCTCAAACAAAAACCGTCAAAAAGCCAGTCAAAGCACGACTGGTCAAAAAACCAGTCAAAGCACGACTAGTCAAAAAACCAGTCAAAGCACGACTGGTCAAAACACGACTGGCTGAGTGGAGATCGAGCTGCAAGCACGAAATCAAAGAAGTCTTCAGCACAAGGATCGAGTGCAATGCGATCCAGAGAATTGAAAGCCTCATCCACACGACACTGTACGAGTATCGACGAAAGCAAAATCCCCCATGCGAGCCGTGTCGGAAGCGCGGCCGGAAGCGCGGCCGAAAGGGGAAGCACGATGAGTGGTTCAAGGTGGACGAGAACTTGGCAATCAAGGTGGTCAACTTCTGGGCGCGGTTTGCCCAATTGAAGCCGTACAAGCTGGGCCGACTGACGAATTTCTGGCATGAAGACATCCACTATCAGATGTTTTCTGAGGAATTTCCAGAGGACTACCCGGTTATGAGCTGGATGGAAGCGATGACCCCGTTAATAGAGCAATTAGCAGAGCGGAAAAGCCCCGGCAGATGGAAAGTGTGAGAGGACGTTGTGCGATACGAAAAGCGTTCGAATGTTTGTTTTTATTTACATGGGTGTTCCATTTGGAGTAGGTGCTCTTTCGCATTTTTCGTCATGTTTTATTCCTCTAGATTAGCTTGGCGAACGGAAAAGGTGGTGAGGGCTCACTTAGTAGTCAATTGAAATATTTCTCCATGTGCGATTTGAGATACAGACAGGATTGTGCCACATTATAATGTTTACCTCAGGTCTATCGTTGTCCGGGTATTTGAATATTTCTCGGCCTCGTCTACCCAAAGATGACACTGCCCGGCTGATACAGCTACGATCCATTCCCAGATATCCCTTTCCCACTCGTCCAATCCAGACGTAAATGATTCCTCCGTGGCAGGCTTTATTGGAATGACTTTGCCATCCGTCACGAGGAGCACAGGGAGCGCATCCACTAAGCAGGTCAGACCAGGGATTGTACAAGTGCAACTCCTCATAAGGAAATTCTCAATGAGGGCTTTCGTGTATATTGGGCTGCTATCAGCTACTTTGACTGGCTTACACTGAATTACCTAATTGGGACAGCCAGGAACCGCGGTGGGCCCACTTTTTGTCCTTCGCCTGAGGGCCCGCTGCTTTTGCGTTCCCGTCAAGAGCATCGTGCACTCCACCAACCTGCTCGTGTATCATGCCCCGCCGTCTCAAAAAGAGGGCGGTAGCAGCGTCATCCTCAATGTCGCCCGTATCGGCACCACAACGCTCACGACCCGGTCGTGTATGGCACAATGCCAGCAAGGGCGCCGTCTGGAACGGCACAACGACCCTGGCCGCCAACCCGACACCCCAGAGACCCGCGCCACGTTCCTCGACTCTGCGTGCCGTATGCATTGGGTCGTGGAATAAACTGCGTGAAATAGAAACATACATTTGGGTATCATGATATTGGGAACTGGCGTGAGAAAATGTCAAAGTACAATAATGGACAAGATACCGCCTTGCCATCCCTAACTCCAAGCCAAATCAAGCAAGAAACGCTATAAAGAAATGCAGGCACGGTAGTATCAAGCCTGGTGCATTTGGCGGAAGGAAATGCAAATTTGAGAAACAAAAGAAAACGGGAACGGTGATGTTCTCGGCCAACCGCCGGATGCTCCCTGAGAAGCCGTGTCACGTGTCGGCCTTGCCCACTGGTCATCACATTTTGGCGCCTTTTGGTTTAGGCTCAAAAGACAATGTAACGCAGCCAAACAGCAAAGACAGACATCGCAGCCCCGACCCAGGACGCGCGAAACAACCGAAAAGCTGCCGAAGGAGTGCGCAGATACCGGCAGGACAGCGTATGGAATAGCAATACGTTGTGCGTGGAGATCTGTCAGGTCTGAAAATCCTCTTGACCCTCACCTCTCGGTCTTTCGACGGCAGAGGACACGTCGACAAGAAAGATGTAAGACGCGCCGGTTTCCGATTTGTCCTGTCTCGTTCTCGTCGACGTGCATCTTGCGTCGCCGGTCCTCATTCCTCATCTCTTCAATTATCGACGTTTCCTTTTGTCACCTTCATCATCTTTTTGTTTACGCCTCCAACCCCATCATGAGAACGGCTGCTTTGCTTGTCCTGGCCGGTACTGCCTTGCAGGCCGCTGCCTTCAAGGTGCCTCTGCACCAAGTGCCGCACGCGGCTGGCATAGCGCCCAGCACGCACCACACCATTATGCGGTCCCGCCTCCTTTCGAAGCGGGCCGCGGCCGCCCGTGATGATGACAGCGCCGGCGCGGCGATTCCTCTGACGGACTGGATCGGTACGGTCGACCTGCAGTGGTACGGCCGCATCGCGGTCGGCACACCGCCGCAGAACCTGACGGTGCTGTTTGACACTGGCTCGTCGACGCTGCTGCTGTCGTCAGCCCAGTGCGACGGCTGTGCCAGCAAGGGCCGCTACGACGCATCCAAGTCGTCGACGACAGGGCCCGTGGCCCACGCGGCGCCGCGCTACAATGTCTCCTTCGACACGGGCGGCACCAACGTGCCGTCCAAGACGACGTCCAACGCGTTTGTCGGCGTCAGCGGGACCCTGGTCCAGGATGTGGTGGCGTTTCCCGATGCGTCGGGTGGTGGTGCTACTGGCGGCGCAGCCCTCGCCGTCAAGGACCAAGCCTTCCTGCAGCTCGACGACGTCACCGCCGACTTTGAGCTCGGCCCCATCGACGGCATCATGGGCCTGCCGTCCGCACGCGCCGGCCACGAACTGGCCAGCGTCGGCGGCTCTACGTCGGACATTGCACAAGACCCCACGCCCTACCTGTTTGCCCTCAACGACACGGGCCAGCTGACCGAAGGCGTCATCTTCACGCTGGTACTGAACGAGGGCAGCAACGCCACGGACGCAGGCGGCGTGCTGACGTTGGGTGCCGCCGACACATCGCTCGTCCGGGGCGGCGCCGATGGCCTCACGTACGTGGACTGGGTTGCCCAGTTTGCCGAGCGCGGCGCCGGCTGGATCGTCCCCCAGTCCGCCTTTACTGTGCAGCGCGCGGTGGCGGGCAGCTCCGGCGTGCCGTCACTGCACGACAGCAGCGCCGCGTATGCCATCCTCGATTCTGGCACCGCGTTTATTCAGGCCCCCGACAACGACACCGCCGCCCGCATCTACCGCACCATCTCGTCCGACATTGTCCCCATCGACGCCGTCGGCTCCTGGGGCGCCAAGTGCAGCGTCTTGGACGACCTCGCCGCCCTCGGCGACGGCCTCGCCATCACCTGGCGCTTTGGCAGCTTCAACGCCACGCTGCCCGCCGCCAACCTCAACCAGGGCGCCTACCCTGGACTGGACGGCATCTGCCAGGCCGCCATTCTGAGCCCCGCGGCGCCGTTCCATTTCGGTGCCCCGACCTGGCTGTTTGGCAGCCCCTTGCTGAAGCAATACGTGACCGTCTACGACGCCGAACAGGGCCGTGTCGGCTTTGGTGCATTCGCCACAACCACCAGCTCTGGCGAGGGTCATGGCGCTACCACGTCGACTACGGGAACAGACAGCGGCAGCATCTCTGGGACTGGCGCACCAAACAAAAGCGCAGCCGGCGTTGGTCGGCCGTTGTCCATTGGCACTACCGTGGCGGCCATTGTGGCGTCGCTGGTTAATACCCTGTAAGGGGATGGCCCCCATCAAATTCCTGTTTTTTTTTTATGTCAGACGACGCGAAGGCGTGCAGTAATAGAGTCTATCCAGCGATCACGATACCAAACAAATATACCGCACCGTTTATCAATATGTTGACGGTGATGTGTGCGAATGGAAGAGTAGGTGCGGCTCTGCTCCTTCCATGTATCGGACTCTCATTTCCTTATTCTGATTTCCCCGTCGATACAGTTTATGCAATGGAGCATAAGCCAACGTACAAGCGGCTGAATGTGTTGAGCGCGAAGGCGTTTCGCCTAAACAATGTGATGTCATTGCCGAACACATCTTTTTATGCATTTGCTGCATGCACGGTTAAACACAAAAAATTGAGTCTGAACCGTTTGTCTGCGTCCCCGTTCGGAAAGGCCCCGAGATTTACATTAAATTCCCGATAGCTCTTCCGCATTTTCATAATCGCCAAGGAAACAAAACAAAGTACTCTTTCAACCCAGCTACCTTACCCAGCATCACGGCACAGGCCAATTCGTTCCGCCACTTTATTCATCATGTGCCATCTACACTATTATGCAAAGGCGATCGATTACGCCTCCGTTGGTGTCCGTTACTATCCATCTAAGCATCCATCTACTACGACACACCACTGTATTCCTACCACTTTATTTACATTGAAGAAGGCTCCGTCCGTGAAGCTTAACACCATGCGCCGTGATGCGCTCACATGATGGCGCTTAATGCTGGTGAAGAATGGTGCCGGCTTCCGAACCCCAGGGCAGTCAAAATTACGTCGATAAATGAACAGACACAAAGTCTCCTTCAGATAGTAAGAAGCTGCCGGACGGGCTCTTCCATATGACACTTTCCACATATTTTACGCGTATAAAGGAGTACAGACAATGACTTTCTGACGTCTATTTAATTCCGTGACATCCCTCCCCCGTTTCGTCTGATTTGCCAAGGTCTTACCAAACAAATCAACTACCGGCAGCCATCACAACTGAACCCATTCCAGTTAAAAGCTCTCCCCACAAGACCTCCTCACGCCAATATGAAGCACGACATGCTTACGCTGGGCTACCTGGCGTCCATGTATGTTACCAGATCCACGAAGCTTCTAGTCCCCGTCACTAACCCACTCCTAGCATTACTGTCGCCATGGCACAGCATGGCCCGCCGTCAGGGCCGGGTGGCTTCGACGGTCCCGGTGGCAGCGGTGGTGGAGGCGGTGGTGGTTGGGGCAACGGTGGTGCCGGCTGGCCGCACACAACGGCGCTGCCTACCTCCACGCCGCTGCCGCCGCCGCCCGAGCCCGCACCCACCACCTGGACATCGGCCGCCACACCGCCGGCCCCACCGCCGCCCGTCGAGACGTGGCCGACCGTGCCGCCCGGGCCGCCCCTGGGCACCATTGCCACCACGGGAGTCACGTCCTTTACGGTCGGCCCCGACGGACTGACGACGCCCGTCGCCTTCACCACGGGCCCCAATGGCGTCGCCACCCCGATCGCGTACACCACCGGCCTCAACGGGCTGGCCACGCCCGTGGCGTACACGACGGGGCCCAACGGGCTGGCCACGCCGGTCCAGTACACCACCGGACCCAACGGCCTTGAGACGCCCGTCACGCAGACGTTTGTGTCGTATACGACGGGCACGGACGGCCTGGTCACGCCCGTCACCAACGGCGTGGTCTTTACGCCCTTCGTTTCCAACGGCCAGCGTCTGGCGCCGTTCCGTCTGTGGTAGGGGCGCCCCAGGATGCGTTTCAGTGGAGTGATGCGTACGTTCTTGTTTTCTACCGTGGTTTTGCGTTATTCCGAGTTGTACTTGTGAGGGAACCTGCGTCGATGTTGTAATGAACAGGCTTGTTTTTGGCGAAGAGATCGGCGTTTAAGAAATACACTGTAATGCATCTTTACTTGTTTTGAATTAATACTTGTTTTATTGCACACAAAAATGGAATATCAAAGCCGCCATATACATGCAATCTTATTCTCCACGACTCCGTACTGCCCTGTCCTACACACGGCTGTCCATCGCCGACACGCCATGCGCCAAAGGACCGTCGTCGTTCACCGTCGTCCGCCGCACATCCCGCGCCGACATGCTCTCCGTGTACGGATTCGCCCGGTGCATCGACTGCCGGTTGTCCCACCACACTAGATCGCCGCCCGCCAACCACTCCACGCTGACGACGTACTGCGGCTGCGTGCACCAATCAATCAGCTCCCAGATCAGCGCCTGGCTGTCCTCGTAGGTCCACCCGACAACCTGCTTTGCGTGCGCGGCCAGATACAGCGTCGGGCGTCCGTCGGGTGCCGTCTGCACGAGTTTGTGGCGTGTTGGTGGCACACGGGCGCGTTCGTGCGGCAGGGGTTCGCAGAACGTCTCGGGCGACCCGAGGCGGCGCGAGTGCCACAGATCGTGCTCAACGACGAGGTCCTGGAGGGCGGCCCTGCGCGCGGCCGGGAGGTCGGCATACGCCCGGCGTGTGTCGGCAAAGTGTGTCCAGCTGCCGCCACGGACGGCCGCGCCGTGTGAGAGCAGCAGGGAGTACTTGGCGCGCGGCGAGTGAAACGACGAGTCCTGGTGGGAGGCAGCCGAATCCGTTAACCAAACGGAAACCAAATACAATACATAGAATACTTGGTCAAGCTCTGCGCACGTACCGTATGCCAAAGGGCATTCCCGCGGCTATGATGCCACCGGCGGCTGTTCGGCTGGACAATAGTCCCATCGAGGTTGATACTGCACACAACAATGTTATTTTATTATCCGTTGAAAAGTACGGTCGTCCCGTTACCCACTTGCTCACGTCCCACAAAAAGGGATTGCCGATGCGGTCATTCTCGCGGCCATAGAAAAACGGGTTGATCTCCAGGTCCCGACCGAGCTGCTGGGTAAAGGAAATATGCCGGTCATCGTCAAGTCCCGTCTCACGGAAAACCAAGACCGCATATTTGTCTTGTAAGGCAATCAACTATCTCCATTAGTATTGATACTTTTCAAAAAGACATTATCCAAAGAGACAAGAACTGAAATAAGAGAAACCAAAACGAACCTGATTCACTGTAGAGTCGGGAATCGGACGGCTCCAGTCCACGCCGTGCACTTCAGCCCCAAAAGAAGAGGTCTCTGCCTGCAGGATCGGCTGAATGGTCAAATCTTCTTCCTGGTACTCGGCAGGCCGAGATTGTACTTTGCTGTCCATTGGTGCAGCAGGCCAGGTGTTTGAGTACACTCTCGTGATGGTCTGCATTGCCCTCACTTTGTACGAACGTGACGACATAAAAACAGGGACGGAAGAAAATGGGAAAATAAACACAATGTCATAAGTCGATAGTATGAATTTGTGTTGTTGAGCATAAAACGTCTGCAGTCGTATCGAAGATGCCTTATCGGCGAACCGCTCTTTCGAGCCTTTTCTACGTCATCCTTTTCGTCGAGCATATGTGTTTATAGCATTCACGTGTGTATCATGGCCGGCTGCTTCCCGTTAAAGCTTTGCCCGCAATCAAAAACGGCCGCCGGCCCGTCCGCATAGGTCGGTCGGGGATACGGTTCAGTCTCCGATCGGCGGGACTGGTCGGTAGCGCCGACCAGTATCAACTGGTATAGGCCACCGTCAACCAGTGTCCAGGGGTTGCTATCTTTTGTGGCCCAACGTCCCGTTCGGCGTGTCGGCGGTATCCGCCGAATAAACAGCAGCTAGCGCGGGACTAAGGCGGGCGCTGCCATTACGTATCGAATTTGTTTTATTGCGTTATTCTTGAATCGGAACGTAAAACAAAATTAAATTTACGACTCTGTTTATTTTTTATTTTATTTTTTTATTTTATTTTTTTATTTTATTTTTTTATTTTATTTTTTTATTTTATTTTTTCATTCTACTCTAGATAATACCACCACTCTTAATACCACCACTCTATCCTTCGTGCCAACCACCAACCATGTCTTTATCCGACTTACTTCTTGTTACGGCCGGCCCGTACCGTTTCCTGGCGCGGTTCGAGTCCGACGCCGCACCCAAAACCGTCGCCATGTTCAGGGCACTGCTGCCGTACCGCCAGAAGCTGATTCATGTCCGGTGGAGCGGCGAGAGCCTGTGGGTGCCGTTGGGCGACCAGGATCTCGGCATCGACTTCGAAAACCAGACCAGCCACCCGGCGCCGGGCCACATTCTCGTGTACCCGGGCGGCTACTCAGAGACGGAGCTTCTATTTCCCTACGGTGGCGTGCAGTTTGCGAGCAAGATGGGCCAACTGGCGGGCAACCACTTTTTGACAATCGTGGCTGGACAGGAACACCTGCGCCCGCTGGGCGAGCGTGTGCTCTGGAAGGGCGCGCAGGACGTGTCCTTTGAGTTAGCCGACGAGGCAACGTGAGTTGATGCGTTAATGCGAATGTGATGCTATTCTGCATTTTGCGAGTTCAATGGCTAATACAGTGTAGTATTGAGCGGTTCCGTCAAGAGAAGGCCAAAGCCAAACTATGAGCCGAGACGAAGCAAGTAAACGAAGATCGAGAAACAAATATGGAAAAATAATGTAAATAAAACATATATGCAAGTCCCACATATTCACAGTGACCTTCAGATGACATCACATAGGCCATTCGCCTGTGGCCACGTTTGGGCATTGATCCTCCTGGAACATGGAAAGCGTCGTAGGCCACCCTAAGTCTGAATCGTCCATCATGTTCAAAAGGCCTTGCAAGTCTGCGTACGGGTCGTCTCTCTCGCTCTCATCGGCTGTTGTCGCACCACCAACGTCTTCGTCAGGGGGTGTGGTCGACGATCCGCTTTTGCTGTAGCTGTTTTTGCTGGAGTCATTACCCGTCGTGGTAGTGAGGACCAGCGACGTCGCATTGGTGACGAGAGTGCTGATTTTGTGAATGGGACGGAACGCCGAAACATCCCCGGAGCGGCGAGAGTGTGCGCTTCGGCGTCTTGGAGGCTGAAAGACGTCGAGGGTCAACTGGGCCAGGCGGGCCAGGATGGACAGCGACCGGGGCTTGGTAGGGGCGCGGTGTGCATGGGACGGAACCTGTGCGAGGCTGCAGATTTGCAAGTCGTCTGGCTTGTTAGCAGGGTAGGTATAACGTGGCAAGGAGGGGCGAGGGGTGCTCACCATCAATGCGTCCACGGACGTAGCACAGGACGAGAAAGATTAATGCAAATGCATGCGAGATCCAGAGCGAATCGACGGCATGGTAGAGGCTGTGGCGCGACGCCTCATCGACGGCGAAAGGCCCCGCTGGAAACGTCGTCGGGTTCTGTGACTGGAGGTGCCAGACGTCGCTGGCCGCGTACGCCGACAGCGAGAAGAGGATCTGCGCCGCGGCCGTCAGGCCAATTTCGAGCCCGCCCAGCGCCCACACAGGCATGTTCTGTGGCTGTGGGTCCTGCTGTCGACTGAGCTCGCTTTCGGGCTCGCTGGACAAGGACAGGATACGGCGTAACGCGGAGCTGTTTAACGCGAGTTGGTACCACTGGGCGGGTTAGCTGAAATGCTTTTTTATTCGGGGTGTGCGGGGATGACGTACACGGAGCGATGTGAATGGCAGCTGGATATGCTGCATATGTGTGTGTTCTGTCCCAGCGGTAGTGTGTTAGCACTTCTCTCTCTTCTCTCTCTTCATCTTTCTTCAGCAGCTGTTGACGTGACTCGATAAAACGTACGTAATTTGGGAAGCCAATTCCTTGGGAGACGGTTCAAGTCAGCTGTCAGCCTCGAGTGTACGTTTACGATTCATGCCCGTTGTATCGTTTGCCCTCCGTCGTCTGTCCTTACCTCTCCCAGTCTTCAAAACCCATGTTCGCTCGTTTCAGGACGTCGACATTGGGATGGCTGCGCGGATAAGTGCGGGCCGTACCGCCTTTCCGCTCGCCGTCGCGTGCCCTCTGCATGATGCATGCCAGCTCGACCAGTGCAGAGTACCGCAAGTCGCCGGGGAACTGCGCCAGGCGGTGCTGGCCGAAGAGACGGGCCATGCCATCGACGCGTGTCGGGTCAATGGACGCCGGCAGGCCCGACGTGAGCGTCAGGTTGCAGTCGTACGTGACGAGGTTCAGCCACACCCGCGCCGAGGCAAAGTCAGCCTTTGATTCCCAGACCGCGTTGGTCCCATTTGTGCCTGGGGTGGTGTTCATGTGCATGTTGATGCTCTTGAACGGCCGCATGATCCGGCGCTCCAGACCCAGAAAGCTGGAGTAACGCACGGCGAGACCAAAGACAGCCCACGCACTGAGGTCGTTGTAGCGGCTCTTGACGGCGCTATCACCGGTGTCGTCCTCTCTGCCCTCCTTTATGTATGGCATCCACTGGGAATAGAGCAGGAGAGCACAGACCGCGTCCATGGTGGCGTCCGACGGTACGGGTGCGAGGAGCAGCCGCGACACGGCCGCGTCAAAAAACGCTGCCAGTTCGAAATAGCGTGGGTGTAGCTGTGGTTGAGCTGGCTGTACTGCAATTCTGGTCCCGCCCAGCACAGCCGGTTCTGTCTCTGTCCAAAACTGCGCTCCGATAGCTGCGACGGCCAAAAAGAGCAGTGGATTGCTTGCGCCGAGCGCGTCGCCCTTTTGAGCCAGGTCATCGTCGAGAAACGGTGCCCAAGGGTGGCAGTGGTCAAAGAATCTGAAAAGTTAGATATGGCCTTGTGTTCTTCTTCTTCTCCTTCCATTTTTTCTTTTTCTTATTCTTTTTTTTCAATTCCCTTCTCCTTCAGTTTCCTTGCCTCTAGACTTACATCTCTACAGCCCGTTTGGCTTCTTGTTTGGTCAAAATTCCGAGTCGAACAGGATCACATGATACGGACGCCGAGGTTAACTTTTGCCGACTGCCCTCGTCGTGACTCGGACCAAACCTGCTGTCTGGCGAGATAGCGCCGAGAGAACGTAGCGTAGCAATCGGAGCCTCCAGTCGTAAAGTGTCCATACTGAAGCCGCTGAAGCTGGTGGCCTCATTTTGTGCGCTGACAACAGCCGTTGGTCCTGGGCTGCGTCGCAGCGGAGTGACGCCGTTGCCAGGAAGAACATGCCGTATTCGAGGGGACGAGGCGTGGGCCTGCTGTGGCTGTTGCCATTCTGTAACTCTGCTATTCCGGGCCTTGTTCATGTTCAGTTCGGCCTCGAGTTGCTCGATCCTCGATGCGTGCATATCGACTCTGTAAACTTAGTGCGTGCCAGGTAGCTTGGTCGGTAGTAGAGGCGACGTGCGTACCGTTGGTTCAAGTCCACAACGAGCTGTGCCAGCTGCGATGGACGGAGACCCGGCTCACCACCCACGTGTAGGTCCGTTTCAAACGAGCACGTCGTCCCGTTGCTGGTACAGCGCTGACACGGCGCTTGGAGACTGAGGCTGTGGCCGAGGCCCGGCTCCATGGCCAGGCACCGCTGCTTGCGGCTGCGGCATTGCAGACACGCCCGCGCAATGCGAGCCTTTTTCTCTGGCGGCTGGCTGTTGCAGGCAGAGATTATGCTGTACGTTGTATGTCGTAGTTGTTAGATCCTAGAACTAGATACGTATGTTTATAGACAGAGAGAGAGAGAGAGAGGCTGAGGGCTGGCGAATGAACATACCTGTCTCTTCGTTGGTCCATTTCAGATACTCCATATACCGGATTGCACGAATAGGTATAAGAAGCAAAACGGAAGCTAGATCTAAGAAATGAACGGGAAAATATGTAATGAAATAAAGGCTATATCCTCTCGCAAGGAGTGCGGAGAACATGAAGCGATTTCTCATGCATTGCATTAGCTCTTAGTTGTTAGATAAGAGGCGACCAAGTGGAGAGATCCTTTGGCGCATGGTGGGCGTGCGACGTTGGGATAGATAAGAAGTGCTACTCCACAGACAACTTGCATTGGCCGTTTTGATTCAGCACAAAAAGCGATCGTTGATTTCTGCGTTCATGTTTACATAGTCGGTTAAAATAATTGGCAATTCCCCTTTCTTTCCTCCAGGCATCAACAGGCCTGCCTCAGCTCATTGTACCTGCAGCTTCAATCTCTGCTTCCAAGTACATCATATCCCGAAATGCATCCATCAAGTCCTGCCCTTCCTTCTCGCCAAGCGGCAAAAGTGGCCGTCTCGGCGCGGCGCCGTAGCCGTAGAGGCGGTTCAGTACGTACTCTGCGCCATCGTTAGAAAACGTGAAGGCTCAATAAGTGAGGCCGGTGGCCGAAAACATACTCATGCCGCGAATGCCGGCTGGCATTGCATGAGCGTCTGCGCGCCCAAGAACCCATTGGATGCGCTGCTGTTCGGCCGTCTCCTCGACACTCCGCGCCGGTTTGGTCAAGAGGTGCCAGAGCCGCACTGTCGCGGCCGGCGCAAAGTTGGGGATACCGCTGACGGTGCCGTGGCCACCGGCCTGCATCCAGGGCGTCCAGTCGGCGATGACGCCGTCGAGGAGGAGAAAGGGAAAAGGTCGGGTGTTGTTGATGGCGGGATCAGACCGTATGGCTGCGCTGAGGCAGACCAGTTTGCCGACACTCCCGCCGCAGCTAAGAGAGTCAGTCGAGGAGCTGACACCGCGATATGAAAGTACAGGCCGTACTGGGGGCTTACGTTAGTTTGACACCGCACAAATTCGCAGTGCGGCGCATAATGGTTTCGATAGTGCTGGCGGACATGTCTTGGCCGGCGGAGTTGGCCGGGAAGTTGTAGAGGAAGATGGGGATCTAGGAGAATTAGCGTTTTTTAACAAAAAGAAGCAATAGCGTGCGGCTCAACATACTGGTGATGCTTCACAGATATCGACATAGTACTGGATGACTTGATCGACGTCTTTATCGAGGCTGGCCGCGTAGTAGGCAGGAAGGATCACGAGTCCGGCGTCACTGCGACGGAGTCCGTGTAAGTCTTGTCAGTCATAAATCAGAAAGACAAACAAAAACAAAAACGAACAACAAACTCCAAGACTCACGCTCCAGCTGCGGCTGCATCGCAGGCGAGGCGGATGGTCTCTCGCGTGGACGATCCACCCACGCCGGCAACAATGGGCGTAGAGAACAAGCCATCCTCGTCGAGCGTGGTGCGGATGAATTGAATGAGCTGTATGCGCTCTTCAAAGCTGAGGTGGACTGCCTCGCCCAAAGAGCCCGCACATACTGGCACTAAACGGTCAACATGCTTAGTTTAGTGCCTTGAGATATGACGGAGGGAGTGATGACGGCCTACCAATGCCTTTCCGAGTTAAGTCTATTGCACGTCAGTAAGGTTGCCGCTGTTTTTCTGAGGACGCTCAATGCTCTTAATTCCTACGAAACATACTCAGAAGATGCTTCTTGTAGGCTGCAAAGTCGATTTCCTGGTTGTCGTCGAAAAAGGTGGGCAGGGGTCCGAAGACGCCCGGCTTTAGCGGCTTTGGCGTGTGTCCGCTCTGTCCCATGTCTGCTGGGTGTTATCTGCAGCTGTCGTTCGATGTCATCGTTGTTTCCCCCAAGCCATAGCGCTTTCATCCATGTACTCGTACTCTTTACATATAGATGGTATTGGACTAGTCGGCAAATCCGCCGGGAACCCGACCTACAAACAACAGACGAACGATAAGAGCAAAAGATAAGAAATCAAGATGTCGTCGCCATTCGTTCTCTGACCCACCGACTAACACTGTCGCGCCAGTCAACCCTGCACCTTCGTATCTCGGCGAGGACCCGCAACGCCGACAATCTGCAATGAACCGTTCACTTATCGTGCAGAGGCGAGTGTGTTCCCCGCGATTCAACATCATGCAGTGTGCAGAGGACTGTGGAGCCCTTTTCTCGGGATTGAATCCGCGTCGCCGGCTGGTATCTGCAACGCTTATCGAAGCTGTGTGCCTCTGCGGCTTGCAACCAGATTGCCAGCGTGCTATTGTCCCTGTCAACGTGCCTGGCAGTCCATGCTTCGATGCCATCTTGCACATCAAACCAAGCTGTGCAAATATATAATCCAGGGGCTCCAGGATGATGTATAAGACTTTCGCAGTGACGCATCCGGGAACACCACTGCATGAGGATTGACCGACATTTAAACGCTTCTCATCATTTCTTCTAATTGTCACTTTCTCGGCACCCGCCATGGAGACCGTTGGCGACAAGAGCCCGTATGCGGCCTCGATGGAACGGCCCATCAGCGAGCAAGATGGCGCCATTGTATCCGAGGACACGGGTCTTCGTCGTGAACTGCGGCCTCGCCATCTGTGCGTTTTTAGTATTGCCGCCCTCTTTTCCACCATTTGAAGCTAACACGCCAACTCTACAGACAAATGATTGTCATTGGCGGTGTCATTGGTACTGGCCTGTTCCTCGGCACGGGTGGCAACCTGCAGGACGGCGGCCCAGCCGGTCTGCTCCTCAGCTACTGCTTGATGGCGTCGCTGCTGTACTCGGTCATGGTGGCGCTGGGCGAGATGGTCTCGCAGTTCCCGATGCCGGGCGGCCAGTTCGCCCTGGCCGCGCGTTTTGTTTCGCCCGAGCTGGGCTTCGCCATGGGCTGGCTGTACTGGTACAACTACATCATCGTGCTGCCTGCCGAAATGGCCGCCGCCGCCGTCCTCGTGTCGTACTGGACGCCGGCCGGTGCCGTTGACTCGACGTGCACCGCGGGCATCTGCAGCAACGCCATGTGGGTGGGCCTCATGCTGGTGGCTGTCTTCGCTGTCAACTACGCCGGCACACGCGTCTACGGCGAGATGGAGTTTTGGTTTGCGTCCATCAAGGTCGTGACGATTGTCGGCCTCATTGTGGCCGGCATTGTCATCAGCGCCGGCGGCGGGCCCAACCACGAGGCCATTGGGTTCCGGTACTGGCGCGAGACAGGCGGGTTTGTGCAGTACGCGGGGATTGCCGGCGCCAAGGGCCGGTTTCTGGGCTTCTTTGCCGACCTCATCAGCGCCGCATTTGCGTTCATCGGCACGGAAATCGTCGCCATTGCCGCCGCCGAGACGGCCAACCCGCAGCGCGCCGTGCCCAACGCCATCAAGGGCGTCTGGATCCGCCTCGTCCTGTTCTATTTGGCCAGCGCCTTCCTCATCGGCCTGCTCGTCTCCCCCTCGGACCCGTCGCTCGACCTCGCGTCCACCGCCGCCAAGAGCCCCTTTGTCATTGCCATGAAGAACGCCGGCGTCAACGTGCTGCCGTCCATTGTCAACGCCGCCCTGCTCACCAGCGCCTGGTCCGCTGGCGTCGCCGACCTCTTCGTCTCCTCGCGCACGCTCTACGGCCTGTACACGCGCGGCCACGCGCCCCGCTTCGTCGGCAAAGTGCGCCAGGACGGCCTGCCCTGGGTCGCCGTCACCATTGGCGCGGCGTTTGCGCTGCTGTCCTTTATGGCCGCTAGCAAGAATAAGGCAGGCACCGTGTTTGGCTATTTCTCGAACATGACGGCCATTTGCGGCATGATCTCGTGGACGGCCATTTTGTGGACGAGCATTCGCTGGCACAACGGTCTCAAAGCCCAGGGCATCGACCGCCGCACGCTTGTCTACCGCGCGCCCCTGCAGCCATACCTCAGCTACTGTAGGTGACTTGACGACAGTGATGAAGGCTGTATAACGTATCGCTGATCCACCGCTAACATCAACAGATGGTCTCTGTGTGGCTGTCATGGTCATGATCTTTGGCGGCTTTACGTCGTTCAGTAGGTTCTTCGTTCTCCAATTCCAGTCTGGGGATATGTTCGCGCCAACTAACACGCGCTCCCTCCTAGTTCACAAATTCAACACGTCTTCATTCATTACAACCTACTTTCCCATTCCCTTCTTTGCCGTTCTCTTCTTCGGCTACAAGTTTACCCAACGATCCAAAATCATCGCCTACCAAGACATGGACTTTGTCACTGGCGCGTCCGTCAACATTCCCATGGAGGTTTGTCTGCTTTCCACGTTGTACATATCCCCTAGAAGAAATGTGCACATTCGCTAACGCAGCGCAAATAGCCAAAGAAAAAGCACTGGTGGAAGACCATGTTTGACTATGCTTGATGTGTTGAAATACGCCGAGGGCTTTCACAGTTATATCAAGAAGGGTGCCGCTTTACGTTAGAAGTTAATATCAATTCGACAGTTGTTGTACTCCGTAGTATAAAAGGATCAACATGCATCGTATTCTGTGAACAACAAAATGGGACGAGTGGGCAATGTGGGGGATGCGGGAGAAGCCCTGCACGAAGTACGACGATGAAGTATGACGATGAAGTACGACGACGAAGTTCTATATACGCCACAACGACGAGTTGGTACTTAACGTGCTGAGCTCCTCACGCCCCGCCAGCCGGCCGCGACAATGGCTGATATCGCAGGTGCGAGTGCAGGTTGGCGCCCGCGACGCGCACCTCGAACCCCGTGGCCGACTACGTGGCTACTGGGGTGCGATGAAGCGGATGTTGGACAGCCAGGGCCCGAGCCCCAGCCGACTTAACGGGTGCCCAATAGTTCTCGACCAGGCGCTTGAACGAGTTCACCATCGGCGTGAGCACGGGCCCGAGGTCGGGAGGGGCATCAAGGAGGCCTGCGAGAACATGCCGTCCCATGTCAGACAGGTAGACAGACAAGATCATCCCACTCTATGTCCGGCTCCGGGTGTCGGCGGGGCAAATAAGGTTGATGTCACGTGGTCGTCGTCGAGCACTCCCTGGCGTGGCTTAGCCATGAAGCAATGTGTTATGTTCGCCTCGATAGCAATAGACTTGGCGAGGAGTCTGCGGGGCGTATTGTTAGACAGGGTATAGAGGTTTTGTCAGCCGCATCGCTGTTCCCGGCTACAAATTGTACTGCTTAACGTATCACCCAGCGCTCGTTCGCATAAGCTTACGACGTTTTTGGTCGTGTCTGTGCCTTGAAATCCCGATATTCGTCGTCTGGTTCATCCTCGTGTAGGTGTATCAGAAATCTATCTCTCTGGGCAGTCTTTGTCTCCCTCTGTCTCTCCTTTCCAACTTTTTGTTCCTTTTGTCCCTTTTGTACCTTTTGTTACTTTATCGTGTTCAACCGCAACTGGATCACGTAGGGGACTCGATTTTTTCATTGACCTACGTTCTAATCAATACATCGACTAGCCAGTATCTCCGCTCTACTTATGATGCCACCAATAAAGAAACAGTACAGCGTAACGTGAACCATCTCCTGCTCGTTCGGTTGAGGTCAAAATAAGGTGAAGCATCGTATCGTGCTTTCACGAGGCACTGGCCAATCAGCATGAGCGATGCCGGTAGTTCTTGCCTTGTTGGGGAAAACAACTAGCTGTCATAAGAAGGGTGGGGTTCTTTCCCAAGTCAGCTAGGCTAGCTGGCTGGACTGTTGGTTCTGGCAAGGCCGAGACCACCGAATCGTGCATTAACAGTTTTGGCAGCCAGACCCACCAAGTGCTGTTAGTCGGTATTTGAAATACTGTTCACTAATCATTAAATCGCCTCGGCCGTGCCTTCCCACTGCTGTAGCTCCATGACCTCAACCGCAACCTCAACCTCAATCCCAATCCCAACGCCTGCCTCAACGTCTATCAAAGCGATCAGTACCGAGCAATCGACAAACAACCGTCGGTGCAAACGGTGCCGCAACTCTTACTTCTCAGCCCCTGGCACGTCAACCCGCTTAGCAATCCAAATTCCCATTGTCCAGGCACCACAATTACTGGGTCAGCCGTACGCCGTACACGGCACGCATTTTGAGGGCTCTTACTTTCTTTTGTCGTCTTATACGAAGGGTGCATTGTTGTTCCTCTTTGCTCATTTAGCAGGGAGCACACTCGTCACCGTCTCGGTGCAGCTCGGCCTGCTTACAAAGACTACGCGTTCATGGTTACAACGTCCAGAGGGGGCCCTGTGCACGCCGTAACCGGGAGATTGACCTCAAGGCTGCTGTGTGAAGCAGTGCTTCGTTGACAAAGCACGTCCTTCCATCGTTTTCTTTTCATCCCCTGCTCTTTTCGTCGTCCGTTCCTCACCTCGAAGCCCCATTGCCTTTGTACACTACCCCATTCCTGTGACTGGAAGTGGACCCACGACAATTCAAACTTGTTCCAAGCTCTCTGTCTCTTTTCTGGTGGTGCTTCCCCTCTTTTGTCCCCTTATTTCACCCTGTTCATGATATCATCTTCCTTATCCACTCTTTCCACAACTTCCACAGTCAGACAGACGAGTGAGCAGTGTCCACTTTTCCACACTTGAACCATTCGTCGTCGGCCTGTGTCCTGTGTTTCCCACCTACTTGCGACCATATATGAGCGCCAAAGGCGTCCTACGCGAGCCGTCTCGCCGCACCTCAACGACCTACATGGGGTCCAATCTCGATATTCTCAATGCCGTCCAGTACGACATTGGCGTGCCGCTGCCCGCCGTGACAAGGGCCTCACGCGCCGCGAAGCGGAAGCGGCCAGCCACGACGGCCGACGCGGAAGGGAGCCGAGACGTCACAGACATCACCGGCGCGCACAGCCCACGGACAATGCCACACGATTCTACCGTCGCCGACCTGCTGTCGTCGGTCGATGGGGCGCCGCCGTCCAAGGGCAGCCGCAAACCGACGAACAAGCCGCGGACCAGCGGAAAAGCCCCGGCCAAGACCACAGCCACCCTGGCCGAAGCCATTCTGGACTCCGTGGAAAGTGACGAGGGCGATGTCGATGGTGACGAGGCCGATGCGGAAAAGAAGCGTGCACGTGGTCGGCCACGGATCGACGTCAAGGACGTCACCGCCGCAGATGTGAGTTTGTCCGGAGGACTCTGATGCTCAGGATACAACAATGCTGACACTTCCAAACAGCGCCGTCGTACCCAGATTCGACTGGCACAGCGGGCGTACCGCAGCCGCAAAGAAAAGGCCATTGTGTCTCTGGAAAAGCGCGTCAACTCGCTCAAGGAGGCCAACGAGGCCATGAGCAACGCCTTTATGCGTCTGCACGACTTTGTCCTGGGCCGCGGCTTGCTGGACCAGCACCCGGATCTGGCACAGCACCTGCGCCAGACGACCGAAGTGTTTTTGGAAATGGCACGGCAGTCGAGTGTTGACGAGGACATGGACGACCCCGACGAGGAGGAGGCCCACGACCTCGGCAACAACGGCGGCAGAAACAGCGGCAGCAAGCCCCCGGCCGGCGATGCGCTGCGGGCGTTTGAGAAGAAGCAACAGGAAATTACCGATGCGGTCAAGATGTTTGGCTACCAGGCGCAACAGGAGCCTGTCCACAAGGCCGGGAACGCAAACACGGGCCATCCTGTACAGACCGAGGCACCACCGGCCGTGCTCAGCCAGCAGATTGTGCTGCCATCACAGCCGTCACCCATTCGAGGGACTGACACGGTGCCGAGCCAGCTGTACGGCGGCCTCCTCATGGCGCAGGCGATGAACCTCGACACCGACAGCAATGTGGGCTCCTACGACTCCCAGCCCGACGACGTGGTGTTTGGGAGCGCCTTCGGCACGGCCATGAACATTGTCAACGCGACGGCGAATACGGAGTCGCTGGATGGCGCCGTCCCTGTCGGCTCGTATTATACCGCCACGGCGACGGCCAGCGGCAACGGCGGCACGTCTATGGGCACAGGCAGCAACAGCAACGACATGAGCAGCGGCACCCGATCGGCGCTGTCTGTCTCACCGGCGTCGGGCCGCAACATGGACTTTAGCCTCGGCAACGATTTCACCTTTGACGGTCCCGCCTTCTCCCTCTTTGCCAACTATCCGACGCCGCCTGCTGGTGCAGGGGGTGGCCAAGCCCAAGGACAGACGGCGGTCGCCCCGACGTCGACGAGCGACTTGGGTCCGCACCTCGCCAGCACCGATGCATTTATTGCCAGCGCCGCGATGGGCCGCCCGACGGCTGGTTTGCCGCTGCCGTTGCCGTATGCGGGGCTCGAGCCGCCCGGCAAGTACCCGCCCGACTTCTCGTTTGGCCTGCGCCTGCGGCGGTATGCCATTGAGAGCGCGTACCGGCTGATCAGCACCGCCGATCCGCCGGTGGACAGTTTTGCGCGCGCCTTTGGCTTCTGCATCATGTTTGAGCCCATCGACACGATCCGACGGCGGCTGCAGCGGGGGCTCGAGACGCCGTATTCGCCGAGCAAGTTTACGCGCTGGGAGCTGCCGTTTGTCAGCAAGTACCCGGACGTGGAAGACGCGGCGGATGCGCCGACGACGGTGGCATCGCCGGTGGCCCGCGGCAGCGGCAACAATAGCACCAAAAGTACCAACAACACCAACAGCAGCAGCACCAACAAGGTGCTGCCCAACAACAGCAACAGCGACCACCGCGGCACGGGCGTGCGGCCGGCGACGCCGCAGATCCACGTGACGTTGCCCGGGTTCGAGGGCGCATTTTACGACTGCGAAGAGACGGAAATGTACCTACAGCAGCGCGGCGTGCACATCCCGCCCAACTCGAACAGCGTGATTGTGGAGGTGGACGACGCGGACTTTGCCGTGGGCGACGCGACGTTGGCGACCCGTGCCCGCAAGACCAACGGTGACGACAGGACGTCAGCCAGCAACTCAGCCGGCACGTCAGCAGGCTCGTCAGCAGGCACGTCAGCAGGCACGCCAGCCAGCGCCGCAGGAAGCACATCAAAGTCGGCCAGCAACGCCACGCGCACAGCCAATACGAGCCAGGGCAGCGGCGGCAGCAACAGCAGCAGCTCTGCGCAGAGTGGCACGGCCCTCGGCATGTTCAGCTACCTGTCGCCGGACCTGGTTCAGCCCAAGGCGCGGAACGGGGACGCCAATGCCATGGACTGGGGCGGGTCGAGCAGAAGTGGTGTCGCCGGGACAATTGCTGCTGCCAATGCCACTGCCGGTCGTGGAAACGGCGGCAGCAGTATGATCGAAGAACAGTTATTTATGTCGTTTATGGAGGCGCCAGAGTTCCGCATGCCGTCGCCGCCGCCAGTCAACTTCCCGCAGCGGCGTCTCCTGTCGCTGAATGTCGACAAGTTTTTGAGGGGTAAGCAGTCCTCAGCCGTCTCCTCGCTTGATGTGTCTTTGTGATTCACTTTTTTCCCTGATACTAACTTGCCACTACAGAACTCGTCCGACGGGGCACGTGCCTCGGCCAGACCCCTGGCTTCCGGGCGTCGGACGTCAATGAAGCCTTCTGGAGTGCCACGCGCAGCGCATCGGCGGTGTAAAAGGCACGACATATGAGACGACGATGGGCCAATTTTTTTTTTAAAAAAACAATTTCTTTCTCGTCCTGTTCTTTGTTCTTTTGTCATGCAAAGGATGGTTACGGGGGGTTACTCGTAGACGGCGTCATCCTATCTCAGCTTAATCATTACGTATTTTCTGATGTTCCTGGCCATCGTACAAGGTCGTCTACATGCGTTCCAGCCCTTTGGATGGATTTGTGACACATTGCAACCCTGTCCTTATGCTCTTTCGCGCGGTGCAGGCGAGGCGCACATAAGGGGACCGGCATAGGGGAGACTCGGCTGCATTTGACTTGCCGATCATCTGGGTGCGCACTGGCCTTTTCGACGAGCCGAGTCGAGGCAGGCCCTCAGTTTGATACATTTGCCATGTTTTGGACGAGACGACTGCGCCCGGTAAAAAATGCCGGAGTGCGGGGTTGGGAGGTTGTGAGGTTATGAGGGTATGAGGATTATGAGGATTATGAGATTAATGAGTAATGAGGCCCGTGCAAGCGTTTTGTGCAAATGGGTGTGCATCTTTGACGCTCTTTTGAGGCTGTCTGAGGCTCATTTGAGGCTCTCTTGAGGCTCTCTTGAGGCTGATCGCCAGATCCCCGACACCCCTTGACACCCAACCAGCCTTACCAGTACCCGGGTTGTGTGTCTCTGGTGACTGCGCCGGCTCGTATTTTCAATGCTTTCGTTCTTCATTCTTCTTTTATTCGTCGTCTTTCACTTTTGTTCTTCATTCTTCATTCTTCCTTTCAAACGCACTGTGCCCTCCTATTTAGACGACCTGGCTGCCGTCCGTCGATTTGGGCTGTTGAATTCTTTTTCTTTCCCGTCTTTCCTTTATTTTTCTTTTCCTTTTCTTTCCCTTTGTCCTTCTTTTTTGGCTTCTTCCTCTCGTTTCCCAGTTTCGTCATTTCATCGCAGTACGATATACCCGAACGATCGCCATTCGCTCTTTGCAACCGTCGACAATGAATTCTTCCACTTCGTCGGCATCGCCAGAATCGCCCAGTCAGGCAGAACTGGCGGCCGTGGACACCGGACCCCAGCTGAACATCACGGTCTGGGGACTGACGGGCGTCGCGACAGCATTCTTTGCCGTGCGGCTGTACTGCAAATTAATTCGAAAGCGTCGCCTGCGGTGGGACGACTGGGTGCTGGCGGCAGGATGGGTGAGTCTGTGCATGGTGGCCAGGATGGCCAGGGCCAAGGAACCAATGATCTGTCAAGTCCAACGTCTAACGTCGCAGACCGCCCTCGTGATCTCATGTGCGTTCCAGTCGGCGTGCGTGCACTACGGCCTCGGCCACCACGGCCGCTTCATCAAGCCCGAAAACCTCGACAACCTGCTCTTCTACTCGTACGCCGCGGGCTTCGCGTCGACGCTCGCAGCGGCGTGGACCAAGTCGTCGTTTGCCATCACGCTGCTGAGCATCTCGGACGGCCGCACGCGGCACGTCGTGTGGTTCGTGCTCATCTCGGTCAACGTCGTGCTGGGCGTCAATGCGACGCTGCAGTGGGTGCAGTGCTGGCCGCCGGGGCGGCAGTGGCACCCGGGGGCGCCGGGGACGTGCTGGCTGGGCAGCCAGCACAGCCGGGCGTACAACATCTTCGTGGCCGCGTACTCGGGCTGTGCCGACATGGCGCTGGCGGTGGTCCCGTGGAAGATCCTGTGGCACATGAAGATGCGGCAGGCGGAGAAGATTGCCGTGCTGTTTGTGATGAGCATGGGCGTGTTGTAAGTTTGTGTGGCCAAGAGTGCGTGCATGGTGAGCGTTCTCGGTTGGCTAACAAGATGCAGTGCCGGCATCACCTCGTTTTTGAAAATCATGTCGCTCGATGCGATTGGGAATGTTGATCTCAGTACGTCGTGTCCGAATGTGACGTCTTTGTGCTTGCCGTCGTCCCTATAACTAACATCGCAGTCACTACGGTCAACCTGTTCATCTTCGGCACGGCAGAAGGCGCCATTACAATCATGGCAGCGTCAATACCCATTGTGCGCGCTCTGTTGTATTCCGATTCACGACCATGACGCAGTGTCGGAGGAGTCGGCATGTGGGAGCCTCGGCCATATATACCATTTAATGCAGAGCCGAGCTGTGTATTGTAGATCCAGAATGCAACATGTATCTGTTTTGAGGATGCGAACAAATAATAATAATATTAAAAATCAAAAGAAAACCAGAATCCAATGCGTGCTAGACAAGAGGTAAGCCGGCAGATCTGGACGAAAAGAGAAAGGCCAGACCCCACACACTGCCGCGTCTTACCCGATGTTTAGCCTTGCCGGTACGACATTCCCAGTCCAGGACAGAAGCATGACATACATAAGTCGTCCTCTCGACACGGCGACGTTGCGTTGGCTGTTGTGCGGCATTCTCTGCCAAATACTGTACACAATACAGCCATGTCCTCGACGCAGACGCAGACGCAGACGAAGCAAGGGGATGTCATCCCGCTGCAGACGCTCGAAGGAGCTGACAGGAGTCTCCAAGACGACGGCCAAGCTGGGACGACGACAACGGCAACAACAACGACAACAACGTCGGCTGCCCGAATGAGTCGCAGCACACAGATCAAGATCCTGAGCGCGGGCTTTTCCTTTTTCGTCGCCGGCATCAACGACGGCAGCATCGGCGCCTTGTTTCCGTACATTCTACAAGACTACGGCATCACGACGGCCATTTCATCTTCGGTGTAAGTCACCAGGCGTACGAAAGTACACCCATTCACCTGTGGGACAGAGTTGACCGCCGACGATGGCTAACAATACACACCCTTCCCCCTCGCAGGTATGGTGCCAATTTTGTGGGCTGGTTCGTCGCGGCCCTGTCCAACACGCACCTGTGCCAATACCTGTCGCTCGGCGCGATGCTGCTGCTGGGCGCCGCCCTGCAGGTGCTGGCGCACGCGCTGCGGCCCTGGCAGCCGCCGTTTGCGCTGTTTGCGGCGAGCTTCGTGCTCTCGAGCCTCGGCCAGGCGTACCAGGACACGCACGGCAACACCTTTGCGGCGGGTGTCCGGCCGGCGGCGCACCGCTGGCTGGCGCTGATCCACGCCATGTACGCGGCGGGCCTGTTTTGCGGTCCGTTTGCGTCGACGGCGGTGGCGTCGTCGTCGTCGTCATCGCGGTGGAGCCTGTTCTACTACGTCCCGCTGGGCCTGGGCGTCCTCAACGTCGGCCTCGTGGCGTACGCGTTCCGGGACGTGCTGGCCATCAAGACGGGGCGCAAGCCCGGCGCAGCAGCAGACGCATCGGCGCCGGGATCGGACCGCCGTGCCCGGGACCTGGTCCAGACGGCACTACACAGCAAGAACGTCTGGCTGCTGAGTCTCTTCTTCTTCTTCTTTTTGGGCGCCGGCGTCACCGCCAGCGGCTGGATCGTCGACTACCTCGTCGTCGTGCGGCACGGCGACATGGCGCGCATGGGCTTCGTCCAGGCCGGGTTCAGCGGTGGCAACTTGCTGGGGCGGCTGCTGCTGGCGGAGCCGACGCACCGCTTGGGGACGCGCAGGATGCTTTGCATCTACACGCTGCTGGCCATTGGCCTGCAGCTGTTGTTCTGGCTGTACGTATGCTTGTTCTGGGTGTTCACTCCTGTGCTTTGTGATTCTGCTTCTATGTATGATTCTCGCTGCTCACGTCTCGTGTCCGTACTGACGCATCAGCGTCCCCAACATCATTGTGGCGTCCCTCTCGGTCTGCCTCCTCGGCTTCGTCATGGGGCCCTACTTTGCCACGGTGCGTCTTCTTTGCCTGTACTGCCTGTGCTGCCTGCCCAAGACACTGCTGCTAACACCGCGGACCGCGGACCTCCCAGGGCATGTCCATTGGGTCCCAGCTCTTCGCGCCCGAGATCCACCCCACCGCGCTGGCCTTTGTCTTTGTCATTGCTCAGATCGGCGGCTGCCTCTTCCCCATCATCACGGGCCTCGTCGCATCCCGCGTCGGCGTCCACATTCTGCAGCCGATGCTGTGTGCGCTGCTGGTGGCGACGGCCGTGAGTTGGCTGCTGGTCCCGCGGCCCAAAGAGAGCGGGCATGCGCTGCATGAAGAGTAGCGGCAGGTGACCAGCTCTGCGACGTCCGTTGGGTTGTGGCAGCGTTTCGACATTGTGTCGTGTTGGCTTGTCGAGCAGGCATGTCCACTTGGACACGGCCCGATCCTCTCTGAATTTCATAAGCGGTCAACCGAATGACAAGATGAGGACATGTCGTCGTGCCTGGTGTATTGTAGCACCCGTGTGTGGATGTCGTAATGTATGTATGCTGTGGAGGAACTGGCGGAAAGGAGAGACACGCGCATACACAGACATTCCATTCATATGCATAGCTCCCTAATTCGTGATCTGTTCTTCTCGTTGGCCGCACCGATCCTCCCCCTATATGAGTTCGTCTTCCTCGCGCCACGGCTTGACACGGCCTTCCAGACCAAACCCGGCATACTCGACGCGCTGCCCGTCGCGCTGCTGGTCGACAATGCGGCCGAACCGCAGCCGCAGCTGGCCCACGTCCGGGTCGACGGGCTGCGCGCCGACCGTGCGGCGGTATGTGTCGGCGGCGGCGGCGGGATCATCGCCGTGGCCCGCCGGCACCAAGAGGGCCTCGCGCAGCTGGTCGCTGCGGGTCGTCAGGAGCGTCGACGAAAACGACAGCGTGCTGACGACGCCGTTGTGGCGCAGCGCGCGGACGCCGACGAGCAGCATGGCCAGCAGGGTGGCGCCGAGCGCGGCGGCGTAGGCGGCCCAGAGCGTCGTGCGGCTGTAGACGAAGAAGAGGTGCGTCTCCGTGTAGGTGACGCGCGCGCGCACGGTGGGCGGCTGCGGCGTCGTGTACCCGTCGAACGCGAGCAGGCTGTAGGTAAAGTTGCGCGACAGGTCCTCGATGGCGGCGGCGAGGGTGCCGTTGCGGCAGCGGCTGGGGCGCACGGCCGAGACGTTGGTCGCGGGCGAGTCGAAGACGACGTCGGACATGCGCAGCAGCGAGCTGTTGTAGATGTCGGCGCAGTTGATGAGCGGCGACTGCAGCAGCGGCAGCGTCGCCGCCAGCGCCGTGCTGCCCCGCGCGGCGCCCGCGCCCTGCTGGATGGAGAAGGCGCCGTTGGCGGCCACGCTCAGCGTGGCGCCCAGCAGGTACGAGAACAGGAGATGCGTGACGTAGAAGGCCGGCGTGGCCTGCGTGCAGTTGCCGTAGGACGATGTGTTGGCCGTGTAGTTCATGTTGTCGTAGAGATGGAGCGCCGACACGCTGCCGCAGGTGTCGGACCATTCCTGCGGCTCGAGCAGCTCGACGCGGCGCGGCACGACCGTCTGCACGCCGTCGGAGAAGTCGAGCGTCACGTCGTACGAGGTGTTGTACAGCTGGCAGACGATGTTGTTGCCGGCGTAGGAGGTGTTGGTCGATGTCGACGACGCCGACGACGCGGACGAATTGTCCCACAGCGGGTTGACGCCTGTCGCCGAAATCAAAATCATATTGTAGAGGTACGACGGCGCGGCCGCCACGTAGACGAGCGAGTCGGCAAGGGCTGTGGCGGCGGCGCTGGCGTTGGCGCTGGCGTTGTTGGGGTTGGGCAGGCCGAGCTCGCCGTAAAAGACGTCTTCAAACGTCGCAAATGTGTCGTTGGCCGAGCCCTTGGGGTTGTCGATGCGCCACGTCGCCGGCACGCCGGCGCCGCCGTTCTGCGCCAGCGCCTCGGCCAGGCTCATGCACTTGTACGACGGCCCGTACAGCGTCTGGTCGTACGAGCTGTTGGGGAACGGCGCGGCCACCTGCACGATGCCGTTGATGGCGCCGTTGGTGCTGGTTGTGCCGTCCACGCCGCCGCCTGAACGACTGCCGCCGCTGCTGCCGCCGCCGGCAATCGCGGCCGACGAGTACACGTTGCTAAAGAGCGTGGCAATGGCAAAGTGCGCGCCCTCGATGCGCCCGGCGCCCTCCGACGACGCCCACAGCTGGTAGTCGCTGAGGTTGAGCGCCGGCACCGCCAGCGTCAGCTCGCTGGCCAGCGGGCGCGCGGCCACGGCCAGCGTCGCCGGCGTGACGACCGACGCCAGCGGCAGGCACCAGGACAGCACCGCCACCAGCACGACGACCTTGGCGTGGACGACGATGCTGCGGCTCGCAAACAGCGCCAACGGGTTGTTGAGCAGGTCGAACAGCCCGTCGATGCCGTCGACCGTCATTGCCGTCCGCCGCAGCGTGTACCACACCTGCTGCGCGGCCACCGACGCCACGACCATGGAGAGCGCCGTCTTGTTGAGGAACGCCAGCGCCGTGCCGAAGCGCAGCGCCCACGTCTGCGGCCCGTTATCGTCCTGCGTCAACGCGCTGATTTTCGCCAGCAAACTCGAGCTCGAACTCGAACTCGAATTCGACGGCGCCGCGTCCGCGAGCTGGCCGTCCTTCTGCAAATAGTACAAGTCGTGGCCGACGGCAAACAGCAGCCCCGCGACAAACAGCCCGATCGCCGCGGCCGGGTAGCGCCAGTCGATGCGCAGGCGCGGGTCGCGGACCCGCGGTCGAAGTGTCGGCGCGCGGCCCAGCATGCCCGTGAAACCGCGCCGCCCTTTTGTGACTCTTCTGCCTGTCGTGTTGCCGGTGTCCGTGACGATGCCGTTGCCATTGCTGTCGCTCCTCACCTCATCCACCACGCCGTTCGTATAGATGCCTTCCTTGTCCGCCATTGTTGAAGCAAGTCTCGTGCTGCGAAGAATCGAAATTCAAAATGAAGACGGGGTGGAGAATGGAATAGGGGCGGGGGCTGTTGCTTGGAACAGGATACTCTTGCTCCGCATCCTCTGCCAAGAACTGGAGCGCCCAGAAATAAGATGAGTCGCGCTGGCTGCAGGCCCAGTTTCCTGGTTGCAGAATGGCGTCCCCCTGCGAGTATTTATTGACGCAGCAACTGCGAGTGGAAAGAAGAATGGATTAACGAAATATAAATAAGAATAAATACATAGAGTAAAATAGAAATAGTTAACTAAAAGCCAAAGCAAAGCAAAGAAAGTGAGGCGAAATGTCAAAACGTCTTATTTACATCGAGCAGCGCCAGGTAGCTTCTTGGCGTCACTTATCCTTTTTGAGCTAAAAAGGACGAGTGAAACATTCAGGGGCCACAGCTGAACTGTGCCGCAAATTCCTGCCGAGGTTTGTCGACGGTTTGCCCAGTCACAAAACACAGCCTCAGTCTCCCGTTGCTCGACATGGGTTGAAGGAGTGCGATGTTGCAGTTTTCATGCGGCTTCAACATCCTTGACGACGAAGGATGGAGACAAAAACTTGCAGCTGTAAAGTACACAAACGTACAAAAGTACGTTGAATTGCAAGTAAATCGCCGTACTGTGACACGTTAAGCGCCAGGGTGGTCCGGGCCGGCCAGAACAGGCCAGAACAGGAATCAGTTGCGAGTCGTGGCGCTTGCAGCACACCAATGCTCGGACCCCTCCCCCACGTTGAAGCGGCTCTGCGATGATGCTGTCAAAGGAGCGGAAGTCGGCATTTCATGGTGACGTGTGCAGGCTGAAGAATTATGACCATTCGCCCTCGAAAAATAAACCGGTCAAACAATAAAAACATCATAAAAATTGAATAAGTCAGACAATAAGTGTAGTATTTGTTCTTTCTTTTCTTTCTTAAAAATAAAATAAAATAAAATAAAATAAAATAAAACATAAAATAAACGATTCTACCAACAGGCCATGCCAAAAGAATATATGTCGTACAATGATAATAATTCAATATTTCGCGAAAAGCAGCAGGACAAGTAAGATTGACTAGCTTAAAGTAGCCCATATGGCGAACTTGTCCTTAAAAAGACAAAAACTAGAATACATGTTGTAAGAAGCGAGAGAGCTTTTCTCTGCCGGCACCATGGGCCAGTTGCGGCCGTTCCAAAAGCGCCGATCCACAAAAGCAGCGTCTAGACGCCTCACGCCTGGCGATCTACTCCTGCTTGCCCCGCGACAGGTACCACGTGGTGGACACCGTGCCGTCCGCAACGCCGAGCGAGAAGAGAACAAGGGCACCGCCCCAGCCGATGCGGCGTGGGAAAATGCCGGCAATGCCGCCGCGGCGGGGAGCCTCGGCCGTGTTGCGTAGCACACGGGCCGTGGAGAAGGACGAGGTCTGGCCGGCCATGCGAGTGGCGGCGCGGACAGCAGTGCCGGCGATCATGGCGGACATTATGAGGTGGTATGAAGGTGGTATTGAGGTGGAAGGGGATTGAGTTTAGTTGTCGTTGATTAAGAAATGTGGTTGATGTGAGTTATGGTTCGTTGTTCTGTGTTCTGTGTTTTGTGTTCTGTGTTCTGTGTTCTGTGTGTTCTCCATCCATACGGACCTCCTCAACTGGATTTATATACACGCAATGCTGCGTTATGCTTTGGCGTTAGGCTTGGCGATGCTGAGTGGATGAGGCTGTTGGCGCTGTGTTTGAGTTGTGCCAGTGCGGGTGTTTGCGGCGTCAACGGGCCTTAGCGGGCCTTAGCGGGCCCTAGCTATCGCTAGCGGCAACCCTATCGAGCCGGACTTACGCCTACCACAACCAACGCCCACTGTCGGCAGTCTTAGCGGCTCATTGAATGGCCGGCTGACAGGCGTAAGATGCCTTTTCTTACTGCGTTATGCTTCGGGATTGCCAGGCACAGTTGACCCATTGCCGTGGAATTGTCGCGTGCCATGCAGGTCAGAGGTAAAAGCCCACTCACAGACGCTGAGCTACTTCCGCAATGACGTATTTTTGCAGTGTCCACCTTTCAAAACGTGATGCTTGATCAACATTGATTTCAATAGAGACAAAGACAACCGGCCAAGATTCAAACAGTCGGACAAGTCCTTTGCTCGACATGCGATACTAACAAACAAAAACACCAAACGCCAATGTGATAACCTTGTCCATGACCCGATCCAATCCGATGCTCACGTTTTGTCGCCCGTCCTACTCAACCTCAACCACGTCCATTCTCGCCTACTGCGGCCGCCGGATGGTTGGCGGTTTAAACGGCTGTCTCAACCGGTCCATCGGCGCCAGGGCGCTGCCTCCCCGACCTCCTCCGCCTCCCCGCCCAATGCCGTTTGCCTGCACCTGCGCAAATGTAGTCGTGTGGAACGACGTCGCTGGGCGAGTCGTCGGACGCGTTGCTGTGCCGCCATCACCACCCTTGCCTGCCAGAGCACCCAGCTGGTGGTTTTCCTTATCAACCACCGGCCGCTGCAACGCGCGGTACGGCCGCGGATGATTGTAGCCGTACCGCTGTGGCCGCTGTGGCCGTTGTGGCGGAGGGGCAATTGTCACTGGTGGAACAGCAGCCGGCGGCTGTCCATCATCCAGCGTCGGCTCTGTCTCGCGCCGCGGCGAACTCGAAAAGTGGGCGTACCGCTTCTCTCTGCCCTGCTCCTTGTCCCTGTTCTTGTCCTTGTCATTGCCGCCCAGCTGGCCCATCGCGTCGGGACCACAGAGACCCGCAGCCGGCAGCATGTTGCCCCGGACACCACCGAGTGACCGGTTCTTGAGCGCGGGCGGGATGCCCACAGGGACAGCAGGACCAGGGCCTTGTTGGTGGTATTGGTGTTGGTGCTGTTGCTGCATCGCAAACATGCTCGAGGATCGCTGGAACCCGGCTTTGACGGGTGCCGTGGTTTGGGGTCGTGCTGGCGTTGTTGTTGTTGCTGTTGTTGCTGTTGTTGTCGTTTCAGCTGTACCGGTCGAATGGCTCCGGGTAAAGCTCTGCATAATGGTCTGCTGGCCTGTTGGTAGAGCACCCCGTTTGCGTTTGTCGGTCGTTGTCGATGTCGATGTCGACGGTCCAGGCAATGGCCGTTTGGCAGCTTCGGCAGCCTCGGCCTCCAGCATGGCCGCCTGATGTGCCGAGGCTGTTGTGAAGCCGGGGTATGCGGCACCGCCGCCCATTGTAAAATTGGACCCGCCGCCCTCCATAGTTGTCGTGTAGCCGCGCTGCCAGGATCCTTGGTCGCCGCCGCTGTAATTCGGCATCTCCGTCATTGTCCGCCGCCGCTTCGAGTTTTGGCTGTTTTCATTATAGCCCGCGTAGATCGGCCCGCCCTGTTGCTGCTGCTGTTGCTGCCGCCGCCGGAGCCGGCTCGAATACTCGTACCCGCCGTCCTCGTCCTCGTTGTGGTAGCGCGAGGCCTCCAGCGGGTCCAACGGGAACACGTCGTCCAGCAGCGGCACGTTGGTCGGCAGGTCCTGGTAGATGGCGCGCTCGTTTGGCACTGGTCGCCCCAGGATGTCGCCCATCTCCTCGAGCAGCGCGCGGTCGTACGTCGGACCACGCTCGGCGAACCAGACGTCGACAATGTCGGCCAGGAACGGCGACAGGTTCTGCTCGCTGCGGCGGGCCTCGCGCTCCTTGTCGCGGTCTGGCGCGCCAAAGAGCGGGTAGCTAATGTTCAGCAAACATTTGGCCCGCGTCATGGCCACGTACAGCAGGCGCCGCTCTTCGTCAATGTCCTCGGACCGGCTGTGTGGCAGCGAGCCCTCGTAGGCGGCCGGGATGAACACCACAGGCCACTCCAGGCCCTTGGCTGCGTGGATGGTCGAAATCGTCACCATCGGCACCGACGAGCCGGTGCCGTCTTGCGTCTTGTCGGCGTCGGCGGCGAGGCTGATGTTGGCCAGGAACTTGTTGAGCACGTCCGTCTCCTTGGTCTGCTCGACGCCGTCCACCGTCGGCAGCTCGTCCTCGGCCATCAGCAGCTGCGCGTTGTTCATAAACTCCCGCGCCAGCGTCACGAACTCGTCGACGTTGGCCCACCGCGCCTCGTCGTCGCCGCCATACGTCTCGCCAATGTACGTGCGGTAGTCGAGCTGCTCGGTCAGCGCGACAATCAGCTGGACCAGGTCGTATGCTTTCGCGGGTTCGGTTGTTGTGAAGGCGTCGGAAATGGTGCCGGCAACGCCGGTAACGGCCCCGCCTGCCTTGCCTTCGTTTGCTTCCTTTCCGTCTCTTCCCTCCTCCGCCCCCTCCGCCTCATCCACCGTCCCCCTGAGTCGACATTGCATGCGCTGGATTAGATCGATAAAGCGGCCAATCTTCTTCTCTGTCGGCGCAGTAATGCCCGTCTTGGCCACCAGGTCGCCCCGGCAGTGCTTCGTGATCAGCGTCCACAGGCTTATGCTGCCCGCCTCGGCCTCCTCGAGACACCCCTGGATCGTCTTGGGCCCCACGCCGCGCCGCGGCACATTGATGATGCGGGCCAGCACGTCGTTGTTGTGCGGCTGGTGGACCACGCGCAGATAGTCCACGAGCAACTTGACCTCGGCGCGCTCAAAAAACTTGCGCCCGCCCATCATGCGGTACGGCACGCCGGCGCGCGCGAGCGCCTGCTCAATCGGCCGCGACAGCGCCGCCGACCGTACCAGAATCGCCACGTCGTCGTGGTTCAGCATGTGGCCCGTGAGCAGCGTCGCCCGCCGCGTCTCCTGCAGAATCCACTGCGCCTCGTGCATCGCGCCCTGCAGGCGGCGCAGAACCGGCAGCGTGCCCTTCTTATGGACTGGCAGCAGGCTCTTGTCGTAGCGCGCCGGGTCCTGCTGGATGACCTGCAGCGACGTGCTCAAAATGCACTGCGACGAGCGGTAGTTTTCCTCGAGGGCAATCTCGGCCGTGTGCGGGAAGTCGGACAGGAACCGCGCCAGGTTGGTCGTCTCGGCCGACCGCCACCCGTAGATGCTCTGGTCCGGGTCGCCCACGACGGTAATGCGATGGCACGCCTGCGCCAACAGCTTCATGAGCTCAAACTGGATGCCGTTGGTGTCCTGGTACTCGTCAATCAGCACGGCCTGGACGTTGGCCACGCACGCCGGGTGCGCGCGCAGCAGCTCGGTGCAGCGGATCAGCAGGTCGTCGTAGTCGAGCAAGTTGAGGCTCTGCAGGTGCTTCTGGTATTCGTCGTAGACCGTCTGCAGCACGGCCGCAACGTCTTTGCCCCCGGCCGATCCCATGGCGCCATTGGCCTGTTGGCTGCCGTTCTTTTGGATCTTCATCTTCTTCGTTTTCGCCGCCTCGTCGTCGGCATCGCCGCCCAAGCACCCTTTGCTCTTTTTCTTGCTGATCCACCCGCGCGCCATGGCCGTGTCCAGCTGCACGTCGAGCCGCTTGACGATGCGCTTGATGATGGATTTGCTGTCGTGGTCGTCCACGATGCTGAAGCCCTTGGCCACGCCGATGCGCGTGCCGTACGCCGACAGGTACCGCAGCGCCACGCTGTGGAACGTGCCCAGCACAACGCGCTTCTCGCGACCCCCGCCCAGCACCTTGCCAATGCGCTCCTTCATCTCGCGCGCCGCCTTGACCGTAAACGTCGCCACAATCACGTTGGACGGCGCGTGCCCGACCTGGTCGATGAGCCACGCGACGCGCGACGTCAGCGTGTGGGTCTTGCCGCTGCCGGGGCCCGCCAGGATGGCTACCGTGTTGGCCGTGGACGTGACGGCGCGGCGCTGGGCGGCGTTGAGCGTGGCGAGGAGGGCGAAGTGGCCAAACCCATCCCCCCGCTCCGCCGTCTCTGCCTGGACTTTTCGCCCTGGCGCGACGAGCATATCGTCCGTTGCCTTGGCCTTGGTCTTGGCCCGCTTCTTGGGCGGTTCGGCATGTCGGGCAAAAATCGGAGCAGGCGGACTAAACGTAGTTTTCGTCGTCACGAGGGTTGCTGTCGTCCCTGTCGCCCATGTCGTTTTCTTCGTCTTCGTCGTCTTCGTCTTCGTCGATGTAGCCAACGCGTCTGCGTTTGTCGTCGCGGTAGGCGTTGGCTTTGACAGCGTCTTCACTCTCTTGGCCTCTGGCGACGGCTCGATCTTGTAATAATCATCACTGCTGTCGGCCTCCGAGTCGGAACAGAGGTCGATAACCACCGATTTGCGGTCCATGGCGGTGCGACCACGGGACGTGTAGAGGCAGTCACCGCTCTCTGCTCGTTCAAAGTGAGGCTGTTGACGTGCATGGCTCAACTTGGCGCGTTTGAGATGCGCTATTCAGGCGGGACATCCACAACGTGTCGCGTACTCACGTGACTGAAATGCGCTACGCAGACCCACAAAAGCTACAGATATAGGCGTGATCTACACCCAAGGAGTAGAACGCAAGGCTGAGATGAGGCACATGCACGGTTTATCACGGCAGTGGCGGCAGTCCTGTCGTGCCTGAGCAGGTGTACTGTTATATGGTTGGCTAGCTATTTGAACTTCCCCCCTACGGCGAGCATATTTTGAATAATGACGGTAAGAATGTCTATTTATGTACTCAACTTTATGTCCCTCGTGACTCGGAAAGGTACAACCAGTTGCAAAGGCAGACGTTCGATAGACAAAGCTGGTAGTAAACGACATGTCTAGAAGTGGAACATGATTCCAAAAGTAGAGAAACGTTGTCGACAACGCTAGACTAGATCCTCCAAAACGTCAAGGGAAACAACAGAGAAAGAAAGAAGAGTACGCCCGGCTCGTAACGTAAATCATGACAGGAAACGAATCAATGCTCCTTATATCATCCCTATTCCCCATATGTTAAAAGATTTTGGAAAAACAAAGCAATCCAGCCCCCTGTGAACAAAAACCCCGGCAATATCCTTCCATAAATGACAAACAGGCGGTGAGAGACATGCAAAAGACGGTATGAAATACGACGCAAGAACGTCGATGCAGATGATAGTAGTGTACACTACAGTGTATAGAGTACACGAAGATACATGCCAAAATACACTGTGAGCCTGCACAAAAGACAAGGCGTATGAACGAGACAAACGAGGTATAATGATGAGACGCTTGAGAAACAAGACAAGATCCGAAAACGGGACATGTGGCAGAAAGAAGAGGGCAATGATACGGCAATGGCTACGCTGCAATGGCTTCCGGGACAGTGTCCACTCTGTGGACAGTATCCTCCCCCGCAGCCATGCAATCTTCGCTCTCGGCCTCGACCTCGCTCTCACTCTCGTTCTCACTGTCGTTCTCACTCTCACTCGCACTCTCGCTCTCGCTCTCAGCCTCACCTTCGCTCATGCTTCCGTACCCTGTATCGTTGTCAATGCCGACGACACTCCGGGTCACGGCCAGGCACCGGCGCACCATGCTGTGGCGCACGCCCGCGTCCAGGCCGCCGCGGTCGCTGACGGGGCCGCCGATCCAGACGCGCAGGGAGCCGGCCAGCTGCTCGAGCGAGATCGCGCAGGCGTCGGCAGTGACTCGGCGGGCGTGCAGGGTCAGCATCAACCGGAAGGCCGCGGCACAGGCCAACAGGGACACTTGGTGTTGGGCGCCGGGCAGGACAGCGTCGACCGACGCCAGAATGTCCTGGGGCAGGGCGGCAAAGCGCTGGAGGTGGGCCAGGGCCATGGCGCACCGCAGGGCGATGAGGGCCTCGCGGTCGGCCATCAGCCGCGTCAGGGGCGCATCGATCAGCGGCTGCGGGCTCTCGTCCGCGTTGAGGCTTGGGCGAAGCGCCTGCAGAGCCACGGCGATGCTGGCGCCGCGCTTCTCCTCGACAAGCACCGCGCGGGCGACCAGGGCGCGGACTTGGGCGTGGGAGCCGATGGGCGCGATCTTGGCTGCCAAGTCGATTTCGGCAGCAATGGAGGCGGCCAGGTCGGATTGGTCCTCGTCGGTCTCGGCGGCCAAGGACGTCGTCAGAATGCGATGCACGAGAAGAGACGAGAACCAGGCGGCAACGGCGTCGAGTGGCGAGAGCACGGCGGGGTCCTCGACAACGGCGTTCATACCGTCCATGTCGACGACGGTAGCCGGCACGTCGAATGTTGTGGGTCGGTTAAATGCCAGATTGTAGGCACGCTCGATAACATCGTCGTTGAGGACGTCATCGCACTCTTCGGCTAGGAGGGCTTCCAGGTGGCTGGGAAGTCGATCGTCGGCTTGCAGCGAGAATGCACTGCTGACGTTGTCGGTGCCGCTGCCGCTGCTGCCGCTGCCGCTGCTGCCGCCAGTGTTTTGCAGCTGCATGGCCAGCATATTCCGCTCGCGCGCGGCGTGCCACTTGCCGCGGGCCCAGTAGGCGGCGACGGCGTCGAAAAAGGCGTTCTTGCCGAGGTGGCGCACGAGAATGCGGATGTGCAGAGCGTTGAGCATGAGTCGCAGGGGCGTATCAGGCAGGGTATGCGAAGCCAGCAGCGTCAGGGTCAAGCGCCTCTCGTTGATCTCGACATCGCCGCCGGCCAGCTGGGCGTCCAGAGCAATGGCCCAGGACTTGATGCGGGCGGTCTCCTGGTCCTGCGTCAGACCCGTCAGCATGCTGTAGCGCTCGATGCCAAGCGCGTTGCGGGTGCTGAGCTTCATCATCTTGAGAATCAGCGCGGCGGCCTCCAAAACGAAATTGTGGCGCGGGACCCAGACGGTCTGGATGGCGGTCAGCCAGGCATTGCGGCGGACGTGGATGGGCGAGGCCAGCGACGGCGCCGCCTGTGGCACCTGATGGGTCTTGTCTTGGGCGGTGGGCTTGGGTGCAGCGAAGAAGGAGGGCACAAAGACCCACAGGAGCATGCCCAGCAGCAGCAGAAGCTTGAGGTGGGACACGATCTGTGCGGTCGAGACGTAGTAGCCACCGAAGCCAAAGTGCGTGTCGGAGGCGACCAATGGGCGCAGGAGCTGCAGAGGCAGAGCGAACAGGCCACGGCCCTCGGTCGATTCAGGGTCGATCTCCTGCTCGCGGGCGGCCTCGAAGAGCATCAGACCGGCAAGCGAGCCGACCATCATCTTGCCCAGGTAGGGGGCGCCGGCCTGCCAGCGGCTCTGCTGCGCTTGCTGTTGCTGCTGAATCTGTTGCTGACGGATGACGGCAGGTGTGCCTTGGAAGGGCTGTTGGGGGACGGGGTAGGGACGGCCAGCGGCGGCCTGGGCCTGGAGGATGCGCTTCATCTCGTCGGGGACGGGAATCATGCCGGCTGGGTCAGGTCCGCCTTGTGTGGCGATGGGCGGCGCACTCATAAAGGCGGCCATGGGGTTGGGCTGGCTGGACGCGGGCCCGCTAAAGGGCATGGGCATGGGCGAGGGCTGTGCCATGGGGCTCATGGCGTTGGCGTTGGACAGGGCGCCATGCATGAACAGCTTCTCGAAGGCGGCAATGCGCTGCTGCATCTGGCTGTTTTCGTCGAGGAGCCGATTGTTCCGCTTCTCGAGATGGCGAATGTACTCGGTGGCTTTGCTGAGGACGGTGGCCTTGTTGAGCTTGTGGGCCGGTGTCAGGCCGTGCAGCTCCTCACGGTCTTCTGTGGTGTCCTCGCCGCGCGCGCTCTTGGACATGATGCGCAAGCTGGGCACACTGTCCCGGAGCGCAGCGATCTTGTCGTTGAGGTTTGTGCGATAGCGCTTCTCAATCATGTTGTGGGCGGTCTTCTTGACGGGCTGGGAGCCGTCCTCGTCGTCATCGTCCTCGTCCTCGTCCTCGTCGGCCGATGGTTTGCGCTTGCGGCTACCATTTCGGGTGGGATCGGCAGCGTCGGGCGACGAAGCAGCGCCACCGCCAGCACTGGACTGGGGGCTGGCCTGGCTCTTCGGGCTGTGATACTGCAGGTGAGCGGGCATGGCGATGTTCTTGAGAGCGGCCTGCTGCTCCGGGGTCAATGAACTCAGGATTTCGGGAGCGGGTTGTGGCCGGACCTGGCCTGGTTCTTGTGACGCGGCTTGGTCAGGCCGCTGCGATTGCTCTTGCAGGTGGAGCTGCTGCAGGTTTTGCTGGAAGAAGGATTGTTGCTGCAGCTGCTGCTGGAGCAGGTCGCCGTCTTGGCTCTGGTCGGATGGTTGCTGTCCCTGCTGGAGGGGTGAGCCTACGTGTGGACGCTGCGGAAGCTGCCAGGTGAACTGCGGTGCGGCGTTGGAGACTCCCCAGTGCTGGGCGCCGAACTGGAACTGGGGGTTGTAGAAGCCGCTGGGGATGGCGGCCGGGTTGAAGCTGCCCTGCAGCTGCTGGAGGGCAGAAGGGTCGAAACCACCGCCGCTCCCGGCGTTGAGGATGTTCGGGAAGAATCCCCAGCTGTTGTTGGGGTCTTGGAAAAAACTACCCCCGGGGGCGGGGGCGGAGGTTGTACCGGCAGCGTCGGAAGGGATGGACGAAGAGTCGGGGACGATGGTGGACGCGGCAGTGAGGTAAGGCGGCGCGGGGCTGACGGGGCTGTTGTTGAAACTCGATGTGTTGCTGGCGTCGCTGTTTGTGCCGCCGTCGCTGGCGATGCTGTTCTTCTTGGCCTTCCTTTTGCGATGCACGGAGGACTTGGAGCTGCTATTGCTGCCAGGACTCCGACTGAGGCGGTTGTTGGCGGCTGTGCTGGTGAAGACGGAAGGTTCGGGTTTGCTGTTGGGGTCGGTATTCATAAGATCCTGTTGGTGCGTGTCAACGAGGCCATGCGACATGGTGCCGTTGGTCGTTGCTGGCATGCTTCCCAGGCTGTCAGACGAGAGATCATAAGACTCGAGACCCGCAAAGGCTGGGGCAACCTCCTGTTGATCAGCCATGATGCCAACCTTTCGACCTTGACAGAGTCGACACGCTCGTCGGCGCTGTCTGGTGTGGCAGTCGTGCAGGAGGATCAAAAATGGCCTGACCCGAAGATGGTACCAGGGTAAATCTCCGGAGGTGGGAGAGACGAATTAAAGTAAGCGGTGGGGATGGGGCGTATGCAAGGAAAGAAAGACAAGCGGTGCGACTCTTCCCACAAGGCTGGTTGAGTATTGGAGCCGTGGGCAGGACTAGACTCGAATGGGCGGAAAAGGACGCCAGGAGGGCGAGAGATGTCGTCGAGTGAAGGACGAGTGGAGGACGAGTGCCCTGGGGAAAGCACGAGACAGGCTGGAACGGCTACAGACTGTCTACGACTCTACTGCCAATGGCTTGCTAGAGGTGCAGCACCATGCCGCAGATTGCTGAACAGCCCAGCCAGCAATGGAGATGTCCGTCCAGGGACAAACGACGAAAATGGCGCTCCCGCCGAGAAGGCGTGTGATCTTGGATCTTGGGGGGTCGTCTTGGGCTCTTTGGGTTTGTCTTGGGTCGTCTCGGGGGCTCTTGGGTTGCTTCGAGTTCGTTTTGGGTCGCTTTGGGGTCTGGTTTCCAGTTCAATCGTGCCTTGATTGTTGCTCAATCGTCGGAGGCTTCGTCGCAATCTGGCGGCAGGCCGCAGGCCTATCTCGTCGAGTAGGATTGCGAGGCGGGCCGGGCAAAGAGGATAGCGAAAACGAGGTGAGGGACAAAGGGGCGGAGAAAGGGGCGCGGAGAGAAACAATCGACGGGAACGGACGGCGATGGAAGAACAAAAAGTCGTATGACGGGGAAGATGAGGAGAGGATTTGGGCAGGAAGGAAGGAATGGTTGCAGCGCATCGACAGAAAATGTGCGGGTGTCGGGACTTGGTCGAGGGGAGGGAAGGCGCCTAGTGATAGGTTGGATCAGCCCATCGTTTCGAGGAATCGTTCCATACGCCGTTCAGTAGCGTCGAGGGCTTGCGGGCATTGGGACATTTAGGTGATCACTGCTCGCCCAGGGCCCGCTCATGCACAGCGACAGGGCCCGCAAGCACTGTAAAGACCCTAGCGTACGGAATACTAATTACGTCGTAGAAGTCCACTAAAAGATTCCCTACTAGCAGCGGTAATAAGAGAAAATTATGGCACAACGGCGGCCTTGTGGAGAATGTAGGACAATCTCTCAATGGAGGGGCAGGAAAGAGCGACTGGCTCATGGAAGCACAGTGACAATCAGTATCCACACGGTGCTTTCGCACGGTTGTGCACTCACCACTCGGCGCGCCGCTGCAGCAGGTCGGTACAGGCGCCGTATGTAGGAAGTAAAGGTATCTACGGCGAGTATGATGTGACGCAGAAGCAACCGCAGAGTACTGCAGGTAAGGAACCTGCGGTGGGAGACTGGGGAGAGGCGGGAAGGGATGCGACACATTAAAGGGGTGGCATTCCCAGAGCGCAAGGACTTGGATCCACAACATAAACATGCCATGTGCGCATGCGTAGCATGTAGAAATACGGGGGTGCAGGGAGTGCAACGGCATCGTGTTGTCGTATCTTACCGTAAGTGTGTTCTCAATGAGTTCTCAATGAGTTCTCAATAAGTTCTCAATAAGTTCTCAATGAGTTCTCAATGAGTTTTCTCATACAGTTCAAGAGTGCTCCTTCCCATTTCTCCGCACTGACAGACGCCCTTGCACTTTCCCAAACGAAAGCCCTTGCATTGGCTGGTCAAGTCCTTTTTCTGCCATGCGAGACAGGGAAGGAGCGAATGGAAAACAAGCAACAAACACCTACCACAGAACTTGGACGTACAGAACTTGGAAGTACACAACTTGGAAGAACAGGACTTGGAAGTATTCAAGCCGTGTGCAGCTGCAAAGCAATATTGTGGACGAACCACACGGCGCAATACAGCATATACCCAACATGTGCGCCCGTTGACGACAAGTGGCTGGTCAGGACAAGGGAAGAGACGAGTATGCAAAACGTACTTTGTGGATTAGGTGCGCTGCAGCCAGCACGTGAAACGGCGAATGGAACGGAAGCAACGAGGCACGAACGCGCTGATTGGGAAGGTGCCTGTCGGGTATGTGACCTCCTGCCTCAGTGCCACGCCGACAGTGAAAGTCAAAGAGTTGTCAACGGAAAGGCCCAAGACAAGAGACAAGGTAACAGACAAGCCGGGATATCGACAGGGGCACATGCATTGCGTAGCGCACTTCACAACGACGTTGAATTACCGTTAACAATACTTCGCTCATGGTCCAGAATCTTCGGCACGGATCCACTGTTAAGCTGATCGGCACGGTTAAATCTATCCACATCATACTTTTTGGCACTAAACCTTGCTTTTTGCCCATTGCACGAGTATTTCAACATGTAATACGAGGACAGCGTTGTCGAAAAGGTTGGCCAAGAACACGAAAAGAGCAAGATTATGGCCATTAAAATGAAAAAAAAAAATTAAAGCAAGGATAGAAGTAAGGACAAGACAGTAAAAACATACGAGACAGGGCCGATACGCAAAATAAAGAAGAAAAAATGAGACGAACGAGAAAAAGAGAAAAACTACGCCCGTTTGCAGTCCCCAAGACGCCGTCCCGTCTTCGACAACGGCGAGCAAGATCAAGATCAAGAAAGCAGAAGACTGAGAACAAAGGGCAGAGCCGACGGGATAGGCTGAGGGAGGGAACAAGACGACTGCAAATAGTTCGTCGCAAATGGGGACTAGGCAGAACGCCACATTGGCCTGTTTTGGTGGCGATTTTTGGAGGCGGCTTTGACGCTGTACAGTGTTAGTCGTCATCGAGAATTTAGAGTAGTGACCAGTGGAGACGACAAAAGCCTAAACCAACATTTGAAGAGAAGAGGTTGGCTGTTGTTGCTTGTTGACCGTTTTCGCGCCAAGAGGGCGGCGAGAACGACAAGGCCCAGCCTGGGAAAGAAAGAAAGAAAGAAAAAAGAAGAAGAAGAAGAAAAAAGAAGCAGAAAGAAGAAGCAGAATAAGAAGAAGAAGAAGAGGGAAGAAAAGATGGTCCAATGCTGACATTACGATGACTGCTCAGAGGAACGAAAATCGTTCCTCGAAGAAATACAACAGTCCGTACCAAAAGAACGGTCTCACCGCTTTCAAAGCGCTAGTCTTAATTAGGAAGGTGAAAAATCATTAACAACAAGAATATCGCGTAAATTCAAAAACGCTTCAAAACATACAAAAAGACGTCACTAACGAGGCCTACCCTCCACATATTCGTTGCCACCCTCCAAGGCGATAACCTGTTGAATATGGTGAGGAATCCTCTCAATCCACTTCTGAATCCTCTCTTGCGGTAAACTTGTCCACACCTGCCTCCAAATTTGTTCGGCTTGATTCCTTGACTGTGGTGCACCGGCCTTTGTAGCCTCTCTTTTAAGGTGAAACCAACAGGGCTCGATCATATTCAAGTCCGGTGAATTGGGACACCAAATAAGCCTCTGAATACCCGCCAGACTATATAATTGTTGTTGGTATGGATGTGCGTGTGCTGGCGCCTTGTCTTCTTGTACTAACGCGTCATCGCCACATTCCCGGGCAAAAGGAATCAACTTCGGTAATATAATATGTTTTTGGTAACGGTACCAATCAATACCAGATCCTTTACCTCTCGTTAATTTGCCTGTAGCCTTGGTGAACCGCCACTCTGGCTTTTTCCCGGGTTGATTGCGAAGTCCTAGGCGACGTATACCTGTTTGAAGCTCCCATTGTTCACGGTTCTCCTGTTCAATTGTTTGGTTTATTGTTTCCAACTCTTTGTCGGCTTCCTTCCTCTCTCTCGCTGTCTCTGCCCGCCAAATGTGGAATGGCCCTTTCTTCTCGTAAGAAAAACTCCCCCAAAACATAAATTCTGAGTATCCCTTCCACCTCTCTCGTATAACAGACTTTATGACACGTTCTTGTGAGGTCCTCCACACTCTATAACCGCCACGACGATGTGACAATATAATAGAGGTCTCATCGGTCCAGATCACCTTCTTCCAGTCATCCAAAGTCCAGTCTTTATGTTGTAAACACCAGGCGAGTCTCTCTTGCCGCATAGACTCTGTCAAGCCGGGTTTTCGAGTCGGTTTCGTCTTTTTCATACCAGCCTTGCGTAATATACGCCAGACTGTCATGACAGACACTCCTCCTATCTCGTTGGCGATATGAGCGCATGTCTTTTCTCTCCCGTGTCGGTTAGAGCGAACCTTCGAAAGTATCTCGTCTTTAATGATTTCTTGTTTGCGAGGACGGCCAGGTCGTGCTTCGTCAACAACGTAAGAATCGAGGATAACTGGCTTGACGGCGTTAGGGTCATAACCACGTTCAATCGCTTTATCAATAAGACGATTTACGTGACGCGATGTTATGCCTGTGATAGTCTCGATGCGGTGATTTGGGACGCCAGCCTGTTTAAGGGCTATAGCTTGCGCACGCGTTGCTATGTCGTATTGACCCATTATCTAGTAAAAAAGCTGTCAGAAATGAAGATAAAAAGAGGACGAATATGGTGATACTTTTCGTTAAATAAAATCGTTCGAAGTAAGGCCGAAAAACACGTCAAATTGTACGCGTTGGGCAGCATTGCATGTTATTTTGGCTTTTTTGCCTTACCTGTATGCATCACGAATTCTGCCGTTTTTTCTGCCCAAGGCGGTGAGACCGTTCTTTTGGTACGAACTGTTGTACAATGCAATACATTGTTGTGGTGACCTTTGGCGTGCAAACGACAAGTGGTACAATGTATACGACTGGATAATTGTACGGCGTAGACAAATGCTCATACTCTACCGAGTCCTCCTTATCGTCCAAGCTGTGCCGCGTCATGGAAATCGTTGCCGCGTTTCAAACGCATCCGAAACAGACGGGGTCGTGACTGAGAAGGAAAGACTGCGATTCTGGTGGTCCATGCGCCAGGCGGAACAATTCGATTCGCGGCGTTCGTGACAGGCGATCATATGAAAAAATATCAAAAAAGAAAAAAAATACAGCACGTTCAATATCAGCCGAATTTGCCAAAACAGCCCTAGGTCCAGTGGCAGCTTCGTCGAACTCAAATAGTAAACTTAATTCAAATTCAAAGCAGGTTATATTGTCTTTCGCATGGCGAAACGATCAATGATGGAATAACGGAGAAACATCAAACGATAACAAAAGGAAAGAGTGGTCGGTATTCTAATCGTCAAATGAACATATGAACAAGGGAAACAAGAACTAGGTAGGTAGAAAAGAATATGAAAATGAAAACACAAAAAAAAAAGAAAGATAGGCCGAATGGCCTTGGTCAAAGACCAGAAATGGCCAGAAGAGATCCAAGGCCGGAAATAAAAACAAACCACCATCGGCATAAACTCAAAACACAACGCAGCATCGCCTCGACAGTGGTCTACCATATGTCCTCGGTGCTCTGCACCATCTCCATCGTCGGCGTCTTGGGCTCCAGCCGCCGCATCCGCTTCCGGTCCGCCTTGGTCACCAGACTCGGCGTCATCGGAATCACGGGCGAGAACGGCTGGTAGGGCGTGTAGGGCACCGGGGCGCCCGTCCAGGGCGTCTGGGAGCCGGTACCAAACCCGGGCGACATGGGCTGGGCGCGCTCAAAGACGGTCTGCTTGGTCTGGTTGTGCGTGGCAAACGAGGGCGACGTGATGGCGGGTTCGTAGGCACGGAGGGGGAGGCCGCCGCCCGTGCGCACGGCGGAGGGGGCGTTGCTGCGGCCGAGGCCGGAGACCGCAGAGGACGACGAGGGGGAGGCCGAGGCGAAAACGACGCCGGTCGGCGACATGGGCTGGTTCAGGCCGGAAAAGGTCGTCTTGGTGGCCCGCGGCGAGGCCGGCAGAGACGCCAGCGACGGGAACCGGTTGACGCCCGGCTTGGGCGACGTGGGCAGGCCGACGAGGGGTGCTGACGAGTCCGCCGAGCTGTTGGAGACGCTGGAGACGCCAGAGACGGCCGAGACGCCGCCCGACGGTGACACGGCCGACGGGGGCTCGTATGCGTTAGCAGACGTGGTGGCCGTGACCAGAGACAGGTTCCGGGGCGGCATCTGTTTGTTCGGGGACGCGGAGCCAGGGCCCGGGCCAATCGAAGCACCGATCCGCTCGTCAATGCTCAGTGTGCTCAGCGGCGACGTCTCGGGTGTCGGCTGCTGCGTCGGCTGCTGCGTCGGGACTGGCGGCGGTGCGGCCGGAGCATAGTGCCGCGGCGAGATGGGGTTCATCTCTTCCGCCTCGACGTAACCACCGCCGTTGCCGTATCCGTAGCCGCCAGGGGCAGCGCCGTTGGGAGCCGCAAACCGTGGGAAGGTTCCGGACATGGGCGTCATGATGGGCGACGAGATGCTCATCCCCTGCATCTTCTTCTTGCCGCGCGGCGACTTGAGCGCCGACAGGATCGACGATGTGCGAGACGTCCGTTCTGTGCGCTCGGAACGTTCGCCGTCGCCCGTCAGCACGAGGTTGGCCGGCTTCGATCTGACCTTTCGGAGCAGCGTCGAGGTCGAGCTGGTCGACTCGTCCTTGCGGTGGATAGGGTAGCTCTGGTTCTGCTGCGGCGGCAGCGACGTCGCGGGGCTCGGGTTGTTGAAGCCCACATTGGCGCCTAGGTTGGCCACAATCGGCGAGCTGCGCGTGCTGTTGCTCCCCGACTGCGGGCTCAGCGACGCCGGTGGGTCGTGCAGGACCACGCCGTTCGCCTTGGCCTCCTCCTGCTCCATCACGTACTTGTACATCTGCTCCAGCTGTGATTGTGCCATCTCGCGGTCGGCCGTCACAATCTCCTGGTCTACCGACGGATCAACGCCGGGCACTCGAAACGACGACGCGTACGACGCCGACAGGTACAGATTGCTCTTGGCGTGCAGGGACGACACAACGGTGCCGCCGTGGGTCTCGGTCGGGCTGATGGAGTGGTCGAACTGGGACGCCGCGTAGCCGCTGGGATCAAAGGCGCCCCCGTTGCTGTAGTTGCCGTTGAAAAATGCCGGCGTCTTCACGGCAAACGGCACGACGCTATCTTGCAGCTGCAGGGTCTCGGGATGACCTTCGAAAGCAAACGCCTGCGAGGGCTGGAGGTCGTCAAACTCTTCGCCAGACCGCAGGTGTTCGCGGCGGCGCTTGGACAGCAGCAAGAGGGCGACGGCAACGACCACGAGGCAAAAAGCGTACGAGCCGACGATGCCGCCGATCTGCGCGGGAAGGTAGGCAGTGTCGGTCAACGGGGCGGGCAGGCCGTCGCGGGTGTGGTGTGATGAAGCAGAAGCGGCGACGTCCACGTCGCGTTGGATAGCAGAAGCCGAGACGACGGCGAACAAACAAGTCAAGGGCGAAGCGAAGAAGAAAAGAGTGGATGCCTGGTGATGTCGACTCGTTCGCATATTGGAAGAAAAGAGAGGAAAGAGGAAAGGGGAGAAGGAGGGAAGGAAGGAAGGAGAGCGGGTGGAATGTTATAAGGATGGTTGGATAGTAACAAAATGGAGGGACGAAACGTCCCCGTCTCGATGTTGTTGTTTATGTTTTGTCTTTTCTGGGTCCGTTTCTGCTTGCGTCCACGGTGAAGATCGCCGAATCCCCAAGGAGACTCAAAAGATGAGACGCATGATGCAGCACAAGGGACAGTTTGCGAGGGGGCTGAACAAGGGAAGGGACAAGAAAGAGGAGAGAAAGAAAAGGAGAAGTGGATGTTGAGTGGTGGGAAACAGCCAAAGGTCCAAATCGAACAAAAAAGGAGAAATGCGTATCACAGAAACCCGATGGGCGCCGCGGGACGCCCGTCGTATATACCGTCCTCAGCGGCTGGTGATACTCGAAGCCGTTTGGGGCAAGGCCCACCGATGGACCGACACATCTCAATGCTGTGCAAGGTCAATGAACCGGCCGTGTCCCTCGCCTTTGTTTGCTGGCCACTCGCTTCCAAGAGCAACGATAATCACACTTTTTGACCCGCTCTTCTTCCTGCTGTTCCCTCTCCCTCCGTCACTCTTTGTGATGAACAGGGCGGCTGGAGGTGGTGCTGAGCGTGGGTTGGCTATGGGCTGGACGTTGTCGTTCACCCCCATTGGCTGTAGACCCTGGACGGTGCCGGGCCGCCCACGAGCCAATCCGCCCGGGGTGCTAAGCGCCGGCCTTCGGGGCGCTCCATCCTCTTTTGCTCGCAAATTGGTGTGCGTGTGAAATGATTGGCTGTACCGTGGAGGTGGACCCCACTTAGGCCCCTTGGGTTCCACTTTTATGTCTTTATCGACCTGGGCTCCTCTCCCCGCCATTTCGCATTGTGTGCCGTGTGCCCTGTTCCCTTTGGGATGCATTGGCTGCAAACTGCTATTTCTCTTTTTGCGTCCAATTTTTGCTTCCTTGTTTTCTCGTTCCTGTCAATTTGGTATTGTTTCGCCTCGAATGGTAATTTTGAATGCGGATTCTCAAGATCTGATCTTGTTGGGGGTATCTTATGTTCCTCACATACAGAGGATGTGCGGCTTTGAAGTGATTATCGTAAAATACGCCGTTGGCTGGGAGGTTTGGGGAAAGTTACGACACACGACTTCCCACTTCCTAAAAATAACTATCCAAAGGGCGACCAGGCCCAACTCCAGACTGCTCCCTGCAGATGTGCGTGGTATGGGACAAGCTTTCTTTGTACAGGGGACTGGGCGCCTCGTGCTGTCTCTGTCTCTCTCTATCCTTTCATTCATGCATTTTTTAATATGTCCCAAATTTGTCTCCCCACCATCACGTTTGTGACTGCCGTGGATCATACCCCTTGCAGATGCAGCATTGTGCAAGCGAGCAATATTCGAAAGCGTGCTTTTCACTTCATCGTGTCGACTGCCGTCGATTTGTTGCATCGTGGCAACGGTAGTTCTGTATGCAAAAGGTCTTCAGCAGGGAGATCGCTATACGAAGCGCCGTTGACAATGATCGGCATCACACTGGGCCTGTGAAAGACTCGATCACAGTCACAGTCACCTACTCTCCAGACTCCTGGTTGGGCCATTGCAAGTGCGTGCCCCTTCAACATATGTGAGGTGATTGTATTTGTTTCCCTTCGTTTCCTGTCGCAGTGGGGGCCGAAAATGGCGAACCAGACAACGTAGTGCTTTAATAACATAGAACAATGCAATGCACCGAGAAAAAAATCAGAAAGAAAAAAAGATCGACATGACCGTTATCTCCATTGAGCCTTTTGCACTTCACATTCATGCCGGCAGGCACGCATTTGTAAAGGCGTAATTTAACATTCGTCTCCCAGCCCAGCGACAGGCAAAGACAGGCGGGGAAGCAAGCAGATTCAAGACCAAGGTCACGCACTACCCTCACAGTACCCAGTGCACAGACCTGAGATGTGACGGAATTTACGACATATAAATCGATTGAGCTAAAATACGACCCTAATCGACCACCCCTTGCCAATGTCCTATTTCAATACTCAATGCTTTGCTTACTACGGAGAACCGGCCTACCATCATTGTCTTGCGTCTTCGTCAATTAGTGAAAAGAGTGTCACAGTCGGATGGGCATGTCACCTTTGCAATGGTGACAAGAGGCAACTAAGTCAGAAGGAAGAACAGGTGAAAGGAAAAAAGCCTTGGCAACTGACATGACTAACCATGTTGTTTATGTCACAGCCAGAAAGGGAGACAAGGCCGTGGTCTACGACTTATTACATGCTGATACATTTCGTTGATGCACGTGGGCTCCAGTGGTGGTTGCACATCGACAAGAGCAGCTCTGAGAGCAAACAGAGAAGAAAAGGCTGTGTCTTACCTTGCATTCTCTTTAATAAGACCATTGATTTTGTGTCTTTATTTTCAGTCTTACAATTATCTCATCAAGGGTTTTTTTCTTTTGTCATCAATTTTACATTATTGTTTTATTTTATTATTTTATTTTTGTAGCGTAAAAATGTTCATAAATTACAAAGGAATTCCACTTCACATCACGGCAACGCACTTCACCAACGAATACAAGCAAGTCAAAGTAGCTCTCCACCGTCAAAGATTGTAACATACTTGGTACGCGTACTATAGCTTTTTGTCGAACACAAACCAAAAGAACACAGCACGTTCACAAATGTAGCCTACTCAGAACTGTAAAGCATATTTCACATCATGTTCCCAAAACTTAATCATTATCCAAAATCAGGCGTCTGTATATCATAATCATAGAAGCTAAGGTGCCACTGACAAAGAAATAAAAAAAAAATTAATCGGTGTGAACGAAAACAATAGCCAGATCATAACTCGGCAAGCAGAGACACAACATGCCGTCTATGCCTTGGCGTCGCGGTTCGCCGCCTGCACGACAAGAACACTTGCCTTGGGCTGGGCATTGATCACGTGCGCGCCCGCGACACCGACCGTCTTGGAGAGGTCGTAGTTCGAGGACGAGGACGATGACTCGCCAACAGAGCGATTCGGGCGGCTGTCATGGAAGCGGCTGTGCCGGCGACCGACAACGATCAGGTCGCCTGCGTTCCTGGGCGCCCGGCCCACAATCTTGGACGCACGCTCCACGACATTGTCCAGCACACTGCTGCTCTTGCCATGTGCGCTAATGTCGACAAACGAGACACGATCGGCTAGGTCGGCGGGTAGCGATGACTGCAGGGTGGCTAACAGGCCTAGGTCTTGTGCCGACGGCTCGTCCTCGAGGGCGGCTTCCTTGCTCCTGATCGCGGCCTGGGTGGGGTCTTCGGCGTAGTAGCCGCCGTGGACTTGCTCAGGGGCGCTGATATCGGCAGCGGCGACGTCGCTGCCGTTCCATGTAACATGGGCAATGGTGGCCGTGATGTTCTTGTTCTTGGCCAGCTGGAGGACAAAGTGCAGAGCGACACGGTCATCGGCGCCCCCAAAGAACGGAAGGAAGACACAGTGACTCTTGTTGGCGACTGGGAGGATGGCAGCGTTCCGCTGGCTGTGCAGAGACATAACCGAGATTGTACGTGAGAGCAGGGGCCGGTCGCTAGTGCGCGCGGATGAAGAAGCGGCACCACCGAACCCGTTGTCAATGAAAACACCCGTGTTGCAGACCGCCTTTTCCAGCGTCGCGTGAACAAAGTCCAGGTGCGAGCGGTCGTTGAAGCGGTCGGCACTGGACGTGGCGGTGACAACTGTAGACGGGTCGTCGATGACCTTGTCACCCCACGGAATTAGAACGAAGTCGGAGGATGTCTCGTTGGCCTCGGTGGCCAGTGTCTCGGGGAACGAAGCAGCCGGAACGACAGCCACCTGTCCGGAGACGGCCACATCGTGGAGCTGTGAGAACGTGCGGAAGGTGTTGACAACAGGATCTCTCCGGGCCAGCTCGTCCACCTCAGACACCTTCATGACGGACGATGTACGGTCGGTGAGCTCGAGAATGCGAATGCCGTGCACCTGGAGATGACGACGCGGGGGAGACTCGACCTGTGGCTGCGGCTGCGGCTCTTCGTCCTTTCTGGCAACAATGGCGGCGTTCGAAGGCGTATTAGAGTCTCCCAGGAGAGAAATGAAGGTGAACAGGCTGGGAAGGCTGTCGAGGCGGAGATAGACAAGAAGGCGGCGGACCTGAGTCTCGTTGAGCTTATCGACGGACGCTTGCTGGCTGGAGCTCTCTGATCCAATCGGGTTGCCGTCCCAGTCAATCTCGCCACGGCGGAACTTCTCGACCTTCTGCTGGTACCACAGCGGGTACAGGAGCTTCGTCAGGGGTGTTGTCGCAACAGTTGTGATCACGGCCATGACAACGAAGATGGTGAACGTCCGCTGGGACAAAATGTGCGCCTGGAAACCAATGTTCTATGTGGGTTTGTTAGCACTTGTTACGCATGGCTGACAGCATGGGGGTTGTGGAGCCGGGTGTGACATACCAGGACAATCAGCTCCACGAGACCCTTGCAACTCATGAGGACACCGATACTGAGACTCTCTCGCCAGAACATATTGGTTAGACGGGCCGAGAGGGTACCACCGATGATCTTGCCAAAGAAGGCGACGGCAATGACGCCGACGACATAGGCCCAGGTGATACCGTCGTTCAGAAGGCCGAGGTTGGTGCTGAGACCAGAAAGGGCAAAGTAGAGCGGAAGGAAAAATGCCGAGATGAAATCCTCGAGCTTCTCGGTCAGTTTGATGGCAAAGCCGCCATCGTGGGGGCATATGATGCCGACGAGGAAGCCACCAAAGATGGGATGGACACCAATGATGCCGGTAAACCAGGCAGAGCCGAGCACAAGCAGGATCGTAACACAGACCATAGATTCAGACGGGCCGTTCTGCAAGCTGCCGTTGCGGCGGAGCAGCCAGACGAAAGCGGGGCGAATGGCAAAGACGAGACACAGGATCCAACCGAACACAACGAGCAAAGCCCACAGAGCTGTCAGACCGCTGCTGTTGTTGACTAGGGCGACACACAGTGCTAGCAGGATCCAGCCAACGACGTCATTCCCAACACCGGCGGCCAGGGTCGTGACACCGACAATGTTGCCCAGCAGGTTCAGCTCGGTGAGAATGCGGCACAGAACCGGAAAGGCGGTAATGGCGAGCGCGGTGCCGACAAAGAGGCCGAAGACACCAAAGCTGATGGGCAGGGTACCGGGCTCGTTGGCGAACTGGTGGTACATGCCGTAGGCAATAGCGTAGCCCAGGCCGAAAGGCAGGGCCATGCTAGCGATGGAGACACTGACGGCAACGCGCCAATTGCGCTTGAACAGACGAACGTCGACCTATTTTGTGGGTGTGTGAGTATCAGTTTGTGTGTGTTTGTACGTGAGAACGGATCATGGAGGAATATGAGGTACCTCAAGACCGGTCAAAAAGAGGAACAGGATGAGACCAAGGTTTGCGACATTGTTGAGGACGGGCATGCTGATGGTGGGGAAAATATTGCTCTGGAAGCCGGGGATGCGGCTCAGGACGGAGGGACCGAGCAGGATGCCTCCGATGACCTCTGCGATGACGCGCGGTTGGCCGATGAGGCGCAGAGGGTAGGCCAGGAGGCGACAGAAGACGACGATAATGGTCGCCTGGACGATAAACAAGATGATGGGATTGGCAGCGTTGTAGACGATGGGGTTTGCGCCGTCGAGGACGCCGGCCTGAGGTGACGCACGGAGAGTGGATGTGGGGGACGAAGTGGACGTAGTCGAAGACACAGTCGAGACGACGGTCGACAAAAGCGTCGTCGTGACGGTCTCCGTAGTGGCCGCCATGGCTGCCAGAGGAGAGTTTTGGTGGAGCACAAAGACGAGAGGCTGGCTGGCTGTGTGTTTGGTCAACGGCGGGTGTGACAGGCAATCGGAGAACAGTCCCAGAGTGGTGGTATGTGCTCCTTGTTGGTCAACGTTTGTCCACAGCAACGATCGACTCGCACAAGAGCAGTGCGTCAACTAAGCTCCAGATAAAGCCGCGACGAAGAAGCGAGACTGGAGAGAAATATGAGAGACGAAAGAGAGAAGTACGGCATGTATACGGCGTATATAAAAGAAGAAGAGCAAGGGCAGGCGAGCTCGTCAGAGGTCCCCGGCTAGAAAGGGTCCAGCCAGAAGCGACGGCAGACGGCGTGGTGGTGGTGGGTTGAATTGGCGCATGCGCAGTCGATCCGTGCCAATCCTGGGAGCTTGGGCGCCAGGGTCGTATTCTGGCGGGGAAAGCTTTGGTGGGTGTCGAAACAACCGTCGATAACAAGAAACAAACCAGGAAAAAACACGTCGTAGATGGTGATGGAAAAGGTACGAAAGGAAGCAGAGAGGATGATAAATAGGGGACGGCAATGGCAGATTGATTTGCGCTCGTAAACGGAAAGAACTCTCTTGTCGTCGAGAACAGCAGGAGCCAACATGTCAGTCGGGCGAGGTTTTTAGCTTCGTCTTTGTTTCCCTGTCCTTAGCGTAGTCAGCTGCGAGAAGTTGGGGTATGGCTGGGCAAGAGATAGGGCTACCAGTTGCAACACGACCGTTGGGGCGCTGGAACGTGACTTCCCTCCGTTGGGCTGACGCATCTCTTTCCCTTGTCCCCTCGACAAGTCGAAAAAGCAGCCCCTACAAGAGAAGAGACTATCGTCCACCCAGTGCCGTCCTGCTTCCGATACTCGCTCGCTCCTTCTGTGGCCGCGTCTTCGGCCATTCCTCTTGTCTCACTGGTCGTTGGCTCTCACCTTGACTTTAGCCCAGACACAGTTTCCAGGCAGCACAGGCAAAGAGCCAAGTCTGGCGCAATGGCAAACCGTCCACATGCAAGCTCAAGTCCACTTTACTACATCCTTTTGTATTTTCGTCTTCTATCACTTTTCTCCTGCAGCGTGAATTATTGCTGCCCTCCTCTTTCTTCTTCATTGTCCTCCGTGGCTCTTTCCCTCCGAACCACCTGTTCTCTCCCATCGCACCTTCTTTGTGGCATGACATTGCACGCCTCTCCGTCTTTCCTTTTCCAATGGTATTTAAGCGCTAGTACCCGCAGGAAAGCGTCATGTCGTAAAGCGGGCAGGCATTGACCGTTTGGCGGGGAGACGCACTTTCTTATTCGCCTGCCTTGGCCCTCCTCCACCTGAAGCTATGCAGCCATGTCCCAGACGGCTTTCGATCGTCAGGGTCAGCAGTGGCCATGTGCCACGCAGCCACCATTGTTTGAATAAGAGCACTGTCGTAGTGGTGAACAATCTTCTAGGCCCTGGATTGAATACTCCATATGACATTCAACGCACTCCTTATTGCATCCGTATTATCGTTGCACCAAGATCCGTCCCAGACTCGGAAAGAGCCACTAGCAACAGTCATAGCTCTTGCCTTTTACTTGTTGTCCCTAGTGTCACGTCTTACTGGACCCTTATCAAAGCTCTCCATAGCCCTGGCCTTTTCGACCACATGCGCTCCACCCAGAGGGCAAAACTTGCTCTGTATCTCAAGCGCCCGTGCACTGGCTCCCTGCAGCCCTGCCTTGTTGTGTCTTCGAACCGTTCTGCATGCTTCACATCCAAGATAGGCTAGCTAGTGAGCTCGTCATTGTTGGGGAACGGAAAAGAGAGGGGACAACAGCCAAAGTGGCAGGGGAGAGGGGGGGAGGAGAGAGACGAAGGAACGGATACGAAAACCTGCTTCTACGAAAGCCTGCTTCGCCTGTCACAATTGATGCTTTTGGACGACTGCATTCTAGAAGGCCTGGGACGAACATACGGTGGTCCAAGTGGCGGTATGCAAAGACTGGACAATAATCGAACCACTACTCAGTACAGAACATATGCCCCTGACAGACCCTGGCAATATGGAGCAAGAGGGAAAGGGTGTGAATGGTTTGCGAAGGAGGGTCATGCCGACCGTCTGGTAAGTGACAAACATGTGAAGAGTACGGCGTACGAAGTAATCTGCCATACTCAGTGTACGGGGCTATGACATGCGTTTCTTCCCACTTCGTGTCGCTTTTCTCTCTAATACTGGAAGCAGAATGCGCGATATTCACAGGCGCTACCACAATTTCCCAAAGACTTTTCCCCCTTTACTATCCTTACGACGCGCGGAGTACTGTTACTACACACACCGCCAGTGCTGATTCGCCTTGTCTGCATGGAATCAAATCGCTCTCTCCGGTTTGCAGTGGACTGGTTTTGGAGCGGAGGCTGCCAGCGTCTTGGACAAACCTGTCAAAAGTGGTAGTAGTGTAGGTCAAATTTAAGAAATGATGTCTGACCAGGAAAGGCGACCATCTGGTATTCCTTATCAAAAATTGAAACGAGAAGTTATAAGCCTACCGTACAACATACAATATAATCTACTTTGTACATCATTTACTTGTGTCGCTGTCTCTTTAAAGGTTTTAATGAAAATATTATTTTATACATACACAGAGAAGGTCCACTCGAACCTCGAGCGGTAGAAAAGAACAGATTATAGAGAGAATTTGCAGGCCGTTCAGGAGACACCTTAGTTTTTGCCTTCCTCCATTCTCTTCTATCGCTTTCTTTCCCCGTGTCTGTCCTCCCCTGTTGCCCTTGCCGTTCTATGTTGCCTGCGATTCCTCCCTCCTTTTTCGCCATTTTTACACTGTTTTGATATCTTACATGCGTAGGCATACCCCTGCTTTGGTGATGCTAAGAATGGACGAGAGTTCCGTTGAGGCCAGAGGGTGGCACGGCACTAGGCGGCAGTAGACGAAATTCGACGGGCGAGAGGTGCTCTAAAAACGACCATGCCTATTGTTTGCCCCCATACTGGCAGCCCTCAAGCCGCGTGACGCTCCCGTCAACCTTCTCATAAGCCGGATACAGGACCGTAACCCGCGCTGGATCATCCTCGTGCATCATCCTTCGTCTCGATCCCGTTGGGTGTAAACAAAGAAAAAGATGAAACAAAAACAAAGGACCAACGCCAGAGCCAACGCCCCAGGCGGAAACAACGCGCCGAAAAGCAAACAGAAGGAGGAGAAGAAACAAGAAAACGCCAGCTGAGCGACCAGTGTAGCTGTTCTTTCCACCTGCCTTGTCGTGTAGAACAGATATCGTCGTGCTGAACGGTTGCTGGCATGGCAGATGAATCCGTGTAGGAGAGACGCGGGGACGAGAGCTGTACCATCACCAGATCGCAGGCCAGTGTAATATGTGAAATGAAAATAAAAAAAGAGATAAGGATCCCGGGTGATAATAAAGCAACACTGAAATGCGTCCAGTAAAACACCCCGTTCCATTTTTTCTCTAAGAAATGACAAATGTAATGGGGGGAAAGAAAAAGCAACAAACACCTTGGGAAATACAAACTCAAAACGCCATGGGGGGATTGTGTATAGAAAGCAGCCGATGCTGTGTCTACCTCATGTTTCCCGTAGTCTCGAGAAGACCAGACAAAATAAAAGGCCAAAGCAAGAAATGAGACGTATGTGCAAGAAGCAGAAAATGGGGAAAGCGCGAAACGTTGTCGCATGACGATGTCGGGGATGGAAACCCGAGAAACAATGTATAAAGCCGTGGGTATGTGTAATAAAGAAACAGAAAAGGGTATATGTGAAGAGCAGGTTAGAATGTCCCCGGGCAGGGAACCATCCTTCACTGCACTTCGTCACTTTTGTTTTCGTACAACATCTTGACCGTCTTGTGTTGACCGTCTTCTGTTCGGTCGTCATCTAATGCCTTCGTGTGGGTAGTCGAGAAGCCAAGACGGCCTCTTGCCCCTTGGCCCGGGAGAGTCGAACGTCGGTTGTTCAGCTGCTTCGACGGCCGGCACGCGGGGGGCACGGCGACTCTTTTTTTTTTCTTTTTTCTTTTTTGAAACAATCGCACTCTAGATGGAAGGGTGGCCGGATCCCGCGTCAACAATGTTATCGGACAGGTTGATCAGCAGCTGAGCTAGGCAGCGCTTGGTGGCCGCGTCGTCGCGGAGGACGGACGAGAACGTCGCGTCACGCAGCGGTTCGGGGAGGCACTGGCGCAGGGCCTCGCGGGCGCGGGCGTTGTCGGACAGGCGCAGGAAGCAGCGCACAACATGCTTGAGAAGGCGGGCCGTCTGCTGCTCGACCAGCTGTCCAACCATGTTGCTGAGGACGGTGCCGACGGCGTAGAAGCGCTCGTAGGTGGCGCAGATGTAGTTGAGGCCGTTGTCGTCGAGAAGGATCTTTTGGACGATGAAGATGGCCACCGTCTTGCTAAGCTCCGAGCCGGTCTCCATAATGCGGAGGCACAGAGGGATGATCTCGGTCGTCAACAAGAAATTGATCACCTCGGAGGAGTCATTCTTAACCAACGCTCCGATGACGCCAAGACTTGTCAAGCGAAGGTATTCGAACGGCCGCGACTTGGACGTCGTGTTGAGGAACGGGTAGAGGAAGAGAGGGATGTGTGCTACGTGACAAAGAAAACGTTAGCACTCTGACTGTCTGTCAGAGAATGTGTTGGGGGCAGAGATCGGCTTACCGCTCAGGAACAGCGTGCGCGTGTCGTTGTGCGAAGCCACGCACTGGAGAAGCGCCAGCGCGTTGCAGACACGGTTCGATGCAGCGGCGGTGAGCTGCGACGGATTAAGAAGCGAGTACACCGAGATGATCTCCTGAATCAGCGAGGTCATGACGCCTAGCACAGGGTGAGTTGTTAGTATGGACCGACCGAGGGGTGCCGCCGTGTGCGCGGTGCTCGACATGTTGGTTGACTCACCAAATGAATGCCACAATATAAGGGCCAGCTCCGGCACCTGTTCACGCTTTTTGCTGAGCTCCAGCAGGGCCGCCTCCCGCGTGTTCTCGTTCAGCAGGTCGGCAATGTAGCTCATCGTGCGGCGGTTGTCCTCCGACACGCCGTCGAGCGAGCCGTCGGGGCCGCCATGGCCGACACCAGGTGCCACCGCACCGGCGCCGACACCGGCATTGACGCCCACACCGCCCAGCACGCCCGCCGCGCCGTGTTGCCGGCTGGCAATGTGGTTGTACTGCTGCTGCTGCTGCTGCTGTTGCTGTTGCTGTTGCTGTTGTTGCTGCTGGTGTTGTTGCTGCTGCTGGTGTGCCTGCTGCTGTTGGTGCTGGTGCTGCTGCGCCTGCTGTTGCTGCTGCTGTTGCTGTTGCTGGGCGGCGGCGACGGCTGCCTGCTGCTGGTGATGCGGGTGCATCCACGCCGAGTCCTGGGGCGTGTACTGCTGGTGATGACCTCCGTAGAGGTGCGCGTTCGGCATCATCGTTTGAAACAGGACGACGAGGGGCGGGCGCGAAGGAGAATGTTCTCTCTTCGTCCAGCCGGCAGAATAGAAAGTATGAGAAGAAAAAAGAAAGCTTGCAATCGGCAAGCTATGTGCGTCGGCAGCCCGTCTCCAATGAGAAGCTGAAATGTCTCGTCCAAGCTCGGGCGGATGCTGACGAATCCGATGTCGTCGGAGGGTTTGTCGGTGGAAACTCAACGGGAGGCTGATGGAAAGCAGCTGAGCGCGCTTTCGATCCGTCGTTCACGTCTCGGTCGAGGCTCTCGTCGGTGGCCAAACGATGGTGTCCAGCTCGTCTTGTCGTCAAGACAATGGAGGTCGCGTCGGGACTCGGGAAAAGGGAGTCGTCGAAAAGGGAGTTGGTCGAAGGTGATTTGCTGGTCCCCAGGGATGGAGCGGGAAGAAAGAAGCAAATAAAACGGATGCACGGGGCCGCTTGGGTTCGAACTGGGTTGGGCAGCGCGATCCGACCTTGGCTGTGTGACAAAGACAGGGTGCGCAGGGACGAGTGAGTCGAAATGCTTGGTGACGAATCGGGAAACCCGGGGCGGAAAAGTAATGAGGGAAAAGATGACGAGGTGCAATGCTGGCTGTCGAGCGCAGGACTGGCGGACCGGGCAGTTGCCGATGTACAAGAAATGCAATTAAAAAAGGTAATGCGCGACGAAGGGATGGAAGGGCGACGCAAAGCGAGATCCAGGCTTGGGACTGGGAGGTGGGAGGTTGTGAGTGGCGGTCGTGGTGGTGGTGCAATTGTGTGCCGGAGAAGTATGTTTGCTCTCTATTCGTCGTGTGAGCTTTTTGTTTCGGCACGGCGAAAAGTGAGAGACACAACTGGGCAGGTGCAGCCACTGTTGCGTTGCAGAGAGGAAAGAGCCAACGAGCGGTCGAGAAAAGAGCCACTGCCGTTGCTTGGAAGGCGTTCGAAAGGACGCTATCACCCGCCGAGCCTGGCCAAATCTCTGCCGCGGGACGCTGCGCAAAGGGAAATGCGATCGGAAAAACTGCAGGGGCTCTCTAGCGTTGTACTTTTTTGGTGGAAGTACACTGCAGGAGTACTTCATCGCGCACGGAGCAGGAATCGATTGATCCGGTTTAGACCGTAATCACGTGACTATATCGACCAGTCTCACGACCGCAACTGTCTTGGTAGAAGCAGTGCCAAGTGCCGGAAGGGTTCTCGCGTCGTCTTTACTAGTCATGGCTCAGTTTATTCAAGATGGTAGACTTCTTTTATTCTCATAAGAGGCATTTTTGGAGTAGACAGAGGCATATGTAGTCATGCGAGAGCTGGGTAGAAAACTAGCCATAAAAAAACAAAAAGACAGAACGACATTCAATGTACAAAGGGTGAAGTACGACATGTAAAAGTGACGCAGGGAGTAAACATTGGGACAGGATGAAAAGTGCAGAGGAAGACAGAAAAAGCCGCTATTTGCCATGCCATAGCCACCAGGAAAGTTCGTCCTTTATATAAAATATAATAGGTGTATTTGTTCTCTGCCGATTCCCATGTATGCCCATGCTCTGTGTCCAAACCATGACCCCATGTTGCTGCCCGTCAAGTAAAGAAACAAGAAATAATTTTGAAAAAGAAGGTAAAAAGAAAAAGAATAAAATTAAAGAGGAAGCTTGTATGATCGCTGGAGAAGTAGAATGGGGTGCCAAAAAGTGAGGAACAGAAAAACAGCTTGCCAGTGGCTGTCCAAATCAAAGACAAAAGAATACATTACATGAAGGGCCCTGTGCAACAAATCCAGTGGTTTGGATGAGAAGAAATATATAGAGAGAAGAGAACGATTCATAAAGGCGGCAGTCGGAGGGGCGAGGAAGTGAAATAGGGCCACATAGGCCATCTACAGTTTCAGCTCGCGGAGAATGTGGTCAGCCATGTTCTTGTACTGCCAGGTGTTGCCGCTAAGGCGCTTGAACTGGACGCCATGGAGGGTAAAGACGGGGACCTTGACAATGAAGATTTCAAACTCCAGTACCAGGTTACCGCCCATGTCACTGCGGACATGGGTTGTTGTCTCGCCCGCCGGCATCACACGGCTGGTCGACTCTTGTGCCAGCCGGGGATCGCTATCCACAGAGACATCCGAGTTGGAATAGTCGGCGTTGCGGCCTGCCGGAGTCCGCGGCGTCGTTGGCCCTCTCTCGACGTTGTCTCTCACATTGTCGTCGCGGCTCTGGTCACCGGCCCGGAGACCGCCGAAGCTGAAGCGGCGACGGTGGCCAGGCATGGCGGGCTGCGGGCTGGTGGGTGCATCGGCCACCTTGTTCAGATCGATGCTCGGCGAGTGGCGGCAGTTGAACCCACCCTTGATCTCAACATACTCCACGCCCAGCTGTTTGAGCACTCTCTTAATGTCTGCACGGATCTCGCGAACCGGCTTCGACGACGTGGTCGAGACGCTGAAGAGGCCCTTGAGGTAGACAGGCTTGTCGAGGTCAAAGTCGGTCAACCGCTCGTTGGAAACGCCGCTGTGTTCACCAAGCTCGGCATCCGTCTCCTCAGGCACGTTTGCCTCCCGACCGCGCTCCTCTTCGCGACGCTGGCGCCGAGCCTGAATGCTCTCCCTACGAGCGTGGCTGAGCGGCTTTGTCCGCAGAGAGATGGACCGTCCGTGCATGCTGGCGTTGGCAGTCTGTGCCTCGCTGCCGCTCGGCAGCCGGTCGTTGATGGTGGAGTGGTCCGAACCGCTCGTCGCGGGCGGCTCCTTGGCAATTCTGCTGGCAGAGCCACCGATCGGCTGGCGACGACGGCTGAATTCAGCGGAGCTGACGCTGGTCGACCGTCCGAGTCCCTTCTTGTAGCCTGTGCCGGGGTCGCCGGCTGAGAGTGGCGGACTGAGGAGGTCCCTGTGCTGCTGGCCCGGCTGACTGCTACCCGATCGCAAACGGGGAACAGGCGGGTCGTCTTCGTCCCGGCGGCTGCGGCGAATACTAAAGCTCTTTCTTGGCGGGACGGGGACATGCTGCGACTGGCTCTGGCTCTGGCTCTGGCCCTGGCTCTGGCTTTGGAAGGCCTGGTCGGGGGGCGAGTGCACCTGGACAACGGGCGGGTGTGAGCGGTCCTTGTCGAGCCGCTCGGGCTCCTTGGGGCGGTGCCGTGTGCTGAAACGCCGCAGGATGCCAGCGGCCGTGCTCTCCTTCTTGGGCAGATCGTGCTGTTCCTGGTTCGCGGACGGCGAAAGAAGGACACCGGCCGTAGCGGCGCCGACGGCAGCACCGGCGGCAGCACCGGCGGCACCGGTGGCAGCGGACGAGGATTTCCCTCTAGTAGGGTCGACTTGGTCGTCCTCACCATGGGTACGGGAACGAGGGCGCGTCCGGCCACCGGTTGCCCGCTCGCCCGGCATCTCATACGCTGCCGCGTTGGTATGGGCAGCCTGCGGCGGAGCGATGTCGGGCAACTGAGGAGCACTTGTCTTCTCCTTCGATGGCGTAGGCATGACATGGTCTATACGGTCGCGCTGGTGCTTCTCGCGGACCAAGTAGTACACAGACACCAGGGGGCTGAAGGCATTCAACGGGTCGTTACCCACGGGAAGGCCTTCGGTGCTGGGCGTGGTGAGAGTGTCTCGGCTGTTCGTCGAGTTGCGGCGCTTGTAGAAATCGATGAAGCCGCGCTTCCGTTCGGCGTCCTTGGGCGGGTGGGCCTGCTCCTTCTCCTTTTGGAGCAGACGAACGCTGCGCTGGTACTCCTCGGACTCAATAACGTGGGTGAGCTGGGCCTTGATGGCTTCTGGCGGACCAAAGTTGAAGCCGGTCATGGCGTTGATGACGTCCTGTTCGAGCGGCAGAGTGATGGGGCTGCGACGTGGAAGGTAGTTTTCGGGCGGCCCGCTGTACCCTTTAAGCATCCACGGGTGGTTCAAGACTTCCTGCATCGTCGCACGTTGGCGAGGGTCGGTGACGAGCATGCGCGACAATAGATGCTTGCATTCTACAGGGTGGCAACTTGTTAGACAAACTGAATGACACATCAGAACAACTGTGGAACGAGAAGAGAAACATACCAGTGGACATCCAGTTGGGGTAGTCGACCAGCCCTTTCTTGATCTTCGTATGCAGGGCGGGGATGCTCTGGTCGTCAAAGGGCACCTTGCCGCAGACGAGGACGTAGAGAACAATACCAAAACTCCAGATGTCGACCTCGGGGCCCGTATAAGCTCGTGCCTGCAGGAGCTCGGGCGCGGCAAAGTAAAGACTGCCGCAGAAGGTGCGGAGGTGGCCGCGTGGTGCGAAGAGGTTGCTGAGACCAAAATCGATAATCTTGATGTCGCCGGTCTTGCTGATGAGAATGTTCTCGATCTTGAGATCGCGGTGCACGATGGAGTTGCGGTGGCAGTAGTCGAGGGCGCTCGCAATCTGCCGGCTGAACTTGCGCGCTGGCTTCTCCTTCAGCTTGCCGTGGGAGATGATGTAGTCCAGCATCTGGCCACCGTTGACATACTCGAACAGCATGTACCAGTGGTGGTTGGTGCGGACGACATCACGCAAGCCGCAGATGTAGGGGTGGTTCAGGAGGGTGACTATGGCCGCTTCTCTGGCGGTCCGGATTTCTTTGGACTGGTCGGCACGCTCCTTGTCGGCGCGGGTGGCGTGGTTGTCATCGGTCGAGCCTCGTGGGATGATCTTGCAAGCAACCTACAAACGAACGAAGACGAGCAGTTAGTCAAGAGTAGATTAGTTGGATATGCATGACAACATCTGCATCGGGGCGGAAGTATCGGATCGTACCTGCTCATTGCCATCCTCCTTGGTGGCCAGGCGCACCTTGCCCATGCTGCCAGCACCAATCACCTTGCCAAGAATCCATTTGCCCGACGTCGTGGGAATTGTCGTGCGCGATTTAGTCGGCCTTGACGCGGCCGCACGTGAGTCGGCGCTCCGGTCCTGATGCCCGTTGTTCTGGGGCTGTGCACCGGCCGCTGCGGCTGCAGCTGCTGTCTGGTTCGTGTCGGCGGATGGGCGAGAGGAAGGATCGTGTCGAGAAGAAGAGCGGTGGCTGCTGTGCCGATGCGGCCGTGACGAGGAGTCTTGTGGTGCGGAAGACGAGGGGGGCGGCGGCGCCTGTTGGCCCGAGGCATCACGGCTAGAGCTGCGTCTGTGGTATTGGTCGTCGCCTGGCTCATAGCCCTTGCCGTTGCCCGACGAGTATTGGCGGGACGAGGAATGGTGATGCTGTGAGGCAGCACGGATGGGGACATCGCGAGACGGTGGCCGGGAGCGAGTGGACTGGGATCGCGACACGGAATTGCTGTATGACTTGCCCCGGGGCGACGACAGAGGGGCCTCGGCACCACCGCCAGGTGCCACGCTTGTTGACATGATGCGCCCGGTACGTGTGCTCGCGAGAGGAGGCAGTCAGAATGAGGAGAAGGAGGGTGGCGGAGGGGAGGAGCAGTCGAAGAAAGCACGTCGCAGGCGGTGACGGAGAATGATAAGAGAAAATAAGAGAAAAGGGGACGTTGGGATGTGCGGCGTGAGATGGAAGTTTGGTAGCTGTGAGGGTAACCCAGACGAACGAAATTATGGAGCGACGAGCGCCGTGGAGTGGTGCAGGGTGTCAGGGTGCAAAGAGCCAGACGTGCGAGGCTTCTGAGCTGTAAGATTGGCAATGCTACTCCGTAAATACAGCTGGTGCAGAGGCCGAAAGACAAAAAGGTTGTGCTGTGGGCTGCGGCAGCGACGGGCTCTGCACCCCTGCGAAGGTGGTTGTTGCGAGCTATTGCCCTTGTTGCAGGCGTCCAGCGGGCGGGTCGTGCTCGGAAAAGGCGATTTGGCTTTCGGGTCGACCTTTTTTTTCTCGTGTTGTTCGCTCGTTGATGCTGGAGCGTACTTTTGGAGGTTGAGGATGGATAGGAATTGTGGGATGAGATGGCTGCCCAAGCTGAGAGATTGATAGGAGTATGGATTAAGGGGGGGTGGAGGAAGGACCGACCGCAGAGAGGCGGGTGAAGAATGGAAGGAATAAATGGACTGGGAACTGGAAACAGAAGGAGTGGGGACCTGGCCAGCCGCAGTTGCAGATGCGAGGTCGCACTTGCCAGTCGCTGTTTCCTGTGAAGATGTTCGGAATATGGACGAAGCAAATAAGAACGCACACGATAATTGGAAAGAAGGCGCGACCGTTTTCGCCTGCGAAGAGCGCCGCGAAAACAAGCAAGAGGGAAGCAAATTGGCGGGCGGCGACAAAAAACTGGGGGCGTGTACGAGCGTTGTGGAGTGAAGACGGAGGCGCACTTTGGGGAGCGATGATCAAGGCAAGCAGTGCCTGGGCTAAACCAGAATCTGCCCAGGATCTCCATGTTGTCCAGCAAACGAACGCTGCAGTGGGGCCTGGACTCGCCACTGTTGCTGGATCCGGCGGAATCGCAGTAGGTAAGACCGCATAGTCACAAGGAGTTGCACATGCAGAAGGAGCTAACCAGCGGATAAATTGGGGGCTATGGCTCGCGGTAGCGAACGAACAGCTGGAATGTGCGTCAGCAGCGCCGCGCGGAAGGAGCTCGCCGGGCACTGTCTCAAAGCGTCAAAAGTAAAGTCAAAAACAACGACAGCAACCATACACACTACAGACGTCAAGCGATTAGATCTCAGACGGATTGTCTCGTCTCGGGAGGTTGACACGCTGGCGTCTCGCCTGAGTACGGGCGAACTTTGGACGAAGGAGCCGGCCGAGCAGGCAGCAGCACACATATATACAGAGCAGCCACAAGGAGCACGACAGAGGGCGATAAGAGAGTCATTGTTGGCACACAGCGCTCCATCTCAGTTCCGTGCAGAAGGCAAACTGCGACGAAGGCGTCCTGGGCAGACGGTCAAAACAATCAGGACGGTCAAAAAAACTGACCACAAGACAAGACGCGAACAAAAACTGCGCAGCAGAGCAAGACTGGGCCAATAGCCGGCGGCGTTCCTTGCAGTCGGCTACACAAGTATGCACGACGACAATTGCACGGATAGGTGCAGAGTGGCAGGTCCAATGTGGCCTTGACATGGCCCCAGCTCCAATCTCATGAAAACAGTTCATGGGGGAATGCATGGTACGGAGTGGGAAGTGATCAACAAAAATATTTTACGATGTACAAGCTTCCGTCAACAAGGTCTTGCGATGGCAACTTTCGTCGGCATGCGCTGCAAGTCTTGCGTTGAACACAAGGAAGCAGGGCACTGGCTGGTTTATCTTTTGGCGGCCAGCGTGGACGAGCCAAAGAAATCCGACATCAGCAACATTAGCCGCAGTTACAGACGTTATCTTTCAGAGGTAAAGGAAGAGCAAACGCGCCCCATTCATGTTTCAGGGTATGTCCAGGCACAAGACTAAGGCTAAAAAGGCAGCCCACGCAATACGAGAGGCGCGGCGTCGTACGCAAAAGACTTTGCCGTACGCGTCAACTGTCGTCTGTCCACAACTCACATGGACAACGATGCCGACTTCAGCCCCTCCTGGAAAAACGACGTCGTATCTCTGCCCTCCCAGGGCCAGGTCCTTTCGGGCACGCCCGTGCTTCGAATCTGTCAAGTTATGCACAGACATTCTGGCATCCAAGCCCAAGGATTTCAGTGCCAGGCTCCATTCTCAAGCTCCCCGCAAGAGCGGTCGACTTTCCACTCCAGTGATATCATACCATCCCCTCACCCAGGCATCCCGTCCAAGATACATGTACTCACTTCCCCCTTCCAGCCCTTGACAGAAAAACAGGTGCGAGTGGGGATCCAGCCGTATCTCCGCGGTCCTGCTTGGCTTCTTGGTCACGTCCTTGGCTTTGGGATGGCAGGACCGTAGCTGGTCGGCCCGTGATAAGTGGACTGAAAACAGGACTTGTCACTTGTTTTGGTTTTATTCATTCGTATTTTTGTCAGTGATAACGGGGGGCTGTTGGAGTCTGCAAAAACCCTTGTATGTTGTGGACTGACGTTGCAGTGTCGCTCCCACGCCATAAACGAGAAACAAAACGACTCGTAATTGAGTGCGCGATGCGCTTCTCCAAGGCGTACCTTCCAGACAAGCTCTATTGCCTCGCCTTATTCTTTCCCTTTTCATCCACGTCCTTTCTCCGTATTTCGCTGTGAATTGCCCTTGCCTGGAATGTAAATCATGCATGCTCGTGCTTTCCGCTTACAGGACAAACGACGTACATCACACTAGCTGTCAGGGGCGGAGCCAATCAGGATGCGACGCTCTTCTCAGGCGCGTTCGGGTGGGCCAGGCCCTGCTTTGAACTTCTTCCGCTTTGGGAGCAGAGGCAACGAACGACCACCCGCAATGTCACGAACAACACCGAGACGCCGATAATCACTCACCTCCCCTACCGGAGATCACAGCCGCACCTCCATTCCCCGAGAATGCCATAATGTCCAAGAGATCGCGCGCGCTCTACGAGGCCGACCTCCAAGCACAGCAGTCGCCCTACGTCGCCTTTGGCAGCGCACTCCCGCCGATCGACCCCAGCGTGCGCGACGATGGCTCCTATGTGCCCGTGTGGAAGCAGGAGGTGAGGGACGCGCAAGGCCGCCGCCGCTTGCACGGGGCGTTTACCGGCGGCTGGAGCGCCGGGTACTACAACACGGTCGGCTCCAAAGAAGGATGGACGCCGTCGTCGTTTGTGTCGTCGCGGACGAACCGCCACAGGGACAACCCGAATGCCGCCCAGGGATTCCGGCCGGAGGACTACATGGACGAGGAGGACCTGGCCGATGCCGAGGAGGCGCGCACGATCCACACGTCGGACGGGTTTGCCGGCCTGGGCCTGACGGCAGACGACACATCACGGCCCGGGGCCGGCAGCGGTGATCTTCTCGCCGGCCTGTTTGGCGGCGCAAGAGGCGAGACCATGGGCACGAAGCTGCTGAAGAAGATGGGCTGGAAAGAGGGGCAGGGCATTGGACCCAAGGTCCGCCGCAGTGCGCGGCTCGGTGTCGGTGGCAGCCGGCCCGACGCGAAAACCACAAAATCAGGGACGTACCTCTTTGCGCCCGAAAATGTCGCCATGATCCGGCTCGTCAAGAAGACGGACCACAAGGGTCTGGGGTTTCAGGGAGACGGCCGACTGGGATCGGCTGCATCGCGAGGCGACGCCAACAGCGACGACGATGACAGAAGCGACGACGATGCCGACGGCGACGACAACGGCATCACACGCGGCTTGTTTAGCGGATCCAAGCTCCTTGGCGGCAAAACCAAGGGCAAGTCGGCAAGGACGGGCGGCATCGGTCTAGGCGTGCTCAACGATACGGGGTCGGACGACGAAGACCCATACGACATGGGCCCACGGATCTCCTTCAACCGGGCGATTGGCGGCGACAAGAAGAAAAAGAAGTCCAAACACGCCAGCAGCTTGCGCGACGACAGCGAAGCAGGCGACCGCAGCACAGTTGTCAAGCCCAAGTTGGTCTTTTCGCGGTCGTCGGGTCTGGGGAGGGGAGCGTCTCGGGTGTGCCACGACGGCCGCCCGCCATTGCAAGGCTTCGTGCTGGGAAGGAGAGCAGACGCATTGACCTCAGATGTCAACGCCTCCTCCAAGTATCCGCCGCCGGTGATTCCGCCAGGGTGGAAGTCATCCAAGCAGCCTCGGGACGACGCGGGAACAGCAAGCGCCGGTACACAGGCGCAGGCTGACGGGGCCTACCGTTCGACGGCGGACGCTGCCAAGGCATCTACGCTCAATCCCAAATCGCGTGCAGCGGTGCTGGGCGAAAGCCAGCTACCTGGCAAGTCTGTGTTTGACTTTTTGTCGCCCGAGGCACGCGACCGGATTGCCGCCGCCACTGGACGCCAGGACCTGCCCGAGGCACGCAGCGAGATCCCGGCCGAGTACGCTCTGAGTGAGCAGGAGAAGCGCGACCAGCTTCTCCAGGCGGTGCCGTCGCTCGACAAGGCGACCGCCGTGGCCGCCATTACACGCGGCGCCCGTGGCGGCGGGCCCTACCAGGACAACGAAGCCAAGCGGTCCCGGTACCGGGCGTACCTCGAGTTCCAGGCCGGCATCGCCCCAGCGCTGCCGCCCAAACCGGCGGGCATGAAGGACGACGACTGGCTGCGCGAGGCGCACGAGTTTTTCAACTGCGCACGCATTTTCAAGCCCATGTCGGGGTTTATGGCCTCGCGGTTTACGACATCGACATCGGCGTCGTCGTCGGCCATGAGCACGGCTGCGGCGGCTGCCGACGGCGACAAGGCGGCCAACCTCGTCACGCGCCCAGCGCCCAAGGCGCAAGACCCGGCAGAAGAAGCAGCCAAGATGGGTATGTACGGGCCGATGACGCGGACGGTCGGCGAGTTCTTCCCGACGCGGCTGCTGTGCAAGCGAATGGGCGTCAAGCCGCCGGACATTGTGCAGCCGGAGGTCGACGCAAACGTGGGCTCGAGCTACGGCCCCGGCCAGTCCAGCTCCTCGCCGTGGACCAAGCTCCCGTACAGCAGCAGCAGTTCCAGCGCGGCTGCACCACCATCGACAACAAAACTGAGCAACCAGTCTTCCGAGCCTGCGGCACCACAGTCGACACCAGCAACTGATGCAGGCGCGCCAATGCCTATCCAGCCTGGTCACAACGAAGCTCTTGAAGGGAAGCGAGCTGGGGAAGATGTCTTTCGAGCTGTGTTTGGCGACAGCGACGACGACGACGATTAGGAGCTTAGCCGGGGTCATGTATATATTGACTAAACCTGCCATTTGTAACAGTAAAATAAACCAAACGATACCATGTCTATTTTACATAGCACACACCGTCGCTCGAGTCAACAGATGCTTTGTGGAGAGATGAGATGTCTGCACCGTGATGAATTAAGCTGTTCTTTGCACCGTTCTGGTGCGGCCTCTGATTGGCCAGACGGCTGCGAACTCCTGCAATGCGGGCGGCTAAAGGCTGATGCTGTCCCCCATTCTGCCCAGTAAAAGGAACTACAGGGGGCCGTCGTCAAAATATGGGCGCTTAAATTACAGCGCTCTTGAGCAAAAGACAACGTGCACGGGCCGTGAATGGTCGAGAGACCTATGCATGCCGTCCGTCTTTTTTCAGAGCCGGAATATGTTCTTTCAACTCGAACAGTCCCCCGTATTCTCAACTTGGCCTGGCGGTGTAAGACCGTTGGAGGACGTCGTAATAATACCTGTGTTTTAGTGTCTAGCTCCAGCGCGTGTTGGCCTCTGCAGTGCCCCATCACGGCGCGTGCTGGAGAGTGGGTCTCTGCGCATCTGGTCTCTCTGGTCGACCTCCACAAAGAGGAAAGAGGAAAGGGCGGCCCAGGCCCAGAGCCCAAGCCCCAGCCAGAGCGCAATCTCTCTGTTTCCGCGTCTCTTGCATTTCCCATCGTTTCTTCACAGTCGAACCGTCTCACCAGCACAACTCTGCAACATCCTTTCCAACACCACCGACCCTGCCATTCGTCCGCGCTGTTCGCAACCCCTATTGTTATCCCACCGAATCCGTCTCCAGCAGCCGCTGGCGCTTTCTTCACCAGATGACCGCCTAAATCGCTTCTTCGATCCTCAACCTCGTCTCCTTCTCGCGGGGATTCTCAACTTCGAGCTTCTCCTGTGCCTCCTCTTCTTCGCTTTCTCTCGTCTCCGTACGGCGATCTCGCTCGTCACATCTCATCACTCGCTTGCTCGCTCGTCTAGCGAATCTCTCCCATTACACCATCGGCCGCCTCGCTCTCTGCCGTCCAATCGCTCGTATTGTCGCCCCCTATTTTCCAGAGATCCATTCCAACTTTATCAACTTGTCAATTTAGCATTCCGCACCGCCAAGACGATATATAGCACCTGCAATCTGCGCCACTGCATATCGAAAGCACCAGCCAACAGGTCATCATCTATCGCCGCGTACGAACACCAGGCCACGCCTCAGACAATCCATCACCGTGTCCGACTCTCAGAAGACTCCCACAGCCACAACCGGGCCGCTGCCGTCCTCCGCCGTCAACGTGAGTCGCCGCGCACCGTCGGCCACTGCCACCGGCGAGCCCGCAACCGATCGCGCAGCCACGGCCACGACGACCAACGCACGCGTCGAACCAGAGGAGTTGGTGGACGTCGACGCGGACACCGCGGCCGCAGCTACATTGCCTTTGCCGTTGCTTCCGCCTCAGTACCCGTCGCCGCCCGTGGGTCACCTCGGCGCCGCACCGTCTTCTTCGTCGACCCAGCCGCCCTCGTTCAGCTCCCTCTACCCGCCGCCACCGCCTGGCCTCGCCTTTCAAGAGGAAACCAAGCGCGCACTCCCATCCGACCCCAAACGAGAAGGTGAATCCTCGCGTGGCGCCAGCAGCAACAGCAGCAGCAACAACAACAGCAACAAGAGCCCGGACTCTGAACCGCCCCCGGCCTACTCCGAAGAACCCATCCCCCTCCCTTACTTCACATATCTAATGGCGGCCGCCGGAGGTGCCTCAAGCATCATCACGCAGGTGCAGCAAGGCGGGCCACCCATCAACAACCTGAGCAGTAAGTGACTCCCCTCGTCCAGCTCGAGAGACGACCGAGAGATTAGCGAGAGACACGGTGCCCCGACTAACACCATATCAGGCGATGTAGGCCTCGACGAGACGATTGCGATGGACCTGCGGGGCACGCGCTTCGTCCTGTCCAGGGACGAGCTGCTGACCCTGCCCGAATTCGTCCTGCTGTCGCTCTTCCCCAACGGCCTGTTCCCGGAGGGCCACATGGGCGGTTTTAACGAAAACGACGCCATCCAGGTCGATGTACGTATGCTGGGCTTTCCCATAGCCAATTGCTTTTATTTTTATTTTTGTTGCTCACCGCTAACCCCGTCAGTACGACCCTGCATCGCTGCAATACATGCTCGACTTCTTCCGCGGCGTCGCCCAATCCATCCCGACCGACGCATCACCCAGTCCGGAGGGCGACGTCGGCGGCATCGACCCCATGGGCAACAGCAAGGACGACGCCTCCAAGCGCGCCGGTATCATCGTCTTGCGCGAGGACCTCGATTTTTACGCCATCCCGCCCCGTTCCGGCTTGCAGCAGGCCGAGATGATGGACGTCAAGCGGGCGGCCGCCCGCGCCCTGCTCGCGCAGAACGGCATCTTCTCCGGCCTCAAACGGAGCGACGAGCCGGGCACCACCGAAGCCCATCTGATCGAGATGCTGACGGCCGGCGGCTTCGACCACGACGACGCCTGGGGCCACCGCGCCGGCGAGCCCAGCAAGGCCGTCATCTGCAGTCTGGCGCTGGCGCGGCTGCGGTCCGACATCCGCGGCAACGAGATGAGCAGCAACGCCGTCGGCATGGCCCAGAAGCTGCTGCTGTTCTGGCGCAAGCCGGCGCGGCGGTGCTGGTGGGAGGGCGTGCAGCTCGAAAACGTCGAGGGCGTCGAGGGTCCGCTCAAGGTCTGGATCCGGCGGGTCTGGACCCTGGAGATGAGCGTCATCGGTCTTCGCTAATCGTTTCAATCTTGACATTCAACGACAATAAAACAAAAGAAGAAAACGAAGAACGACACACAAAAAAGAATAAAAATATCCTCAGGAATGGCACGGAGAAGGACTAGCCATGGGCTTATTTGGTCCCCATGTTGGCATTGTTATGGTTCTTCATTTGCGCTTTTCCCCTGTTTTGTCTTTTATTTTCTATTGTTCATTTCGTAATACCCCCCACTTCACCCTTTTCTGTCCCTTGGAGGATCTTCTCGCGCCTCTTTCTTGTTCTTGTCTCCTCTGTCCGTTTAGAATGCCCAGACCACGAGCATTTGCAAAGCCTGGGTATCATACTGGTCCCAACTCAGGAGAAGGAGGCGAGGGAGATGTGCTCTTCTTTCTTTATGGGCATCAAGCTATTCTTGGTGTGCTTCGTTATCGATTACTTTCACTCTTCCATTAACATATTTCCTTTGTCACGGCTCGTCTTTGCGTTTTTTCAGTTTTGCATTCACTTTCATCACCTTTTGCACATTGTTTCTCTTGGCCTGTTGTTTGTTTCTATTTGATTTTGGAATATAGTATAACAGTGCGTTCGATACGGCAAGCATGATATTAAAATACAACTTGGATCAATTTTCGTTTTCTTTTTTTTTTCGGTGTTCGCTCTCGTGTTTGCACGGTTCTTGAAAGATGGCACCAATTTTGGCTTCGTAGATATTTAAATATGAGAGATATTGATACAAAATAGGCCAGTTTTTCAAGGATTTTTTGTCAATGACGTTTTTTGGTATTTTTTGGTTAAAAAATAACAATATTTTTTATGAAAAAAAAAAAGACAACATAAACAACAACAAACAGAGTAGACACATTTTGCTACTTTTCGGCAACCTCTGCCCACCTGATGCCGACAATTTCGACTAGTGCACGACCTTACGGAGCTTACATCACACAGGACAATAGTCGTGTTTCCAAGTCTCGCCGTTCTTTTCATTTATATTCATCAAATCCCAGTCAATAGAGCAGAAGTACTCCGTACAGGCCATAAAAAAATAGACGACCAGAGAAAACAGGCTGGCATCCCCCCCTCCATAGTGCAAAAACCTATGCGCCCATGGTTTTGACCGACTCCCACTCGCCCTTGAGGTTCTCTTTCCACATGGTAATCTTGTTGTTGGCTGTGCTGACGGCCAGCACGTTCCCGCTCAGGCTCCAGTTGACGCGCCACACGGCCGAGTCAAACTCGAGCACCTTGCTCGACCAGCCGCCGCTGCCGTTGGCGCCCGGCGGCGGTGCGTCGGCCGTCCAGATGCGCACGGTCTTGTCCTGGCTGGCGCTTGCAATGTAGCTCTTTTGCAGGACGGTGGGGCTCCAGGCGACGTCGCGCACCCAGTCCGTGTGGCCCGTGAGCGGCTCGCCCTCGGCGACGTAGGCGGTGGCGGCCGGGTCCCAGGCCCAGATGCGCAGGACGTTGTCGCTGCCGCCGGTGACAAAGCGGCGGTTGCCGACGGCGCTGGGCGAGGGGTTGCTGGAAATGAGGCTGCCGGCGGAGGTCGCGGGGGCCCAGGAGACGCCGTTGACGCCGAGGCCGTGGGCGGGGAAGGTGGTGTGCTCGAAGCTGTTGTCCTTGAACTCGAGGACACTGACGGCGCCGTCGGACGAGGCGCAGGCCAGCAGGCAGCCGGCCTCGTGCGGCGACCAGGCGACGAGGTTGACGGAGGCCTTGTGGAGGGCAAAGTCAAACAGACGCTGCCAGGTGCCGGCCTGCTCGCGCCAGATAAAGACCTTGCCATCGTAGCTGGCCGACGCCAGGATGCTGCCGTACTTGGGGTGGGCCCAGGACACAGACCAGACGGCGGCCTCGTGGCCCTTGAGGGTCTCTACTAATCGCTGGGTCTCACCTTCGATTTCAAAGATTTTGATTTTGCGGTCGGACGAGCAGGTGGCCATGCGCCGGCCGTAGTAGTCGAGGGCGACGTCGTGGATCATGCCATCGTGATTGGCGTTGGAGGCGGCTCGTGTAGCCTGGGCACAACAGGGGTTAGCAAAACGGGAGTCCCAAGGTTGGATGAGCTCAAGTGTCTTGAGGCAGCGTGAGGCGGTCAGTGCCGGGGTCGTGGAGGAGCTCGAGGAGGGTACAGGTATTGCCCGGCTGGGAAGAGGTCCGTACCATTGTATCTCTGATGTGTGTCTAGGAAAGGCGGGAGAAAGGAGAATGGGGAAATGGAACAAAAGAGAAGAAACAAAAGTGGTTGTCCTCGAGACTCGTCTATTGTTGTGACCGAGCTGGTGTCGAGAACAGGGAGGTGGGGTGAAGAAGGTCGGCTGCTGACGGCGTGAAGCTTGCTGCAAGGGTATCTAGCAAACACTGAACGCGGGAAAGGAAGCTGGAAAAGGGCAACGTGGAGCTCGCCGTAGTAGTCGTGGTCGTTGTTCGCTTGCGCGTTTCGTTTTACTCTCGTCTTCGCGGTCTCGATATGGTCGCCTTCGCTCCTGCCTTGTTATTGACGTTGAATGCTTGCCCCTTCCGCCAATCTGTCCAATGGACCGCCTAGCTCCCCTATTGGAAGGAGCGTCCAGGCACCTGGGAAAGGACAAATACTAATTCCGGGACCGCCAGAAGGCAAGCTTTGGTCCCCACTTTTCCACCTTTAAAGAGGAAGCAACAATGGTGAACAGAGGGCTCCACTATTTCGACAATGGTTGACAAAGTGTCTTGTAGTGCTGCTCGTAGTAATTACCAGGTGGCGGAAAGAATAGCGTCCTCGGGCCTCGCTGTCACAAGCTTGCATTTTGCAGCGGAATGCGCTATTGACGTGCGAGGGTGCGCCAAAGAGCCAATAGAAAAGGCCAGCCCCAGCTTTATAAGCCAAATGTTCCCCATGGAGGCGGCATTGTGGCCGTTGCCAGCGGCCCATTCATTGCCTCGTCTTTTCCCGAGGTGAGCCGCTTTCCAACAACACCTCAAACATTCAACGACGTTTTGCGTGGAAAAGAAAGCGACAGCAGCACGAAACAGACCGAAAGAAAGCACAGAAAGCACACAAAGCGTGCCCTTGTTTATATTGACGACGTTCTTTCCTATTCAGAACAGACAAACGGCCCGCGCCCCGCCCCCCGCCGAGTGCTCCTTCCACGGCTTGCACGAGGCTGCGTCCTCTCTGTGCCTCCGCTCCACGACATCGTTGCCCTCGGAGAATGGCCCTGGCTGCGTCGTTTGTGTTCCAGAGTAGAGAGCCAAGACTGTTATAGATTGTGGCATTCCGGACCTCCTACACTATTTCCATTGCTGGCCAGCATTTGCGAGCGTCAATAGCAAGCGGCCCACGTCCTATATAGTCGAGCCTTGCTTTCTCGGTCGCCGTATTCTTCCTCCACACGAGACTCTCAACGATACGAGCACAAGGAATTTTAGTCGTTTGGCTACCCGGCTGTCTCTTCGTCTTCTCCACCTGTACAGCACCATTCTTGTTTGTTCAGATTGCGTTCTCGAGACAAGTCACCAGCCTCAGCTCACTCACGGTCACACACTGTTTGTAGAGCGTCGTCGACTTTCACAGCAACTCATTTACCTCGTCATTCAACCACACGCCTGCTTCGTCATCTCATACCAGCAACGATGGCGGACAATCTCTGCGGCCCGTCGACGGCCCTCAAGAGCTTCAGTGAGCATGTCAACCGCGACCGCTCGGTGCATCAAGACCGCGCTGCGCCTGGCCGTGCTGGACCTTCGGTATGGTTTCCGTTTTCTGTTTTCTGTTTTCCGTCTGCGTCGTGTGGTGTTGCCACATTTGCCTATTTTGGCAGTCCACTCGTCCCCCCCCTCGTGACCGCACAGCTAACGCACTGCAGCAGAACTTCCGCTCCGCCCCAAATGGCACGCACAGCAACGAGGCAGAAGCTCGGGCGTTTGCCGCTGGCGGTGCTGCCTTCCAGGCCGAGCCCTTGATGGCGCCTGACATGAACGGCCATGTGCACCCGGCAGCGTTTCAGCAGATGGGACAGATGGGCCAAATGGGCCACATGGGACCGCACGCGCACCATCCACAGGCACGTTTTGCTGGCCCAGGCGGCATGGCTCCCGTGCACGCCAACGGCGCTAGCAACTCTAACAACTGGGCTGCCGAGTTTGCGTCGTCTGGCACGGCAACTCACGTTGCTGCTCCTGCTGGTCCTTCGCCCGGGGCAGCAGCTGCTGCGCGTGCGCCCTATGCTCCACAGCAACCGCTGCAGGCCGTCAACCGCCTCCAGCACTTTTCTTCGGGCATGATGGCCCAGAGCCCCGCGTTTCTTTCTTCCATGAGCCAACCTTCTTTTGCGAGCACCCAACAATTCTCGCAATTCAATTATTCTTCACCCTCTTCTTCGTACGCTCCTCAACCTGCTGCTCTCACCACCAACACCACCACCACCATGCCTCACATCGCCCCTCCTTCGCTGCTTGATAGCAACGCTCCCAGTGGCGTCGCTGGCCTCACCGAGGCCGAGCTTGAGGCCCGTTTTGCAGAGGCAGAGTCCAACTTTGACTTCCAGAACGAAATGGACGCGTGGATGCAACAGCATGGCCCCACGGCGGAAGAGCGCGGCGAGACGTCGGCGGCCCAGACGGAAGACGTCGACACCATCCTCGAGTCCCTCGCGGATGAGCTCGACGCCCAGCGTCTGGCCGAATCAGCCGAGGCTGCTGCCGTTATTGATGCAGCCACTGCGGATGCTGCTGCGGCCGAAGAGACCGCTACGGCTGAACAAGCCGAGCAGGACCTGGCGCGTGACCAAGATGATCTGGCCCGCACGGCAGGCCAGATTGTCCACACGCTGGACGCTCACCCGAGCACCAAGTTCCAGGAGTCGTCCTTTATGCGGCTCATGAAGCGGATTCAGACGCGCGAGGTCACCGTCCAGGGCGACAATCTGGTCGACGAGGCCACGGGCGAGCCCATCGAGCAGCCGGTCCGCATGGAGACAGCTCCCACGACCACGACCACGACCACCGCCGTCCCTTCACAGGAGTCGGAGACGACCAACGGCGCCACGGCCTAGATGGCCCGCTCGCCCATGGCTGCTCTCCTGCTCTCCGACGCGGCTGACGCGCATGACACGCCTGCATCGTTTGCATCGCCCGATTCGCCGACGATCGTCGCCACCGCGGCCGCAGCTGCCTCTGCTGCAAGCCACATGGCCATTACCGACGCCTTGGTCCAGGCCTACTTGGCCATGGTGGTTAGCGACGAGTGGACTGGCGGACGTGCTCGGCCTACAGGGGCCCTTTTGGCCCAGACCCAGGCCCATCACCAGCCGGAGCCGCAGCCGCAGCCGCAGCGGCAGGAACAGCTGGAGGTGCAGCCGGTCAAGGAGGTCGCCGCGCCCGGTGACGAAACGTCGACTGCTGCCAGCACCAACACCAGAACCAGCGCCCGCACCGGCTTCGCCAAGCGCAACAGCGCGGCCCGCACATTTACCGCCAACCTCTGAGCTGGCCGTATCCGCCTCTCCTCTGTACTCTCTCCTCCTTTCCATCCCAACTTCGATTGTTTGATGGACCTGGCTGCCTTGCCCCGTCGTCCTGCGCGTCTTCGTTTGGTCGGCGTGGAAATGCGTGTTGATACCTCTGTTGAGCCAACTCTGCTAACGAGCGAGAGGATGTTGTTTTCTCCCCACCTTTGTCTCACAACGTTTGCCGAGGTAGGAAGGCTGTTGAAGTCCTATCTGTTTTTTATATTTGTGCTTTCTGTTTGCCGCATAGTTGTTGCATAGTTCCACCGTTGCATAGTGTTGCATAGCTGGCTGCTGCGTTGTGCCTTCTGCCTTCTGCATTCTGCACTCGGTTCTCGAGTCTTCGTTTGTTGTTTGTTGCTTCTTTGCATCCTAGTTTCGTGCACGTTGCATGGAAGATACCCAAGAGAAGAGGAAGAGGACGGAGGAGACGGGGGAGAGGAAGAAGGAGAGGTAAATTAAAGGGACAAGAGTGTGGGCAAAGACGTGGTCGACGAGAAGTCTTTTCTTTATATGTTGCAACTTTCAAGTCCAAAGCTTGTACTTTTTTTCTACCTATGTTTGTCCACAACTCATAGTAAGCGTATTGTGTCGTACAATGTCTGCCTGTGATCCCATTTAAAGAGCAATATCGAGGCCAAGATGGAGGTATCGAGAGTTTGAGGCATTGTGCTATGGTTACTTGACAGGAACCCGTGTCAAGTGCTTGCCATGTATTTGTTCAGTACGTACTGTGTACTATTGTCACCTATCGCGACATCTGTGGTACATCTACTACTTATACTCCAAGTACAAAGTTAAGAGAGAGGAAAGTGAATCAAGTAGGTGGCAGTATTCAGAGTTTGGTCTGAGCGTTGGATCCCGTTAAGTTGATTCACTACAATGGGGAAGCCAAAGGCGGAGGTCAGAGGACAGGCAGAGGCTAGACATAGGCCTTCAGCCAGAGGACAGTTGCTGCATCGTCTGGCAGCCCGCCTGTAGCGTCTACCAGTGCTGTCAGTTTGTTATTGTCACTGTTCACAGCAGGTTAAACACAGGGCAACGACGAGCGAGGGCTCCCTGTGGGAGACAGGTGCTGTTGCTGGGCCACAGTGGACGAAGGTGGGGTGGAGGATGGTGAAAATAAAGGACCTACCAGAACCCACAATAGACATGCTGGCACATACCCTGTGGCCTACTTGGTCTATAGAGGCTGTCAGAGATAGTTGACAAGACCAGCACCAGCTTTGCAACATGGGATCAAATGGCATATGGGTGAGCAACTACTGGCACACATAAATAGCTACGACTAGTCACCACTGGGAGGCCTGTGTTCTACATATATGCGCGTCATAATGTTGATTTTGGAAAGAAAGTGTACATGGTTGTCTGCAGAAAGTAAAACAGGGTCGACCCGAGACTCTGGTGAGCACACAAACGCCCGTTATGGCTGCGCTCGTATGTGTATATTATTTTACAGGGGTCGAAACGAAGTCGCGTCCTCTACGGGAGACGCAGATGTGAAAAGGAATGTGCAATGGAGCATAGACGATGCCATGCTGAAGATCTCGGTTCACGGCAAGGGTAGACCAGTTAAAATCACCGCTTGCCTACAGTCAAGCACTCGTCGGTGACACCGTTTAGTCGTCGTCGTCGTCGCCGAAACCGGGGAAGATGGGAGGCCCGACAGGTGTCGGGAACGGGTGTGGGTGGACCGTACCCTTGCCCTTGCCCTTGCTATCGATGGAGAAAACAGCATGTTAGAAAAGATCCTTGGCCATGAAACTCAGCAAAATGATCAAGGAGACAAGACAAAATCAACATACCCCTGGCCCTCAGTGACGGTCACAGTCACGGTCGGCTCGGGAGTCGGAGGCGGTGTAGCCTTGGATGTGGTCGTGGGCTTCACCGTCACCGTCACAGTGTGGGTTGGCTTCTTGTGCGGAGCTGTGACGACCGGGGGAATCGGGTGCGTGGCGGTCTCGTGGGGCGGGCTCGCGGCTGCCATGTGTTAGCCCATTGCCGCTACCATTTTGTCTTGTACGTTGCACAGCCCAACATCATTTGGTGCAAGAACTTACAAGTGGGAGCTGGCTTGCCCTTGGCCTTTCCGGTGGGGGTAGGCTCCGGCTTCACGGGAGCGGGCTCAGACTTGCTAGGGGCGGGAGCAGGCTGGGACTTGCTAGGAGCGGGAGCAGGCTGAGACTTGCTAGGAGCCGGAGCAGGCTCCGACTTGCTAGGAGCGGGAGCAGGCTGGGACTTGCTAGGAGCGGGAGCAGGCTGGGACTTGCTCGGAGCGGGAGCAGGCTGGGACTTGCTAGGGGCCGGAGCAGGCTCCGACTTGCTCGGAGCGGGAGCAGGCTGGGACTTGCTAGGGGCCGGAGCAGGCTGAGACTTGCTCGGAGCGGGAGCAGGCTGGGACTTGCTAGGGGCCGGAGCAGGCTGAGACTTGCTAGGGGCCGGAGCAGGCTGAGACTTGCTCGGAGCGGGAGCAGGCTGAGACTTGCTCGGAGCGGGAGCAGGCTCCGACTTGGCTATAAATATGTATTAGACGGAATAAAACCCACTGTCGTTTGTACGTCGATAAGCAACTTACGAGGAGCAGGAAGGGGAGTGGGAGTGTGGCCAACCGGCTTAGCGGTGGTCGTCTTGACGGGAGGGACGGCACCGGTGGGCGCGCCCTTGCCCTTGCCCGAGCCCTTACCCTTGCCAGGCGTGGGGACCGGCGCAGGCTCATCACCATCGTCGTCGCCATCATCATCGTCGTCACCCCAGCCTCCACCCCAGCCCCACTGGCGGCGGCGCGGGCGCTCGTGGTGCTGCTTGCGGTGGTGCTTCTTCCGGTGCTTCTCGACCTCCTCGTCGTTGCGAAGGGCCAGCTACAGAAGGCCAATCATTAATTTCTGTCTTGGTTTATATGGTAGATTATGGAGTCTTGGCTTCTCTGACTTACAGGGGAAACGGGGGTACCAGCAACGGGGACGGCCAGAATGGCAATGGCACCCTGTCACAATCGGTCAGTCTGGAAGTCAACAATATGTCGACGACGTTATGGTATGCATACAGCAGCGCGTCTGGCAGCCTCACCGGGCATCTGGAGACCAGACACCGTCGAGGTGGCCAGCAGGCCAGTGATGGCCAGCTGTGCGAACGAAGGAAGCTGCATATTTGCAAACTTTGGCTATAATTCGATTCTTCTGGCAAGATGGTCGTACGTAGATGCCGTAAAGACGCCGCGTGTTCGAGAAAAGCTGAAGGTCAGAGAGATAAAGTAATGACAGAGAGGCGGCTGATGATTGTTTTTATATACCCCGTAAAGCGCGGTCGTAACACACCTGGGTCAGGCCCGGGACAGTTTACTCTGTGTTTGCATCTCCTATGGTTATGGTTATTCCGTCAAAAGAGACTCTCTTGGCATGGAGGGGAGAGGAGAGGGACGGGTGATGTGCCATATACGGGCCGTTCTAGAAATTCGTAGAAAGTTGTAAATACCCATCTCGGTACCTACCTGGAAAAAACGTGGAATATCGCCGTATTCCCGGCTACCCTCGCCATATATCGCTCGACAAGGCAAATATCTCTTCGTAGAGGACAATGTAGTCGAACGAAGTCTAAATCGGCACAATATGGATAAACTGGAAGTTTACGTCGTCGAAAGGCAATCACGCCTTCAGGTTTGGTTGTTTGCAAAGTGTGGGATAGGAAGGTCAAGGCGTAGCAAGTTTTGGCGGGGTATATTGCGATCAGGACATGTAGTGATACTGTAAACAGGATGAAGCCAGTAGTAAAATGAAGTGTGATACCAGAAGGTGACGCAAAGCATACAGCAGAACAAGATTGGTATGCACATATGGGACAAATTGCCACAGTTCTTGAACTATGAGGGCCGTGCTTCCATATCTACAGTGCCTTGGCAAGATGTACCAGCAGGACGATGAATGTCGACATTGTCGGAACCGAGATGTGACATTCACAACGGAAAACTCGTCACCTTAGGACAATCGGATGTAGTATGCAGTCGGACGAGAAGCGACGGTTCCCCTCACTTTCTTGGGCAGTTGACAATACATTTCCTCCCCTTGAGCCCCCCACATGAAAGCGGACAACACGTGTGCTGCTGGACGACAGAAGTGTCTTTGGCTCAGCGTCGAGGGACGATTGTTTCTCATAGAAACCGTAGTCGAGACGGCCGCATCAGGTGTATTGGGTCTGTGGTATAACAGTATTATCCACGCTGCGTCTTAGTTGGGTCAATCGTTGAGCTAGGGGAAATGCAAAGCATCTTCATCGTCCATGGATTTTGGTCTCTCCGGATAAGTGTGGAGAGAGCAAAACCTTCTTTTTTCATATCGCGGGAAGGCCAATTTTGCCGAGAGGTGGTTCTGTGCAGACGAACAGGATTAAACACTGCAAGAGTTGAGGGCGCCAGGGCAAATGTCTGCGAGAATAGAATTTCAGGCGAGAATGGCATGCGAGGGCAAACGCAAAGACGCAGAAGCATACCTGAAGCTGGGATCGGGGGATAAAAGCAAGCTGTTCGCCCGTCCCGCAACATCATCGGATATTGACGCGGCAATTCCAGGGGTACTATGGGCGCTCGAGGTGTCTGCCATTACCGGGTCTTGGCGGATCTAAATAGCCATATGGGTATAGAGTGCGTGCAAAGAGGCGAAAAATGGCGAAAGATGGCGAGAAGGTATTGCAGAGTCACGATATGTTGTTAGAATGGATGATTGGAGGTGTTGTCGTTTTCGGTTGTAAAAAGAAGGAAGAAGATGCGAGGTAGATACGACGATAGGTATGATACAACAGGAAAGCACGAAGGGCTGGTTACACTGTCGTGCTACTTCCCAATGTGGTTTCTACAAGAGAGTCGTTCCTGCCATATATTTTGTTTTGGGACAGCTTGCATCGCACCTTCCTTCTGAGAAAGTACCGACCATATCCCCCCGAGAGAGGAAAAGTAGAGATTTTCTCGAACCTTTTTTCTTATTTGAGAATGTCTCGAACCATAACATTGAGCAGATATGCAGATCTCCTTGCACATAAATTGCACTGCTGTTGCATTTTACCGGACGAACGCAAGGCGACAACAAGCTTTTTCCTGAGCGAAATCCCCGACCGGAATTCAGGTACAGGAATTGGCTACGTGCAATATCTATTGACCTCATCCAGGTCCCAGTGGCACGCAAGACGTTGACAAGCTCTTATTAGCAACAAGACTTTGCGAGTGCTATACAAAGGCCTCCCTTTAGGATCCGTGTTGCTAACCTCTCATGATTTGATTTAGTCTACAGCCCCCATTCCTACCAGACCAGATCAAAAATAGATCTTACAGTCTTCAATCGACTTTGTCACTCTCTGTTCAGCGGTCACACGAAATTCCATAGATATGATGTGTCCGAAGCTTGTAAGCACACCTTATCGATGATCTGCGGTGAATAACGATTTGCTGTCACTACCCACGTACGCGAGGAGAACACGAGTGGAGAAATTTACCACCGACATGAATTTCGTCCAATTTCTCGAATACTACCTCTTTCCGTTGTCATATATATATATTGTTGCTTCTTTTTGGCAGTTGAGGGGTTCCCACTGGCACACCACGTCAATGCTACGGCTTGTTTACTTTTGGATGGGTATTTTAAAGGGGGAGATGCATGGCTGCAGGTAGACACGCAAACTACTAACATTTAATAACGAACAAAACATAAAGAAATCAAATTCACCCATATATCCAAATATATGTACGCACTAATACGGTTAACCAGACATGCATGTTATAGAGGGCCTATTTTTGGTGCCCGGCTGCGGTTGAACTCGATCAAATCTAGAGGACATACTCTACTTGGCCCATAATCCTAATATACATTGAAAAGAACCGCATGGAAACCGAACGATTTGCCTCGCCAGCACTTGTCTCTCTCGATATTGACGTTTTGATGCCACTCGCATCCAAGGTTTAAATTGAAGGATGTCCTCTGCCCCAAACGAACAAGACGCTTGCGGGTCAGGGGAACAGGGGCCAAAGGAGGGAATAGGGAAAGGGGAATTAGGAAAAATAGGAGGAGTGCTGTTTTCGACTTTTAAAAGTCTGTTCCTTGTCTTCTCTTTCTCATTTTCCCGGAATCGCACTGGACGCTTGACACAGGGCACGGCATTGTCAGTTACAAAGTGTAGCCTCCCAAAAACTCTTCTCCCACGTTTCCAGTGTTGTGCTATCTATAACCGTAGAGCCAAGACTCCGCTTTCACTTTCTCTGTTCCCGAGACTTGCTTATTGTCAGACAACAGCATTTTGGCTGTGAGTAAAATACAGAGTACGACGAACAGGCAAAGTAATGCAGATTTGCGAACTACTTGTTACCTGCAACACGTCTGAGCGTTACATGCATGAAGGTTCTCGCGTCGTTAACAACCAAAAGTGTTGGACGTCCACTGGATGGAGTACGCGGCGGAAGGACGCCAGGCATTCGAAAGAGAAGTGAGGCGACGGAAAGCATGGACTTAGTTTGCATGTAATAACGCTGTATGAATAAATTTCTTTCAGGTAGAAATCAATGCTGCAGGAATGTATTTTCCGTTTCGTGTAGCTCCTTTATCCCACGTGTGCTTCATAATAATACAAAAGAAAAAAAAGAAAAAAAAGAAAAGAATTTAGTATGACCCTGTTTACCAAAGTAATCAAAGGGATATAGTAAAAACGCCATGCTGAATGATGTTAAAAGATCAGAAACAGATGGTGACAGGTGATTATATGACATATGAAAGACGCAAAATGCCGCGAGAAAAACAACAAAGAAAATCGGACAAATGAAAGTAGGACAGTGCAGCCTGCACGACAAGAGGTGAGATAATGATACAAGGCGGTTTGGTGCTTTCTTTGACGGTAGTTGGGTTGTGTGTGGAACTGGGGATGGTTAGGAAGGTATTTGCCAAGCAACACTGGTCTTGGCTGGCCTCGATTTTTCTTTTTTATTAGTAAACGACGGCGCCAAGCTCGTGGAGACAGCAGGCAATCGTTTCCACTCAGAAATCCACCATAACAAGAAAACAAAGTTAATGGGCGACGCCGTTCCCGCTACCGCCATTGCCGAGGCGTTTGAACCAATTGCCCAGGCGCTTCCAGCGCGCACCGCCGCTATTGCTGCCCTTTTCCATGACAGAGTCGGGTCGATGATGCCAGCCCATGCCGTTGGGGTTGTGGTGATGGATGTCAATCGGTGCTGCGCTCAGGTCAACAGGGCCGTGGTGCTGCATCATCGCCAAATGGTCAGGGTGGGCCGCATCGGTAAAATCGTCCGGCATAGCATGGGCCAAAGGATTCGTGGCATAGTAGGCAGAGACAGACCGGCCGCCGCGAGGCAAGGACTGTGTTGCTAATAAGACCTGGGTCTGCTGTAGATCGGGCGATGTGAACGACGAGACTGGCGCAGCAGCTAAAGACGAAGTTGCCGTGGTCGTCCTCGACGACGTGTTCGGCTGCTGTGAATTCTGCTGCTGCTGGTACAGAGATGATGGCACGGGGGAGATCTCCTCGAGCATGACCTCGGGCGTAGCAGGTGCTTCAGACGGCGATGGGGACGACTGGAACTTGGAAGACACCTTGGACGAGAACTCGCCGCTCAGTCGCGAGAATGCCCGGCTCCGGCGACGCGGGGCAATGAGAGCAGCCGGCGGCCGTTCCGAGTCGCTTGTGTCGGACAGTTGCATCTGTTTTCGGCGTTGGATGTAGGCAGCGCCCGTGCTGGATGCCTTTCGTGGAAAGATGGGCGTGCGCCCGGGTGCCTTAGGCGATACGGACGGTGATACATCGCGCTCGGGGATATCGATGGAGGGCAGTGTGGCCGACCGTGTCTTGTACCGTGCAGACAAACGGCGACCGCGCTTGAGGGTGTCATCGCTGGCGTTGGTAGCATCGCCGGCCGATGGGTCAGGCACAAAACGGACACTGCCAGTAGCACTCTTGATGCCCGAGGCATTGCTGGTCCCGGGGAAGGGGCAGTGTCCCCCTACGGTCTGGCCCCAACCGCACTGCAGGGCCACCCAGACCGCGCTGATCGATATAAAGTTCTTCAGGGCGGCATCGACGGGAAGCGTGGTCCGTGCTTTGGCATTGGAGAGCATGGAGGGAGCAATAGATGGCTGGCCGGCATCTTCGTCGTGCGAGAGCTCTTCGTCGTTGCTGTTGTCGGCGTCGTGGGAGGCCGGAGACGGAGTCCAGGCACGCGAGGGCGGGTACCTGCTGGCCGAAGGCGAGACCGTGGTGTAGGTATCGAGAATCTCTAGGGTCGTCCGCGTCAGGGTACCTAGGATGGGGTGCCGTCTCGATTGCGGGTCGATGATACTGAACGTGAACTTGCAGTCGTGTTCGGCAGTAGCTGCATGGTCGTCGGGCCCGGTCGTAGTTCCTTTTGCGTCAGCTACCGGTGGCGGTTTGGACATGTTACGGCTCACCCAGCGGGCAGTGGTCGTGTTCCCGTGCTCGTCTACGCGCACAAAGTCAAAAGAGCCGGTAGGCAGCGCTTTTGTCGTCCAAACGGAGCCGTCTTCGAGTGCAATCTCGGACTGGTCACCGCGGCGCAGGGGACTCAGTACTGCAAGTAGCGCTCTGTGATCGAAACTGTCGTTCTCGTCGTCGCTCTCAGAACCGAGTAAACGAGAGTCGTAGTCTTCGCTCTGGACGAGTATGGTGTCATGCAGGCCCAGCTCGCCGTTGATGCCGAAAAGGCGTGGGAACCGTTTCGAGAACCGGGGCGCGGCAACATTGCCAGCGAGTAGCGAAGACGGGTAGACGTCGATCACGGGCCGTGGGCGGCGGTCGGCCGAGAGCTGTTGCATTTGCATAAGCAGCGTCGGGCGGAGCCGCTTGAGTAGGTGCTTCTTCGTGCTCAGTTTTGGTGCTGGATGGGCGAGCAGGAACGTGGTGCTCTTGCGGGGCGTTCGTCGGCGGCGGCTGGGCTTGGAGGACGCGGCGGAGCTGGGCGCCGGGTCGCTGGCATAGCTTGCCTCCGAGGCCGAGAACGAGGCCTCATCTTCGCTCATAGGTTCCCGCGCCTTGGGCAGGCGGGCCCGGGGCCGGGATGGTGTTGGTAATCTCGGAGTGTTTGTGGAAAGAGAGCGGGTGATGGGCCCGGTTTCTACGACTGGAGGGTCGTGAAACCGGACGACGGGCTCGGGCGGCAGCGACCGGTCACTCGTGAGAAGGCCTTCAGAGACGTGCCGTAGGTGCGGCTTGGGACGGAGCGGTCGAGCCGGGCGAATGCCATCCGAGTAGGTACTGGCGCGGACAATGGATGCTGGCGATGAGGTGGTGGACTCGTTGAGACTAGGAATGGCCGTTGCAGAAGACGACGTGACGGAAGCGTGGGAGACGGCAGAGGCAGAGGTAGAGGCAGAGGAAGAAAGTGCAGAGGATGTGGATGCAGACGACGATGCGGAGTTGGGAGAGGTAAAGGCAGACCGTAGCAGGCGATTCCGTCTCGGGTCCGGCAAGAGTTGTTGATTTAGTGGCCGGTTTGGTCTATTCGAGTACTCATGGCCATGAAGGCTGGCGCCCGAATGGAGGAACATGACGACTTATAATGAGAGACATGCAAGGCGATCGGAAAGACCGACCGGCCCTGGTGGTTGGGGAGAGCAAAATAAAATAAAAATAAAAATAAAATATAAAAGACCAAGTGAGAAGAAACCAGAATGATGGAAAGAAACGGAACTGAGGTGTGTAGAGAAAAAGATCGGTTTAGGATGGCGGTGGTTGTAGTAACGAGGTGGGACGGGGCTAGGGTGCCATATGACGAGGCAAGTGGAGTGCACCAAGAGGAACCCACCCCAGCAGGCCAGGTTCGAAAAAAAGGGCTGAAGAGCTCTGTAAGTAAAGACCGCTAGAGACCAGGCACACAGATTTAGTCCGCCGACGGAGCTTGTCGGATTTCGCGCCGGGGTGATAGAGGTTCCGTGTCGTGCGTCTGTGGACGAGGGTCCAGGAGGTTGGCGGTGAAAAGAGGAGACGGGGAGCACAGAGCGTGAGACAGACGTCCGTCAGAAAGAGAATGAGAGGCTCGAGCAAGGAGCGAGAAAGTGAAAGAAGCAGAGCCGGGATCCCAAACTCGACGCAGAAGGCAGAAGGCAGAAAGCAAGAAAGGAAACGGAAAGTAGTGAACAGAGAACGGAACGAATGCAGAACACGATGATAAAGGATTTGCACAAACGACGAGAGAGAGTGCCGATAAAATGGGCAACACTCTGTCAGACGAGAGCTGACCAGTAATGGCAAGCGTCGATGTGTGTCTCTGATCAGACGCGTAGAGAGAAATTAGGACAGGACCAAGCCCGCTGTTTTCTCGCAGGTAACTGGCGGACTGTGGGCTGGAATGACGCCTGATCTGGTGTTGTGATGGGGTGGAGCAAGGGGCCTTTGAGTAGCAGTGAGAACACGAAATAAGGGAATAGGGGCGGCTTGGCTTCCCACTCAAGAATATCAAGAAAGTGAATATTCATACAATGCGAAGATGGAACGTGTTTCTTGTCGATCTTGCGGCAGCAGCAGCAAAACGAACAAATATGTGCTGCGAAACGAGGAACGAGAAACGAGAATCGAGAGACGAGGAACAAGGAACGAGACACGAGACACGACAAACGAGTCAAAACAAGAATACGAATAAACGCGAGGGGAGGATCGAAATATCGCCCAAAGCCGTTGTCAGAGGTCAGCAGCGTGGGAGAATGGAGAAAAGGGGAGAAGGGAGACAAAGGTGAGGTGAGGCGGCGAGCAGGAGAAATGCAAAGGTAAGCACAGGTAGTAGTGGAGGAAGGCGCGGCTCTCATAAGGTCGATGCAGGTTGGCCGGCAAGGCAGGAGCAGGGGTGCAAAGGGGGTGGTGTGAAGAAAGACGGGAAAGAGTGATCCATGGCGCCAGGCCAGGTAGGCGACTGCCAAGACACGAAGCTCACAGCCAAAAGGCGGGAAAGACGCTGTTGGAAGGCAAGAGGTGGAGTGAGAGGCGAGTGTCGTACTGGGAAGGAACGGTGAGCGGGTTACTCGGAAGTTTTACGCTCCGCCAGGCGAGGCCATTTGCCCATGCGCAGATTAGATCTCACCGCAGCATTTCACGAAAATTGGCTCCATAAGACAGGCAGAGATCAGAGTACTGACCCTTTGTATCATGGGGTTGACTCGAACACACGAATGTGGGAACATTTTCCGCGCTCTATTCCTGTTTCCTCTCGTCGTGCGTCTGCTCGGCGCCTCTTGTTTGCAATACATCCACGGGCAAGATTTCAAGATGTTAAAAAGACCTAAAAGGGCTAGAAGACACAACTGTCCTGCAACGTATGCGGAGGACAGGGTCCGCGCGTTAGTGGTCTATGGGCTGCATGTTAGCCCGCCCGTTTAGTAGTCGATAGTGAGCTGAGCAATACATCATATGCGCGGCGTTGCTGAGGGTGGTGCAGGTCAGCTTGATGACTGGTTTGGGCAATTTAGATTACCATGTAAGGGAAAGGTCGTCCAACATGGAGGGTCTGAGGAAGGTGGCTTTATTTGGAACCTGACAAGTGGTGGGGAGGCGTAAAGGACAGTGACGATGCTTGCTGGGAAGGAGCATCTGATTCCAGGAAAGAACGGTACACAAAGCGTCAACCGCGCGACACAAGGAACACCGCATCACCCAAAATCCTGCAATATTGTGAGTTTTGAGTCTCGACCGATTCTCCATTGGTTCTCCTGCCCTTATCGTGTTTTCATCGAACTCGCCTGCCGAGCTTCCTTTGTCCTTCCAGTTCCGCCGCCACGGCGAGACGCTAGGTCGAGGGAGACAAACAAAACAGGGACCGAGTCAGATTGCCACGTCTTTGTCGAACGTCGCCTGACAGCCTAAAAACGCCTCCAAAAACGCCCTGAGAACGCCCGGAACCGCGGCGGTGACCCGAGGGACAGGTATCTTACAATACAGCGGCCTACATGGGACGCCTGTGAACCGGAGTGTCTTTGCTCTCAAAGCGTTATGCTAATTTCAGAGACTTTCTACTCTGTATGCCACGGAAAGAAAATGCCAACACGAGGACTACGACCAGACGCCACAAAAACGGGGCAACTTTCCCGCGATCTGACATAATAAGAGCCGACGGAGTCTTTAAGTCATGCATGTGGGCATGCGGCTCCTTCACAAACGTGACGTCGTGTTCCCCCGAAATATCGGACGCTTTAGTCAGAATTCTCTGTGATGTGTCTCACAACAGAATTACTCTGTAATACTCCTGTTCACCCACAGCTATTTCTTTCCGTGCGTATAACATGCCACTTGCAGTTGGTAACATATTTTAGTAGAGGAAATAGTGCAAAGACGATGTCTCTTGCGTTTCTCCACTTCGGGCATATGTTGGGCAAAGCTGGTCCCCTGGCCATAGCTATCGTGCCATGTAAACACTCTGTAAAACTGGGTTGGGACGTGACTTTGTCGATCTCGAGCGTCGAATGTAGTCGAAACATGCCCAGCAATGCAAGACACGTATTTTCGAGAACGTCAGCTACTAACGCTATGTTCTTCCCACGGGTTCGATGTGTTGTGCAGCCGAAACCGCGTCGAGAAGAGCTCGGGTGGCCGCTTCCAACCCCGGCGAGCACCCTTGTTGCGTACCGTCGTTTCCCACAACGTCCGCCGGAGAAGCGGTGTCCCCGGAAGCGCTGCCGTAGATTGGGATCTGGCGGGCGTTTGCGGCCCGAATCTGCTGGTTCTTCCACGCAGACCAGTCCAGGTCGATCGTCCTGTCCAGGCGCAGGTGTTCATCGTCCCACGCCTCCGACACAGCGGAGCCGGCCACGCTGTCCACAAAGTCGACGATGTTGTGGGTGTCCAGTAGGCTCTGGAGATACACATCCAGTTGCGGGTAGGGCAGGCCGCGGGGGCTGCGCCAAAACTTCGATAGGTCGCAGTCGATGTGCACATCTTGCGCGGGCAGGAGCTGCAGTAGAAGTTGATGCCCACCAGCTTGAGGCGCGGATAGGTGTGGCTGAGGGGAGCCACCTGGCTTTGGAATCGGATGGGGCAGCACGGTCATAAAGAGCGGAGCCTCTACCTGCTCCTGTCTACCATCATGTACGTCCTCGTCGTCTGTGCCGCCATCGGTCGTCGTCGTTGTCTGAGCAAGGACGGTGTCTGCTGCCACGTCGAGCTTATCCGTTGGTACACAAAGCTCCCAGTCCTTGTAATCCGTACGGGTTAGCAGATGCGTCGTTTTCTGCATCCCGCCGCCTTAGACAATTACACGCACATGTCGCATACGACCAGCGCCGTAAAACATCAACGCCGACACGCCTACACGCCTACAAAACAACAGGGTATATCTGCCGCTTCCAATGTACGTGTGACTTCGAGTGCCTCTACTGTTCCTCTACTATTCCGCGGCCATTACATGAGGCCATCTTGTCGTCTGGGAAGCACGGGGGCTTGTGCATCATCCGGAACTTGTCGGCTTAAAAGTCGCGGATAAAAAATTCTGGAATCTCGGATGGATCCGGTGGTTTCCAATCGGGTGGCAGTGGTTTCGGCACCGGTACCACAGGTACCGGCGGTACTATGTGCGTTCGCACAACTGCGCCTAGAACAGGCGGTTTTGTCGCGTTCTCTATCGCTGTTGAGACAAAGGGCAACGCAAGTTGGTGAGGTGAAAATGCATAGCATGGAACTGAAGTAAAGTATCCAGAGGCGTTATGTAAGTGCATCAACTCGGGAAGGGTCACATGAAATCACTTGCAAGCCCCCCAGCATTTCATTGGAGAGCTTGAGCTGCAGAGAATGTGTCCAGTGGAGGGAACAAAGTTATGCATCGTGTACTCCATACAACGGATATAGACAGTGCCGAGAAGATGGGACAGTGGAGTTTGATTTCGTTCTGTCCTTTTTGTTCCACGACTAGAACCTACTTCGCACTTGCTCTAGAAGATGTCAGGCCAGATGAATACTCCGTATACCCGTTCTAGCTTGCTTGTCGTGAGACGAGACACAGCAAAAGAGACTCGTCTGAGCTCACTTTCAGAGGTCAAATATGTCCATGCATCGTTTGGATTCGTCAATGTCAAAGAGAGGTTAGACGATCAGGAGGCCAAGAGCACTGGCCACATTGGCCACATTGGCCACAACGGCCACATCGGCCGGTGCACCAACATCTGGGCCAGGAATGCTTGCCCAGACAATGGTTCGCTGTCTCCAAGAAATACACGCAAAATTGGCAAGTTTGTTGAATCAGCAATGTACCGCGCGCCCCTTCAAAACCTGTCCTATCCCACGCACCGGAACCCGCGGAGTGAACAAATGACAGGCGGTGGACTCGATTCGGTATTGCTGCTGTTGTCCCAACTGGCTTTGCTTGTCAGATTTTTTCTTCTGTTCTTTTGACCCTGTTCTTCGTCTCAGCGATTTCGATTTCTTGGCTTCTTTTCCGCATTGGCGGATCGTGAAAACCTTTCTTCCATCCGCCTTCCACTACCATGAACGGGTAGCAAAATTAACTTTATTTTGCATAAAAAATAATGGGCCTAGATCCCCACATAGTCCCAATGATGGTTGCACAAACGATCGAAACGAAACGGCTTGAGGACTTTACAGTTCGGGTTCTCGGGCAATACAATACGATATACGGCGTACGAGTCCGCCACACGCTTCGCACCGGTCGTACTTTTAAGTGAGCATGTGCATGGGCATTGGTTAGCGCGTGCATCCGGCACCCATCTGGCGCTTTTGGTGTGGCACTTTACATTTGCTGGGGAGGCACATTGAAGACGACGATCTGTGACTTCGGACAGGGAGCAAGTAAGAGCTTGTGGGTGGATTTCTCGTCATGGGCAGATCCAAAGCAACAGAACACCGTAAATGGGTCTCGTGATCGTCTCATGCAATGGCTTGGCAGTCGCAGCCCGACCGCGCCTTCCGTGTCTCTTTCGTCGATCGTCACAGGGAAGGCGCGGAGGATACATCGAGAGCGAGCGGGAATGAACGAGGAAGGCGTAGTCTTGCAAACGACATAGTGGGCAGTCGCGACAGAAATCATCGCTCTGGCCGTAGTTGGAACAATAAAATAAAAATAATAAAAATCGTATCCCGTGGACAACCCCCACGAGACATACGGAGACCCCAATAACAAGCGAGCATATGCCTCCTCCAACAACCCTCGCGCTCAAATGTCAGTCCCGTCCGCCGGCCGTTCTCTTGCTTCGTACATTTTCCAACAGTGGGATCCACAGGGGGGCCACAGGGGGGGTCACATGCCTCGGTGCCCGTTAGCCCCCGAAGCCCGACGGCGGCGGTCGATTACTATGCACATTCAAGCGTTAGGCGGTAAAAATGGCACCTTACGGAACCCAAAGCAGATGGGTCTTCCCTGCGCGGTCTCAGAAGGTCCTGTCCCACACTAATCAGTCGTGCAGAAAGCGCGACAAACAACGACCGTTCCAGAACAGAGCCAAAGTTTGCCATTGCTTTGTGTAAGACAGGGCAGGCAAAACGACAGAGCACGACACACTACACAACAAACTACGGGGCCGCCACCATCGTTGCCGAGGTGCGCCACTCGCGCTTTCACACATCAAACCGCTCTTTGTCGTCCACGCGAAGCTAGCTCGACACGGAGAGTTCCGCCTCCTCGGCCGACCACGGACAACCCCAGCTCGACGCACAAGCTTGACAAAGCCGTGCTGAGATGCTGCAGAATTGTCCACGTACCTCGTGATCCCCATCGACATTCCAGGACAGCCAGGACAGCCAGGACCAGATGACCACACAGAGTGGTGCAGCTGGCACGTTGCCCAAAGCGGCCGCCCTGCTCAACCACACGCAGCACCCCTACTGGTCGCTAGCCGGGGTGTTTGGCGCCTGGAAGGCGTATCTGCTGGCCATTGCTGTCCTTGCCGCGTGGGCTGGGCCGGCCTACGACACATCGGGCGACCTGCTCCAGGTCATCGCCAGCACCAATGGCACGGCGCCGTACGCCTCCGCAGCGGGCGGGCATGCCATCCCGTCCGGCGGCATCGTGTCCCGGCTGACCAGCTGGGACGCCATCTACTACGTCGAGGCGGCGCGTCGCGGGCACGTGTACGAGCAGGAGTGGGCGTTTGGCGCCGGCCTGCCCCTGGTCGTGTCCTTTGTCCGGCGTGCCCTTGCCCGTCTTGGCGTGGATGCACCCGTGGCCCTCGTCGCCGTCGTGTACGTGCACATTGCCCACCTGCTCGCCGTGTTCGCCCTGTACCGTCTCGGCTGCCAGCTCTGGGCGGGCGCCGCCGGTCGCACCACGGCCTTTGTCGCCGCGTGTCTGCACGTGCTGTCGCCGGCGGGCCTGTTTCTGTCGGCGCCCTATGCTGAGAGCAGCTGTGCCCTGTTCTCGTTTGTCGGCTATGCGGCCTTTGCTGCAGGCCGCACGCAGGGCCTTTCCGTAAAGGGCGATGCCCTGCGCCTGCTGGCCGGCGCGGCCTTTGGCGTGGCCACGCTGTTCCGCAGCAACGGCCTGCTCAACGGAGTCGTGTTTGCCTACGAGGCCGTGCACGGCGCCGTCACGTTCCTGCAGCAGCCCAGCCCACGGCTTCTCCGCCGGCTCGTCAGCATTGGTCTGGGCGGCCTGGCCGTGGCGGCAGGGTCGGTTGTGCCGCAGGCCGTGGCCTACTTCGAGTTCTGCAGCGAGCCGTCGGGCGTGCCGGGGGAGGACCGCCGGCCATGGTGTGCACAGCGCCTGCCCAGCATCTACAATTTTGTGCAGGACCACTACTGGTAAGAAGCCCTCATGTGTGTTTCCAAGTTCGTGTCTGGAATCTTCGACTGACTCCCACCACCATTAGGGGCTCTGGTCGGCCCTTCAAGTACTGGACACTGTCAAACCTGCCGCTGTTCTTGCTCGCAACGCCGATGCTATTGATTATGACGCGCTCGGGTCTTGACCTGTGGGGGGCGGCGAGCAAAGCGAAAAACGATGCCAACAAGAAGCAAGAGGACGAAGGCGCACTCGCCCCTCGTCTGGGCCCGCTCCTCCAGTCCATGGCCGCATCCCAGCTGCTGCTCGCTTTCCTGGCGTTTACCAGCTACCACGTCCAGATTGTGTCACGGTTGTCAACAGCGTACCCGGTGTGGTACTGGTGGCTGGCGCAGGGCCTCGGCGGCGGAACGCGGTCCAAGCTGGCCGGCGGACTTGTCGTCTTCATCGTCATGTATGCGTCGATACAGGGCATGCTGTTTGCATCGTTCCTGCCGCCAGCATAGAGGCGGAGGGAGAGGACACACACTCTGTCTGTGAGCATAGCGGAAGAAAGATGAACGGAATAAAATAGATGCAAAAGGGACGTCTGGCCAACAACGGTACACTGTATAGACAGTAGAGAACATACTGCAGTATAACAAGATGATACTTGTCGCCATCGTTGTCTAGAGTGGCCTGATGTGCTTATAGTCTGAGCATGGTCTCAGCTTCTCCTACAGTCCCTCTCAGACTCGACTTGAGTTTGGACTCGGGATTCCACTCCATGCAAACGAACTGACTCGCCAAACGCAAGCACAGAGTGGCGCACAGTGTGGCCGCCGCCCTTGACAACAGTGCATTCGTTGTTATTGCTGTGTAGATTACCCAGGAGGGAAGGAACGGCCATGCAACCCAACAAGAGACGTCTTCCTCTCTTCCTTCCATTTTAAGAAGGAAGCTGGTTGTCCCAGGCCTGGACTGACGGGCAACGTGTCCTGTTATATTAAAAGCCTTTCCCTCCCTCTCTTGTTTTCATTTTTCTTTCTCTTCCTCTTCTTTTCTCTCTCCTTCTCCAGACCGTCATTGGGACCATGACACCATATCGGATTCACTCCATATCACCCTCCCCCCATCTGTCCTGCTTCCAGGGCTGGGTCGAATGAGCTACAACGTTGACAGCATGTTGCTTGTCGGGTCTAGTCACTCAACAGTACAATGAGTGACCCGTTTCTCTCTGGGAAGCAACGGCTGAGGACGTCCCCAACTGTCTGGTGTAATGTGATGCTTTCCTTCGGGACCTTTCTTAGCGGTAGGTTGCCTTTGTCGATGAGAAGCGGTTGAAAAGGTCGAATTGAAAGATCAAATACCACAGCGCCGATGATACTAACAAGGAACAAGCACAAGATCTTTTTCGTCTTCGAGAATGACCAAAGAGTGCCTGAGGGACACAAGGCCCACGCTGAGCCCAAGAACGAGGCGTCGGTTGGCGTGCCGGCGCCTTGCAGTATCCATTCTTGAGATAAGTCGACACCCTTATGCGGTGTGTCACCCGTCCCGGATCGATCGAACCGGGTGGGTGGCCCTGTCCCGCAGGCATTTATTGTGTGAGTATCACGAATTATGAGCCAGAGCGTTTTCTCATATACAAGAACGTACAGCAGTCAAGAACATCCCGGCTAATCACTGCCTGTAACGCCCGCCCTACAGACATTTTTTATATCCACACCACAAAAAAAAGTTACCGGTTTGACGTGGTCTGCGGGAGACTTGACAGCTTCCGCGTCGAGCGTAAAGGGGAAATGGTGCTGGGCGGTTCCGGGGATGGATCGGGCGGCAAAAGCAGCGCAGCCACTGTATTACCGGTCCGGCGGCGGGCAAATACAACAATCGCTGCTGCTGCCCCCGTGGCCCCTCGTGGCCCCTGTCAACTGCCCAGCCCCTCTTCTCACGGACTCCGGATTCGCGTCTCGGCTTGGATCTGGTGCCTCTGTCGGGAGACTGACTCTAGACGTGGAACCACCTCCTCGTGGGCTCGTATCCAGTATTGAACACGTTTCTCCATCACGTGGGGTAAGACATCTGTTAGAACCAGCCAGGACATCCCGCTCCTTGGTGATGGTGACGCGGGGGAAGGGCTGTGACCGAGGTCCAGTCCATGGTCCTCGGTGCGGGCTGCCACGTGAGGTCTCGACAGTGCCTGGCGAGAATTACCAAATCATCCGCAGCTTGAGATCGCAACGAAGCCAGGGGGATCTTACGATATCCAGTGGTATGCTTGCCATCTCCCAGACGGCAGTAAATCATCAGCTTGGAAACAGTATATGAACTTGGGGACTGGATGTACTTGCAGGAAGGTCGATGCTGCTTTGGATAGGATGAGGGTAGTGTGGTTAGCAATTTATTGGGCATAGGTGGATATGAGGCGGATGGACAGATGCTTCATGTGTACTTTGATTTGCTCCCCTGCTTTTTCAGTCCATAGATATACAGTATTCTATTCCATTGTGCCTTCCTCGTTCCAGTACAACCATAAACAGCGCCGGAAAATGCCATCTTCCTATACGCCTTTGATAATGAAGCGTATACATGTAATTATGCTCCTGTCCTCGCAAGGGAGTCTATGCGCGAGCTCAACCTGCTGTTGTAAACCTGCTGTTGTAAAGGATCGCAGTACAAATGAAGAAGACGCAAACAAACCAAAGACGTTGTGGGTATCATTGTAAATAGCAAAAAGCCGTTGCACAACCTTTCCTCCCGCCTCCCCTCTCCTCCACATTACTCGTGACCAGTTCCTTCTCTCTGTCCGGAAGACTCCCCAGTAGTCTCTGCAGGTCCTTGCACATCCACTGTGGGCACAACAGCACCGCCAGTCATGCTGCCGGCCACGCCGCCGCTCACTCTCGCGGACGCCGCGGACGCCGCGGACGCCGTCGCCGCTGCCTCCACAGCCGCTGCATCCGCCAGCGCATTCAGGTGCCGCTCGTTGGCCTGCACGGCCCAGCCGCAGCGCACCAGCCAAAAGGCCGCAAAGGGCGGCGTCGTCAGCAGCGCCAGGACGCCGCCGAGAATCAGCTTGAAGACGGGCGGTGCCCACGACGACGGACCAAACCACCAGTCGCCGTCGGCACCCTTGTCGCCCACGGCCGTCAGGATGCCAATGGAGATCGGCCACAGCACCAGCCACATGAGCACGCCCGCCAGCAGCGCGCGGATGAGCTGGGACACCAAAAATACAGCCCAATGCTTCCACGAGCCAATCTCGTACTGCTCGCTGTGCTGCTCGCAGCGGCAGTTTTCGTCGTGCGGTGCCGACAGCGGCCGGCGGAGCTCGTCGTCGCCGTTGCGTTTGTTGGCCTCGGCATCGTTTGCTGGCGGTCGGCGGTCGAGCAGCAGGAACCACCGCACAAGGGCATTGGACGGCTCGTGCAAAAAACCAATGGGCTGGATGTGGCCGGAGCGCAGGTCGCGGTTGACGAGGACGAGCTCAATGAACCACGTGAGGACGCACTGGATAAAGATGGTGACCGTGGCGTCGCCAGCGAGGGTGTTGGGGAACTGGAAGAGGCGGATGGGGTGCTTTTCAACGTTGATGGTTTTGTACATTGCTGGAGGTTGTTAGCAGGAGCGGCGGGTGAGGAGCAACTGGCCAGACGAGCGAAGCGAGGAACACAGAACAAAACGTACCATAGCCAATGGCAAAGTTGATGCCACCCGAGAGCACAAACGCACCCAGGCCATCGATGCCGAAAATGTAAAAGGCCTGGTAAGGCGTCAAGTAGTCACTGGGCTCGCAGATCGTGAGCTTGGGGACCTTGCGCGTCTTGCGACGGCCAAGATGCCGGCGGCCATGCGCGACGCGGTAGGCCGCCTCAGCGAGGATACCGTGTGGCGCGAGGTGCTGGCTGGGGTCGACCGGGTTGTCGGGGTGGTCTGCATGGTCGGGATGGCCAGCTGGCGCTGGTGCAATGGTAATGGACGGGCGGCCGCTGGCTTGGCCGGCTGGAGGGTGAAGCAGATCGGTCGATGGCCGGGCGGATGTTGTGTTGCGCGCAACAATGGAGGCGCGGAAAGCAGCAGCTGTTGCAGTGTCCAGGTCCGCCGACGGCCGTGCCGACGCCAAGGCAGACGGAGCCACGGACGGCGGCATGACAGCCGTGTGGAAGAAGGGGTTCCGATGCCACTTCATGGTGGGCAATCGCGTGATTTGTCGAGTTGTTTTCTCGCCCCTTCTCCAATATATTGTTAAATATGTAGCTTGTCGGTTGTTCGTGATTGGTGGTCGATGTCAAGATGCCATGGTATCAGTCGTGGAAGATGCAATGGCAGAGCGCAAAGTGAGGTACTTTGCAAAACAAAAGAATTCGGTTTTCGAAATTGGATGCAACGACGTTCGGAAAGAAAATAATCAGGCCGGGGGGGGGGGCCTAATATGAGCTAGAAACGGCAGGCATGTGGTGGGCTGAATAATTTCACTGCCGATCCGCTAACACGAACCGAAGCCTAGCGGTCTTGTGGATCTAGCAGCTGCAGTTGCCGTTTACTGGGAGTATTCCATCGCAACCCTTCGCGACGAGACGCGAATTGGTAGGAAGGCGCAACGCCGAGGATTCCGGGCACAGCAGGTCATAGCCCTGGCCCCGGAAGGAGCGATACTTGGCCACGACTAGTGGCGTGCCACACATCTGCGGCTCAAGGAATAGGTGACTTAATGTTTGCAAAAGCATGTTACATATACGGCAGGCGCGTACGGCCTGCATGACGGCAGATTTGGAAGCTACGGTATGCCAATTGGAAACAGAATGAGCAAGACCTATTGACAAAAACAGCTGACGAATTAACTGAGGTTGACAAAAGGAAAGAGCTGCCGGAAGATGCACAGTAAGTACAGAGTAGGCAGGCCCCAACAGGCCAATTGGGCAAGAGAGACACACCACGCTCGGGTCCATCCGTGTTTCGGCTTTGGATGGTTCCTGCGTGAATTGGCTCGGTTTGGTTGGCAGATCGCAATGTGATGTTGTGAATGTTTTCGGTTTGCACATGTCCTTCAAGATCCGGCCAATGGCATTCATTAAGAAGTTTCTGTTTTCATTGTGTCCCTACTCTGGACCAAAAAATACACCCCACCGCTTTGAATATAATAACATCAGGAAAACGTAAAAGGAAATGAAGCAAAGAAATAGTTAAGGAAAAAGGCTGATCAAGCCATGTGGGAATATCCCGAAAATGATACACAGGACAAGAACCAAATCCAATAAAATAAAAATAAAAATAAAAAAGAGAGAGAGAGAAGGCCGTCCTCCAGGCCATAGTGTTTGGTATCTTGGGCGAATGTCGTGTTGGGAATGCTATTGCATACCCATAAACTGAATGAGAAAAAGGGAAAGACATAAAAAAAAGTGTCAAAGAATGACAAAAAGTGGTATATAAAAAGGTAACAAGAGGAGAGGAAGAGACAAAAGGAAAGAGCAAAGGAAATGTAAGTGATGGTATCAACGCGGCCTTGTTTGGTAACCTCGTTGTTGGTTTGGTTGAATGCATAGGGTTTGTTTTTTCGTAAACATTTGTATTGTCTCTTACAGAGACTCGCCACTTGACCGGCCACGGAGACGCGCAAAGCTGCGCTTGATCCGCAGGCTCAACGACGATGCTTGGTGCTGCAGGCGGCGACCCGCCCGCGAGCCCGATCCGGAACCGGCGGTGCTCACACTAAACGCACTCTCTGAGCTCCGGCGCGTGGCTGATGTCGCCGTCGTCGAGGGCCGGAGCGACGCCATGGACACGGGACTGCGTGGCGGCGTCGAAAGTGCCGCCTCGGCACGCTCAGCCTTGGCCAGTCCGGTGGGCGTCGGGCTCGTGCAGCAGGGGCACATGGGCGTGGCCGTCGGCGGGCGGTGCCACATGTGCGAGGGGCTGATGACTGCCTCCTCAAAGATGGGCACGGCGTCGGTGGCATGCGCCAGGGGACGGTGCCACATCGGCGTCGACGTAACGACGGGGTCGAGGGACATGAGCTGGCCGCCGGGCTGTGAGGGGCGGTGCCACATGGGCGGCGCGGTGTCAACGGCCGGCTCAGCAAAGAGGAGTGCGCGGGACCACATTTTGAGGATAACGAGGCGTGGGTGAATGAAAGAGAGTAGATTGATGTTGCTTGGAGGGAGGTAAGAGCTGTTGTGTTGGAGATGATGCAAGGACAGGAGTGTCTTGAGCAAGAAGGAGACGATGGCATTGACACGGAAGCGGCGAGACGACCGAGTTATATATGCAAAATATGACTAGACAAGTAGAGGCCCCATGAGAGCGATGGACAGACGGCGGGAGGGGCCAATCTCTTCTTCGACGATCCGCATCCCGCCGAACCATATGGCTTCGTCTTAACGCACTTGCCTCGTCACAGCCTCCACTCCTCCATCTTCTCGTGAGACCGTTCATGCCGTCTGTGGTCTACCATCCACACTCCATGAACTTGATAGGTGGTAGTGCAGGAGCGGTGCTTGGATCTCTGTTGTGCAGGTGGTCGCGTCAAGCTTGCCCTCTTTTGTGCGGGCAGTGCCCTGTAGGAGGTCATTCATCAACGCTGCTTCGATGCAGCACTGCATTCGGTTTTTGACCACTGACTGTATCGCGTCCGTGAACAGAGGCACTAGCTGGGAAAAGCCAGGCCTTTCCTGTTTCGTCCAGTACATCCAGTGTGTCTGTTTGATTTGAATGTTTCGTCTTACGCTGTGTCGTGGCGTCTCCGCTCGCATCGCCCTCGGACGAAACAAACAGAGACGGCATCGCACGTCAGCCTTCGGATCCTGAGCCGCCAAAAGTATGGTGATCCGTATTTTACTCCGTAGCTGAACAAGCTTGTCCATTAGCATAACTGCTTACGCCAGGGCCTCTCTTTCCGTTTTGGTATGATATGCCTTCACAAGACGGCCTTTGTCCTATCATACGACGTTCCTCCGTGTAAATCTTTTCCGAATTCTGACCTTGATACTACTCTACCCCTTCACACATCCAGTTCTCACCCAAGCGTCGTCCAACGTAAAAAAAGGTCAATGTGGTACCTTGCGTCAGGTTGCATTGCGCATCGGTACTGGATCAGAACGCTTGTCAAGGCGTGCGGAGAGAGGGACTGCTGCTCGATGCCGCTCGGGGCGTTCTTGTCTGACAGTTAATTCTGTACCACATTCGTCGTCTTAACAAGCTTTCCTGCCGGCAGGCTCGTCCGTTTTAGAGAGAATACCGGCAGGTAAGTGCAAAGTGCAGGGCCGGAACAGAACAGAGCAAGTGATATATAAACGCTCCGTGGGGCTGGAAAGCTCTGCCAAGTACCTGCTTTGGAGGTGACAGCAAACAAAAAAAAGAGTAATTGGATTCCCATCTCGCTTCATTACTGTATGTAGATCCTGCTTTCACGACAAGAGTCCATCTGGTGATCATGACAAGGGTCATAGAGCTGGTGCCATCAGCACAGAAAGGTTGTCTCTTGAGCCTCCGCATTCTCAACGATAGCCCCTGGAAGTCAATGGGACGGCAGGGGAGATGATCATCGGCAGTCAAAAGATTGTTATGCCCCTCAGTTCCCTCTCCATCTCCAAGCTTGGTTCTGGACACGGGCCTCGAGGAGAGAAAGGGTCTGTTTGGTTGCATTGATGTCAGCGGCGTTCCTCTGGGTGCAGTCAATATGGTCGTACTCAGTATGGCATGTTGCAGAAGACAGCCAGATAATTACGGTGTGATGAAATGGATACAAAGAAGCAGTAGGTACGGAGTACTTTTTGTTATTTTGCTGAAGACTTTTTCCGCAGCAAAATAGGAAATTGTGGAAATCCAGACCTTTGTGGTTATTTCAGATCAAAACACAATGTAAAGACATTTCCCGGCATCAAAATTCTTTTCTTTTTCTTTTCAGGCATTTCTAGCGGCAAGGAAACCTTAGCTTTTAAGAAAAATAAATAAACGTGAATTGAATAAACGCTAGGACTATCGAAACAACAAACTAAAGAATAGTTGGAGTACATTGAGATATCTCATAAACCCGCAACGATGGTGAGACCAGGGTGTAAGGTGGATGGGTGGCGATCCAAACGCAACCCCAAACACGGCAAAAGATTATGATGCACGCGAAAGGGGACAAAATCGTGAAAGTGTATGTTGTAAATGCATATTAGCCGAGTCTCTCCATTGCATGCTCACCGTCAGTACAAAATTTATGGCGTAATAAAGCCGGAAGCCCTGCCAAAGGCGTCCGTGAAGAGGGGAGCCCCGTGCGGTGATGGACATCAACATTGACCAGGGGTTGTCAATTGGTGCGCCTCTTATCCACCACATAAGTTTTCGCCATCTTCGCCATCGCCCCTCAGCCCCTGTCTCCCACAACCTCCATTACGCATCGATGTTCACGGCGTCCGTAAAAGAGTGCTCGCCTCACATGATGTACACACAGTAGTTGAAGCATTCTGGCACTGGGCGCCCGAGAAATTGAGACTTGCCATAGGTTGAAAGTCGCAGCCAACACGGTGGCCACCAGCTGTGGCGAGATCGCCCCAACAGCAAAGCCCCTCGGACCTGCAGCAAGCTCAGACCCTGGTCCGAGCGCAGCAGTTGAACGACCGTTGTGCCTGTCATATCGACGCCACTCCCGTCGTTCGTCTCGACGTTCGTTCCCCGCTTGTGTTGCGCCGCCCCAGGATTGTCCAAGTGTCGACGGCAAGGTTTGTGATAGTAACCAGATGCCTTGTCCTTGTCCATGTACGTCGTATCCCATCCCCGCCTCTGTATGACACTCCGAGAAGGACACTCTGCCCAGCTGGGCATCGGCTTGCTCCGGATTGAGACGTTAGAACCCTCCCCCTTCCCCCTCCCCCGACCGTAATTCTGGCCGCCTCCCGTTTCCGCTTTTGTGAGAAACAGCCTCCTATCACGGGGACTGTGGGCGGGCCCGATGAGCTGGACCGGGACTGTCTCACAGGATTCATCAACGAAGCTCCCAAAGGGCTAATGCTCTCCATGGGATCGTAACTCACTAACGGCTGGCCCGGGCCCGGAATCCCTGGAGCCGCTCACAAACTTAGCCGTTCGCGTGGCGCTGTGGGCTGACTGCGCTATTCCACAAGTCTTCCCGAGGTGTTTGCAAGCTGCTGTCGCTGGAGAGTTGACATTGCAGCACCGACCGTTTGACAGCTGGCCCTTCAATTGCCTTGATGCGATTCGTCCTCGTATGGACATTCTCCTGACTTGTTTGTTGTGACACATTCCTCGCGGTTTCCTCTTTTGGCTTCTCAATTTGCGGGGCACAGCTGTATCGCCCTCGGACGGGAAGGCGCGATGGTGTACGCCAATGCACAATAGGCAACCACTACTTCAAGAAACGATTCCAAACCAAGCGCGAGGGCAAGAGCGACCAACGTTAAGAAGAAGAAAAATGTTGATTACGCGTACTTTGCTCTCGGCGTCTGCAACAATTGGCAGGAGCGGTTGCTCTTGGCTCTCTTGGACTTTCCGCGGACTCTGTCGGACGTCTTGGCTAGGCCTTGGCCATGCTCTGCCTCTCCGTCCGCCATCAGAATGCAGTATCTTCTTTGTTGCATCCTTCCTTTATTATTCGAGGCTATCTCTGGAGCCAAACACTCTGTACGCAGTGGTGGTTGGTGCCTTCCTCACGCTAGCACGTTGTTGTTCCTTCCTGTTTTGACTTATTGACCCATAGTCTCCTTTGTCCCCCCTTTCTACTCGATATTTCTCGCGATTGTCTTCCTTTGCAACATATACAAATCTCAAGGCTTAGGTTTTGTTCTCAATTCGGAGTTCTCAGACGCACCGAAACCCCCGACAATACGGGTTACTACACCCAAACCCCAAAGTCCACCCGCCGACCAGGGCGCTGCCAATTTGGTTAGATTGACTCGAATCGGGGAATTCGCCCCAAAAGTACGGAGCCTTCGACCGGGACCATTTCGTTCCGCTGCAGATCTTGGGAGAAAAACACTCGAACTTTCTTACATTCCGTCCTTCTGTACGACACATTACGGAGGTATGCTGCGTGCCTCGACGCCCGAAACGTTTCTCGCTTGCCTCTGGCCCATGAACATTTCATCTTGCCTTCGTCATCGTCGTCGGGCGTATCTCTTGGTTACTCCACAGATATTGCTGGCGCCTTGAACAAAAAAACAAGGGTCGGCTCGAATCTTCTCCCGCATCCCGATTTACGCTTCTCAACACGCGCGCTCTTTCTTTACTCTCGCTGTTGTTTTCTTCGTTTCTGCTTTTGTTGATTTGCCTCTTTCTTCGTATGAACATCTGCCTATAGAGCAACTGCAACAATTTCGACTGCCCCAACCGAGTCTGCGTCGTGGATCGATGCGACTTTGTACGACGTCCCTGACAACCAATCCGAAACGGACCCTGCGTGACGATCACCACGCTCACTCGAAACGGCCGACATACACGACACCGCGTGGCAACTCCACCAACACTCGCTTATTATGACCGCAACTTGACGACTTGTGCAACTATCGCGACCCCTCTTGCAAAATACCTTCCAGAAAAAGCAACTCATGGCGCCCTCCTAAAACCCGAACCTTCCGTCGTCCCTCCTACATCCACGCACTCGGATCCAGGACTCAGCCAGGCCTTCCAGTCCCCAAGGGCCGGAACTGCCATTTCACCATGGGCGCCGGCCTCTTCTTCCGCCAGGTCTGGACACTCTCCGCCAAGAACATACGCATTGTCTTGATCCGGAATCCGCTCGCCACCGTCATCCGCGCCTTCGTTATCCCTCTCATCCTCTTCGCCTTCTTCTCCTTTGCCAAGTACCTCTTCGTCCCTCCAGCTGTGTTTGGCGTCGGCACCCTCAAGCCCCTGTTGTCCCTCTCCGACGCCCTCTCCAATGCCGCTACTACCGGTCGACACACTGTCGCATTCTACAATGGAGGATTTGCCGGCGGTGCCATTGACGCCGTCATTGACAGCGTCGCTGCCCAGGTCGAGCAGGCCGGCAGCATCGCCGTCCGTCTGGTCAATGAATCTCAGATCGAGACCGTCTGCCACAGCAGCCTGCGCGGCGTGACCACCTGCTATGGCGCTGTGTTCTTCGTTGCGTCGCCCAACGAAGGCTCTGGCGGCATCTGGAAGTACGACATTCGGCTCGACGGCTCGCTCGGCGCTGGCAAGATCAACGTCGAAAAGGGCACCAACGACGGCGAGGTGTACATGCTGCCGTTCCAGCACGCCATCGACGCCGCCATTGTCGGCCAGCAGACCAACAGTAGCGCCGGCAACAACGTCATTGCCAACGGCAATGTCCACGAATACCCCTTCACGTCGCTCACCCCCGCCGAGCGCAGTGACGAGATCCGTGTGCAGTACCAGTCATCGTTGACCAACTTCTTGGCCGTCGCCTTCATCTCGGGCGTCATTGGCATCTGCTATCACTTGACCGGCTTTGTGGCCACCGAGCGCGAGCTGGGCATGGCTACGCTCATCGACTCCATGATGGCCACGTCGGACGGCGGCCGCCGTTGGGGCGAGGCCCAGGTGGCGCGTCTTGTCTCGTATCACTTGTCGTTTGTCGCCCTCTACCTGCCGGGCTGGGTCTTGGGGTCTGCTATTGTCTCGGCGAGCGTTTTTGCCCACTCCAACGCCGCCGTCATCATTTTGTACCACGTCACCGTCGGCCTGGCACTGGCGTCCATGTCGCTTCTCGGCGCCTCGCTCTTCCGCCGCTCGCAGCTCAGCGGTGTGTCCGTCACCATTGTCTATCTGCTGCTGGCCATCATCGCCCAAACCCTCACGCGGCCGCCGACCCCCACCGTGACCGTCCTGAGTCTATTGTTTGCGCCGTGCAACTATGTGTACTTTGTCACCAATGTCGCGCGCTGGGAGCGCAAAGAGTGGCCAATCAATCTTGTGGAGGTGGCGCCTGACAGTCCGTGGCAACTTCCTGGGATTGTACTATGGGTCTTCCTTCTTTTGCAAATCATCGTCTACCCCATCATCGGTGCATACATTGAGCGCTACCTCTACGGCACCATCACCACCGGCCGCACCATCGAGACGCGTCCCGACGTCGGCGGTGTCGACGCAAACGGTAACCCGCTGCCGGCTCTGCAGCTGGACGCATTCAGCAAGACCTACAGCCCCGGCCCGCTGCGGCGTGCCTTTGGTTGGGCCAAGAAGGCACCCGTGCCCGTGCATGCCGTGAAGGAGCTGACGCTCTCGGCTGTTCACGGACAGATTCTTGTGCTGCTCGGCGCCAACGGTAGCGGCAAGAGCACGACACTCGATGCCATTGCCGGCACAAGCAAGCTGACAAGCGGCCGCATCACATTGGATGGTACGCGCGGCCTCGGCATTGCGCCCCAAAAGAACGTCATGTGGGACCAGATTACCGTAGAAGAGCACCTCCACATTTTCAACCGCCTCAAGTCACCTTTCAACCGTGCATCGCGCGAGGAGATCCGCGACCTTATCAAGTCTGTCGATCTCGATCACAAGGCCACCGCTCGCGCCAAGACGCTCTCGGGCGGCCAGCAGCGCAAACTGCAGCTGGGCATGATGCTCACGGGCGGCAGCGCCGTGTGCTGTGTCGACGAAGTGTCGAGCGGTCTCGATCCCCTGAGTCGCCGCAAGATTTGGGATATTCTTCTGGCCGAGCGCGGCCGCCGGACCATCATCATGACCACGCACTTTTTGGACGAAGCGGACTTGTTGTCCGACCACATTGCCATCCTGTCCAAGGGCACACTCCGCGCCGACGGCTCGTCTGTCGCTCTGAAAGACCGCCTTGGCGGCGGCTACCGCATCCACGTGCACAAGACCAAGCCCAACGAAAAGGCGGCTGTCGTCGTGCGCAGCGACCGCGACCTGCCAGATGTCGAGGGTGTCATCAAGAAGAACTACTTTGACCTGGTGACGTACATTGCACCCTCTTCAGGCCAGGCCGCACAAGTTATCCGCACGCTCGAAGCTGCCGGTGTGACCGACTACCGCTTCTCGGGCCCGACCTTGGAAGATGTTTTCTTGCAGCTGGCCGAAGAGGTGCAACAGGAGCAGGAAGAGCACGAAAAGAGCCAAGCGGTAGGCACCGGGTCCGACCAGGGCAAAGAGAGCAGTACCAATATTGCTGGTGAGAAGCGTGAGGCGTCTGACGAGACCAAGCCGGCAGCATCCGGCATGCTTGTACCACATGGCAGCAACGACGGCGTCGACCAAAGCGCCGACGGAAACAGCGGTCTGAAGCTGCTCTCGGGGCGCAGGATCGGTTACTGGCAGCAGGCCTGGGTGCTGTTCCGAAAGCGATTTGTCGTCTTCAAGCACAACTGGGTGCCGTCGGCGGCGGCCTTAGCCATCCCCGTTCTTGCCGCCGGCCTCGTCACGCTCTTTGTGCGGAACCAACAGCCCGTTGGCTGCTCATCGGCCGACCAGCTGTCCAACGACCATCCACAGGATCTGGCAGATTTCGGTGACTATGTATTCCTCGTGGCCGGCCCCGCGGCTCGTTTCGGCGACATCAACTCCGTCATCGACCTATTTACGCCCATGTTCACAAACACTAGCAGCAATGGCGGCGCCGGCAGCAGCAGTAACAACGACACGACCATCATCGCGCAGATCTTCACGAACATCACCCTGGCCGATACGTTTGATGACTTCAACGAGCTCATCATCCAATACCGCAGGAACGTGACGCCCGCGGGCCTCTGGCTGGGCGACAGCAACTCGCCGCCGACCGTGGCCTACCTGGGCGACTATCTCGACCAGGTCAACGCCTTTTTTGGCCAGAACTTGATGAACGCGCTGCTGGCCAATTTGTCTATATCTGCTAGGTACGCCGACTTTGACATTCCCTGGTCGCCCAGCACCGGCAAGTCGCTGCAGATGCTTGTGTACGTCTGTCTGGCATGTGCCGCCTACCCAGGCTTCTTTTCCCTCTACCCGAACCTCGAGCGGCGCCGCCACGTCCGCGGCCTCGAGTACTCCAACGGTGTGCGCGCCTTGCCGCTCTGGATGGCCTACGTGGGCTTTGACCTTGCCATTGTCCTGGTGTCGTCGGCTCTCATGACCATTCTCTTTGCGGCTCTGTCGAGTGTCTGGTACCATGTCGGCTACCTCTTCCTCATCTTCGCCCTGTACGGCTTGGCGTCGGCCCTGCTCGCCTACAACATCTCGCTCTTTTCCCGCAACCAGTTGACAGCCTACGCCTTCACTGCGGCCTACCAAGCCATCGTCTTCCTCGTGTACATGATTGCATACCTCGCCACCATCACCTATGCACCGGTCAACCACATCGACGCCGACCTGCTGGTTGTTCACTTTGTCGCCTCGGCCTTTGCGCCCATTGGGTCCGTCATCCGGTCGCTCTTTGTGGTCCTCAACTTGTTTTCAGTCACCTGTGACGGCACCGTCATCAACAACAACCCGGGCAGCTTTACGCTGTACGGAGGGCCCATCTTCTATCTCATCTGGCAGTCGGTCCTCCTGTTTGGCATTCTCCTTTGGTTCGACAGCGGCAATGTTGGCGCGTCCTTTTACCGTCTTACCAAGATGCTGCGCCGCAAGAAGGCGACAGGAGCGACGCCGCAGGTCTCTGTGGACATTGATGGAGACGCCTTCCCCGAAGATGCCGGCCGTGTTGGCGACGGTTCGGCCCCGGACCGCGGTTTGTGTGTGTCTCATGTCACAAAGACGTTTAAGCGCAACACCGCGGTCGACAATGTCAGCTTCGACGTCAACCACGGCGAAGTCTTTGCGCTGCTTGGTCCCAACGGTGCCGGCAAATCGACCACCATCTCCGTGATCCGCGGCGACCTCAAGCCGGACGACGGCGACGTCTTTGTCGAGGGCCTGTCCGTCACCAAGAAGCTTGTGGCCGCCCGTGGCAGCCTGGGCGTCTGCCCGCAGTTCGATGCCGTCGACCAAATGACCGTCCGCGAACATTTACGGTTTTATGCGCGCGTCCGCGGCATTGAGGACGTCGAGTACAACGTGCAGGCCGTCATCCGCGCTGTCGGCTTGCGCGCCTTCAGCGACCGCCAGGCACTTGCGTTGTCCGGCGGCAACAAGCGCAAGCTCAGTCTGGGAATTGCCCTCATGGGCAACCCGGCCGTTGTCATTCTGGACGAGCCTTCTTCCGGTCTGGACGCCGCCGCCAAGCGCATCATGTGGCGGACCCTGGCGGCCACCGTCCCCGGCCGCTCCATCCTGCTCACTACCCACTCCATGGAAGAGGCGGACGCCCTGGCGGGCCGGGCCGGCATTCTGGCGAAACGCATGCTGGCAGCGGGTGATACGGACGACCTGCGCGCACGCTTTGGCAACCGGCTGTACGTGCACCTCGTGATCCGGGGCGCGCCGCGGACGTCCGACGCCGACACGGCGCGTCTGCGGCAGTGGGTGCAGGACACGTTGCCGGGCGTGGAGATTGACAACGAAACGTACCACGGACAAATGCGGTTTGCCATTCCTCTGGGCGACATGAGTGGCAGGTCCAACGACGACAATAACAACGACAACAACAGCAGCAACAACAACGCCAAAGAGCTGGACCTTGATGACGACAGCAGCTCGCGGGCGACGCCGTCGGAGAAGAATGTGGTCACCTCCACCACGACAAGCCCCGGCACCCTCAACCTCGCGTCCGCCTCTTCGACGACGAGCGCCATCGGCCGCCTGGTGGTGCTGTTTGACGAGCACCGTGACGCGCTGGGCATCGACCACTACAGCGTCAGTCCCACGACTTTGGACCAGGTGTTCTTGGAGATTGTCGGCCGGCACAACATCCAGGAGGAGGGCTACCACCGGGAAGAAGAGGCGGCGGCAGCAGCGGCCGCGGCACGGAAAAAGAAGTGGTGGAAGTTTGGGTCCCGTTAAGAGACGTCAATATTTTGTTTTGACCATGCATCTTGATCTTGTTTCATATACAGGCCATGGTCATTTTCCATTTTCCCATTTTTCATCCTTTCCTTTGTTTTTCATGATATACCTCTTGCATATACAACAGGCATCCGGCTACTTGTTCATTTAGATTTCTTTGGGTGTTTTTACTAGCTTTGTAATACTACAAGCGATACCGTTCAAAAGCGACTGGCATGAGCAAAGTGTACCGTAATCGAGAAGCAACGAAAACGAAGCAATTTCACGTGCATGAAGTTGAGTGTTGAGTTCCAGACTAGATGAAGCTGTGGAAGGAAGGCCAGGCTGTCTCGGCTGTGTTAGTTGCGAGCTAGTGGGGCCAAGCTGCCCGTAGGACTGTATAGTGCATTGGCGTCATCTCTGTCCTAGTGATGGTGGGGTCCTACAAGTAAAGGAGCTTTAAGTTCGACCCGCATTCTCTCTGTTCCATTACACTGTCTCCAAACACATCAACAACCACACAAGACATCATCAGGTCCACGAGTGCAGTTGTTTTTCGTCTTCCACATTCGAGATACGATGACTTCGAGTACTCTAGATGCCTCGGGCACGGCGGCGCAGGCGCCGGCACCTCCTGCCACTACATCAACAGCGCCAACAGCATCGACTGCAAACTTGCTTCCTCCTCCACCTCGACCGTCTCCATCACAAACCACCACGCAATCTCTGCCATCTATGCCGAAACTCGCCGTCCTTCCTCCCAACGGAGACACAGCCTCCCACACCTTCCTCCATCCCTCAAAACGCATCAACGACGGGCCCGACGTCGCCCGCTTCCTCGTCTCCAAGGCCTACCGCGACATTGGCCTGTTTGTCATGCAGCTGAACCACTCGCTGTGCCCACGACGGAAACGCCCGCCACCAACATCGACAGACACGGCTTCTTTACCTGCTGCATCATCAGCAGCTGCCGAGCGGCCGACGCCGTCCACCACCACCCTCTTTACCCTCCAATCGCCCAAACGCAGCGACGACCCGCCGTCGGTGCGTCGGCTGCAGGCACTGCTGGCCCGCATCGCCGCCATCATCGACGAAGCGCCGCCCGACCCGGGCCCACGACGGTTTGGCAATGTCAGTTTCCGGGCGTGGCACCAGCTGGTGACCGAGCACGTCGAGGGCGGTTTGCTGGAGGAGTACATCACCCTGGGTCGTGGGTTTGCCGCGACGGAACGGGCCAGCGGCGCTGGCGACACCAATCGCGACGCCCCACCCGCACAGGCCATGGACGAGGTCAGGGCGTACTTTCTCGGCGGCTTCGGGAGCGCCCAGCGCCTCGACTACGGCACCGGCCACGAGCTCAGCTTCCTGGCGTTCCTCGGGTGCCTCTGGAAGCTGGGCGTCTTTGCCGACGGCGACGCCGGCGCGGACGGCGCGGCCGTCGAGCGCAGCCTCGTGCTGGGCGTGCTCGAGCCGTACCTGCGCGTCGTGCGCCGGCTGATCCTGACCTACACGCTGGAGCCCGCCGGCTCGCATGGCGTCTGGGGCCTCGACGACCACTCGTTCTTGCCCTACATCTTCGGGTCAGCGCAGCTGACGCGGCCCATTGGGCCGCTGGGGCGCGAGGCCATGCCGCAGGACGGCTCCGCGCCGCGCGTGCCCAAGCCCGCGGACATTGTCAAGCCGGACGTGGTCGCCACGCAGCGCGAGCGCAACCTCTACTTCTCGGCCGTGGGCTTCATCAACGACGTGAAGCGGGGGCCTTTTTGGGAGCACAGCCCCATTCTGTACGACGTGTCGGGCATCCAGGACGGCTGGGGCAAGATCAACAAGGGCATGATCAAAATGTTCAATGCCGAGGTGCTGTCCAAGTTCCCCGTCGTGCAGCACTTTGTGTTTGGGTCGCTGTTTTCGTGGGATGAGGACGCGGCCGCCGCGGCGCCCGTGCCGACCGTGCACATGACGAACCATCCGCTGGCGACGGCCGCCGTGGTAGAGTCGCTCCGGACTCCAGCAACAGCGCCGACACCATCAGCAGGACCGGCAGGCGGAGCAGCGCCGGTGGCGACAGGTGCACCGTGGGCACAGGCCACGCGGATGCCAGGTGCCGTGCCCGGCAGCCTGCCCGGACCTGGCATTCCTTACTCACGGGTGCCAACAGGGACGGCCCGACCCGGTGTTGCAAGCTCTACTGGCCCCGTGTTCGGCACACGGGCACCGCCGCCACCGACAGCCTTCCCACGGCCGGCTGCAGAGAGCTCTCCGGCAGGAAAGGATACAGTTGTTACAAAGGCTCCGTGGGCGAAATAGGCCAAAAGTACACCAATATACCACAATAAGAGCAATCCGTAAAATGGAAAACAAAACGAGCCTTGACTATGTAATGTGTCATCTTTGAATTCGTCTGGGTATCTGTTTTGTCTGGGTATATAATGGTATTCGACAAAAAGGTATCTGGGGAGGGAGATTTGTCAAAAATAACAGGGTATAAGGGGACAACAAGTCTGGATATCATAAAAAAAGTGTCAGGAAAAGGAAAGGAAGAAAGAAATGGGATGCAGGGCCGGCAAGAACGGACAGTTCTCGCTTCCCGCCACTTGTCGCATTACAAGCCCCCGGTGAAAATGCTTCGATCTTGTTACGACCACATTGAGACTGTTTGTCGCTCGTCCTGGAAATTATGTGGCAGCTGCAAAAATTGTTAGCCATGTCGTGTGCATCTCGTGTACATTTCAGTGTATATGCAAGTTGCATCCAACGTACCAGGAACAGGGGCAGCAGCGGCGGCCTCGGCCGGCTTGGCCTCCTCGGCAGCGGGAGCAGCCTCCGCAGGAGCGGCAGCAACGGGCTCAGCCGCGGCAGCAGCCTCGGAGGCGGGAGCGGCAGCGGCCTCGGCAGGAGCAGCCGCTGCCTCAGCAGCAGGGGCGGCAGCAGGCTCAGCAGGGGCGGCAGCAGGCTCAGCAGCAGCGGGAGCAGCGTCGGCGGCAGCCGGGGCGGCAGCCGGGGCGGCAGCCGGGGCAGCAGTTTCGGCGGGCTTGGCGGCCTCCTCAGCAGGCTTCGCGGCCTCTTCGGCGGGCTTGGCGGCAGGAGCGGCGGCAGGGGCGGCCTTGGACTTGGACTTGAAAATGGACTTGAACTTGGCCTTCAAGTTGTCCAGCGCGTCGACGGCTATAGGACAAATTCGTTCGTGTTAGCGACGATGGAGCGGTGAGTGGTGAGCGGAGTTGATGGAGTCAGAACAAGCGCGGCAAATCAGGAACGCCACTGATACAAAAGCACATGACAACAAGAATCAAAGTATAAGACACAAACGCATCGTCTGGGAGGAGAACTGCTGTACGTACGAACACCAGGCATGTTTGCGGTGGGAGATAGTTTGTCTGGGAGAGAAGACGGTGAACAGAAGCTGAAAAGACAATGGCTGTTAGCTATACTTATCGGGCTCGCTAGCGATGCCGGTTGTTGTACAACGATACCGCTGACTCTGTATGGGAAGCGCCGAAGCTAGTTTGTGGCGACTTACGATGATGTGTCTGAGAACGGACTTGGACGTGTGGTGAAGCGGTGAGAAGAGAGGAAACAAAAGGGAGGAAGAGTGAGAGATCGAAACAAGGAAAGGAAAGGAAAATGGTTGGAAATAGGCCAAGGAGGGGAAAGTGGAAGAAGAAATACGGGAGGCAGCCGTCCCATGCCTCCTGCCGTGCAATTATCCCTATTTCGTTCTTGTCCTTCGTACCTTCCCACCCCGGAAGAAAGATAAAGCTGGTCCCTCGTCCTCTCCTGCCTGTTATTACCGATTGGGATCTGCACGTCCTGAGTGCATATCTCCTATCGGCGCCCCCTCGTGATGTGCAGAGCTATTGGCACAGCTCATTTCTCATGAACTCAGAGTGGCTCTGCGGTGGCCGAGCGCCATAAATAGTTCACATACGGCGGTAAATTGCCCTTTTCAGGGAGGAGCCCTTGGACATGTTGTGTCTGTTTCCAGTTGGTGTTTCCCCCTAGTGGTTGTGTTTTGCCAAGATCGCGCCTTCCCCTCGCACCCCCTGTGACAGCCAAGTCGAAATTGCGCGAGGAGGAAGGAGGGCCTGGACCCAACCCACGAGTCTGTTGTACCCGCAAACAAGGCCCAAACGTGGCACCTAAAACAAGAAAGAGCGGAGTGAGACCATCCCTCGAACACGACATCAGGTTCCTTCTTTTTTTTGTTTGCTTATATTTCTTGCTTCCCTGTTTGGCAGCTACGGCTCATTCCTTTTACATTTGGCTGCATCGGGGCCCCTCTTTTCACCCGCAAACAAAGAGTCAAAGGAAGGCAGGAACGGACGAGGATAGCATCGGACCCCAGTTTCTCGCCGAATGTTTCCGCTTCTAGGCGAGGCCACCACTGCTCTTATTTTCGCTCGTCTTTTTCTCCTTTTGCGTGGCTGGTATTATTACGTCCATACGCCTTGCTGACATAGATACGACCCTGACACTCTGACAGCCTTATCGGGATGAGGTGCGGAACTTGTCTATTTTGCGGGCATCTCCTAGCGGCCCCATCTAACGTTACCAGCGACCCAATTCTTCCCCCAATCGTCTCGCCATGTGCACTGCCATCTGACCTCCTGCTTTCATTTTTGCTTGCCCTGTTTTGTGCCGTCGTATTTTCGGAGATGTATGTTCCAGTCCTCAAACAGCCTAGTTTGGCACCGACGAGAGCAATCGAAGTGTCGTTTCGGGACAAGTCTGTCAACTGGTCGGAGGTCGTCAATTACAGACCAATTACGAGACAAGAACAGAGGGGCTGTTTGTCGCCGAACTATTTGTGCCAAGCGACGGATCAAAGAGAGAAAAGAAGAAGAACAACATGCACTTGCAGCCTACGGCAAGCTTACTTTGACTTGTACTGCACTGTGCCGCATTCGGAACTTGAGATGTGAGGAGGATGGACGACAGCAAGCTATCCTCGTCACAGAATAGCGTTACTGACAACTGTCATGACATATGTACCTTCCTGGCGACAGCATGCGAGATATATCGCATTCTAGAACCGGCAACAGACCAGACTTGAATCCAGATTCGAAAGTACCCATTGGCCGTCACACAGCATAAGTATGCCGTCATTGTGCCTTTACTTCGTCTTTCCGTGCCAAATGCCCCCGCATGAGCTTGCAGTTCTGTCCAATGAAAACGACAGAAAACACCACTCATTTCTCATTCGGTACCTGAATAGGACCGTGGATGCGCGAAGATGGGAAGATGGCGAGAGATGAGCCAAGGAAACGTGCCTGACGGAGGAGGAGAATACCGTGGGTTGCAAGGAATTCAACGAGGTACAGAGTTGAAAGTCAAGGCCAGCCCAGAGCACAACGGATGCAAGAGAATAAGGAACACGTAGAGAGAGAGAAAAGGTCAGGAAACAAATATACTCTAGTATACGTCTCGTATGTTATTCTCAATTTATCGCAACTTTTCCCTTGATACGTTGCCCCCCATTTCTGACGAATTCTGGCGGAAATAGATCCGTCTCATGCAAGCTCAGGCTTCGAAACGATAGTAAGGCAAGACGGGGACGAGGAGAGAAATATATTGAAATAAAACTCAAGACTTTTGGGGGAATGACCTTATCAGAGGACAGGAAATTCAACGAGGAAGGGCAACGAGACAAGAAGAAGCAAAGACGACAACGAAAGAGAATCTGACAGTGAGCGAATTGATGTTCAAATATAAAACAACGCATCCGGACGAAAGCAAAATGAACACAAACCACGCAGACAGCATAAACAACGCAAAACCCACCGGGAGGCGGGAGCAGATGGCCCGTTTACTTATGGATTTTCTATGTCGCCTTTGAGCTGTTCTATTTGCACTATAACCACAGTGTGGACGCGTAAGTATGTTGTATAAGTCATACCACATGCCACGATAAAAAGCGTGCCAGTATCATTTTTGCTCAACCCTCGGTAAACAGTGCAAAAGCCCCCCTTTTCATGCTGCTGTCTCCATATCACGAAAATATACCGTGTCGAAAACATGAGCCTTGGGACAATAACCAGCGAGCGAATAAGAGAAATGTCAAATGCAAAGATTACTTAGTTGAGCTCTTTTCCTCTTTACTAAAGGAAAGGAAGAAAACAGAAATTCCCTCGTTCATTGCAAGGAAGACTCGTTGGAATTCAAATAGAGGCAGGCTCGCAGTTTTCTGTTTTCTGCTTGTTCTCCCGAACTTTCTATTCTTCGACGTCAAACATCATTGTCGACAACCATGTGAACGGCCTCTCACAAAGGCACCCTGATCGGGGTTGACCTCGAACGCTCATCGAAACACATCCAAGACTTTTTCGTCCAATTACACGCATAGCCCAAGTGACGTAGGCGGACAAGACAAAGCCGGCAAACAGACAAATCGACGATGTCTCTTAGGGCCCGGGCTGCTCAAGCACCTCCGCACACGCCTCAATCGCATATCAAGTTCGATCACGGCTCTGCTCTCTCACAACAGAGCAACTGGCAGCAATGGAGCATGTGGGACAAGCAGAAACGCCTACTCGACCTCGACCTCGACCTCGATCTGGACCTCGACGTCGACCAGACTCAGGCTTCGATACCACCCTGGACTTTGATGCTTGAGCGACAAACAAAGCAAGCGACCGTCAAGCGACCGTCAAGCGGACGACTGACCAAGCAACAACGCTGACCTGCCCGACGATATCTTTGGCATGGACTCAGCGTCAAATGTCCAGTCAACCCTTCAGCGAGACGCCCAGACGACGGCCTCCACGATTAGGATATACTTTTACCTCTGTAACAGTTCGCCAAAAGCACAACATGGCAAACGTCTTCCGTCGACACCAGACGCCAGGAGCCTCGACGATGCCCCCATCGACAATGATCCTCTCCGCCAAGTACTGTTCGCTCCGATGCCTCCTCGCCGGCCTTTTCACCTGGAGCACACTGTCATCCACTTTCGACCCAAGACAACTGCCGGGACGAAGGTCACAGCAATACAGCTAGAAACGGCCCGGACTTCTGGAACTAATGAGCGTTGTCAAGTCTATGCGAAATCAGTAACCGATTACCGTTCTTTGTCGCCAAGTATTTTTGTGTTCTTTTTTTTGGTGTATCAGACCCTCTTTTTTCTGGCGTTTTGCTAGCCCTCCTTGCCTCACTTCACCACCTGCGACGGACATTGCTGCAAAACCAAGGACGACATCGGCAGTCGGCCCGTCGGAGGCTCATCGGCCGCCGTCCACCACCTTTTAGACAGTTGTTGCGAGAAAACCGCGGAATCCCACTTTTGGCAACTCCTTTCGGCACCACGCCAAAAAGCAAAGATTACCAAAGACCGCCAAAGACCGCCGCGAATCCCTCAAATGCATACCAAGAGACCAAGAATGGCGACATCCTGCAGCAGCGAAGAAAACGGAATGGCTTGATGTTTGTTCGCTGTACTTTGTGTCTTTGTCATGCAATACAGTCCAGCATCAATAAAACGTGGGGGTCCATGTCCTTTTCCAGTTCTTTTCCCAAAGCCTCGCCCCTGCAATGGCGACTTGCATTCGTTTCTATGCGACAAACCAAAAATGCGTCATTAGCCCCGAACAGAAAAAATACGAAACAGAGGGACGGAATTACACACAACTTTTGGCTCCTTTTTAGCCCGTTCGCCTCTCGCTAAACAGAGTACTTTTGTGGACATGGCAGCTGTCTTTACGCCAGATGGGCCATGTCAGGAACCAAAATCAACATGCAAAATCAGGAAAACTTTAGCGAGAGGGGGACAGACGACAATGCTGGGTCCAAAAGGGACGAACTGATGACCGAAACGATGCAGCAACCGACGGTGCAAGCTACAAAGTTACAAAGTGTATCGGAGTCGTTCATTCTTCTACAGGTGACTGTCTTTCCCCGTGGCATCCGCAGCCGCACCTCGCCTTCTCGCGTCTCGCGCCTCGCCCGGCACCGCTCACCACGAGACGACAATTTGGACAGCCTATTGCGCCAGTGTGTCCCGGTGGACCCGGTGCAACTTCCTTACGACTAGTATGTCGTAGTGCCGTACTGTCGTAGGTGGCTAGCAACTTGTGTGCCTGAGTCGCCGATGACTGTGTACCAACACTCCATACGAGGCTGACACTAAAACGGCGACTAGAGACGATGGGCACTTTTCCCATTACCCATTTTTGCCCATTTTTGACGTTTTCCCATTACGGCATATTCTGATGGCTGGTCGGACATGCATGTCGGTGTGTCTCCATTTTTCGGCATTTTAGAATCTCCTCGGTGTCTGTCTTTTCAATGGGGATTTTTTCACTGGAGATTTTACTGGAGACCGGATCCAGCACAACACCTGCGCTTTTGCCTCGTCCCTGGATGACACAACTCGCCGGTCGCCAAAGGGGGCACACTGTAGATCCTGTCCACAAGAAAAAGAAAAGAAAAAGACAGAAAAAAATGGCAGAGTAGCACAGCGAGTTCGCAAAGTAGGTGGAGGTCTAAACTGTTTCGTCCGTTTCCAGATGGTCACCGATGGCGATCTCGAACGGTTTACAAAGTACGTTTGCTGCAGTTGCGAGTTGCTGGCTGTCAGAAGAGGTTTACGTCGGAAGATGGAGTCATTACTTCGCACATTGTCTCGGAAGACCCTGTCCTGGGTCCCCTCAGCGGCCCCTAAAAGTGACACCCACAGCGCAAAACGGAGTGACAGGTATTCAGACTTGACCCATATCTCCGTTTTTGTATGACCCCACTCCCGTGAAAGTCTCGTCTTGCCCGTTTTGTTCTCCCGGTCACGGATTGGGACTCTCCAAGGTCACTAATAAAAATGTACCAAGTTGAGTCAAACGGTCAGACAGAACCGACAATACAGAAAAGGTGCAAATGCAGATGAACTTGGCTACAAATAAATTCCACAGATGGCTTTCAAAATTGCAATGTCGCTTCATAAAAATCTCTTGTCATTTCTTGTAACGCCATCGCTTCCAAATTTGACCACCGTCTCAAAAAAAGAATGGGGAAAATAGACCGGAATACTCCGTCTAAAACGGTAGGCACAAAAAAAAGGGAAAAATAAAGACGCTAATATGCCCTGGTTCCTGTTCCTGTTCCTGTTCCTGTTCCTGTTCCTGTTCCTGCTCCTGCAATGAAAGAAAAAACTCCCCTGTTGCGCCCCTGTATTTTGTAGTGTCATCCCATTTCTGTTGCTTTGCCTGCTAGCTGCTCGGATATATATCTTGGTGTGTTTTGTGAGTATTTTGGTGTGGTTTTTTCTGCTTTGTCAACTTCCAGCTCCGGCCCCGTCGTTTCATCATTTGCTGTCGTAATAAAATTCACGAATTCCCCGAAAAAGGGGGGGAATCAAAGTTGGCGAACAAAGGAAAGGGGAGGTTGGTAAAAGAGAGAGGGGGAAAGAGAAAGAGAGAACGAATGGGTGTGCATGTGTCGTTGGCGATAGCTAAGCAGCAGAGATGGCAAGCACATATGCAGCAAGAGGGGGAAAAAAAACGGTTGGTAGTATGCGAAAGAATCGAAGAGGATAGAAAACGTAAATGGAGTATAAAGACGAAGAGCTCCAAGCAACAGAGAGAGAACAAAAAAAAGACAAGAGAACAAACAAAAAACCCAAATGGCCAAACATTTCCTCCCAAAAAGCAGTCATGATGATGGATTTTTTTCACGCCTTTAAGAAGCAAACCGTCCCGCAAAACGAAAAGATCAAAATACAAGAAAACACCCCGTGTGACCTGGCCATAACCCCGTATGAAAAAAGCATTGCGCAAAAAGAAACAACAAGAACAGAAATAGTGACAAAGACAAAGTTGTACTTTTCGGTAGGTTGTGTTTTTATCGTTGTATTTGAAAAAGACTCCTTCTAGGCCACATTCACTTGTTGGCCCAGAAAGAGATGACGTCCGACTCGGGCGACTCGGTCATCGAGGGAATGCCCTGGTAGTCGTTCATCCAGAGACCCGATTCGTCGTCGTCGCGGCCCGCCACCTGCGGCATGCCAGCCAGAGACTGGAGGCTGGCCAGGTCGTCGCTCGCACCAACCAGGGGTGTCGGCAGGAACTTGTTGCCGGCCTTGAGGTAGCGCAGCTCGTTTATGTCGCTGCTGGCCGTGTTGGCGCGCACGTTGGCAGCCGATGTCGCCGCCGTCGGCAGGTGGAAGCTGCTGTTGGTGCGCGAAAAGGCGATGCTGCCGCTGGCTGCGTCGTTGAGCCCGTCGTACTCGTAGTCGTACTCGTAGTCGTCGAGACCCGGGACGGTGGGCTCTTCGGCCTCCGAGACCTCACCGGACGTGCCCGTCGTCATTGTCGGAGCCTGCTCGGAGCCGTTGTATTCGTAGCCAAAATTGCGTGTAAAACCAAAGGCCTCCGCGGACGCGAACTTGTCGTCCGTGCTCGTGCTGAATCCGCGGTCGAAATCGAGGCCGAACTGGCTCCAGTCGACGGACGGTGCGCTTAGGCCGGCGCTGAATAGGGGCTGATCCACCTGCTCGGGCGTAAAGGAGTTGTAGTTCGTGAAGCCGGTGTTGTAGCCCACCATGCCCATGTTCAGTGGGGCCAGCTGGCCAGTGCTACTGGCACCGCTGAGCTGGGGGAAGCTGCTGGCGAAAAGCAACGGCGAGGCGGTCTCGGAGCGCGACCGGCGCTGCTGTGACAGCTGTGATGGGAGGTACGTGCTGCAGTTGGTGGCGGCAGCGGCGGCAGCGGCAGCTTCTAATGAGCAGGCGTCTTCGGCGCCGTTGTCGGAGTCGTTGCTGTGGTTGTCGTCCAGGTCCTCGTCGTCGTGGCGGCTCGAAGCTTGCAAGAAGTTGGTTAGGCCGCCAGTGCTGCGGGCCGAGTTGATGCGGTTAATCGGGTACGGGTTGGTCTTTTGCGAAATCGCCTTGGTGTGCTTCTGAGACAGTGGCTTGTGGTGGCCATGCTCGTCGAATGTCAGCGTGCCTTCGGACCGCGTCGTGTTGGCGCGGCGGCGGCGAATTGGGTTCTTATTGGACGGGTTCGCGTTGGCCGCGTTCGATCCTGACGGTGCCATCGACGCGGCACCCATCAGTGTAGCCTTCGCGGAGGAGGCGGACGAGTCGTCCTCCCCACCACCGCAGGAACCTGCCTCTTCTGAGTCCTGGTCGGCGGACTCGGGGACGGTGTCCAGGTCGTTCTTGAAGGCGCAAGAGCAGCGGCCGCCATGGTTGCAGCAACAGCTTTCTCTATGGCCCTCCATGGCACCGAGGTGGATGCACTTGTTCGTCTTCTCGCCGCAGTCGCACTTGACGTGTGCGGAGCGGTTCTTGCGCTGCGACCGGCAATGCTGGCATTGCGTTACTGGCCGGCCCTTTTTGTTGATGTGTTGTAATGGCCGGTCTAGTCGACAAGAGTTAGCAACGTCTGGGTCTGAGAGCATACAGAGCACCGTGGTTCCATCCAGTGTGAGATATGTGCTTCCGTCTCGTCCCAACTCCGCTGAGCACATCATGCCGCCGCTGTAGCCAGCAAGTAGTTTGGTGCCATTGGCTGCACACTGCGGCCTGCAAAGCTGCATGGACAGCCACAGCTACTGATGCCGTCCATTTTGCCGCGCAGGGCGCGGGAGCGAGGCTGCAATGGATGCGATCATAAATGTTGCGGGCAGATGTGCTTCCAGAGGCGAGGAGCGGCCCAAAAAGCACAGCACAGAACCAATGGCAATCCCACACGGCAGATGCGCAAGCAAAATGAAATCGAGCCCATGCGAACCAGAGAACCACCGGATATTAAGCTCTATAGCAGACGAAAACGAAAGTTGACGTACCATAATGTTGGCAATTGCTGACGCGGTGCCCGCGAACGCAGGCTTCGCAGGCCCATTTCTCACCGTCAATGAGCATTTCTGCGCAGGGACGACAGAGCGTGTCGTCTTGGGGTAGGGTTGTGAGTGGAGATTGGTCTGGCGAGGTGCTGGCTGGACGGAAAAGGGAGACGAGAGGAGAAGAAGAAAGGTCGGGGGGGAGGCGATAAAATAAAGGAACCCCAAACCCCCTCAAGGCGTTTGGAGAGAAAACTGGCTAGGAAGCAAGGTGGAATAAAATACAGAGGTTAAAAGAATAAAAAAAAGAAAAAAGAGAGAATAGGACGAATGAAAGGGAAAAAAGAGAAAATAAGAAAGAGCTAAATGGAAAAGGAAAAATGTGTACTGGAGAAGAGAGGAGAGGAAGGCGCGAATGAGAGACAGCAGAAGGGAAACGAGACTAAGAGAGGGACCCAAAGAAAATCGGGCCTAAAAAAAGGATGGAGCGCTGGCGACGGGTGATAAAACGGAAAACGGAACACGGAAACACGCTAAGAACTGAGCGAGTGTCGGAGCTACCGCTATGGCTTAACTTTTGCAATGGGGGGTCCTTTTGCTGGAAAAGAGGAAACAGCGAGGAACGCTGGGCCTGACCTGGAACAGGCAAGCGCCGGCCAAGCTGTTGTGGGTGCAACAACAGACAAAGAGAGCTGGAAGGTGCAGGGACAGGGGCGCAGTGAGCTTGGCTGTGGAGGGTATCACGAATAACAAAAGCAGAAATGCAGACACGTCGAAAGGTAGAATGATACAGAAGGTACGAGTTGTCTGTTGTTTTGACGACAACCTGGGGAAGAGCGATGGGTGGAAAGCAGCCAAAGAAGCAGGAGAAACCGGGCAAGCTTGGCTGGATGAGCGAAAGAGGAAGGAACGGCAGTCGTGAAAGGCAGCTAGTAGCTCGAACGGCCCGCTGTGACGTTTTGCTCGAGGTTTGGTTCCTGGGGGAGGGGGGGGGGGGGTTGTTCGTCGGATGTCGGGCAACACGTTCGATGGCAAAATCTGGATTGGCCGTGTATCGTATGAGAAGGTCGTATTGTCCCCCAAGTCCGTGCTGCGATTGATCAGGATGGTGTGGCTATTCCTGATCGTTCTGGGTCGTCTGGGTTTTGAATATAACGGGCGCGTCGCGACTCCAGCTTTTTGTGCTATTTCGCCGTTTGGATGCTTGTGCCGTCGTTCCTGCTGCTTTTTGCACGGCGCAGTCACAGTCGCAGTCGCAGTCGCAGTCGCAGTCGTAGTCGTAGTCGCAGTCGCATGTAAGATACTCGTGCTTTGTTGGACAGACTCGCGTGGCGGACCGGTTGGACCGCTTTTTCTTCTGTCTGCTTCAGAGCTGTGGGCGAGCTTTAGGTCAGCGGCTCAACCGAAACAGGATGTGTGTGACAAGGCCCTTTTGGCTTTGGCGGACGGGATGTTGGTGGAGGATCTGCGGCAGACGGGTTTCCGTCGAACCTTTCTTTTTTTTGTCTTTCTCTTTTTTTCTTGTTCGATGTTCTCTACTGACGGGAAAGGAGACGAAGAGAAGGAAGGAAAATAATGCGACAAATTAGGTTTCTTACTTTTTTGTATGATCTGTCGGAGCACGCCACACGAGGAAAGTGCGAGCAGTACGAATTCTCGTAAGCACGAAAGAAGAGGAAGGAACGACCGTATAAGTGGCGAGAAAAGGAAGGAGGGAGTCAGAGGGCAGAGAGTCGGAGTGGCAGGACAGGACTTTGTGGCAGCAAGGAAGGAATGAGCAGAGACAAAATATACACAACAAAAGAGGCACACGCCGATTTCGAAAGCAATGAAGACGAACGTGATGAAAAACAGAACGAAATAGAAAAATATTGCGAGACTTGTGCTGGCTGTTAGATGTGGACCTTTTGCTTGTCAGGCTGGATCCTCGATTTGGCGTGGCATTCGGCGGGCATTCTGGGGACTGGAGACAAACTAAAGACTAGAGGGCTGGCTGTCACAAGATCGAGAGCAACATTCAGGGACAAGGGATCAATGACGATGGAGAACGAAACGAGGGTTCGCCCGCGTTCCTTTTATTCTCGAGTTTCCCTATTCACGCATGTCTACGGAGAGTGCGAGAGCAGCGAGACAGCCTGGCCCTACTCTCGCCGTGCTGGGCTGCGTCTACGTATGAGAAAGGAGCGTGGGATGTCAATCTCGTATGGGGGTGTGGCAGGAAGGAGCAAACGGGTCATTGAGGAAACGAGAGACAGGGGAAAAAAGGAAAGAGCGAAAAAAGAAAGAAAGAGTCGAGAGAGGGAAAGTACGGCCTTGACTTGCAGCTCGATACTTGCATGTTCAGTGGTGTGAACGTGGGAGGATGCTGTAGCTGGATACATTGTTTCTTCCAGGAAAGGCATCTGCGACTGGCGACACCCAGCCGCCAAGCAGTCTCGCAGTGGCCTGGCAGATCAGGTCGACAGACGGGGGCGGAAACGCTCAAGGGTAGGGAGCGAGGCACGAAAGCAGACATGGACAGAGAGCGGCTCCGTTGTTGCGAGAAAAGGAGAAGGAGGCCCTTGGCTCGAGCTCGAGCTGTCCAAAACGGAAAAATCGAGTTAGGAAAGAAAGAAGAAAATGGAGGGTCCATCGCTAGGGTATGGGTGCTCCACTCAGGTTACAGAGGCCTAAACAGGACTAGGACATCGATTTGAGGAGGGTGGGGAGTGTCGACGTGGGTGAGTGGAAGGAACAAGGAGAAGGTTTGGTAAGGGCTGCGAGCGGAAATCGATGGGATCCTCGTCTTGTCCCAATCGCCAGCCGCTTCTGCATGCGAAGTCTTTTACACTTGGCAGTGCTCCAGCCCCCCACCACTTTCGAGAACAATACACAGGCTTGATTGGGGTTTTCTGAATTTTTGCCGCCATTTTGCGCCGGTCGCGCTGCAGAAAAGCAGACGGGGTTTAGCGAGATGATGTGCCTCTCGACTATCATTTTCTTCTAGATTTACGGTATGTCATAAGTATCTGTGCATACTCTAATTTGTGAGATGCGATGCTCACTGGAGCATCATGAAAACAGCAACGGGAATATGAAGTATGGATGGACAGGGCATGTTTCGTGGCGCACAAGAAACAATACTGCAAACTGTTTTGCCTCATCTGCCCGTTGCAAGGTACGCACGGCGTCGATCGTGACATTGTAAAGAACCATCGGACATACGTGGTCGTGCGCAACCAACACCAGCTAGGGCCAAGCCATCGATTGGCACCAAGATTTGGTGAGCAGAGCTCTGTTGCCCACTCTTCGAACGAAGTCGAAAAAAAGTCAATCTGGCTGGCACCACCTTTATGAAATGCACGGCCGCTGCCGCCGATGGACGACCATTCACAGCGACAAGTGATATCCTTTCACAGCGAATGCACGGCTGAAAATTTCACTTGCGCCCCATGTTCGTCGGCGAGTCCTTTCAAACAAAAGCGAGCTTGGGCCATCTTTCAAAATTGTTCCTGTCCCGTTTCTTATTTGCTTCGAGCCGCCAGAAAGAGGAAACGATCAAATGTATGTACATGCAGCTGGACATGGAGAATGAGTACGGAATACTCCGTGCTCAGTATGTCGTATGAGTATGTGAATGAAAAGAGGGCCCAAACGATGTCGTGCTGCCTTGTGTCCTGTGTTATACAATGCAATGGTGTAACTTGGTCCGATATCATCTGGCGGGACGATGAGGGAAAGAGGAACCGCCGTGCTCCATCCACGGTGCATCATTGCTGCCCTGCAGCGGCGGCAAATAGTTCTGTTTCTGGCAACCCGCAGTTGGAAGTAATTCCACGAAACCAGCTGGCAGGGCGTTCGTCTCTTGGTGGCTCGGCGGTTCTTTCCTCGTCGACGAAGTCGCCATGAGACATCGTGGCTTCGTTTTTGTGATGTTTCCGTCCCTGTCTCGCTCTTTGAATTGAACCGCGGTCCATCCAGGCCAGGCCCATTCCGTTCTTGTTCCTCGTGTTGTCAGTAAGACTTAATTTTTATTAAAGCCTGGGCGAGGTTATGCTGGCTTTTACGATTCTGTGGTATTTCCTGTTCGCCCCTGGAGTGCCCCGTGTCGAGGTTCAGCAGAAAAACCAGATTCTTCGAGCTGTTTAGCTGTTTAGCTGCCTGCGCTGTTCCTCGTGGCCGGCGTAGCGCTGTAGACTAGCCGCGACAAATGGAAAACATGGCGCAATGTGTGGCGTTTGTGACTTTTGCAGCTGTCTTCTCGCTAGCGTCTGCCCGCTTTTTGCCCCCATCACCTTACGTTCCTCGCCGGTGTGTAGCGCTAACGAAACGGCCTGGCATAGGGGAGACAGACACATCCATGAAAATCAGAAAATAAAAATGCATAATGAAAAACGACAAGCACAACGGCAAGCGAGGCTGCCAGGCTATTCCGTTTCGTTGCTGGTGCGTCCGCAGGTTCCTCAAACAGAGACTCAGTGGTCTTGGCCAGGCCCTGGACTGCCTTGTTGTTGCCCTGGCTGTTGGCAGGCAAAACAGACTAACACGATGTCGCCATGCCTGTTCTGTGGCGGCCAGAAATTCCTCCTTCTACGGCATACGCTGTAACCTCTTGGTATGAAAATGGGATTACTCCGGAGTAATACAGGGCTTCCTGTCCTTGTGGCAGGACGTAACGAATGAAATAACGAATAATACGAAGTACGATCCTCCATCCTCTCATCCTATCCTCGCGTCCTGGACATCCGCCAATGCCGTTCCAAATTGATGGTCACTGATCCAAGGATGCCAGGCGGAACGCCGGGCCCATCGGTGCTCGCTAGTCAGTCGACAGTCAGTCGACAGTCAGTGCTGCCGCCGTTTCCGGGTCCTCTTTTTCGATCGGCCGACATATAGCCCACCTTGCCCGAGATCCCCCGTTGTGAACTTTGACTGCAATGAAGGAGAAGAAGTGGACGACCAAAACCAGAAAAGATTACAGGAAAACCGGACAACTGGTCTTGGGTCTATGTTGCAAATGAAAGGAGAATCTGTTCGGAGCGTAGCCTCTCCTGGAGACGGAGCATCGTGTATGCCTGGCTGAGAATAGACAGTACTGGCGGGGACAAGGACGACGACAGGGCGCAGAGGACAGAAAAGCAAAGTTTGACACAAACCGGCGTGTCAAAGTTGAAGTGGAGATGCCCATGTATTTCCTCCTTCTTGTTGCTCTTTGCTGGACAAGGCGAGGTTCCCGCTATCGAAAAGAAACCAAAACAGGCAAACGTTACCAGCCCATCATAACCGATGCTCTTACGCAGTTCAATCGAATAAGAAGGAACGGCGAGGTTTCCGCTATCAAAAAGAAAATAATACAGGCAAACGTTACCAGCCCATCAGAGCCGATGCTTTTACGCAGTTCAATCGAATAAGCAAGAACGGCAAATTTGACACTAAGAAAAAGAATTGACAGAAAAGAATGGCAGGGCAGCCAGCCCAGGGCCGGTGGGGTTTGGCTCGCCTGCCTGCTCCTGCAAGATATTACTCAGTATTGCCGCAGGTGAAGACAAGGCAACAGATGGACCTGCATTGGCCTGCTGGGTGGGGGACAGGTGCAGGTGCAGTGCAGGTGCAGGTGCAGGTGCAGAGCTATTGCAGAGCTATTGCAGCAAAGAACGAGGCACTACCAGGCACAGACTTTGGAAGGAACAGCTCACTGTGTCGTCAATTCAGGCTGCGGGGTCTTCGGCGTCAATGAAATTTGAAAACAATCCCAAAAAGCCCGTCATCGGTTCGGTGTCGGGCCGTTCTCGATGTGGCCAAGTCGTGTTAGGAAGCAGTCGTCGCAATTGTCGCCCAGCAGGGCCAAGGGTTCGCCAGTGCAACAATGTGTCGGACTGTTTGTCTTGTCGTTACTCGTTACTCGCGTGTCTTACCTGATAATTTGAAAGGGGCACGAACCAGAAGACGAGAGGGGCCTCTTAGCTGGCCCCGTAGCAGGCCCCGTAACGTAACTCAGGGTCTCCGGTTGCCCACAAAATCCATCCAGAGTAGCTGCGATGACGTGGGCAACGATATAATACTGTGGAGCTGTAATTACTCCGTCCTTTGAGTTTCGGCATGGCAAACCATTTTCCAAGAAAAGTAAGTTACAAACACAAAACGACAACAAGACATAAATCGGGCATCCACGCCAGGGGAAAAGAAGAATGTCCGAAGAAAAGAAATGAGACATCCGAGGATAGGCGTCGGGAAAATGGACAACGCCTCTGCATTACTACAAGCAAGAGCGAGTAGAAGGAAACGGCCAACAAGTCTGCCATGCAGGAGAGAGAAAAGAGATGAGAGAAATGCTGGCTAGGGTGGCCGTGCAGCAAGCAGAGCTGTTGTCCTGTTGGAGAAAAGCATCTCTCCCACACATCAACCCGCGCCTTCCCCCAACTTCGTGCCTGTCGTTGTTTTACGCGGGGGAATTGGTGGGGTGTGAGTGTGTGATTCGAGGACGCTGCGACCTGCAACCTGCAGGTAAAAAAAACTTCATGACGTTTTACAACCTGTCAATGGAAAGGACCGTTTATCTCCCATTTTTACAGTGTACTTTTGCCCGTCATTGACAGATGTGGGGAGAGCGGCAGCGGCAGCGGCAGCGGCGACTTATTCGAAAAGCGTGCACTTTGCAATTCTGCTTGTCTCGCCGATCCATCTCGCAAGCCCTTCCTCCGAAAGTCGATGAAAAGCAGCCCTTATTTGAGCGAGACAGTAAAGCAAAACTTGACTTGCGGTGAGAGTACATAAGACTGGCCCCTTGAGGACGGCAAACCTGGGAAATATTACTGAAGAAACCCCTAAAGCAGTAACAGAAAGGCGGAACAGATGGTTCCTTACATCGTACAACACAAACTCCCATATGTCGCATATGCGAGCGAATTACTAAATAGACAAGCGCGGCTATGGTTTTCGAGGGTTGCTTTCGCGACTGGTCCGTTCTTCTTTTTTGTTGCTCCTCTTTATTAGTGATGCATCCCTTCTCGTCCCATCCCTCCGCGTCCTGCCCGTTGGAGACAGGATATAATCACCAAGCAAACGAGCAAGCCAAATGTTTCCGTGGCCGTCCAAGCCGCTTGCGTCCGTGGAATCCCGATGGAAAGACGGAGAGGGGTGGGAGGAAGTGAAGAAGCACGGTAACGAAAAAATGCCATACCACAACGCCGTCTGGGAGAAGTTGAAGGTTGCTTTCCCTTTTCGGGAAGCCAGACGGGCATTGTTCGGAGTTGCTGAAAACATTCAACATACAACATACTCCCAGGCGTTATGCACTAACAGGAACAGGATAGCGGGGCCAGCATGGGCCATCCATCACAGGCTGTACTTACTTTCCGGCCCCTCGAACCACTGACAGCCTTTCCGTCCACCCACTCTGTTTTCGTGCTACGCCCACACTACTCTCGGCCTGCGTCGCCGGTGCAACACGTGAAGAACTGCCTTGCCTTTGGAGAGAAGCCATGTGTCCTCGCATGTACGGAAGTGAGGGAACTGAAGGGGAGAGAGAAACAAAGCCTGGAATATACGTATTATGTCATACCATCGTTTTACCGAGGGAAAGCGCTGTCCCTCGCCTGTTCCTTCCAGAAAGATGACGACGGAGGCGTACGGGATATACGCAACACGAGGAGAAAGACCACACGTCCAGAAAGGGCAAGAAAGGGCAGGTACGGGCGCTGTTGCAGTCCCAACGAGAAGGAGCGAACAGGCTGTGACCTGTGTGGCAGGAACAGCCGCCCTAGCATTGGCCCTGCCCGTCAAACTGTCCCCGTCTCCAAATCTTTCTTTTCGCGAAACTTTGCAGATTGTCGGCCAATGGTTGCATGTAGCGACGTCCGCTTACTGTTTCCTCTTTGTTACATGCTTTTAAATCAGGTTTTCCGGGGTCAGTAGGCTCCGGCTCGCCGCATGGCGACGGTTTCCCTTTTTTGAACTATTTTTTTGGACTATTTTACCTAGTGGCTTAGCGACTTTGCCCTGAGAAAAACGATCAAGAAACGCAAGAACCCCAACAAAATCGGACGCTAGGCGATGGAAGGCAGCTCTCGCCAGGCACCACGCCAGGAACAGACGACGGACTCAACGGCCGGTGGGCTTTCTTTGTACCTCGAAGGTGCTGTCTCGGTACTTTGTCTGGCGGTAAACACCTCGACCGTCAAAAGGGCAAGTTGACTTGATGCCCCTTTCCCGCGGATATATGAATCCAACGCCATATCGTAAGATATGTGGAGAGTATACGGTTGACAGGGCAGATTCCGTTGAGATATGTCGCATTTCTCTATGTTTTGAAAGATCGACGGAAAAGACACCGACGAACATCCACAAAATGGAACAAAGGAAACGGTGAAGCAAGGATGGAAGGAATTAGAGCGAAGTCAGTCTAACATAGGTTAGTCAGTAAGTAATCCCAACGATCGAATTCGTTACGGGCACTAAAAAAAAGAAATTCATTTGTAAGAGAGGGAAGTACTCCAATTGATTGTGCATGGTACTTATGTCATTCTTGAAAGGCGTTACTCCATATGGTTGTCAGATAATTTTGGTTTGTCCACAGAACCGGCATGAATCCAAAACGGAGGTACCTCGATGCGGGTTTGTATCTATTTCACTTTCTCCCACTGGAACTGAATCCTTCAACCCCTCCAAATGAAGATGGCCAAAAGAATGACAGTCTACTCGGCTCGCGGCGCACTTGCCAGGACGCCCTCTCCTCCAAAACAGCAGAGTAGTAATTGCAGTTCCCAAATCCCCCCATGCAACAAGTAGATCCGTCTCGAGACGAGTTACGAAAGAACGTGAACAAGTCGAGCCAGCTCTGGCCAAGAGCCAGACCGAGCACAAAACGCAGAGTGTCTTGGCAGAATACGCGGGGTGCATTGGTGGCTTGCTACTGTTGTCTGCTAGGCATGTACGGAACACCAAGGGCCATAGTCATATTGACCACTGCTACTGCATCGTGTAAAAACGAGGATGACAAGTGATATGTCTTGCCATTCGCTAGAGAAGTGGTGATGTCGACCTGTTATCTACTACATATGGAAACGCTGCATTTTTATTTCTCCGCATAAGGGCCTTTTGTTTCCAAATCCACTTTGGAAGGTCAAGCAGCTTGTTATTTTTCATGTACAGAAACTGGTGCAACTACTTCTGTGTGCCAGGGGCGCTGTGTGACGGACAAGGTCAGGGCACGGTGGCTTGGTTGTACTTGCGGCTGCCCTCGTCATGTTTTAATACACGATTAATAACAACTCGAAAAGGCACAGGTAAAAGAAACACGTTGGCAAATATCCTGGTTGCGATTTCGATTTGCGCCCGGTCACAAGAAACGAAGGATCGTGCCTCGCCGAGGAAAGCATGTGGGGACGGGACAGTGGAATACATCGAGAATGAAAAGAAGACTGGAAAAGAAGACTGTGAATATGGGCAATTCGCCTAAAGACAAGCCCATGATCTGACACAAAACACGATTTGGCCCGTGAAATTGCCCGTGAATTGAGCCGGCTACTCCTCCACACACACCCCTCGGCATCTTTTCAACCCTGTTCATCTTGCTGCTGTGCTTTTCAACTGCACGGCCCTTTCCTCTCTCAGACACGGCGGACGTGAACTGGGCAGAGTGTCGTGAAGACGGGCCTTTTTGGGGACAGGGTCTCTCGTGAAGACGCCGAGGAAGATGTACCAGTACGGAGTAATGTCAGACACTGGAGCATTTTTACAACTGCTGGCATATGCACAATCGTCGATCGCGTTGCTCGTCTTGGAGAACATGGAGCTTACACGCCCCCTCCTCCCTTTTTTCTTCATCCTCGCTTACAATGTACGTCTCTTCATCCTCCTTCTTTTGCCCCGGATTTTCGTCAATGGCTTGTTTCCTTTTCCTTTTCTTTTTCGTCCCTGCGTCTGCCGAGATCATGCCTTTTCTAGGACTTCCTATGTGTGTTTGGCGTGTATTCCTGTCGAATTCGGCTTCGGCTGAATTTCTTTGGTCCCCCTTTCCGGTTGATTTCGATGTTTCCTTGTCATTCTTTCCCCCCTTTTCTTGGGAGTCTGCATGACGTCTGATCTTGCTTCCGAGAGAAATGGTACAAAAACCTTCTCGGCACGATATGCTGTGACATGCGATACGACTGAGACCCTTCGCAGCTTCCTTTCCCCACCGAATATGCCCTCTCCACCCCAAAGAAGGCGGCCCGGGACCGCCCGAGCTGAAACGGGGTTAAAGGAGAGGGAGGGGACAGTCCACGATTCATTGGGGTAAACCATCAATACATTCCCAGACCATGTCGATGGGATTCAAGCCTTGCCACCGCAACGAAGACCAAATGAGAACCGGACAAGAGACGAGGGGGCGGGTAACAAATATTTTAAGACGTAGTCGATGAGAAAAGTCGGGTAAACCGGAAACATGAGAAACTCAGGTGAAGAGTCTCGATAGACTGGCAGGGAAGCAATGTGGCGCTTCCTCCACTATTACATGTTCAGAAGGCTTCTCTACTTTCCACTCTGGAATACTCCGTCAAAACCCACTCCCAAGATGCCTGATCCAGGCCGTAACATGGCCAGATCTCGTATGGATGACCGGAGGGGCTCATGAAGAGACGCTTCAAGGATTCGGAGAACAACATTGTCGCACCTTTTGTTTTTCTTTGAAGACAAGACAGTTCTCGGACAGGATGTCCTCCAAGGAGGATTCAAATGGGAAAATAAAACCCGATGCGTCTTGTTTTGGGTCCTGCAGTGATTTGGCAAGAAAAGAACGCTGGTCCGGCCACGGCAGTTTGAAAGAATTGGGAGCTTCTCCTGCTTGTGCTACGCAACCGCGGAAAAAGCCCCATAGTCAAGAGACTGCCAATGTTTGGAAAGCCGGATTAAGAAAGTGGGCGCCGCATTACGATTCTAGTACCTCCTCTGGGCCGCAGAGTCATTGCTTCGATGCTGTTTCTCGTCGCTCTTTCCTTCTTTTTGTTCTTTCTTTTTGCTGACCGCTCTTACTGTCCTTTCGGGCGTTCTTACGGTTGCACTTCACTCTTGTTCTTCCTGCTTCTTTCCTGATTTAGGCGTGTAACATGTCCTTCGGTCAACCCCATTGAGTGTCGCTGACGATCAAGATGACGACATAATCGAAGCATCGTAACCTTAAAATTGGAAGGAACAACAAAGAAGGCTTCGGAGTATGGGAAGTGCTTTCCTCTCCCCATTGTTAATACACTCGTTCCTTCTTTTCCAGACAAAACAACATGGTTGGCAGGTTGGCTTGCGCACCCCCAAATATGGCCACTGTAGTTGACCTCCCCCCTCCTCTTTTCTCCCCTTGTCACTCCACCCTTTTTTCGATTTCTCGTTTGTCATTTTGTCATTGCCTGCCACTTTGATGCAAGCCTCCCAGAAAGGAGTCGTACTATTTGCCTTTGATGGTGGGTGCCCGCATCATTTTACAGCCTCTGCTTGCTTCTATCAACTTCCTAAAGAAGCAACTCAGAAGTGACCACACTCCATGATGACCTTGGTGGCCTTGGCAATCGTCTTTCTTACCCGACCAGTGCCTCATCTTACCAGGTGCAGAGAACAATCCTTGGAAGCCTTCATCACCCGCCATTGACCTATAGTACCAGTCCCCACAGCGACCTCTTCATCCTTCCCGGATTTCGCCTTGCAGCTGACACCGAGTTGTGTATTCCAGACATACGTCGAACACAACAAATGATCGGAGGCATTGCCTGTCCTGTTCCCTCAAGCGTACCATCGTTGCTCGTTGCTCACGTTACCAGGAGGAGGGGTATGTGTGACAAAAAGGAATGAAAGTGGCAATGGGCTTTCTTCGTTCCGTAAGGACTGCAGGGCACGCTTCGGGCATCGGCCGAGCACCGCGAATGCCCACCTCGAAGAGATACTCTTTGCGCGCCTGTAACAGGACCACCGCTGCTGATTTTCCACCCAATAAGAAGAGCCACCCACCAAACGAGCCACTGAAATGGCGTGGCTGGACCATGGCGTTTTGTGCCTGCCACCCTTTATTTCCTACCAACAGAGCATTCCTCTTTTTGAAATCGGCTGGCTCGGCCGTGGCCGCTATTGAGCGGGTTGCTCCGGCTGGTTCACAGCACTAAGGCAGTTCGGGACCACGGCGTTAGCCATGTTCAGCGATTCACAGTGAGACAACACCATACGCGGTAGATGGCTGTCAGGTGTCAATTTGTCGATCATCACAGCCAAGTTGTGGTCTCGGATTTTGGTCTTGCGTCTGCTGTCGTTTACGTTTATCTCGACCTGATTGCATTATTTGTTTTGTTTACTCACACACAGGCTTGACTTCGCCTGGCTTATGTCAACCGCCCTCATCCCACGCCCCAAGACACAAGTACTGAGCCGCTCGCCCGCAACACTTGCGGATATCCTCACGCAAAACTTCGACAGACCAGAGTTGGGAGGGCCTATCTGGACCGAGCTCATGACCACCCATACCGGAGTATTTATCGATCGGTGGACAAACAAGAAAGTATCACCTGAAAGGTTTTCGTTTTCACATTGCTTCAGCTCTCTCTTCTTTTCTACTGCAGTCCTTTATCGCATGATGCTGAAAGAACCCCCACAGTGCTGCGGAAGGATCCCCAATGACATGGTGGGAGTGGGGGTTCATGAAAGTGGTGGGTGCGTTGGCATGGTTTTCACCTAGAATGGCAGGGCTGAAAGATATCGACAAACCGACAACAATGGAAGATTCAGAGTTTTCCTTTTCTTTCGTCTTCCCACCACACCCCAACATGATACATCCCACCCACCCTTCTTGTCATTGCAGTAGGGCTCCGTACTCCGAACTCGCTAGAGAAAATTTCGACAGCCCCATGATGTGCTGGAGCCAGGTCGATCCTTTGTAAATAAGGAACATCTCAGGTCGTTCTTTGGACCTTCGCGGGCACGCCGCTGCCGAAACGGAAACGAAATTTGGACATACTGAAAATTGCAGTTCTGTGTTCATAATTCCTTTTTCTTGACCTACACCAATTCATCTTTTCGGGCGTGGTCCGGCGACAAATATTGACAGATGACTAGAACGTGGCGACGCCGAGAGGCAGGTTCCATTTTGTCCAAAGGATTTTCGAACATGTCGATAATCTCGAGGCATGCCCCTGTTACTGACACTTGTACGACATACCACGAAATGGTCTGCCAACCTTGTCACACATCTCAGCCCCCGTTACGACATATTCTGCACTCCGTCACCCTGTTCCATGTGTAGCTCGGAGAGCCCGTCGAGGTAAACGAGGCCAAAGCATATGGGAGACGCAAAACACAATGCAGAACCATTTGCCCCCGTGATGGATCACAGTTTGCAATCCCCAGCATCTCGGAGTGGTATCAGCAATGCAACGATATCTTTGCACATCAAGGACAAATCCCTGCTTATCACCTGCGCCGTGGCAATGCTGGCAAATGCACTGATATCCAGGGATATGGCCCTTCTTTTATCCCTTTGTTTAACTTTATTGTCCCACCATACGCAAGAACTGTTGGGCCATGCATCAAGGTCGCGCCGGTACTGATCAAATTCTGTCGATTCTACGACATAGTTGAGCGGACTTAGTTCCGTCCTTCTCTAGTCTCGATCTCGCCGAAGAGCTAGGCGAGAACCTATTCTATACTAAAACAGTCGGTGTGCGCCACGAGAAGCCATGGATGCTTTTCAAGGAGAAGTAAAAATGCGAAAGGACCAGAACCTACGTCACTTTAAACAGCTGCTCGTCACAGGCCGTGGCTATCAGTAAGGACAGACTCACAGTTACGACGGCACACATGTACCATAAACCAATTTCACCCACTCACACACGGCGAAGAATATGCGTGTGAGCTTGTTCTCCAAATTTGAATGCATGTTTATTATGTACGATGCAGTCCGTACCTCCTATGCTACCCCTCATTTCCTCCCATCCTCATGCAAAATGCAAAGCAAGAAAAGCGCAGTACTTTTCATTTGTATAAGGACAAACGACACCGAGAACGTGCCCACTAAACTCCTGCACCCCTGCACATGAACAGAGAAATTGGAGGGAGAGCCCAGTTAGTGGCAAAAGCTTGGTGGTGTAGTGGGAGGAAGTATCTGCGGCCTGACAAAAAGACGGGATGTCTGGCTCGACAACAACAATGCATCATGAAAGGTGTTGATCTCCTCATTGCGTCTTGCGACAAGTGTGTCACACGACATGGTGCAGGGACAAGGCGCATTTGAAGAGTAGCTATGAATACATGCAGGACGGTGGGAATGTCGAAACGAAAGGCAGAGTGGTGTAAAAGTGGGCAGGGAATGGATACTGATACGTAAAATACGCCATAAAAGTGTAGGACAGCATCGATCAGTTTGATGGTGTAAGGTGGCCGTTATGTACAAAGTATGCGCATGACACGACCACGGCGCATCTACCGTTGAAGCTGACCTAGGTGAGTCACAAGATGTACTTTTAATGTGCTTCCCAGTAGGCATACTCATGTTTCGGGCAAAAAGTACTCTGTATCAGTACTGTGAACGAGCAGAGATCTAGATCTTTTGAAATGGTCGAAGTCGTAGCCAGAACAAACTGCCCCATTGCAACCCAGACGGTCAATGCAGCACGGCTCATGCAGTCTATGGGACTCCAAAGAAACGCTGTTCAGAACTGGCTGGTGAAAAAGACGACCGAGACGACTTTAAAGACGTACGTTAAGGGAAACAGCACGGTACAGGACGCATACCTAGGACTTCACATGCCCTTCAGCTTTGTATTAACAAAAGGCTTAATGTGTACCTGGTGCAAGTTATTGTAGGCGAGTGCGGTATAGTGCTCGATGTTTCGGCTGGCGCGAGGTGATTAACGAAAAGGAATTAGTGCAAAAGTTAAAGAGCTCTATACAGTTATGCTTCCCGAAAGACTTCGCCGCCTTCCTTTAAAACCGCGAGGCGTGTTTGGGCGCCAGCGTTAGGGCTTGGTTGGATAGGTAGTCAACATGGTGTCATGGGAGGTTCTTTACGTTGTCCAGGCTGCAATGGCAGATCTTACTTCTATTGCTACTATTTAATCTAGTTTGTTACCAAAGGCGAATGGAAACATGCCAAGGCTGAAAGCGTAAAGCCAAGTTGGAAACACCAGTTTCGTTTTAACAGACCCCCAGAATGAGCTAGATCGACGGCTTTTCTCCGGGTGGCGGTGCGGACGGCACCTGTCCCGCGTGGTTGGCAGCATTGGCCCGCGCACCAAGGGCCAGTAGCGCCGCGGTCGACCGATGTATGCGGTAGGCCATGGCAAAGTGGAGCGGCGTGTTGCCGTTGGCGTCGGCCTCGTTGATGAGGGCGACACAGGTGGCTGCGTTTTGCGCATCGAGCTGTGCATCCTTGCCCCTTGGCCTGTATCGTCCGAGAAGTTGTGTGAGCATGGCCATTACGTCGATGGATGCGTCCAATTCGGTGATAAACCAGGGCGAGAATTCAAATTGTACATGACTACAGTAGGAGCTGTGGGAGACGGACGAAAAGAGGGACAGGATAAGTCCGGGGCCATTCTGGCGGGGCAGAGCCTTAATATCAGCGCCCCGCTCGACCAGTGCCAGCATCAGAGGCATTCGATGGAAGCCCGTGGCCAAGTGTAACGGTGTATAGTGCCGGCGGTAACGGGTATTAATAGTCGCCGCGTAAATAGCGGCGTCGGCGGTGAGTAGCCGTATCATGTCCACAGCTGCTTTGCAGTCGTCCTTGTAGTCGTCCAGCGTCCATGGTACTACGGCACGACTCGGGCCTATTGCGGTTGTATGGAGGGGTAGTAGGACGGGGACCTCGTCGTCTGGATCCCGTAATGGAGTTGGAGGCTGGGGCACAAGGACTGTATCTGTTGTGGCCAGGAGGCGGTTGTGGTCGTCGGGGAAGAGAGCCAAGAGCGCCTTTACGCCGTCGACATTGTGGTGTTATACGCCCGCGGCGATGGGTGAAATGTAGGCTATATCATCGTAACAATGGTCGTATCTACCAACGTCTTGACCATCGGTTTTATCGATAGCCGTAATTGTGCCAGAGTAGCTTTGATACACACTCACGCGGCCTCGACGAGCACCGCGACGACGCCGGGGACTGTGCTACCAGACCTTAAAGCCAGAGCCAGCGCGTTGCCATTCCCGCCGGGACGTGGCCGCCACACAAACGGGCTGGCCTCGCAGCTTTCGTCGTATCTCTTTTCGAGAGTCTCGCCATCAGATAAAAATGCTTGACGAACGGCGTGGATATCGGCGCCACGCTTAAGCAAGAAACGGATCAGCTTAACGCGCGCTTCAGGCGGACCGATTTGGGAGTTGGCTGCGGCCAATAGTGGTGTTAAGCCGTTGAGGGCCACCTCGTTGATGTCAGTATCGGGCATACCTTGTAGTAAGAGGCGTACTGTGTTAAGGCGGCCCCACGTACAAGCCTCTGTCAGCGGCGTGCCCCGTCGGAGATAGTCGTCGTCGGCCCCGTGTTCTGGTATGACCCGCATCTCGGCTGGGAGCGTGGCCCGGTGCTTCATCAGGACATCAAGGATAGCGTGCCGGCCTAGGCGCGCGGCCAACACCATCGGTGGGCACAATAATTCTCCGTACCAATTAAACTTGATAAGGTTCGGCTCGATGCGGATCAGCTCGCGCATGGCCGGAACGTCGTCGGCCTTGACCACAACATGCATGTGGAGGAGATTCCCAAAGTCATCCATTCGGTTGTAATGGGAGTATTTCTCTGACGAGAGGGCCGGACACTTGGATCGCAAAAACTTGTATGCCTCCTTGCCGGATGGGTTTCGATAATCCTCATGCATTTTTTTGAATGCCGCCCTGAGGGCCGAGTCGGCGTCGACGTGTGTCGACATTGAGGCCATTGGGGCCGTGGTTGTCTTGTGTCGCCATTTTCGTTTTCGATTCTAAGCCTGCGTACTCTGCCAGCACTGCACATTGCAAGGCAAAAAATTCATGCAAGAATGTCTCTGCACTTTATGTTCGCCCACGCGCACAGACCTTCCTGCTAGTTGTCAGATGAGCAGGAGAGCGGGCATTGTGTGGTTGATTGTTGGTGGAAAGTGCAACCAGAGACCGCCAAAACACGCCTATTTACGTGGTAAGTTGAGGTATCCGCCCTCATCAAGCGAACAAACTGAAGCATAGCTTAAATGGACACGGCTCGGCCATAACATGTCCACGCAATATTAAGCGAATCAGGCTCGCCAGGATCAGCGTGTGTGGGACGCAGACCATTTGTGGCCATTTAGGATTTAGGAGCCATCTCTTTAGATCTCCAAGTTTACGAGCACACTATGCTTTCTTTTGGGGGGCTGACAACGACACCAGACAGCGCCATGGACTCCCCCCCTTGTAACAACCTTACGACGTACATGTCAAAGCGAGTTGACACGGAAGCTTTGCGGCTGAACGATAAATAAACGCCACAGGCCCTGTGACCCAAACGACATGTCTTCGTCCACACTGTCAACGAAGAATATATATTCGCCCGCCCGGTACCAAGGACTGGAGTCATGAAAGAAAAGAAAACGAAAACGAAATCTTAAGCTTGCTTTTGTTGTACGGCCCACGGTCTCTCTTGATCATCCGCCGGTACGTCGACCGCGTGGTTGGCATACGGGCTATCATCAGACGAGGTGATGCACATCGATCTGCAACATGTTGTAGATGCTAGTTATGTTTTTTTTAGAATTAATTTTATTTCTGTGTTTTTTATTGTCTACATTATAAGTTTGCAGTTACAGTGTTATTGTCTTCGCTATTTACTTTACAAAAAAGGTAAATGTCAAAAATTACGGGAAAAGGTGACATGAAGAGCAGTTGAATAGAGAGTCTTGTTTCGTTCTATTTTTTGAAAGACAAGAGTCACCTTTTGCAAGCCCTCCACGCACTCCCAACACTTTTTTTGGATTCTCCCGAGTTCATCTTGCCCTGTATCGGTCTCGAATACCATATAAAGTGTGTAGCGAGCAGATTTCTGGCATGTCGCACAATTTCAACCATATGATTGCTATATTCAGCCTCTATGTGCTTATGATATCACTCCTGTACTCCGTATACACATTATAGAGCTTGGAAAAATCGAATTTGCTCACCGTTCCTCCGGGTGGCCTCCTGTTAGAAATCAGAGCCAATATCATGCAAGATTCACGATATAAGACAAAGTGCAATGTACACAAAGTGATGGTCGTGCTGTGTCTCCAAGTGGTGCCAGTAGGTACGCTTTTGGACGGTTCGTCGCCGTCAATGGACATAGAGAACGAAGTCGTACAAGCAGAGAACAGAGACATGATCCGAGTTCCGGTTTTCAGACGCATAGCATGGAGAGCGTGAACAAAAAAAAACGCGCTCAAACTTAGACGATGCTGAGCTGTTCGTCACAACGTTCTACGAAGCCAAGCCTTGTATTTTATTTTCGCACATCTCCGTACTTCGCTTATTTTGTCAGCCCTAGATGGCAAATAAGATCAGAAGCAAAAGGTAAGAGCTTGTAAGCGGCCTTCTTTGCTTATTTTGCTGCCATTTACGTGTCTTACACCTCCGACGAGCATGATTTTATATTTGTATCCATAGACGGCCCGAGAGAGGGTTATACACGCCTCCACCCTCAGTGCAGTGGATGCAAAGCTTCATAGATCCAAGCAAAGCGTATGATGATCCGTGCATAAGGGCGCACGGGGACATGTGTTGGTTGATGCAAAAAGGGTCATTTTGATGTTGGAGCTGGAGCTGGGCGAGTGAGTTATAAGGGCAAGTGTAGGTCGCACAAGCGATAGAGGAATAGCACAATCATTATTCGAAAACCCGGACCATAATAAAGAAATAATGGATAAACTTGCTGAATTTGACAGAGTGGGACCCTTGGTAGGACAATATACTCAAAACCTGTCTTTGACCTGGAAGCGAGTCAATATAGTTGACTAGATTGGTTCCGAAGTGAGTGTATGTCCTATGATGTTTGTCGACTTTTGTCAGTAATTTCTGCCCAGGTTCTTATCGAATATCAGATCTCTCGGTCATTATGGTATTGAAAGTCTAATATCAAAAAAACGTTGGCTGCCTGCTATGTTGCACTTTATAGAGCTCTTCACTTCATACTGGAAGAGCTCTGGGAGACATTTGGAGGTAAAGCCCAGTGGGGAAGTACGTAATCCGCTCTAGCCCACATGGAGCAAGCGACGATACTTCCTGCTGTGTGCATGTGGGTGAGTTTTGCTCAGTTTTCAATACATAAAATGGAATATTACAGCAAAACATTGATCTGACCAGCCTACTATTTTCTTAGACGATATTATTCCCCACGTTTCTTTGTTTCTCTTATGCACTATCCCGAGCCCTAAAAACGGGCTCTGTGCGGGGGCACTTACCTGTTGCATCCCGCTGTAGCTCGATCTCCCGGCGCTCCCTTGCGCCTTCCCTGTAAGAACCCCGGCGGGTTAGCTTTGCATTACGAAAGAAAAACGTCGCAGGGGCAGGCCCACAGCCAGCCTCGGGAAGGTGCGGTTGGTCTTGTGCCAATTGGCGACTGCCCGCACATCACGACTTCTGCGCCTTATGTGACAATCCCAATCAAAGACCACTGCTTCTTCACGCCGCTTGCATCCTACCAACCCAACCACGCACAACCACCAAGAACGGCCCCGTTGCACTGTCTTCAGTCGGGTTTTTAAGCTGCTTCGCTCGAGCTCCTGTCTGGCCGCTCCCTCCCGCATACTTCCGCCAATTGACCTGCCTTCTGAGACCAGCCTCGTGCAGTTTTGCCCTGGTCCCTCAGTCGCACTTTTCGATTTCTGTTTCATTTCGTTGCTTGTATCCATTTCTCGTTCTCGCTTAGTTGCCTTCGCCTCATCGCTGTCTCGTCGGCTCCATCCATACAGTTGAGCTTTCTGCAATTTCTGGCTGGGCCACACGTACCAGTCTGGGCCGACCTGCTCTCACGCGGCGACGACCGATACGAGCAGGGTGAAGACCAGCTAGCATCGGGTTTGTCCGTCTCTACCAGTCCGCCTAACCATTGGAACGTGCACGGCACCTCGCACACCGACACCTCGTCAACCCTCAGCAAACACCAGTCGCCAACAGCCGACCGAGATGGCCCATTCTTCTGCCTCCCCTGTTCCTGCGGCAGATCCGACCAAGTTAGTCCTCTCGCGTCTCCGTTTCCTCTGACCCCCACACGTTGTCCCTTGTTGGGCTGTGTTTTTGCATGTTATGTTTTTGCAAGTGTTTGTGTGCGTGCACAGCTGCTTTGGTGTTCTGAGCTGATACAGGTCCAGGCCGGTCCACATCGTCTTTGTCGGAGCTGGCGCCGTGGGATGTTTCTATGCATCGAGGCTTCATTACGTATGTTTTACTCTCTGCCTTATTTCGCATCTCTCATCTCTGTCACAAGACCATCTACGCCATTGCAGGTGGCTGTCCTGGCGATCCAAAAGGCTGGACATGAACAGAGAGGCTGTCGGTCATGCTTTCTGGTCATTGTCACCTGCCACCTCTCCCCCCCAATCCTCGACCGACATCTGAGTACCCCCTTTTTTTTTTAAAAAAAAAAACAAATCTGTTTCATGTTGCTGACCGTTGCTGCCTTGTTGTTTTCTTTTTCCTTGACCGTCTTTCTTTTCAGCCTGATCACAACATTCACGTTTCGTTGATTGGCCGTTCCAACTATGCCGCCCTCGCCAAGGACGGCGTGCAGCTGCACACCCGCACATTCGGCGATTATGTCTTCCATCCCCATGCCGTCTATCCGTCCGCCAATGCCGCCGGCGGTGTTGCGTCTGGCGGTGCAGGCAGCTCGTCCGAAACCGTGCCGCCGCCGCCACCAGGTGGTTGGGATTTTGTCGTCGTGACCACCAAGGCGCTGCCGGACCGGGTTGACGATTCGGCCACAATTGCGCCGCTGGTCGGGCCCAAGTCGACCATAGTCCTGATTCAAAACGGCGTGGGTGTCGAGGCTCCGTACCGCGCCCGTTTCCCCGACACTCCCATCATCAGCGGCGTCACAGTGGTCAGCGCGGAACAGATCAAGCCTGGCGTCATTCGCCAAAACCGCTGGACACGCCTGCACATTGGGCCCTACACCACATCGGCTGAGTCGTCGTCGTCGTCGTCGTCGTCTTCGTCGTCTTCGTCACCGCCCTCTGTACAGATCGATGAAAACAGCCCTCTCACAAAGCGGGGCACCGAGGCAACCTTGCAGCTGACCGACTGGTGGACGCGTCTCGGTGGCATCCGCGACATTGATCCGCTCGACGAGGTGGGCCTGCAGACGGTGCGTTGGCACAAGCTGTGCATCAACGCGGCCTTCAACCCGTCGGCCGTGCTGTCGGGCGGCCGCGGCAATGCTGATATGGCGTCGGACCCCGAGCTGCGCATCCACCTGCGCGCCGTCATGGACGAGATCTGGGCGGCCGCCCCTCGTGTTCTCGGCCGGCCCTTCCCCTCCGACCTGGCCAGCCCGGACAAGATCCTGGCGAGCACCGACCGCAACAAGGGTGCACGCCCGAGCATGCTGCTGGACTGGGAAGCCGGCCGGCCGCTGGAGCTGGAGGTCATTGTCGGCAACCCGGTCCGCATCGCCCGCGCACGCGGCGTCGAGCTGCCGCGCATGCAGAGCCTGTATGCCCTGCTCCGGAGCTCGCAGACAGTGCGGGAACAGAAGAAGAACAACGACAAGGGCAAATTGTAAACGTCAACTAAAATCGTCAGATGGGACTTGGCGCATTTGGAGCGGATAAACATCGTTGACATGTAGATATCTTTTGTATATAACCAAGCGTCTAAATGTCATTCTGGTACGAACCCGCCACCGCCGTAATCGTCGTCGTTTATGAAGCCGCCGCCACCAGCAAATTCACCGTCGCCGTCGTCGTCCACGACCATGTCAAACTCTTCCGTCATATCACTCTGGGCGTCGTCGACGGCTTCGTCTTCATCACCGTCTAGCAGCCCCTCGTCCTCGTCTGTGTCATCCACAACCTCGTCGTCATCGTCTTCCTCGTGTCCCTCTTCTCCGTCTCCGTCGACCAGCTCACCACGGTCCTCGGCCGCGTTCCGAATCCGCTGCCGAATGCGCAGACCGCGCAAGAAAAAGGTCCAGGCACGCAGTGCAGCACGCGTCCGCCGTTCGGCCACCGCCTCCACGGCAAGGTCTTTGAGCCCCGCCAGAACCGCCCTCACGGCCTCGGCATGCTCCGTGGCGACAACGGCACCGCGCAGCACGGCCGTGCCTTTGCGGCCCTGGAAGTTGAAGCCAGACAGCGCCGGTGCATAGTCGACACCCAGCATGTACGCGGCGCGGCCGGCAGCCGCGTCGTCAATGTGCTCGCCGCCCTCCGGCACCATGCTCGGCACGTACAGTTCGATGTTGCCAAACTTGTTCTTGGGGATGCGGCCGTCGACGACGGGCGGTGCGCGGTACAGCTCCGTTTGCTCGGGAGTGAAGATGGGGATGCCGAGCGGGCTCGGATGGGACCGGGACTGGCCAACACCGCCGACGGCACTGTCGCCGAACAAGTCGTCTTCGTCGTTGTCATCGTCGTCGTTGGCGCCATCACCCTGGTGGCTCTTGTTGCTGCCGAGGCCACCGCCGTCGTTGTTGTCCTCGTCATCGTCAAAAACCCCTCGCTTTCGAGGTTTGGGCAGCCACTTGGCAGGGATCTCGTTGGGCAGGACCACACGGCCCAGCCGGTACCACCGGTCCGCGCTGTAGGCAATGCGGACATCCCGCCGGCGGTAGATGCGCTCGAGCGGCGCTTTGGCGCCGGCCGCGACGGTGCCGACGGCCGTGGCGTTGGGCACAAGCACCTCGTGCCGTCGCAGGTGGCGCACCAGCGCATACACAGGGTGGTTCTGGAAGTCGGCGACGTTGCGCGGCATCGGCTCGCGCGACTCGGCCGCGTTGAGCTCAATGTCTTCGATTTGGTCGACGTCGGTCAGCGCCGACGCACGGTAGTAACGCAGCGCTCGGCGCAGCCACTTGGCTCCTGACGGGTTTGCTGGAGACGACGTCCGCGGCGACGAAGTCGGCGGTGCCCCCGCAGAGGAGGCTGCCGCTTTCGCCGTGGCAGTTGTGGGTGCCGGTTCGACGAGACCGTCGATGCGCGTACGCTTCGTCTTGGCATTGTACGCCTTGGCATACCGCCGGGTGACGTCCTTGGCGTCGCCCTCGGCGGCAAAGCCAATGGCATACGACAGCTGGTTGTTCTTGTCCGCCGCCGGCGGCTCCAGCTTGGCGGGCTTCCACTGCGAGCCGGTGACGATGGGGTCGACTGGCTGCCACTTTTGGTGCGCGGCGTCCAGTACTTCCACCCAGTAGACGGGGAACGCTGACTCGCCGCGGACGACATGTCTTGACGAAGAGGAGGCCGACGTGGATGGCTTTGGTGGTGTGGAAGGGACCGCTGGGACGTTGTACGCCGCAGCGTCGGGGTGGCCCAGCCGACGGCGAGGCGAAAGAAACATAGCCTCATTTTCAGAATCACCGCTCGGGGCCTGGGTCGCGGACGGTGGTGACCGGTAGATGCTGGGTATTGGGTGGTCGTTTCGCGCTGGTGTCGGTTTGCATGGTTTCGATTTTGGTTTTGGCATCGTCGGGGCATTCGATAGAAAAGACAACGGCTGTAGCGAGCAGACGAGCCGCGTCTCGACCCCTGCCGTGCGCAACAGGGCACAAAAGAGCTGAGCCCCTACGTCGCGCGAGCCTTCCATGCTCTTTGCTGCGGCGATGAAGTCATCCTTGTCGAGCACGGTTTCCACGTCTTTGGGGAGTTCGTACTGTTAATGGGGTCTGTCAGCAACTCGCATCATTCATCATTAGAAAGAGCATCAATGCACAACGCCCCGCCGTCAACTCACGTCTTTCAACTGCTCGGGGCTTTCTGCCCACAGCGATCGCCGCATCCCCCGTTCCGTAATGCTGAACCGCGTCTTGAACATGGTCGCCACTTGCTGCAGGCCGTTTTTCAGCGACTCTGTCTGGCCAAACTGTGACAGATGGCCGCCTGGGTTGAGGTACGAGATCATTTTCGTCGTCAGCAGCGGCCGCAGCGCCCTTTGCACCTTGGCCGAGTTGCACCACCGGTTGCGTTGCGCGACGTGCGCCAGCAGACACAGCAGATGCATTTTGTGGATTTCGACGCGATGCATGCGCTCGGCCCGGCTCAGCGGCTTCTTTCGGTTGGCCGGCGCGGACCTTGCGCCCCAACGGCCATTCCGTCGTGTCGGCGCCGTCAGGACGCTCTCGTGCTCCGTGAGGTTCAGCTCCAGCGTGTCCGTCGTCGCATTCGTCTGATTTGGTGGTCCACTGCCGGGTTTTGTCGGTGTGGATGTTGCACTGACGACGTCCTCAAATACGAACTGTTGGCCCGTCTCTTCGTCGTCTTCGTCATCGTCGTCGTCCTCCTCGTCCTCTTCGTCCTCTTCGTCGTCTTCGTCCTCCGAGTCGAGCTCCCTCGTTTGGATGACGGGCTCTGGGATCACAATGTCCTCAAACTCCACGTCGTCATCCGCGTCATCTGCGTCCTCTCCGTCCTCCTCGTCGTCTTGATCGCCAAGGACGACCGCATCCGCGACCGACGTCTGGGCAGTACGGTCGCCGCGCATCGGGGGGTCGCTCTTCTGCCCCGGCCGCTTGATTCGCTTCACAGGCGGCTCGTCGGATTCGACAGTCAGATCAATCGTCGACTGAACACCGCGCCGTCGCGCTGCTGGACTCAGCACACCAGCCTCGATCAGCATGTCGCGGTACACACCCGGCAGGCCCATGTCGCCGCCCTCGGAAGTAGCAGCAGCATCTTGGCGTCGCTGGCGGGCTGCCGTCAGGCGCTGCTGCTGCCGCTGTGTCGCTGCCGCGCGCAGCGTGACGCCGCGATGCTCAGCGGAACCGCTGCGCCGCGTGGCCACCATCTTGACCGACAGAGTGAGAGGCCACGAGGAGCGTCGATGAGCGCTGAGGTGGGATGCCGTTGCTCGCGATGTAGTAAGCGATCAAAACCAAAAATGATAAAAAGAACCCAAAAGTGATGCTGGGTCACTCAAGAGAGGAGGCGCATGTTGTGCCGCATAGTCGTATGTCGCGCTGACGTCAAGTCCGTTATGGCAGCCCACAGATTGTAGGCAGCAAAAGGACAGTTGCCGATCAAATGGATGCGTCAGTGGATGCGTCAAAAGCGTCAAGTGCGTCAGACCTGGAACAAAAGGTGGCGCCCCGCGTTTTAGAGACCAACTCGAGTTGCGAGTCTGCCGCGAAAGCACGTGACCATCATGACGTACTTAAATGGCGTTCACTTTCTCACCAAAAGTTCTGTGAAGCTAGGTCTGAATGTCAATACGCACTTTCGTTCACACATATTTGTACTTTGAATTATAGTCTTTCTCAATTGGCTTTTTCAATTGAGAGTATATCAATTTGTGCCATTTTGTTTACTACGTCGTACATAAAGAAAAACTAGCCTGGGGTCCTCAAAAGTTGTGATGGCAAATAACGGCAGCAGAGGCCCTGGAGGCAACGCTCCCGCCCGTGCTGGCAGGCTAGGAATACGAGGAGGACCTCCAAGAGGGCCATCACGAGGATCGTTTGGAGGGTCTTCACGAACCTCAAGCTCTGGACCAGACTCACCATCCAACGCCGTCCCAGCAAACTGGCCGTCCGACGTCACCTACCTCACAACGCCCGTCTACGCTGGCATCTCGCAACGACAGCGCAAGATTCTGCAGACACAGCCGGCCGACCTGCCCGGCGCCCCGGCGTCCACCCCGCCGCTCTCGGAGGTGCCGTCCATCCTGCGCTTTGGACCCAGCCCGCTCGTCGAGATCCGCTCCATCACCGACCCGCACCATCCAGCCTGTGGCCAGCGGGGCCTCTTTGCCGCCCGCAACCTCCGTGCCGGCTCGTTTATCCTGCCCTATCTGGGTGTCTACCACCGTGGCAATGTCGTCGCCGGACGACCGGGCACCAACCCGCACAACAAGCGCGAGTCCGACTACGACCTCTGGCTCGACCGCGAGGCCGATGTCGCCGTCGATGCCGACCGCCAGGGCAACGAGGCACGCTTTGTCAACGACTACCGGGGCACCAGCAAGCCGCGGGCCAACGCCGAGTTCCGCGAGGTCTGGGATCCACGGCGCGGCGAGCGCGGCATGGCGGTGTTTGTGCTGCCGGCGGGCAAGCGGGCGCTGCTGCAGGCGGCGGCGAACGGACAGAGCAGCAGCACGGTGGGCGGCATTGCACAGGGCGACGAGATCCTGGTGAGCTACGGCAAGGGCTTTTGGGAGATGCGGCAAAAGGAGGCGGACGAAGCGAGTGCCGAAGAGACTCCTGCCGCGGACGGCGAGGGAGAGACAGTAGCAGGGGAGCAGGTAGCTGGTGCACCCGCTCTGTCGACTGTGCCAGAAAACGAAAGCACAAATCAGGTGGAGGCGGCAGACGAAGAAGATGATGACAATGACGAAGACGAAGAAGAAGAAACAGAAGCAAAAGAAGAAGCCGTGAGTGGACGCCCACAAGCAGAGTCCGTCTCAGACCAAATGGGCTCGTTGAAAGTGGTCGGCAAATTTCCGAAGAATATCGCATGGGCTTAATGGGACGGTGTTTGGGTTTGATGAATGATAGAATGTCTCTGGCAATACTCTAAATGGAGGCACTAGACCGGTGTGCCTCACTTACTTTCAACAGAAGTGGCTCCCTATATGTCCCGTCCCGCCACTCCTACCACGTCCTCGTTTCCACCGTCATCTGACCACGCGCCTCCTTCCCGTTCAGCCGCCCATAGGCCTCGCGCTTCGCCCGTGACTGCGTCGTGGCCCAGAGGCCGAGGCTGCCCAGCAAGAGCGCAAAGATAACGACACCAAGGGCAACAGCCACCTGGCTACCTGTCGACAAGCCCGAACTGCTTCCACCGTTGTTGCCATCGTCGTCATTGTTGTTGTTGTTGCTGCTGCTGCTGTCGGGGAAGGTGATGCCATTTTGGCCAGCTGGGCTCGAGGGTGTTGGGATGACAAGCGCGCTGGTCACGGTCAGTGGGGGAGTGGTCATGGTCGATGGCTACCTCGTCGTTGCGTTTCCCGCTACTGGAGCGGGCACGTGCAGTGGCGTGAAGAAGGAGATGTTGTGGTTGGTTTCCCAGGACGGTGCGTCACCGTTCTGGTAAGAGTATGGGAACGGGAAGGAACGAAGAAAGACAGGCTGCTGGCAACATAAGTACACATAGAAAGCAGGGACCTCTTTCCTTTTCAAAGGGAAGGCGCGAACAGCATGGCATTGGCATTAAGGGGGTTTGTGGCTTTGGACGTCAGCAAACCTATAGCGACGCATCAGACTAGGAAACCAATAGATCATATATGACGGTTTCCATCCAAGAAAGACACGCACTGGGCCGTTTGTTTTCTGAGAATTGACAGAAGCTGGTACATCCAGCAAGTACACATGCTTCCCGAGACACAACCGACATATAAGAGTCTAATGCAACGACGAGTTCCTTCTGAATACGAACAACGTGTATCAACGACGACTTGACGATAGTGGAGGAAAGTGGTACTGTCGCAACTGCCCCGGTTTCGATATCGCACTTGTCAGCTGCATCTTGTCGAGATCAGCCGGGGAATGTAAACAAACATAGACTCCCCTTGCCTGTCTACTTCTCGGCCACATCTGCACCACACACCACATGAACCATCATCGTGCAGATCTGACAAAAATCGGTACTCAGTTTCGTTTATTCTAATCATATTACCACAACAGCCATGACGGCTGATCGCCTACCAAAGCCAGCGTCGCCGACTGGGAAGCAGTCACCGGCTTCACAACCTGGTCAAGGAAGCACGCCGAATCAGCAACAAAATGCGACGAATCCCACAGCAGCCAATACGGCAATCTCTGCCACACCTCCAGTGCCGACGAGTCTCTGACACCCGCAGACATCGAGGCAATGCCCGAGGCTAAGTTCCTCACGCAGGCCACGGCTACACACGAAGAGACGCCTGTTCCGTCCCAACCTGTGGCCGCTCCCGCATCTCAACAGTCGCGCTTGAACAGGATCGCTGCTCACCTGCTGAAAAAGGCCGCAATAAGAGAAAATCAAAAGTTTGAGACGTATCTTATTGAATCAACAGGGACAATTGGGCACGTTAGATCCAACCCATCACGAACACCCAGTCCCGAAAAGATTCCTGAGTCTGTCAGTCAAAACAACAATCAGACCAACACTCAGTCCAACACTCAGACTAGTCCACGGACAAGTCCACAGACAATTCCACAGACAAGTCCACGGAGACATCCACAGAGCGGTGCTCAAGACGGTGTCCAAGTTGCTCGCCAAGGTGGTGCCAGTGACGGTGCTCGTCCTACGCTGCGAATGGTCGCAAGCGGCACCCAGGAACCCGGGGACGCTCCTCTCGAGTCCAATGCGCAGGCTCCTTCCGGTGCTTCCAATGGTGATGTTCCCGCCCCTGCAAGTGGTGCGTCGAACGCTCTGAGTGCCGTCGATGCTGCCAGCATAAGGCGCGGTAGTCAGACAGAGCCGGTGTCCAACAACAGCACGAGTGATCCTTTGTCAGGCAGCACACAAGCTGTGCAAGGGCCCGCTACCAGCTCATCCCGGCCTGCACCCCGACAGAACGCACGCGATCCTAAAGCAGGCGGTCCCTCCAGTAGCCACAAGATGGGCACCCAGGCTGATTCTGCAAACGAGCAAAACAACAGTGGTAGGCCTGGACGCGATAGGACTGAGCAAGCGCAGCCTAATATAGCCGAGCAGCTCGACGATGCTCTACGACAACATGTTAAGCGTACCCGCCGGCACAAACTCTCTGTTATATTTCTCTGCAACAGAGAGAGGAACACGGTAGGAGAGGAGCGCCGACGGCGATCCTTATTCCGGTGCAGTCGACGCGTTGAACGAGATGAAGCTAGGGACGCGCAGCCCGACGCACGGCAGGTCGAGCAACAGGGTAAACAGGACGCTCAACAGCCCGGCTTTGGACAGAATAACAAACCGTACGATGGCCCTGTGGCGTAGTTGGTGAGACGGTGACCGAGACAAAAGCTATCGTTTGCCTTATGCCTGTATTCTCTTTGCAGTAGATATATCGTGCAGGCTGGTGCATGATGATGCAGGATGGAGAACAACCATTGTTGAATAGAACTGGTTTTGCCCCTCTGAGATACAAGCCATATTGTGCGTCAAACGAGAAGACAAGTGGACGTACTGTTTCAGAAGAGACCAAGTATATCCTGCATGCATGTTTTGTCCGTCATAGATGGCAATATGGCGACAGACTCTCTCAATAGAGAATAATAGGGTACTAAGATAAATCTGATTTACAGATGAAAAATCACAAAGGATCAATTGCTGTCAGTGAAAATCAGGAAGATATTTTCCAATCACATTTCCAGACTGCGTCCATTCAAAATATCGAGGGCCATCACGAGGCCCTCTTTGCATATTGTACTCTGTATTTTGTCTGTTGGACGACTTGCTGTCCAGCTGTCCATGTGAGCCTGCTTCTCTGCTCTGTACCCTATTTTCCCCGCTACCTTTGGCCCCCAATACTGCTCCATTGCGTTTCGTCCTCAGCCCTCAGATATCGTCTTGTCTGTCCCATGCCCACATGCTCACTAAGACGGACACAGCTCTTATCGTCTCCGGCTCGTCCAGCTCATATCTCATATCGGCTCCGGGCGGATTGCAACCCGGGAACTCTCTGCACCTCTCTGTCTGTTGGTCTCTTTTATTTGCCAAACGGCCCTCTTATGGCCCCCGATGCTGCCCCTCGTCACACTCGCACTGACTATTAGAAGTACGTTGGCCGGGAAGAAATGCGATAGCATTTCCTAAATAGCCCCGAAACGGTGTACTGAGCGCGGCACGTCTCATATTGGCTCCCTGCGTCGGCCCCATCATTCTCGTCTTCGGGCGCTTATCGAGATAAACCAATATATTTGTGAGTCTAGGCCTGTGGGCAATTGTATGACGGACGCGGTCTTGCTCAGTCTCTCTCTCATTCTCGCTCTTATTCGGGCATCTGGCTCTGCCAGTCCAACACAGTGTTGCGTTGCAGAGACTTTTCCCGTCCTTTTTTTTGCGTTCCCCCATCTTTGTGTTGCCTTCCATTTTGAAAGGTATGCAACCTTCCCAGCCGCGCCTGAGCCTGTTGGTCCTCCATCCTCCAAGTTGAGGTTAGGCGCCAACAGTGGGAAAGCGAGGCACCGTGACTTGTCCTGGTTTCTATCCATTTTAAAAAATTTTTGCGTATCACAACACGATTCTTCTTCGGAGCCAAATTAAGTTGTGTGCACTGCATGTGGACTGCTGTCACGATATGAAGGGTTGGAGAAGGAAAAGGTAGAGCACCGCAGCGGAGTATAACTCGACTATGAGTAACAAATAAGACAATAAGGAAAGATGAAAGAAAAGAAAATCAACAAATAAAGAAGAACAAGAAAAAAAACGATTAAAAGATTTAAAAAAGTGAATTAAAAAAGTAGACGGGATCGTCAATTCAAGGGAAATGCAATATCCAACAGACAGGGAAAGTGCCGTTTGTGGAAAAGGCTCGACACCTTTATGAGCTGAAAATAAGCGAGAAGAAGACACGAGAGAACCAATGTGCGAACCGAGGGAGAGAAAACGAGGAGAAAACGAGGAGAAAACGTAGAGAGAAAGGAGAGCGAGTGTCGTTCACAGAACTCCGTCAGTCGGGACCGACCTCTGTCTAGCCTATTGCAGAACTGATGAGGAAGAAAGAAAGACACAAAAGACACAAGTACTCTGAGAGACACCGAAAATAAAAGCCACAAAAAGGACATACAAGGGTCGGTGGCAGGCTCTCTCTGGCTTGCGAGTCCTCAGGGCGTTTACGAGATGCTGTCTCTGGAGTACGACACACTGCTCTCCCTTCCCTAAGCTCTACTCTGCACATCGTACATACATCGTACGCCCTCACGCCGTCCTCCTGGGTCTTGGGTTGTTTCTGTGTTCCCTCACTTTATTGCGTGTCTCCCATTCTCGTGCTCGTCGTCCCAGCTTGTCGGGATCTGCGATTCAGGTGTTCAGGCCGTCAGCCTCCCATTCAGTCGCTTTATATCGTGCGCCTTGCTAGGCGCCTTGGATATGCACCAAACAAAGCTGCGTCGAGTCACGCAGGTCACCCAAATCTATGTTCTCCATCGTGACCAAACGCGACTGCAAGCACCCTGTCGTCCACCCATCCTTGGTGAATATTCCGTGTTGAATGTGACTGGGCATTTTGCATCTCACAATAGAAAAAGAGGCCCACAATACTCACACAGCCAAATTCGTCGGCGTGCCACCCGGCGATCAGCTGGAAATATGAGTGCTATATGCGGGAGTAAACGAGAGGAGATGACAGATTCATGAGATTGGCAAAAGAAAGCATCTCTGTACACCGTCACGTCGTACGTCGTGCGCCCCCGTTTCATTTTTTCTTTTCTTTTCTTTTTCCCCCCTGGCACGACGGACCCCGGATCCCTTCTAAATCTAATGAACGACTTCGCAACTCACTCTGTAACATGCATCGGCCATCGGAACTCATTCTCTGATTCTCTTCCTCATCTCCAGGAAGGAAAACTTGTCTGTTGGAACTAACAACCAGACTCTCTGATGGGCCATCAACAATTCAATGTATCTGGTTCGCTTCCAGCGAGCGGGTCCTGACTGTTGGTGACAAGAAACAGCACGGCAGACATTCATTCCTACAAAATATCCAGAAACATCACATACACAAAGAAAGAAACCTGCCAAATCAATAGAACAAGACGAAAAGACGAGTCAACGCGGACCTGTCTAAAAGTCGAAGCGTTTTGTTGCTCGGTTCACCGCATCTTTCGTGTCTCCAAATTTACTGATCGTCCTTTTTCGTTTCCAACCGACGTCGCTACGTCTTCCTTGTTCGTCTTCCGACGCATTTAACTCCTGTTGCTCACGCACCTGCCGCCGCCCTTGCATTTTCAGCCCACCCTCTTCCTTGCATGCAAACTTTGTTGTGTCTGTTGGATTTGACTCCGGCGCGGCTTGTGGCTGCTTCATGACCATCATCACATTCGTGCATCATAACGTTGGTCCGTCTTCTACATCCGTTCCTCGTCTCTCCCCGTCGCCGTCGTCCTCGCGCTCTCAACCCCAAAAACCCTCTCGACCCTGTCTATATATCGTGACCAACAGGTTCACCACACGGTCCTCGAGATAGGACCTGTGCCAATGGTCAAAGCAGTGACGACCGGCGCAAATGTGCACATTCTCTAGTCGTGCGCGTTTTCTCATTCAATCCGGACAACCTGATTATCGCTTCGTGCACACTTCCACAACCAATACACATTTTACTCATTGTCGCCTTCTCGCCGTCATCTTTCTCAACACCCATCGCGCAAATACCTTTTCTTCGTCGCGACTTTTCTTACACTTTGAGGGCTCCCTCTGCATGAGCTAAAGTCACTTACACGGCTGTCCGTACCCACTTTCCCGTTCCTTGGGTCTATTGTCGCGCTTCGTGGTCGCGCCATGGCCTACAACGACTCGCCCATCGCCGTTGACCGCACCCTCCCCGCCCGCACACCGCTTGCCTTCCGCCGTGCCGATGGCTCCCGTCGCGAGTTTTTGTTTGACGACCGCACACACTCCCTGCCGCTCCCTGCCGCCAGTCTGTTTTGGAACCCCGAACACCACGCCGGCAGCAACGGTAGCAACAGCAGCAACAGCAGACACAGCCACGGCCACGGCCACGGTCACGGGTATGGCCACAGTTATAGCCGCCGGCCGACCCCGGCACCCCTACCGCGGTCTGTGTTGAGACCATTCCGTCGCGATGATGGAGAGCCTGCCGCAGACATTCGCTTTGTCCGAGAGACGCGGCAGTCGGTGTGCCGCGACGGTGTAGACCGGAGCCGGTGCTGCGAATGTCGACGACAGGTGACGTCGACATCGAAACACGAGGCAAAATTGGAGGCAAAATTGGACGCGCCGACGATACCACCCTACCGCCGGTATAGGATGTCGCCCCAGCGTGTCTTTCGCGACCTCATCATGAGCGACGCGGCCGAACCGTTGCCGCCGAGCCTTCGCGATGCACTCCTCCATGCCTTCAACGCGACAGTCGAGAGGCCGTCGCTGCAGCACGCACAAAAACGGAAAGCGCAACCAAGTGCACGACCGCCTGCCCAGCTAGACCGGCCGCTCCTTCCATCCCCGCCACTGGCGTCAACGGCAACAGTGGGCGACAAAAGCGTCGCAAGAGCGTCGGCCGCCCTTGCCGAATTCCACCTCTTCTCGCACCTACCATACGAGATACGCAGCATGATCTGGAAGCAGGCGTTGCCGTTCCGTGTGCTGCTCCGCGAAGATCTCGCCTCGACAACGTACCGCAGCATTCGCCGCGTGTTCCGTCCCGCCAGCCACGTGCACACCATTGAGATGCTCTGGCAGTCGGACCTGTTTTATGTCTGCGTCGAGGCGCGACGGGTCGTCGAGGCAGCCTTTGGAGGCGGCAAGTTCAGGTACCGTGCGTCGTCAACAGCCGCGACACCAGGCAATGATGGCCCTCCGTCGCCCCTGGTGCGGTGCATCACGTCGCCTAGTCGGCTACGCTCTGGCCGGGACGTGTTGTACTACCCGTGGCTGGGCGTCGAGGCCATCCGCGAGCACGCCAGTATCGGGTTTGGCGGCGGCGGACCGTGGACGTTGGCTCGGGACCATGTGCAGCTACGACAACAGCAACAACATCACCGTCACCATCACCACCATCAAGCCGCACATGGCTATCCTCTGGCTGGCACGAGCTCCGACATCCGAACATGGATGTCAAAGTACGACAGCGGACAGCATACTGAATCATCTTCACCGCCGGCCACTGACGCCGACACCATTGCAACTCTCACCTCCGTTCCCTACGGCTACTGGGCGAGCCAGCTGCGCTATATGCGCCTGCCCGTGTCGACCGTCGCCCTCGACGCCGCCTGGATCGATCGTGGCCATCCGGACACCATTGCCTGGGCTGCCGGCGTGGACCTGTCGCGAGACGAGGAGGACGGCCAAGACGAAGCCGACGGCCGAGAGGACGAGCCGGCCGGGAAGAGGATGGCTGTCCCCACGTCCCTCCAGGTTGTTGTGGCCGACCTGCTTGTGCCGGTACGCATCCGCTTACGCTTGTCGGACCGCACCAGCGGCACTACGAACCGTACTCCTACGACCACCAACGGCATCACCCCGGCCCAACAAAGCCTCCTGCAACAGCACATTGCACCGCAGCCGTGGCAAGACGCGCGGAGTTTCCAGCGGGCGCTAGATCATGGTCCACGGCCGCCACTGTCGCTGTCGGCGTCAACGTCGGCCGCGGAGACAATGGCCACCCCACTCTCCACCAACCTCAACGGCATGGACCTTTCCGTGCTCGTCGACCTCTACGACGACTGGCGCATTGAGGAACTGCTCTCACTACAGGGTGGCAGCGACCCCGATGCAGACATGGACGATGGCCCCGACAGCCCCGACAGCCACGACTGCGTCCTCAACAAGGCCGCCCTGCATCGGTGCATTGCGTGCACGCGGCTGGCGTGGGAGGCGAGGAGCGCCCGGGACAGAGACCGCTCGCATGGCGGAAGCAGCTGGACAACCAAGTTTGGTTCGGTGCTGGGCGCACACTTGCAGAAGCTGTGCCGGCCGGCCATTGTCTTTTCCATTGTTCTGTCGTTTGTCGACGAGGAGGAGGTGTAATGGAGACGATTTGTTTTTGAGCTGCCATATCAATATCATATATTTAGTAATATTATCCATTTTCGTTTTGGGGTGGCTATTTTCCATGTTATTCTCGGATTTGACTCTCAAAATCTCAAAACAAAGTTCCCACTGTTCGTATATTCATTTTTACATTTACATTTATTTATTAAATTTTTCTGCAAAGGAAACACGACTGTAAAAAGAAGTATGTATAAGAACCGAGTATTGAACGCTGTCATGCCAATATCTTACCCTCCAACATTTCTGTTTACATTCACCTCGACAGGACAAGAGGTGCATCATTTATGCAGCCCAGCACAAACGCTACTGTCACTTTACACAAAAAGCGTCCCTGATGTATGCTGCGCTACTCATCTGAAGCGACTCCTAAGAAACACCCTTACTGCGAAGATGAGTCGCGGGTCTGTGGCATGGACGCTCACCATGGAAAACGCCCTTTCCACGCTCTCAATGCTCAAATAATCGACTATCGACGCCTATCGGACACGAGGATCACACAGCGTGTCGGCGTGTCAGCGTGGAGTGTGGCCGTGCAGCAGGACAAGACTACGTGAAATAGAGGAAAGTTTCTGCGATGGCTGAGAACGTGAGAAGGGAGGGCATCGGCTGTGTCTCGGGGGATTTATGGCGTGTGCGACCAGAAACGAGGCGGAACAGGGCGTGAAGAAAAGAAGTAAACAGGGTGAGTTGCGTGCTCCCGAAAAGAGAGACCTAGGGGAAAAAAGAAGCAAGAAACGGAGATGCCAACGGAGAAACAATGACGGAACAGAAGTGGAAAGGACATCAAAGAGGGCGTGGGAGTGGAAAAAGAAAGTACAGAGTATGTGCGGAGGACAATCAACGACACGCAAAAGAAGAAAAACGGAAGCAGAAAAGCAAGACCTTCCAAGCTGTAGGGCGCGACCTCCCTTTGCATAACAGTGAACCCCTCTTACCGTGAAGAAAAGATCGTCGTGGGGATGGTGACGACAAGACGTGTCACTTTTTATTTTCTGTCGACAGGGACGGCACATTTCCTCTCTGGTTATGATCGACATCTCTGGCTGAACCTGGGAGCCTTGGAGTGGTGGATGTGGGCGAGTGGTTTGCCAGGTCTGAGAGGCCAAAATGCGAAGAGCTAGCCAAAAAAAACCAAAAAAAAGAAACAAAAATGGGAGTGTTCACTTTCCAAAGAAGTCCCGAGACATTAGGAGAACGGCCGGTGTGGAGAGGGCAAAGTTGATGGCCTTTTATCTTACATTATACGCCCCTTTATCGTACCCCCCACCCCACCCCCGACTTGTTCGCCTTTTTGAAGGTTTTGATTCAGTTCTTACCTTTTGGAGGCGTGATCATCGATGAATTTGGAATTATGGAAGTTCCAGTCTGGTCGAAGGGCGATTGGTGATGGATGTTCAATGGCGAGTTTGGGATCGGGCTAGGAGAGATGGAGAGATGAGAGCGTTTTTACATGGGGATTAATATGTAAAAAAACAGTTTCGGTAAAAAAAAGTTTCGGTAAAAAAAGTTTCTGTATTAAGAAACAAAAACAAAAAAACACCATCAGTTAATGATTTGACATATGGTCAAGGGCGAAAAGTACAATAAAATTTACAGGACAAGTGAACGTAGATGGACATTGAGGGGAATGCAAACCAACCTAAAAGCATCCCAAAGCCAGAAAAAGAAAATAAGCCAGTGCAAAAGGAAAACCAGATTGACAAGGCTAGCCAGCAATTGTCGGGCCGCGAGGGAACACTATTGGACGCTTTGACGGTGTGGCGTCTGACAGGCACACACAAAGGGATGTCTAAACGGCCCAGAGGTGCTCAAATTGGGTGGGTGAGGCCGTGACAGGCGCTGGACAGGGGTTCACGAGCTGATAAACAAACTCGACAGGCCGCTCGGGTCACGGCCGCCCAGCCTCTTCACGAAATACCCAGGCGTCGATCATTGTCGTCTGTCGATTAGACGTCGACTATCAAAAAAGGGACAAAAAGTAAGCCAACGGCCTGAAAGGTGGATGTTTCTTGCAACTCTTGGGAATCTCTTGGGGTGTGATCGACGACCAAGCGATGCCCAAAGGCCTCGCGTGCAGACGTTCCTTTTTTTCTTTCCCTTGGGATTGATGGATCCTCACGTCTCTCTAGCCACGTTCGGATTCTGTATCCTCTAGTTCGAGGTAGACGCCCAAGACCATCATTGCGCTTTAGGATACATTGCGCGCCCCAATTTTGACACGTCAAATCTTTCCCTTTCCTTGTCTTTTATTTTATTTATTTATTTATTCTTGCTGTTCAAGTTCACACACGCAATGGACAGCCTGTGATGTTCCAAGCTGAGTCGAGATGATGGACATTGAATATGACCACACTTGGTAAGGCAAAACGAAGCATGTGCGGACCGGGATCACGTCGATCACCATGGCCAAAGGGCAGAAAAAGAGGAGGGTGCTCCAGACGTTGCCGGCAGGGAATGCGGGAGAGTGCCAGAGGGCCCTGGCTTTTTGTGCTGAGTCGATGCATGGATGGTGGTGGGGGAACCAGGGTGGTGGCTCTGGGGATTAGGTGAATAAAACAGAAGAATAAGCATACGTAAGCAAGGATATGCTGATGAGCTGGATAAATGAGGAACAATAATCGCAACAAAATGTGTACAAAGTACGGGATTTGCAGGATGACAAACGCTCTGCTCGCCTTGACAATTGTGCACTGAGGCGTGATGGACTGTATCTTGCCCAGTCACTCATATCCATCGAACGACGGAGCACATAATTTTACTGGCACAATGGTCTAACGTATCCCTCGATGGCGATGTGAGGCTGACTTGTTCCGCGATTTGACCCTGTATTCCGCGTTTCGTCCGTCCATCCCCTTCCATGCCCGCGGAGACGCCGCGCATTGTTCTGGAGAACGACAAGTACGAGAGTGTTACAACGTATGTCGTTTGCAAGAAACTTGGGAATTGTCTCACACGCCTCATGATCTAACGGCGGCGTCGAATCCTCGGGGTGTGATGGGAGGAGAGGAGAGGAGTAGACGGGGACAGCAAGGAGAAGGGCTGGACGACAGAAAAAAAAGAGAAAAGATACAGCATGGCGGACGCGAGAATAAGGCTAGCGACAAAGAAAGGAGACACGAGACGAACTGAAGATGATCATCACCACTTTTGTTAACTAATGTCGTCTGTGATGATGGCGAACGGTTGAGGTAAGCTGAGCCCCGAGGACAAGAGCGGGCACCATTTCCCGTAACAACTGTCATTCTGTCTCGTTGTGATTTGTGATCGTCGTTGGCTTTGCTGGTCTTGGGGCCAAAATGCGCCGCGTGGAGATGTGACGATGGACGATACACGATGGACGTAAAAAAGGGTCCACGATGGGCACGAGAATGGGGATAAAAGAGGGATGTGCAATTTGTCGAGGCACGAGAGGAGCAGAAACAACACGACAAATAAAAAGAAAAGAAAAAAGAGACACACGAACGGATTTGCATGCTTTTGCCGCATGTCTACCCACGATAGCCCATCACCCGGCTAGGTAGTGAGTATGCCGCTCACAACGCAACCACTTACGATGGCTTCTGTGCCTCGTTGCAGTCGGGCGTGCCAGGCACTTGGACCCGTTGCTGCCGCGAGCCGGCCAGATTCTCGGGCATTTTCTGTAAGTTGCCGGAAAGAATGGCACGCCTGTTGCACGGTGACCGGTCCGAGTCTTGGCCATTGTGACAGGCGATAAAAAAGAGGCACGGAAAGAAGCACAGACAATAAACAAAATGACAAAAGGGCGCATCGAGATGATCTGAAAGGGATGCTATCATGAGGGCGATATCGGAGAACGAACTGTACTTTGTCACAGCCACATGTGAGAGAGAGATGCAAAAGGATCAGAAAGCGAGAGACAACCGAGAATCGGGTGTGCAGGAAGACCAAAAAAAAATCAAAAACCATCGACTGGCAGTCGGAGAATAGACAAAGCTCCTCCACGTTGCTCTGGGACCACGTTGCCCCATGCGTGCCTTCAACTCGTATGAAATGTATGAATATTGGGGGAAAAGCTCAGGTGCAAAGAGACCAGCACAAAGGACAAAAGGATCCATGCACGACGCCTGTTGCTCGACGTACACAGACACGCATATGCATGCACGCTGGGCTCGGTGTCTGGCGCGTTCACAAACGAGCTTGCATTGCCCATTGCCGCAGGAAAAGACGGTATTTGGGTGGCATGGGCGAGGCGGTGGTGGTGATATCTCGAGGGCGTACGGCTCCCAGATGGGTGGTTGATGATTTTGCGGATTTTCTGGTTGCTGGTTTTCTGATGTCCTGATTATTTTTTTTTTCTGGTACCGGATCCTCCATGATTTTCTGGATTTCCACCAATTTGTCTTACCTACCTAGCCCTCTGCTCCCTTCTTCCGGATAGATTAGTAGTTTGATTTGTAAACGTTGCAAAGAGGTCACGACAACAGCCCAAAGCAAAGCCCAGCGGATTCAGAGGAAAGCCGGCGAAGTCGGTGATGATCACAAAAGGTCATGCGATGGATGGTACCTGCGTAGCTGCAACCTCCAATCCTGCCGTCTGCACGACCCTGATGTGCGCCCCGACATGCGTCCCTTGGTCCTTGGACAGGGGTTTTTTATTTTTGTTGACAAAGCAAAAATCCTGTAGCGTTGAAACTCTCTATCAAATCCCTATGCTGCAGCTGCAAGTCATCACTCAAAATCAACATTCAACCCCCTTGCACAAGGAGGGGTGTAAATGCCGAGGATCATCCACGTCCTGTAACGACGTTAGCAGCAAACGCTGCCCAGCTGTTTTCTGATCCTCTACCCCTTGCAGGACCACACAGTCTTTCGTTTGGTCTATGCTTTCTGCGTGATGTGTGTGTATCGTATATTATAAGACAAACTGGCTTGGGAAGACACAGGCACTCTTTAGCCGCCACGACTGGGAAAATGGACGGTGATACGAAGGGAATTTGGGGCTCATTAATGAATACGGGATATTGAATACGGATGACGGTCAACAGAATGCGGGTGCACAAAATATTTCCATACACGCTGTGCTTTGCAATACGCCTCTGGGCGCTGGGCGCTGTCCAAGCAGTTTCGCCAGGACGACGACTGGCACAAAACGCACAAGAGACCTTGTCCTATCTTCTTTTTGTCCTAAAATAGGACCGGTGGTATCCTTGATTCGCCAGAGACACGTCCTTCAACGCAAGACCCGTGATACATGAGAAGTAGTAGTCTGAGGAAGGTGTGCACAGGTACAATTGTGTTTTCGCCGAGTGACGCTGCTGTGTACAGTTGCACCTGTCTTGGAAGAGACATATTTGTATCACAACTGGGCAGAAGAGCCACACCCAAACAAGGGAGTCACTGTTTGACTAGAATCCGTGTTTCCTGAGCTCACAAGGTCCCAAAGTAAAAAATGGCACGACCAGGTGGTATTTTTCTTTCCTCGGGAGTCCGAGGCAATGGGAAGACATTGTGTGTCTTGTGGGCGTTCGGAGAATTAAATTCGCAGACGTGAGGAGCATACCATTGTCTGAGGAGACATGGATGGACAGAGTCATCCGTGAATGCATGGAGCCATCGCATCTGACCATACCGCGCACACTTGTGTGATGTTGTTATTGCAGCCCTGTCAAGTTAGACCGTGACGTGGATATATCCCAAATGGAATTGGAGACCATCCAATCTCGGCCGCATCTTTGGGGACATCTGACTCCATATAAAATCAGCCACCGGCACGAATACATTGAACAAGACAGAAATATAATAAAGCCGAGAAAAGAATAATTGGAGCTACAAAAGGGACTGGACGGCCGTCTCTCCTTGTTGTCTGGTTCGCACGTCACACTTGAGGGGCGTGTTGAGCGAGAGGTCTGTGTAGTGCAAAGTAATAGTGCACACAATGTAAAACACAAATGTCTTACTTTTGATAGACACGCAGAACAAGGTGCTAAGAGACTACATCAACAAGGAGAATACAAGAATCAAGAAAGAACAGGAAAAATCAAGAATAGGAACAGAAAGAAAAGACATTTAGAACACGGTTCAAGACGCGAGCCAGGACAACGTGGTCCGGTCAAAAGAAAATAAAGTCAACAGTGTGTGCCTCAAACGGAATGGCGGTAACATATCAACAAAGCGAGTTCGGAGTATAACTTGCGTATCCGGCCAAGGGAGCGAAGTGAACAACGCTCTTGGCAAAGCACAACCAAAGGCAGAAATGTATTCCATATACGGGCTCCAGTCAAAACGCATCCACAGTCGACAATGCCGTAGGACAATATAGATATGTGGGATGGATGCCATGATTTGCCTACCTCAGATAAACGCATGCCACTGGGAGAAAACGCTTCCTGAAGATCGTTTTGGCTCCAGCTTCTTGGATTTCATTAAACATAAAGCCTCTCCCGACGAGTACCCCTTACATGGTAGCAGGGGTGCTGCGCATGGAGCGACGAATAGGGGCCCTCTCCGGCGGGCCACAGTATGGCCCTGAGCCTCTTTGTATCTTACCTCGATGTTTTTGTCGTGTTGCCTTTTTGGGGCCCTGGTCTGGTCTTATTCCGGTGCGTCTCTTCCCACACAAATGCTGAAAAACACTGGGGGCAGGAGCTGAAGACGGCAAGCGGTGCCAGGGGGTTGGTAATATTGGGGGCCAGGGGCAGACAGGGCAAGTGGCCCACAAGGGACGCCGACTGCGAGGATAAACTAATCATGAATGCACAGGGCATGTCTGTGCTTGGGGAGAACTTGGAGAGAACTTGGAGAGAATTTTTAAGGGCAAGTGTTTTGCGAGCTACTTTGCAAGCAGAATGCAGAGATAAACAAGAGAGAGAAACGGGGCGGGGGATCTTCGTGTAAAACGGGGCGTTTCGGGAAGCACGGTTCAAGACGATGTGATGGGTCTTTCCTTCTTTCTGCGAAAGACGATGCGCCTTGATGGGCAAGGGTGTGTTTGTGAAAACCCGAGTTTGTGAGATACGATGTGCATGCAAAGAAATATCGAGGCATAGTTTGAACAGTTCAGCTGCGGACCAGAAACGTGTCGCCGAATCCTTGACTCGTTGAATCCCTGCACACTCGTTCTGTTCTCGTTTTTGATCTTGCTTGTGCCCTGTCCCATGCGACATCTATCCGTGGCATGAACCGAAGAAGAGCAAGGGTGTTTCGGTGACAGGGTTTCGTACGCAGAGACCGGGGTGTGCCAAGTTCTGAATTAGAATTTGGAACAGACTGGGATTAAACGTGAAAACGAGATGTAGAAACAAAAAAAAAGGGACTCGAGGCACGGGAGATAATGCGTCAGATGCGATGGGACACTGTAGGCGGAGCTTCATTCTGCCCGTCGCCTTGCCCTACTCAGCAGACCCTTTCCTTTCACATACTGAGTGGTGATTCTGGATGCAGATACCGGTCTTTTCGACGGTCCTATTTCTGTAAGGTGTCGTACCACGACCTAAGATGCCCGCTGCCCAAGAAAGCTGTGAACAGGGGAGGTGAACTGCTCCGTGTGTCCAATATACTCCGTACACCTCACATATATGTGGTATTGAATGAAACGCTGAGCGAGGATCGTGATGTGCTTGGTTCGTGATTTTCAGCTTTTAGAGATGAGGCGGGCCAGGTGTCTGCAATTTTGGGTCCATTGTAATACCCCGTTTGCGGGCAGAGAGCGTCGACTGTCCGCACCTGCACAGTCTCCGAGATGTCCAAATCTGCTCTGCAGCGTGCTGCCTTTGTTCAGTACGTTCAGCAGTTGTTAGTTCGCGTGCGTAACCGCCAAGAAAGAAGTGATCTGAATTGTGTCCTGCAGGCACAGTCTCGCACGTGTTGCCTGGGGAAAAGAAAAGAAAAAGTGGACAAAAGCACATGAGGCCCCTCTTCACTACGTGCTGGCGTCTTTCATGTCATGGTAGAAGGACGGAGGCGAACTCTGCCGGCGCAAAATGATACTGTATCCTGTGCAAAGCCGATGACATGCAGGTTCGAAAAAGGGCAAAGTGCCACAAAAGTGAAGGGAGGAGCTGGGTAGTATTGGCGCTACGACGATTTGGCACGAAGTTATGGAGTCCAGCGCCGGCTTTGTACTTCGTACTATCTTGGTAGGTGCGACGTTGTCTGCGCGCATGTTTTCGGCGTGGCAGGAGCGAGTGGAGACATGTCCGACACGATAGAAAAGAACAGGACGAGCCCTCGGGTCCTTTTGGGAGATTTAGGGGGGATAATGGAAAGACGAAAGCTATAGGAAGGAGTGAAGCCGGAAAGAGCATGTTCTTCATAATTCTTCCCTCTTTACTTCCTTCCTTATTTACAGAAAGCAGCAAATATATAGGGGCATGTGGGAGCAATTTATCACACACACGGCAGGAGGAAGAGCAATATAAGGGAGAAGGAGCGACCCGGGCGAAGAGGCACACCGCGTCACCTGAAAGCAGGAGACGGAGCATGGCAGAGAGTGGGATCGAGTGGGATCGTACCCTGGCAGTTGACGTTTTGGCCCTTTCGGTCTGGGCTGACCTGTCTGGGGAGGCCAAAACACGTGTAGACGGCAGCTTGGTTGGCTATTGGGGTTGCAATCAATTAATGGTGTGCGCACAACATAAGAACGGTGCAAGAAGCCGAGCGGGATACTTTCCCTGTGACGCAATATAGTAGCATGGCATAAGATACATCTGCAGAGCGAAAACTGTGCAAAGGGCTACAAATGAACCTCTCTCTACATAAACGTGAAGACAGTAACAAATCGACATTTTACACATGGCGAACAGAACGACGAAACGGCAAACATGGCCTTTCGGAGGACATCCACGCAAGTTAAAAAAGAAAGCAAATATTAGAAACCGAAACCGCCATTCGTCGTAGGGCGGGCGCCAGACTGGGTCGTGGAAATTGAAAGGTCTCACTATTTTGGTCGGCGCGGGTCCGTTCGATGCGAGTAAGAGTGTCGGCCTTTTCCCCTTCTTCCTTTGAATCGTACGAGTACGCCGTGGGCATGCTGTAGCTTGGTGTTGATCGAGGTTTATCTTAATTCAACCAAAAAATATGGAATTGGGACAGATGGCTCTGCCGCAGATGCGACGTAAAATCGACTGAACTCAACGGTTCGTCCGGTTACGCAAGGGATAAAACGAGTGAGGGGGCACTAGGGGTAGATTTTAAATACGATATGGCAGATGCCAGATCGGAAGGGGATGATTGACGACGGAGTGGACTGAACAAGGCGAGTTGGTTGCTGCTAATCAATTTTATATCCCAACCACTCTCACAATCTGCCTGTATTGTTTTGGGCCGATTACGACTGTTTGATGCTTCTTGTTTTAGTAGGCGCTCAGAGACCACAAGACGAACTGTGCATACGACCGATGAGGCAATTGACACCAGAAATGCAAAGTCCGAAGGAAAGACATCTAAAAGAATGCCATCCGGACCTGTCATCCAGAGACCACGAGCGATGTCTGGGCATGCCTCCTTGCATCTGGTGTTGGCCATGTAATATGTGGCGGGTTTCAGCTGAATTTCAGCTACATAGACTAAACTAACACAGAACAAAATCAGGAACACCCAAATCCAGCACATGGCCTATGGCAGGGCCGGTCGTCACACACCTCCAATACGTGAGACAACAAAAGCACAAAAATGTACACTTTGAGAAGAGGGAGATATCGACGACACCCTTGTCTTGGGCGAGGACGCGAGGAGGCATCCAGCTGCAGTAGTCTGTCACTGTAGTCTGCAACCATCGGAATTGCAACCCACAAGCCTTTTATTACTCCTCAATGACGTTATGCGATGTAATGTATGTCGGTACGGAGTAAGAATGTCAGCAAAAGAGAACCTGGGGACACGTTGTCGGTTGTGATCAAAAAGAAGAAAGGTGAGGGACGAGAGAGACATGCATGATACTGGTGCTACGAGCACCGGACGCGCCGTGTTAATGTTCATATCGTGCAGCTTACGATTGCCAGTTATTCCATGCGGGCGAAAACGGACCTCCAATACTCCGTATGTCATGGCGTTTTAGTGGGTGCTTGCTCACTTGCAAGACGCTTTACATCGGCGACCTCTCCCATATTGTGGTCCTGTCCGACCTTGGACATGCACAACTACACGCCCATTTACACGGCGGCGTCAGTATTGCTTCCATCTTTTCAAAAAATTATTAGACAGCAATTACCCCAGGTCCTAACAGACGTACCGAGTCTCTTACGTCGTAATACCAAGTTGAGAACCGAGTCTCCCTGCATGTATCTTTCCAAGAGCCATCTGCTACCCAAGGACATCTTGTCACCCAGAATATCGAGCTCTTGAGCACGATACTTTTAGTTATGTGACTGGACGGTGGCGTGTTACAATTTCGGCCCGGTTTCTACCATTTTGTCTTGTTCTTACGTCTTCTGCTTTTCGTCACTCGTTGGCATTTCGATCGACCTGGTCTGCAGTAGAATATGTCTCCAATGCATGTTTGTCGTACCAAGTTCACAATATCCGCCGACCACTTGTATGTCATCCCACCAGGAAGTGCAAAAACGACCGCGTTTTCGCGTCCTAGTGATGTCGATCTTGCCGTTCCCCCGTCCTTCCTACCAATCTCTCTCAGTTCAGCTCAGCACACACATGCCACACAGAGAACCCTGCACTTGCAGCCGCTGGGTGTCCGTCTTTCGGTGAGCACTCTGTCGCCCCCTCTGCTGCGATTGGCTCCATTGTCGACACAAGTGTAGAAGGCGTGCTTTCGTGCGTATTGTGCGGATTTCGTGTTTCGCATCATTCTACCTGTTCTCCCTTCTCTTCAATTCCAGTGCCTGGTTACCCTCCCTTCATCTGATCTTACCGTGTCCACTCTGCCACCCGCGTGTATGCAGAGAAAACCACACCCCTTGCTGCCCTGGCTCTACGAGAGTGGTCCAAAGCCGCTTCCCTCAGGGTGGTAATCGGACGGCTTGGCCTTTCCACTGTGCCTGGGAGCTCTTTGGCGTAGGCACTGGTGTTGTCAATTTTGACATACCTGAGGATGTCCACTGTAACCATTATATATTTAGCGCATTCAGAGCGCCAGGACGCCTGTAATATCTGGGCCCTGGTTGCGGTCGGGTTTTTTTTTTTTACGAGACTGAACTGCGCAAAAAGAAACAAAGGCAGGGAAAGCATGCACAAAATTTGTCATTGTCGAGATACATATCCCGGCCTGGAGCTAAGAACCCCTCCACTACGAACGCAACGGCAGCAGGGTCTTTAAAAGTAACGTGTGAACGTGTCAAGCGTCGTGTCGAGCGTGCGTATGCCATAGCGCCACTTTTCCGTTTACTTTGTCCGTCCGTTTAGGGCAATTTAGGGCCTTAAGCGCACTCTTAGGGTGGTGCTAGAGAGATGTTAGGGGTGAGACGGTGCCGAATTCAGGCATAGTTTCTTTGGTCTCCCAGGTGCGGACGGCCCTTCCGCGCAGTCGCATTACCATCAGCCATTACAAGGGGTATCAACGAAGGCTTCACAGCACTACAATAACATCCTCCCGCGGCATATGATAACAAACGGAAAGACAAAACGAGGAAAGGTGGGCACACAAGACAGGTTCGTTCAAACTGCTCGAAGACATAGTCTTGATCGAACCCGTGTAACGGTGCGACTTGATGACCGTAAAATAGCTGCAGCAAGACATTGACAAGAGACATGGCCCTGCCCAGCGGTTCGGTGCACTACAAAAAATGCTCCCACCATGTCGTGTCGGTGGTCGAAGTACGAGACCAGAAAACCAGAGACGGTCCTTCGTTGTAGTGGATGGTTGTCAAAGTCAGACGGATCTCTCAGTGGTCACCTTCACTGCAACGTCAATTTAATTAATTGCAAAATAAAGCCGCTAAAACGCTGCCTGCAGTGGAAACAACGTGCGGTGTTGCCGCACATGTGCTGCACCTGTCGTTTTATTTTCCGCTTTGCCACGCGGCAATCAATGTGAGTAAGGACCCTCGTACTTGGCAGCCCTCTAACTCGCGCCCAATACGGTCAAGTACTGCCAGCGTATCGTTCATTTACAGCGATCGCCCACGGAGCACCTTCTCCCCTCCCTACGGTCACGACACCCGCTCATTTGTATGTACGAGCTTGACAGCAATCAACGTTTGTGCTATGATGAGCGGTGTTGCAATTGTCTTTCCATAAGTTACGATGCTTTGAATTGTTGTACTCGACCGGTACTATCTTTTGCATTATGAACTGCGACTCGTGCTAAAAAGGCGCCGAACGACGCTGCTAAGAGTACCGATGCCGTTCAATCACGTGGCAAACCATTATGCACATTCTGGTGGTGGCTGCCGTTCTTTTTGTCATAAAGGCACACAATACCGGAGCGTTGTGGGTATTTCCTGTTTGGCCCTTCCCTTTTCAGTCTTTCCCATCTTATCCCATGCGCCGCGGAGCAGGACCCTCTTTTTACCGAGTCGTTTTGCTCGCTATTCGCAGTGCCATCCTGCCACCCTCCTATTCTTTCAGGCCATTCGGGCCCATTGAGCCCTTCACCCCTCCTTGGCGGCGCTGCAGCCCCTTTTCTTGGTTCCCTGTCGGAGGTAAAAGCGAGCAGAAAAAACGTGCTGGCCCTCCATCTCTACGAAATAGCGGCGGCCGGCTGGTCCCACTTTTCTCTCTCGGGTCCCCTCTTTCCTCACTCCCATTCGCATTTACCACTGGGTTCTTGCGTTTATGGGTTGTTTGCCATGCGTGTCCGGGGCTAGGCCGCTCCGTTTCGCACGTTGCGTCTGCCGTCCTCTGTATAAATCCCCATGCAGCCATTGAGCCATTGTGTAAAGGTACGATGTAAGATGCAGTCCTCACAGGTACCGTCTGAACCTCGTGCCCCAATGCAACTCCTGCATATTGCCATGGCACTGCCAATGTCCTCTCCCACATTGCAGAACGCACTGTCGAGGATCGCCTTTTCTCGTCATTTCTATGGTGCCCGATCCTTTGTCCATGCGCGCTCCCATGCGCTTTTCCATTGACCATTGTAAAACTTTGCGACCCCAGCTCGAACGCAAAGAACCTACAATTGCAGGTCCGACAGGAAACATGCAAATCCCCATTGCTGGCCGGCTATGAACAATTACTACAATTGCATCGTTTTTGCACCTACTGAGTAAACTGGCCCTGGCCAGACCAGTCCCATAGCCCTCGTCCATCGCTCTTTCCCCTCCTCGCTCAATGCTGGAAATCTCCACTATATGGACATCGCACACCACACGCCCCCCCTGTCAAAAAACACGCCCACGCCCACCCACCCTTCACGCTTCTTGCCTGGTCTGCCATGCGCTGCGTCCGGGGACCGAATGGTTCGCTAGATTAACTTCCCTCCTTCCCTGCTCTTTCGCTCCCCTTCTGAGTTGGGTTATTGTGCGACTGCAGCTGCCTTTTGTCCTTCGTGCTTGCTAGTTTCATCGCCTGGACTCGCACCGTCCGCCAGTCCTCGTCTTTCTTTTATTCTTCCATTCTTTTCAAGACCCAGTCCCGTTCTGGCCGATCTCAGCCCTCTTCTCAATTGTCAAACCAGTCCTCTCAACACTTACTTGTGACTGGAGCTGACCTTCCTCGGCCAGGCCTGTTTTATTCTTATTACCTCTCTGGTTTCTTCTCCTCTCCTCCTGCCCCCTCCTTTCTCTACCTCACCCTCATCCTCCTTCTTTTCTTCCCTCCTTTTCTCCCACTCCTTTTGTTTGTCGGATCCTTTGATCGCTTCGTCGGTATTGTTTCCAACATCTATTTTCTTCTTTCGCATTCGGCTCTCTCTCCTTACATCTCGTCGAGTGCCTTCAACCTCCAACGCCGCCGTCTTGGCCCAGTGTCGTCTTTCTTTGGATCGCATCGAACCCCGACTTCGCTTCGTCTTATCTGACAGCCACCCGCCCCTCACGATCCCATTGCGCCTCGTGATTGTACATATCTGCAACCTCTCGCGACCCGGCACGAAATTTCCTTGTGCATTCTGCTTCTCCTTGATTTCCGCCCGAGACTCGACCCATTTGACGCGGCCCCCTGCTTGTGACATTTGCGGGCACTGTGTTTTCGACACACAACATCTACACACTCACACACGCCCCTCTGGCAATTCGATTTGCGCTAGACCTGGGCGTTCTAAGCGAATCTCTCGTCCAGTTTCCGTCTTGTTGCTTCGTATTCTTTGTGCTACCGCTACCCACCGCGTGTACTTGTGCAAAAGACTCCCGAGAAGCAGAAAGTGGACTCGGCAACCGAAAATTCGACGGGACAAGAAAGCGACATATCGAGGTACCTTGCACCGTGCCTGAAAGTGCCTTTTCATCTCACCTGCAATTTTTCATCGATCTCTTCTCTATATCGTCCAGGAACCACATATCTTTGCGGCCTCGCCCTCACCACCAGTGACAGCCAAGTTCCCAACCTCGTTTTCAAACAACCGCAGAAGTAAGAAAGATCAGGAAACGCCCCAACTGCGACTCGTTGCTTGCCACGATCGCCACGTCACCTCGACTCCCCGAAAGACATGGAGCAGCCAGCAGTTGCTACTCAGAAGCTGCCTGCTGGTCTTGCGGGCGTTCTCAATTCTCCCGACGCCAATCGGGACTCGGCATACTATTCCATTACGGATGCTTCAAGCAAACGTTCGTCTTTTCCTTTACACGCTCCTCTCCGAGCAAGCCTTGTTTCTTGTCTGCCCTACTTTTCGCCTCATTTCTCAACTACCCTTGCCATTTGTCTGCCGCTTGTAGTTTTGAGGGGCTTCCTGGCGCTAACGTGTAGATTTTCTTTGTTTTATTTAGACACATCTGCAGCGTCTTGTGCTGGCATTAGCTCCGCTGGTCCATCCTCATCTGCCTCGCCACACCCGCTCCGTGCAGCCTCCGCCGGCATGGATAAGACACCGTCCCCGACGGCTGCGGCCCACCTCCTGCCTCAGCCTCTGCTCTCGCCGTCGACAAGCAGCATGAGTGTGGCATCTATCGTCTCGCCCACCACGCCCAGCAGCGGCGACCTGCGCCGCCTAACCATTGACCGCCCGCAGTCCCTCGAATCGGCGCCTAACAGCGCTTCGCTCACGGCCGCCGTCGAGTATGACCACATGTCGCGCCGCGAGAGCGTCGACAGCCGCATCAACCAGGGCATCGGCGACCTGCGCCTCGGCGGCAACTCGCCCTATGCCACCCATAACCACTCGACCACATCTGTCCATACCAACCACAACAGCTTCCAGGCCCAGCAACGCCAGCCGCGCACCGGGCTCGACAGCCTGTCTGTGCACCGCATCTCCAATGGCTACCAGCCGAGCGCGGAGCGCAACCCGGACATCCAGAACAAGACTGTGCGCACGGCGCCCGCCATCACAGGACCGGCCATCAGCCAAATTGCGCGCGCCGCCGAGCCCACCAAGGGCCAGGCATGGGCGTTCCCCGAAGAGGAGATCCAGCGCCTGCCGTCGGCCGCTAGCCAGTCCCTCGTCGATTCACGCCGCAGCAGTGTCGCGGACTCCCTTGCGAGCAGCCAATTCACCACCGAATCGCGCCTGCCCAATGGCCAGCGGCGCTTTGACGACCCGGCGTCAAGCCGCCTCGGTCCCCACGATGGTCCCAACGATAACATCGACTACCACCAGAGCCAACGCCTGTCGGGCGCCTCCGGCGAGTACCCGACCACACACCACCATGCCCTGCAGCATAAGCAGATCGACGACCTCCAGGCCGAGACGGGAAGCTTGCACGCAGGCTCGCAGCCCTACAGCAGAACGCCTGAGCTGCGCATCAGCCACAAGCTCGCTGAACGGAAACGTCGTACGGAGATGAAGGAGCTTTTCGAGCAGCTTCGTGACCTGATGCCCCAAGAACGGGGATCCAAGGCGTCCAAGTGGGAAATTCTCACCAAGGCCATCACGGAGCACCAGCGCTTGCAAGAGACGGTCCGCTCCGCCACTATGCACCAGTCGGCCGTCGCCAACGACATCGCTGCCATGAAGAACGAGATGCACGCCCTGCGCATGGAGAACCAGCAGCTCCGCGCCGATATGGCCGCCATGCAAGCCAACGGTGGTGGTGCCACGAATGGCCAGGCACCGCCGGGCATGTCGGATCCCTTTGCCAGAGGCCCCGGCCGCGACAACAGCCAGCAACTGCCTCCTCTCCGGTCCCTGAGCAGCGGGCTCCCGCCACCGACGACCCAGGCGCCACCCCCGGAGTCCATGACTGGCGTTCAGTACGACCAATCAAGGGTCAACGGTTTCCGCCCGCAGATTGACCGGTTCTAATTATTGGAGCTTGTTACATTTCGGCGTCGTCTCCCTTGTTTCATTTGTTGGTCAATGGGCAACAAGGTATGCCCCGGTTTGTCGGTGGGGTGGCGGCTTCTCCTCCCCATGGGAACGACAGATTCCCTTCGGTTCTTTGCTTTTTGTATCACCATTGGCGTTGCGAGTGCTTTTTCTCATCAGTCTCTCTTCTTCGGATGGCTTGACTATACGACGCGTTTATCGTTTCGGTCTGACGCCCGTTACATTTCATCTTCGCTATCTTCTTCTAACCGGTGTGGCTATCTCCTTTTCTTTCCGTTTGTTCAACATGGCGTTGCCCATTCTTCGATTCATCTTCATTCGTGTTTGTTCCTATGTCGGTCAGGATGACCGCCTGGATCTATTTTTCTTCCTGTTTATTCATAAGTACCCCTTTCCGGCGTGTCTGTGTCTCCTGACTAGCACAGCATTGCTGATTTTCATATTGCCCTTTCCATTGTATGTGTCACCTCTTTCTTTTCTTTCATATTCTCTCATATTCCTGCCGAGTTCCTTCTTGTCTTTTATTTAGTTTCTACGGAACACCGCATTTATTTCATTATGTACCTTGCGACGGCCCACCGGCGCGCATGTTGTATAGGCTATAGTTGTATATCTGAGGGATGGAAAGGGAACGGAATTCCCGATTTCGGGCTGGACTCTTCCCTTGGGAAGAAGAAAACAAAAAAAGATACCACGCGATTTATGCAAATGAAGCTCATCGTATAAAAATTCTCGAATAGGGATCTACTCATCATGCTGTATTTACATGTGATTTTCAAGTTTGTGATGAAGCCATTATTTGGCGAGCTGCGACACCGAAAAGACAGGACATATTTGTGACTGCTGCAGTCAGCCAATGTCGAATCAAAGCTTCTTCGAAATGCTCTTCTCAACATTCAGTAAAGGATGGACGATGCCTTTGGCGCTGAAATAGGAGCAATGTACAACATAGACTTAGGGTGATGGCGGCCTTAGCGTTGTCACGAATAGGTCAGTTAGCTGTCCCAGGCAAATTACTGCTTTTTTTACGCCGGCACGTTCTAGGCTACGTAGCAGAGGTCCTATTCCACCCACCACACATCACAGGTCACCTTCATAGTGTAATTCGACTTTCGACACGACTTCGTCTATTACCACCCACGACCGCGTTCTACCCAGCCCCCTCGGCTCGGGAGCATTGCTACTGTATTCGGAACTGTTCACTCGTTTTCTCATCAACTCTATCGCTTCGATTGCCTCGATCGCGACTGCTGCCTGCCTTTTCCGCATGGACCACGCCTTGACAACTGACCAAAACAGGACTGACGAACCATTGCCCTCGAGAATGCGGCCGCTTGTCCTGCATCGGATAGATTCGCATTTTTCATTTGCGCTGGCGGTCTAGAATCGATAATCCAAACGACATTCTACAGCGACACGTTGCCTTCCTTCCCCCGGGGCCTGCCCCCCCTCGAATCGCCTCTCCTTTCCTCCACATGCTCTTCCGTCCGCGGCTGCTGCGCCATCGGTCGCGCAAATACCAGCGGCCTGTCCTCTGGACGCTGCTGGCACTCTTCCTTCTAGATGCCTGGCGCATTCTGCGGAGCCGGGCACCGACAATACGGTCGCCCTTGGCCGCAGACACCTCACAAGGCATCACATCCGGAACGGAAACCACCAAAAAGCCGTCCGTGTTTATAGTGTCCGTTCACCGCAACACGGAGCCCATCTTGCGATCCGCGTGGGTCGCGAACCTTGTCCGGCTGGTCGACCACCTCGGCCGCGACAATGTCTACGTCTCGGCCGTCGAGTCCGGGTCCCAAGACGACACCAAAGACGCTCTGATGGAACTCAAGGCCCAGCTGGTCGCCCGCGGCGTCGCCCACACCATTGAGCTCGGTACCACCGTCTGGGAGCAGCTCGACGAGCTGTATGCATGGCCCGACCCAGAGACGCCCGCCACCGATCGGCCGGGTTGGATCTGGGACAGCGAGGAGAAGCACTTTGCGCTCCGGCGGATCCCCTACCTGGCGAACGTGCGCAACCAGGCGATGGCGCCGCTGCTGGCCGAAGCGGCCAAAGGCGGCGGCAGTGGCGACGGAGGACATGGGCAAGGTCGGCAGTTCGACCGCGTGCTCTGGATCAACGACGTGGCGTTTGATACACAGGACGTCATGACGCTCCTCGACACCAGGGGCGGCCACTACGCAGCGGCTTGTGCCATGGATTTCAAAGAGTACCCCTTGTACTACGACACCTTTGCGCTGCGGGACGCCGACGGCGACAAGGCCGTGTCGCCGCGCTGGCCGTGGTTCCGGTCCAGCGAGGCACGCGCCGACGTGCGCGCCGGCCGCCCCGTGCGCGTGCAGTCCTGCTGGAACGGCATGGTCGCCTTTGACGCACAGCCGTTTTACGACACGACCGCCAGCGCCACCACGAACGCCCATGCTCGCGGCCACACACACGCCAACGCCGGCGGCGGCGACACCACCCACACGCCCGTGCCGCTCCGCTTCCGCGGCGTCGACGACAGCCTCGCCGAGTTCCACCTGGAAGGCAGCGAGTGCTGCTTGATCCACGCCGACAACCCGCAGTCGCGCTTTGCCGACGTGCCCTCGTCGAACGCCCGCCACCGCCGCAAGGAGGCCGACGTGGACGCGGACGCAGACGCAGACGCAGACGCCGGCAAAAACGTCGGCGTCTGGCTCAACCCCAACGTCCGCGTGGCCTACAGCCTGTCGGTCTACAAGCAGGTGCGGACCAGCGTGTTCCCGGGCCGGTTCGCGGCCGTCCATGGGGTGTGGGCGAACCGGCTGGAGCGCGCGCGGAGCCACGTGCAGTTTGCCCTCGAGGGCCAGACGGTGCTGAACCGGCTGCGGCGGTGGCGGGCAGAGACGCCTGCAGGCGCACCGCTGCGCAACGAGCCTGGCGCAGTCTGCCTGATTAACGAAATGCAGATCATGTGGCAAAACGGGTGGAAGCACTTGTGAGATTGAAAACAAAAGGAGTTTTAAAGGATTGGGCGTTCATTGCTGTTTTCTGTTTGTGTACGTCTGTACGGCGTATATGCATTACATAAAATTCTTTTTTTTATTCGAATATGTATACTATCCAAAGACGTGACGCGAGTATCCGTTCGCGCGAGAGTAAAGGTTGCAAGGAACAGGATGAAGAAAAGCGGCCGCAGCCGCCGCCCCGTCTAGAGCATGACAAGATGATAAATACAGACAAACAAAAAAAAATAAGGATAAACCCGTCTAAACGCCAGTGTCCCTCCCCGTGTAAAATGATATGTGCACAGGATGATGCAAGGGAAAAAAACAAAGGGGACGCACAGATACAGAGCGTATGCAAAGTAATATACACCAGAAAAAAGGAAGAGCAAGGAAGACCGCGACCGGCGAGACTGTCGCATACAAGTTGGGTCCAAGACCAAGCCGGTTCATTAAAGATGGCAGCTGTACGATAATCCCACTCTGGATGGTATCGTACCGCCGCCGGCGTTGCCATTTACTTGTTGTGCCAGAGCAATGTCCGCAGGCTGTCCCAGTGGTCGCTCTGCACGTAAATGTAGCTCATGCTGTTGCGTAGGCTGGACTGGATCTCGGCGTCGTGGTAGCGGAAGAGGTGCATCACCATGGCCCAGCTGCCGGCAGCAAAGGCGGGCCATGCATAGTAGCTGATGGTTTGCGACAGTTGCGGCTGCGACACCAGCGGCAGGCCGACGCCCGGCTTGACCGCGAGCTTGGCCAGGGCCAGGATCACGCGCGCAAACACGTAGATGACAATCTGCATGTTGATGGAGCTGATCTTACCAGACCGCTTGGACCGGCCGCCGAAGACAATGTAGCCGCCGAGCAGACCGGCGATGAAGCTGTCGTATGTGCCTGGGAGAATGTTAGTCCTATGATCGTTCATCGGTCTGGTCTAGTCAACAGCCCAACCGCCACAACAGAGATACGCACCCTCCTTGCCGTCGGCGAGGTACTTTAATGCGATGCACGTCGTCTTGTATATAATAGCAAAGCGGGCCAGGTTGCTCGCATGGTGTCTTGTCGCACGGAGGACGAGGGAGACCTTTTCGCGGACACTGGAGAGGGTAAGGCTATTAGCTGGGGAAGCCGGGGAATAGACAAAGCGGCTCCAATCGGGTGAAGGAAGGGTGTGCGTGAAGACGTGGACGTACGTTCCGGACCGGAAGAGGAAGACCATCCTAAAGAGAGGAGCATAACTGTTAGCAGAGGCGTTTTTGTTGTCCGGCAGCCATGCGGCCATATGGTTATCGTTCCGGGCGAACGGCGACAATGCCGAAGCGGTCCGCCGAGCATCAAGGGGACATAACGGAGGGAGCTCCTACACAAGCGCATGCGGGAAGCGCACTTTGGCGCCGTAGACGGCGCCATTGCGCGCACCCTTGACAATGGCGAGGAGGTCGTGGTACTTCGGGTCGAGCACGATCTGCTCGGCGACGGCCTAGACGACGATGAGCAACACCGTTAGCAATGTGCGTGAGTGGGTCGCAGGTCACAGCCTCGGCCATTCACGGCCGCTCTGGCTGCGTACGCCGCAAAATAGACGGATGTCTTCCTACCTTGAGGCCGTCGAGTGTGCTGGCAAGGTGCGATGGGAGAGACATGACGAGAGGCGTAGGAGAGGTGAAGAGGGATGACGAAGAGACGGAGTAGATGGGGCCTTTCGGCTGCAGTCGTGCGGCGATCGATGCGCACCCAAAAAGCTCGGCAAAAGTGAAGGGCGACAGGAAGGACGAGAAAGGCAAAATGTCGTGATTGTAGGGAGAAAGGGAAGCGGTCGGATCAAGAGGAATTCGATGTAAGTGTTTCTGTTAGGATGTTGGTGTGTCGCCCACTTGCCCACAAAATGGAATCATGACAAAGGGGTTACGAGAGCGTTGGCACAAAAAGAGTGAGCGACAGGCAAAAGGCAAGAAAAGAAGCGATGACGGCAAAGAGATCGGCTGCATTGAAGCTCGGCTTGTGACTTTCCCCTACGCCTACTGACTACACTCTCCAGGCGACTATGCCCAGAACAGGTAGGGAAGGAGCGAAAAGTGGAGCAGTTTGGGATACTTTGGCAGCGTGTCCAAGTGCTTCCCTGCCGTATTTGGGGGCGTGTGTGTGTGCTTTCCCCGCGTGCAGCGGTCTCCAGGGACGAATTAGGCGGGTAAGTCGCCCCCCGCGATTCATTATCCCGGCATGTGAAAGCGCAGCCAAGGGCGGTTTCGTACGGAAAGAGCGAACTGCGAGTGAAAACCGCCAGTCATCAACAAGTGGAGCATAGCGCAATCAAATCGCTGGGAACAGCCTCAAGACAAAGGAAGACGTGTGCGACTACCCTCTGGCCTTGGTAAACGACGTAAGCAAACAAGACCGACCAAAAAGAAACGGTCAATGGAAAGAGAGTCTTCATTGCAGCGCAAAAGTACTCTGTATTACTGTCTTTAAGGGCGTTCGTATCGTTGGCAATGCTGGCTTGCATTCCGGGTCTTCCTTCTAGAAGCAATCACATGCAATTACGTCGCATAAGATTGACGTTCGCGCTTTCCCTTGAACGCTTCCTGTCCTATCGATTTGGCAGGTCTGCCCCTCGCCGTCGAAACGTGACGGGCAGGTGCGATAGGCACAACGTCATTCGGTCGTCTTGGAAGTCCAACTTAGGAAGCCTTAGAAAAGGGGTTTGTGCAGAAATTACGACCGTTGAGCGCGCTTGACGATCACATCCATCACTCAAAAACCGAGCACATTGTCAAGTAGATATAACACCAGCCAAAATGGCCCATCTCGCCTCGCGATCAACCACACATGCACAAAAGGACTTCCAGTTCCAAGTGTCCAGACAATGCAGAGTACGAGAACTTGACCATGCTTCGGCAGCTGCAATCAGACACGGCGGTGTGATGGTCCGGTCAGATTCTTGCTGTACGATTAGATCAACGGATGGACAAACAAACAGGTCGCGAGGCGGTATGCGCGACTCTCCTGCGACCGCCAACTTCTCCGAGATCTGAAGAGCTGCCGGATCGTGCGGACCAATCTCATCGTTTGAAAGGATGCAGGCGGCATAAGCGTCCACCATATCCAGAATCCTGATGCGGCACAACAGGGCTGCACAGTCTTCGTCAGATCGTCGACATTCCGCCAGATGCAGGCAGACGGCGAAGTGCATTGTAAGTAATTGTGCGGTCGAGTCGTAGGCGAGGCTGAATTATTAGGCCAGCCATACAACACATCGAGAAATGGTCACCTGGATTTGCTGCGAGTATTGCGGAGTACAGAGCATTAAACCGGGGTTATTGAGAAGGCAGAGGAAAGCTAACCGCCAAGAAAAGCACAGGTAACTCGGTTCCACGCTATCTGACAATACATGGTTGGCCAGGCTCATGGCACGGCGTCTTGGCTCTTTCGAGGGCTCGGGAGAACTACTGGCTCTTCCCGCACACCCTGGAGTATTCGCGGAAAACAAGGCTCAGATAGCTGTGCGCGACCAATCCTCCCGCTCTTCAACTCAAACCACCTGGCACCAGACGAAACGATGCGGTTTGGAGCGCTCATGCTCGAGTCGGCACGAAACCAGAAAGCAGGTTCATAGAGTGGACACCATCAACAAGTCCGGACTATTTTGCACGTCCGCCTGGCAAAACGCCACAAGCCTGAGAGGCAGAACAATTGGGGAAGAACAGGGTCTAGATTCACCTCTCGCGGCTTCCGTGGCTCCCTCTCAGGCTGCCTGCGACATTGTGGCGTCCATCGTGGAGATGGGTAACGTCTGCAGCCGCCGTTCCGCATTTTTCTTCGAGAAGCACATCTTGAGTCGGTTTCTCTTACGTACAGACTCTCTGGCACTCCGTAGGTGCATGGCACTTTACTTCAGCAGATTGATAAGGGAGGCGTGTACAGTGAGAAATGCGGAGCAATGCTGTCTACGACTACGATATCCAGCTCTCCTGTTACCAGTGCATTTTGCAGACGGCCTCTGTTCCCCCAACCTCTTCCCAATATGTCCCCACTCACCCCTTCCTTTCCTTTCAGCCCATGTGGCCTACCCCCTCTCTTTGAACCCTTGTTGCTTTGCAAGGGCTCTGCCAACTCTCTGGCCCGCTGCGGCGTGGGTGCGCGGCAGCAAGCTCTGAGGAGAACGACAGGTCAGATGGGGGGGCGGTTGTCAGCCAATAGTCAACCAATACCAATATTACCGTTTGGAGAAGAACTTGAGGCTGAAGGTCAGGAAGAGAGGCAGTCTAAAACGAAGGACCAAGTTCCAGGGCTGCCCCTTTCGTTTTTATTTACAACGGGATCGTCCCATCGCTGACCTTTTCTTCTTTCTCCATAATTTACACTTCCATCCTTCCGTCTAGTGCCCTCTGCCAAGGACGACATCGTGGACTCCTGTGCATCGCATTCTCCAGCATATCTATCGCATGACGATGTGTTGGTTATTGCTACCAGTTTGCTTGTCGCCACTCTCAGCCTTCTTTTCTTAGCTTAGTCCTCGACTTGTCGTGCAACTGTGGCCCTCTGTCTCTCTTTTCTTTCCAGCGCGGCCACATCGCGCCAATTTCACGTTTCACGCGAGCAGCTCTTCTCCACAGATAAGGAACGACCATATTAACGACGGTACTTTCCCTGTACCTGTCGCATCCCGGCGTATATTGTGCGAGTAACCCGGCAGTTTCCACCTCCAAAACCACGACATTTCAGACCTGTGTTGCAGGACAATGGCATCTGCAGCCCAGCCTCCGCCATGAGACTCGAAGTCCTGCAACCGCCAACGTGGCCAGTGCATCTCTGTGTGGTCCTCGGTTTGTTCGTGCACAAGTCGGCCGCTGGCATGAACTTTACCGGCAAAACTCTCACAGACATATTTTGGCAGCTTGAATATGTCAATACACCACCAAACGGCAACCCGTTACTGGGCGGACAAAACTTTACGACATGTTGCCTGAAGGCCATCAACGAAGCCATTGAGATCGGCCCCAACGGCGACCTGCAATTTGTCAGTCAGTTTGAAAACTGGATCGTCTTCGACGAGGGCGACGAGCAGCCCTTGGACCTGCTGGTCAATTATTCGCTGCGCGGTCAGTTTCCCTGCACCGCCGTCTACAATGGCGATGCGCGTGGTGCACCCATTGTCCAAGTCAACTACACCTGGCTCGCGGAAACCTGTCCGGGCTGGGAGATCAGCAGTAAGGACAACTTGAATGCCTGGCTGCAACCGTTGTCGGGCTTTCTCATCCCCGCGGTCATCTTTTGCCTGTCCGTCCCTCGCCGCCGCAAGCTGGAGGTGCCGCGCTTCCTCTTCTCGCCCGACCAGGGCGGCATCAAGAGCTATCTCCTCGCCCCCTTAGGCGCCATCCTCGCCTTGGCCATGGTCTCCATCGACACGCTGGTCTGGTTGTGTATCTGTTTCGGTTTTGCCGGGCCCATGATTCTGAGCGGATTGTACGAAGCTATGCTTGACAACTCCGTGCTCGAGTACCTGCGGTTGAAAGTTGACGAAAGCCGCCTCACCCTCGACATGCGGTGCCGCTGCCTCATGGTGATCCTCATCGGCAACCTTGACCTTGTCTGGAACACAGAGGACCCGGATGGAAATGGGGGCTATGTCGATGGCGGGACCCATGGCGGCAGCTACATTAGCGATGCCGCAGATGATGGCGACGAAGAAGACGAGCACCTCCACTATGCTGGGCGTGAGAGTGCGGTTGGCAGTTTTGACGACCGTCATCCACGTGGAAACTCGGCCGAGATACCATTGATGCCTCTCCATGGAAGCGGCGCCTACCAATCCGTCCCAGGCGGCGAACAATCATCACCGTCACCTGCCGGCGCACCACTCTACGGGCGGTACGACCAGCCTGGGGTGCCCGTTCCAAATGCGCCGTATGCTCCGTACTCTTCCTCTTACCCGTATCCACCATACGCATCTGTTCCATCCGGCACACATGGCTCTCCATCTCCCTCTGGTGCCTCCCTGTCACCTGGCGGTCCGGTCCCGGCACTTCCAGCTGCTTCACATGCACCCGCAGTAGGTGTTGCTCCGATGCCGTCCGCAGTCCAGCAGTTTAACCCAATAGAAAGCGCCGCTTCCCACAGCTCTACTCTCCCTACTGGTCAGGGTATTTGGCAACAACCAAATAATGGCAGCAGCCAAAGTCATCTGGATGCCAAGGGAGCTGACCAAAACACGCCCATTGGTGCGGCACAAGTCGTTGTGCCACCGCCTCCACCCCCCATTCCGCGCACAGCGGAGAATGAAGACGTATTGCTTGGTGACGAGAGCCACGGGGACTCTATTATTCCAGGTCTTTTTATCTCACCAGCGTCGGCCGGCCCCGACCCTGGGCCCGTACCAGACTTTTCGGGCCAACAGCAATATCAACACCAACATCCGCAGCACCAATCGTACATGGGTGCTGTGCCTGGCTTTCCACCAAGCCATACCGACCCACACCAGCCTGTGGCCTATGGCGTGCCTTCTGGTGCAGCGTCCCCTGGTGCTCCATCAACACCAGTCCAACATCTCTCTGCACCGGCACATGGCACCGTCGGCACGCCGTTTGCCAGCTCGGGCTTTGTTGCCGCCGGTGTGGTTGCGGCGGGCGTCGGTGTCGGTGTCAGTCACGATGCCAACCGCCGGCTGCTCGTGAATCACCAAAACGGCGGTCCTCTCGCCTCGCCATGGCAACATATGGAGGAATTCCTGTACTCGCTTCGCATATACGACGACGACTTTCCGACGCGCCAGCACTCACCGCGCCAGTATGCTAAGCACAGTGACTGTCCTGACGGCATCAACTGCCACAACGATCTGCACAACGAGCCGCCTATTCCCCGCACACCCGACACGGAGCGGCTGATTCACCAAGTGAAAACGCGGCTCAAGACCATGTTGCACTGTCAATACTCGTTTGGATCGGTGATTGGTGCCCCGGTCGTCTTCTTCCTTGGCGGCTTTATTTTTGCCCTGCTCCAGAGTCTCGATACGCTGGGTGATGAGGACATTGCCGAGGGACTGGCCTTTGGCCAGTGGTACATGACGATCCCGCACATTGCCATTATCTCGGGTCTGTTGCTGGCGGGCAACAACCCCAACATTCTGGAAGGCGTCCTGGCTGTCGAGCGCAAGTACCACCAGGACAACATCACCATTTTTGGTATAACATACGGACTGGCCTACCCTTCTTGCTACAAAGTCGCTTCGCTGTGGGACCGCGGCTACAACAAGAAGCAGTGGCTCAACACGCTCATTGCTACCTACCTTGTGCGCTCCAATGCCGTCTACAGTGGCAACGAAGACTATGACAAGGACATTGTTGATCTGAAAAAGAAGACTACCCTCTCCCTGTCGGATTGGTCGTTCCTCCTTGCCCTAACGTTGATGTTGCTGGGACTTCCCTATATCCTCGCCTTCCTCACGGCCTACTTCACACCCGAAATCGGCTTGTCGTGTCGATCCCTCACCTTTACCATCTACCTCCTTGTTCAAATATCACGTACGTCTCTCCCAGCTGCCCAGCTTCCCAGTTGTGCTTTTCTTTCATATTTAAATGAACGCTGCTAACAACACCAGAAATCATCCTCTGGCTATGGGCGTATGCCGGACCCCTTTCTGTCTTCAACGTCGAAAAGCCGGGTTTCTTTTCCATCGGCGGCTGGCTGGACAAGCGAGGTTTCTATGAGCCCTATTCGGTGCGCTGGCTGGTGGACCGCGGCCAGGTGGTGCCTCGGAACCCATTCAAGCTGCTGCGTCTCGTGTGGAACAATCCGGGCCGGCTCGTCAACTGGCGCTTTATTTGGACCTCTGTCTATTACACCAGCCAGTGGCTTTTGGGCTTTATTGGCATCACGGCAGCAATCGGTGGCACCGCCATGCAGCTTATGGGCGTCTACTCGGCCGACATTTGCTACGTCACGACGGCCTACTGGTTCGCGCCGCTCGAGGAGCGGCCAGCGCCTATCATCTCCGTCAATTCGGCCCTTATGATCCGGGAATCTGAGCGTGCGTTGCCCCTTTCTTGTCACTCTTGTCACCCTTATTAAAAAAGCCTCCTTGTTAACACATTTTCAGTCATGTGGAAGCCATGTGCCATCACGGCCATTGTTTTTATGAGCGTCGTCAGCTTCGTCGGATGGTGGTACCAGCGCCGGATGCGTGACCTTTTCCAAGACCGTATGTCTCCATGCTACTTTTACATTCCGTCTCCTTATTTTTTTTGTTGGTTATAAAAAAATCACATCTGACACAAAAACAAGAGGTCCGCAGGATCGACCAGAACGAGCGTCGCGATACACGCGCGTCCCGTCCCGACCGCGGCCGCGTCCGACCGCGCGTCACGTCCGGTGCGCCTTTGACAGTCCGTACATTGACGCCATCAATCCCCTCGGCCGTGACGACCGGCTACGGCGGTTACGGGCGTCCGTACGGGTCACTCCGCGCCCAGAATAGTATAGCCATGATGTCTGGCGCCCAGCCACCCCCCACCTCAGCGGTAATGGCAGGAGCGTCATCGTCAATATCATCTGCACAGGGCGGTGGAGTCCGGCCCAGATCGACGGCAACAGGATCCGGGACACGAAGCATGGACGGACGAACACCGTCTCCAGTTGGGACCGGCAGTATTGGGAACGTGCCGGACGGTGGCAGTAATCAATTCGCGGTCACCCCATCTGCCAGAGATTCCGTCTCTGGTCCCTCTGGGGCATCTGCTCCAAATAGCGGTCTTGATGCTGCAGCGGCCGGTCCTTCACGTAGGACCCCGTACCGGAGAACACCCTCGCCAAACGAGCCTCTGGCAGAGGCGGACGAGCGTCCTTTTTAAAGCGTTTTTGTAACACATATTGTACCACTTACCGTATAAATACCTCGAATCATATGTAATTTTAACTGAAAATTGTCGTGAATCTACTTTCGATGAAAAGACGATGTCTGTGAGACGGTTGTATACTTACATAATCAAGTGGAGCTCTTGACCGAATTGGGCTAGCGCCTTACGGAAGAGCTGTCCTGCCTTTTGGACCTGATAGCGGCTGTGGAGTGAGCTACTGGCCATTGAAATTTTCGCTTTTTGCCGTCTAAGTTTTTTTAGGGTGCTGTTTTTTTACCTCGTTTTTGCTGGCCGTTTTCCCAACCACGCGATCTGTTCTACTTCCATCACAACATCGTTTTATCGCCAACGTCGTATTTTTTTCACTTTCGATATACCCCGTTGCACCCTTTGCAGCATCTTTGACTCGACTTTTCCTTACCTCCCTCGCTTCTTTTCTTCTTTTTTTCTCACACCCCCCTATAACATCACAATGTAAGACTGGAGATCCTTCCCATAAGCTCTTCACCTCCTGAGATGCAATCGTCAGGCAATTGAGACTAACCTTTCTTCTTCCCTTGCTCTAGGCAGTCCGTTCGTCGCGCTGTTCTGCGGTCCGCCGCCTCCGCCTCGGCCCAGGTCGTGCGCTCCACCTCGACCTCCTCCACTCCCCTGGTCCGCTCCGTCGCCGCCAAAGCTGTGCGCATGCCCGTCAACAACCTGGCCCTGGCCGCACGCTATTTCTCCCAGACTGCCCGCGTCGCCGAAGAGGCTGAGCAGCCGACAAGCGCTTCGGTCCCGGCTGCGGCTAGTGTGGGCGAGGCCAACGTCGAGGCCCAGGACCCAACCCCCCACGGCATCTTCATCCGCAACATTGTCTTTGACGCCAGCGACGCCAACCTGCGGGAGGCCTTTGAGCACTACGGCTCCATCAACTCCACCTTTATTGCCCGCGATCCCCGCGGCATGAGCAGGGGCTTCGGCTTCGTCTTCTTCGAGAGCGCCGAAGCCCAGGCCAAGGCCCTCGAGGAGGCCAACGGCTCGTTCTGGCACGGCCGCCGCCTCATCGTCCTGCCGCGCGTCAAGCGCCAGCCGCGCCAGGCCGACCCCAACCGGGCCCCGCGCGGCGACAGCCGGCCCCCGCGCGAACCCTCCAACTGCCTCTACATTGGCAACCTACCCTACGAGACTACCGACGCCGACCTGACTGTCATCTTCCGCGAGGTCAGCGGCCTCCTGGCCGTGCGGGTCGCCGTCGACCGCGCCACTGGCTGGCCGCGCGGCTTCGCCCACGCCGACTTTGACTCGATCGAGAGCGCCACGGCCGCCTCCGAGTTCCTCAAGGACAAGCAGGTCGGCAGCCGGACGCTGCGCATCGACTATGCCTCGCCGAGCAAGCACATGCCGAAGAGCAACAGCAGCGAGGCCCAAGAAGGGGCCACCCCGGAAGCGACCAACTAGGAGAGCGAAGGAAACGAGAACGTAGCGCAAAACGGGCGCATGTCTAGCGCTTTGATGACATGATACACAGAAAAGGGGGCCATGGAGCAACATCACGAACGTGGGGAAGATGGGGTGGAAATGAAATCCGACTAGATCTCTTTTCTTTCGCCACGTCTCTTTTTGGGGGACGGCGCCATGGAGGCTGGGGAAATGGTATGATACAGGCTTGGACACCACACAAAGGGAGCTTGTCACTCCCCGAGGATGGATAAATACATTGGTGTGGCGGCGGGCGGTGTTGACTCCTTTATGTTTGGAGGCGCAGACCTTTTTTTTGTATGTCCTGCCTCTTATCTTTTTGTCTTGTATTGCCGATTCCCACTTAAAAGACAGATGAGCGCGCTCAGCGCAGTGTATATTAGTATATAGCAAAACAAGGTGAAATGACATCTCTCTCTACTATTTTAATCAAAAAGCAAGCGGACTTTGGTACCGCAGTCGACGCCGGTCTGATATTTGCGAATGCGATGCTGGCATCAATATGTGCATATAGTAGTGTCTCTCTAGACTTTCTGCGCTGTCTCCCCGAGCTTGAAACTTGTCATCGTAGTCGTCCCATGCTGCTTTTTGTCGTTCTATTTTCTTTCGTCTATATTTTACAATCCAATAAATAATCATGCGTGTTAACCCAGACTCCGTCCAATTGACATGGTATTTGTGATGTATTTCCACCCGTCGTGGGTTTTACTCCTTCTTGGCCGTGGCCCGGCTGTTCGCTGCGAGGCGCTGTATACTGTATTAGCGTAGAGCATTTCCATAAATTTGGGCGAAAGGTAAGATGAAACATACGACAAGATTCCGCAGGAGAACAGCAATCGTCACCTTGCCGACCGACGGCACATAGATGGACGCCTTTTCCTTTACGGCGGGACCATCAAAGTTGCGGAACGACGAAAAGTTGATGCACACGGCACCGTCGCGCAGCAGCTCCGTCGGCACCTTGAAGCCCTCGGCCGGCACGCCGCCAATGACTACGTCCGACAGCGGCAGGCACTGCTCCAGACCAAACTCGGCGCCCTTGTCCAGCACCTGATGGCGCGGCTGGCGGATGCCCTTGCCGCGCGTAAACACCTGCGTGCCCGTCAGGTCCACCGAGTAGACCGTCGCGCCGTCGTTGGCGAGCAGCGCCGCCAGCGGGCGCCCGTTGACCTCGGAGCGGTTGATCACGGTAATGGTCTTGCCATAGAGGCGGTTGCCGTAGGGGATGACGGTGTTATAGACGTGCAGGTGCTCCAGGATCTTGACGACGGCCAGCGGCGTGCAGGGCAGGATGGACTTGAGCTGGTTGGCGGGCGCATCCAGGAAACGGATGTTGTGGTACATGTTGGAGAGGTAGCGGTGGCAGAGGCCCTCGACGTCCTTCTCGAGCGAGACCGTCTCCTGGATGTAGCGGTCGTGCGTCGGGTTGCCCGGGAAGATGGGGTAGTAGACGATGATGCCGTCGACGGCGGCGTCGGAGTTGGCAGCGATGATGGCCTCCTCGAGGGCATCTTTGTCGACGCGGTGCAGCTCAAAGGCGAAGCCACTTCAAAAGGTTAGACTACGCAAATAGAAAACAAAAACAGTAACAAAATACAAAAACAACAAAACAGGGTCTCCGACTCACTTCTCCTGGCACGTCTTCTGCGACCACTCGGCGTACTTGACGGCGGCCGGGTCGTCGTTGGCCAAAAAGGCAGCCAAGCACAGCTGCCGGTCAATGCCGTTCTCCTTCAGGAACGTCTCGCGGGTGTCCTGCACCTCAGTCAAGAGGTTCTTGGCGATGCTGTCGGCAAGGATGACCTTGCAGGTCTTGGGGACGTCGGCCATGGTGATGGTCGTGAGCGCGTGGGTGGGTATCGAGCTGTTGTAAGTCGTTCGGTTAGCACACAGTATCGCCAATTGAGCAATTGGGTGTGCAGCCAGCCAGGAAAGACGGTTGTATGGTGTCGTGCAAGGCATCCCACTCACATGCAAAAACGTAAAGCTTTTTGTAGTCGGAATTGGAGAGAATTTGCAGAGTCGGGACGATGACAGCGACGAAACGGTTTTGCGAGAAAGTCTACAGCGGCAGTCTAGCCAGCAGCGACGGCGACAATGGTGGCAGCAACAGAAGCGAGAAAGGCGGGTTCAGAGTCCGAGAGCATGCCGAACGCATTGTATATCTCGTCGTCTTGTTCCCTTTCGTTTTTCTACAACAGCGGGAAGTAAGAGGCATTGAGTCTACGGGGCACCGGGAAAAAAAAATTATAACGACGCGGGACAAATAGGCCTAAAATTTTACACCTCCAATAGTGCCTTCCCGTCTGAGCCCGCGCCAGCCTGGTCGCACCTTCCTCGCTTCACTTTGCGCCGCCAAGATAGCGTGGTCAACAACAATGAGCCGACTGCTGGGCCCCGACTACGGAGTTGTAGCGGGTTGCAACTGCCTTTTTTTTTTCTTCGGCTGCTTTCAAAGCTTTTTGCTGCCCCTCCCCCACTGGCCTTATCGCTTATCAGACACCCTTAAGGTACCATTCGTGTATGGTCGCCGCTAAAAGGTACATTGCTGAGAGTCCCCAGCGAACCCCAGCGCTGGGATTGTCAATATGCAAAATCTCGTCATCTCATAAGCAAAGGTTACGACCTCGTCGCACACACTTGACTGCCCAGAATACCACGCGAGCAGCTGCGTCAACAGCGTCTTGGGACTGGAAGAATCACAAAGGGACTCCATTCAACTACGGCACCGTCACTCTCGCCAAACACCGATCCCCTCTCTCTCTCCGTCACGATGGCCGACTTCGCCTCGCTTGCCACCAGCTACGTCCTGGCCGATGCGGAGGACGAGCAGCAGCGGCTGGCCGGCCAAGCCGCCGAGGGTGAGTGATTGGTGTACCAGAAGATTTTTTAAGAATTAATTGCTGACTTGTCACCAGCAATCAAGAGCGCACCACGCAAGAGCGCCGCCGTCCTCGCCTGGGCACAGTCCATCAACCAGTGGATGCCGAATGGTGATAATGACGCCGACAGCGATGTGATTGTGCGTGCCAAGGGTAGGTAGCATGCAGAATTATCCTCTGGCTTCCGTTGAATACAGTTGCTAACGTTGTACAGCTCTCGGGTTCCTTGCGTCCACATTGGAGGTGCTGGATAAAGATGTCCTTCGTGTCGAACAGGGTATGTTTGTTGAGGTTCCATGCGTCATGTTTATATTTTCCTTTTGCTGGCGTTGTACTCTTCTGACGCGCCGTCCGTCCTCTAGTCGAACACCTCATTGCATTCTTTGGTGCCTTGTTCGCCATTGACCACAAGGCCGGCATCCTCGACGCCTCGACGGCCCTGCGCTGCCTCTGCACAATGACGTATTTTCGGCCGCCAATGGCCAACGCCGTTCTGTCGCACCTCAACAAGCTCGGCGAGGACTTCCGTTTACAGGTACCGGCGACACGCCGTGCCATCTACGACCTGATCGCACTCCTGGTGCGCAACGATGCCGCTCTCAACAGCCTCAGCGAAAACAACGGCGCCAGCGGCCAGTTCCTCATCGACCTCCTGCAGCTGTGCCGCCATGAGCGTGACCCAGACAATCTGCTGCGATGGTTTGCCATCCTGCGGCGTGTTCTTGATCATTACGGCCCGCCGGCTCTGGCACCAAATGTTGTCGAGGAGGTGTTCAAGGTCGCCTCAGACTACTTCCCCATCTCGATGCGTTCGTCCACCACCGCCGCCGGCACTACTGTCGACGACCTCAAGACGGCCCTGCGCGGTGTATTTGCAGCCAGCTCGCTTGCAGCGACGCCCGTTTTTGATTTTCTGCTCCAGAAGTTGGACCAGGGCGACGCCCTGACGGTCTCCGTGAAGGTGGACATCCTCAGCACGATTCACGCCTGTATTGCGACGTTTCCGAATCCGGCGCAAACGGTGGTGCCGCACACAAGCCGCATCTGGAACTCGCTCAAGTACGAGGTGCGTCATGGCGACGTTCCCGAGACGATCGATGGTACGCTGCAAGTGATCCAGGCCATCTCCACGCGGCTGTGCCGCGGCAGCAGCAGCGACGGCGGCAAGGCTACTGCGGAGGATGCCGCCTTTTTGAAAGACTTTGTTGACCTTGTCCTTGCCGACTGCATCAGCGACCTGTCCAACTCGACGTTTACCACGCCCGCCGGCCGCTTGCTCACCAGCACCATGCTGGGCGGCTTGGGCGCATACAACCTGATGATCAGCTCCGTCATCGGCACGGTGAAGAAGGACCTTCAGCAAGCACAGGCCGCCAATCATACCCGGGACTTTGTTGGTGTTCTCAGCCTCGTCCTGCGGACGCGCCATGCTCTCGTGGTTGCTACCGATTCCGACGCCTCGACAACTGCCGCCTCCCCGACAGCAACAGAGACGGAGTTCCACACCCACGACGATTCCATCGTCGGTCTGCTGGACACCGTCTATCTGCGCCTGTGGAACAACACTCTCAAGGACACAACGGCAGAACCATCATCACAGGACCCCGTTGTCTTGAGCGAAGTGATTCGCGGCCTGGCTGCTCTGATTGCCCAGCGTGGTCCTCGCCCTTCTTTGTATTCGTCTTCTTCTTCGTCCTCGTCCAACGCGGCATCCAGGCCACTGTTGTGCACGCACACACAGTGCGCACGCATTTTCGAAACGCTCGCGCCGCGGATTCTGGTCCCCTACTCTTCCGCCTCCCAGTCGGGCGCCGCCGACGAGGGCCTGTCGCAGACCGAGTTCCTCACCATTGCCCATGAGGCCATGACGGCGCTGCAGACAGCAACTGTCGTGTACCCCGAAGGCTTTACTTTCCTCGTCGAGCGGACCGTGTCGTCCATCGCTGGCAGCCCCAGCGGCCCTATTGCCTCCTACTCGCTCATTGCCCTCTCCTCTTCGGCCGAGTCACTGTCGTCTCTGCGTGACACCCTCTCCCGCGTTGCATATATTGGCTGCTCGACTATCCCGTCTGCTGCCGAAGACCTCGAAAGAAGCGGCAAGGCGCTCTTTCACTTTTTGACACTGACACAGGCACTCTTCACGACCCTGGAGCGTCTTTTGGATGCCAAGGCGTCTTTCCAGGCGACCAACGCTGTTCTGTCCGGCATCTACGGCGCCGCCCTGAACCTGCGCGACGCCTTCTCGCAGCGCGGTATCGGTCCCGAAAAGACAAAGCAGCCGCCAATAGCCTCGTCTGCTGAACAGACAACACAGCCTACTGCGGAGACCGAGTCGCTGCAGAAGCAGTTCCAGGCATACGTCAACGAGGCGACGTCCATCGTACGCCGTTTGTACCTGAGGGCAACGGCTGTCGGTACGGACCAGCAGCCCAGCTTGAGCGCCGACTTTGAGCGTTCAGTCGCCTCGTCGCTTACCCTAGACGACCAGGACGAGTATCTGCACCAGCTGGCTGCTTTTGCGACGTTTGTTGTCCGTGATCTGAGTGAAGAGCAGCAGAAGGAGGCGAAGCTGCATGAGGCTGCCTTTACTCTCTTCCAGTCCGACTACAAAGGTCAACATTCGTTCTTCCACGAGGCGCAAGGCGCACGAGCCGATATCCTATCCTTGGGCATTCTCAAGGGCCTCTGGCCATCGACGATCGCATCTTTGGTAAGTCGCTCTGAGGGAATGGAGAGGAAGCAGCCCCAGACGAGGGAGCATCAATTAACAAAACGCAGGCCGACCTTAACATCTCTCCCCTGAACCTCCTGGACGACTTTGATTCGCTTGACAGCCTGCCCCCACGCACCCGCCTGGTCCGCAACACCATTGCCACCGTCGTCACCAACAAGTACTCCGCCGCCGCCAACATCGGTCCCAGCAAGGTCCAGTACCCAGGCAACCATGCCGCATGGCAGGCGACAGTGGATGCGGTCAAGACTAAGCTGGACGGCGGTGCATCTCTCACACCCCACCGCTTCGCACGCCTCGTCGCTGTTGCCGCCGGCGCCTTTGCACGCCTGGACAAGGATTCCAAGGCGCTCGCCAACCTATTGGTCTTTGCGCCAGCGCGCTATGCCGAGGAGACCAGCACTGGAAACGATACAAAGGCGGCACAGCAAATGGCCCGCATCCTGGGTGGCCTACTCGTGTCCGACCGCACCCTCTCCACCGACGACCACGCCGTCGTCAAGTCCATCTACAAGCAGTGGGTGTACGGCCAAACCGTCAAGACACTGCTGCCGCTGGCGTTCCCTCCACGCAAGACTGCCGTCGAGACCGAAGAGGCAGCCGCAGCCGCAGCTGCAGCCACCCGCCGCGCCAGCACAGTGCACACCATTGCCATCATGGCACTCGTCCGCGGCATGCCCTTCTCGGTGTACGAGGATGACGTCGCCGCGAGTAGCGGCAGCGAATCCCTGGTCCGCGTACTGGTCGCCGCGGCCACAACGCTCGTGCCGCAGTGGGGCGACGTTGCCGTTGCGCTGCGTGTACTATCGTCCATTGTGACGGCCAACCGCGCCGACGCCGTGCGCAGCCACCTCAAGACAGTCGTTGACGCATCCATCCGCGTCTTGTCTTCTGCCGGCCCAGCGTCCTCCACGTCGTCATCTGCGTCGGCACCGCCACCGACGCCTGCTTCTCGCAAGGAAGCTCTTTTGCTGGTGTCACAGCTGCCGGCGCACTACGAAGAGGGTCTGCTGCTGCCGTACGAGCCACGGCTGGCGCGGGCCTTGGCAGCTGCTTGTGGTGACCGGGTTCGTGAGATCCGTGAGGTTGCCCAAAAGGCTCGTGAAAACTGGGCCAAGGTAGCAGTCTAAATGATATGTATAGATGGAATTTATGGTCGTTTTTACCTTTCTTTTTTTCTTTTTTGCATCTAAAAGGAGTTGGGTGTGCCATAGTTTAAATTTTACTTTTCATATATACAAATTCATTATCATCTTTCAAATAATAAAAGCGAATAAATGACAAGTTACATCATTCTATAAAATCTAGTAGAAAGCAATAAAGGCACCTCTTGGATATCAAAGAAAATGGAAGATATAAGTCCCGGTTTTTGTGTATTGAATTTTTGGACTACGCCTTTGGTGAAGCCTAACAATAAAACTTGGAGATATGAACAGGCGTAAACATATTTGTGAACCCATAACAGAATTTTTTTTAGAAGAAAAACCATAGCCCGATGCTATGCTAGCAACACCTCCTTCGCTTTCACATCCTCATGCCGCCTTGGGTGCTGCCTTTCTGCGCTTACCACCCTTCTTGCCAGCCGTCCCTGTGGCCGTCGCAGGGCCCGAGTCGCTCTCGCTTGCGTCGGCAGCTGCTCCCGCTGCCAACATCTCCAGCACGGCGGAACTGTAGGCGGGTTGTGACGAAGTTGATGGTGCTGCTGCTGCCGACGCTTCCGTAGCAGAGGCAGCACTGGCCACGCGTTTCGGGTCGGCCTGGCCAATGGCTGGCACAGCGGTTGCGAGGACGGTCTGGAAGGGAGCGGCAATGAAGCTGCCGGCGCTGTCAAACCACTCGGAAAAGGGGCGGGAGATGGCGATCTTCTGGGCCGCAGCCTTGGACTTGGATGTTATGGTGATTTCGACATTGTAGATGGGTGTGTACTTTTCGACGGACGTGGCAATGGAAATCTGGAGGCAGCATTAGCATGAGCATTAATGTACTAACGTACCATTCGCATTTCGCAAGCCAGCGAAGCGAGGCCAAAAAGCACCGAGACGTACGGTTTCGCCGCTGCGCGATGTGCCGACATAGACGGTCGCACCCTCGACGTAGCGCGACCAATAGGTCAGGGCGACGTTGAGCGCCATGTAGACGAGGATGGCGAGAGCCGAGTAGTACTTTGTGCTGTCGAAGCCGAGCTTGTAGTCCCACAGGAAACAGGCGACGGCGACAGCCAGGGCGCCATAACCGAGGGCCAGGCGCACATCGGTCAGGCGGTGCGACTGGACAAAGCGCAGGGAGTTGAGGTAGTTGGGGATGGCATCGTCGGACGTGTTCTTGAGGTCTGCGCATGATGCTGTTAGCAAAAGCTCCTTGGAAGTGGGAAGAGGTTCAAAGTACGTACCCGCCAGATTGTAGACCGAAATCTTTTCTTGCGACATAGCGGCTGTGGGAGTTACGAGAGTGCTGGTGGTTCGTAGTGGTCGAGAATGTCGTCTACCGTTGTGCTCTGTCGTGGTTGGCGATCGCGAACAAGTCGGAAGCAATTTGGAGCGATGTGGCTACTTTGATGCGACGCGGAAAGAGCAACGGGGCAGCTCCAATTCACGCGCCCCACTAATTAGTTTGCTCTACCCGTCGCTGGCGGCTGCTACTTGGCTCCAACAATGCAAGCCACAGTGGCTGGCCTGTCGCCAAATTCCCCCCATGTGCCAAAGTCCTTTTTTCCCGCCTGTCTTCATATCTCCAGCGAAACAGGACACCTGAATAGCCTCACCACGAAGGCTGCCCGTCCTCCGTCGCCAACTCTCAGCGCATCGCCCATCGACTCGACTCAAGTTATTTCCCAGTTTCCCATTGCCCACCATGTCGCAGGTCCCCGTCCAGTCGATCCCGCGGGATCCCCAGCTTCTGTTCGTCATCCCTCTCCTTTTTGCTGTCCCTTCCTCCTCGACCTTTAGAACTGTCTTCGTGTCGACACCGAATCCCCTGCTAACTCTTTAGGTACTGGATCCTCTTCCCGATTACCATTGTCATGATCCTAACCGGTGTCCTGCGTCACTACGCCAACGTGCTCATGGCCACGGCGCCCAAAAAGGTCGAGCAGCGCGCCCTCCGCGAACAGCGCTCGATGCTGCACGGCGTCAACGTCCGCACCAACCACCACGTGCTGTCGGGCCGGTCCTTCAACACGCGCCGCGACCACCTCGTAGCAGCCTACGAGTCCGGTGCCTACCTCAAGGCGCCCGAGAACCGCGGCCAGGCGCCGCCGAACCCGATGACAGACCCCAACGCTATGGACGGCATGATGGGCATGATGAAGGGCAACATGGCCATGATCATTCCCAACACGCTGATTATGAGCTGGATCAACGCCTTTTTCAGCGGATACGTTATCAGTGCGTTCATTTTTGTGATTTGTTATTTGGATGTGATTTTTTTTCGTTTAAATTTGTCTGTGACGGTACACCGGCTAACTATGTAGTGAAACTCCCCTTCCCCTTGACCATCAAGTTCAAGAGCATGCTGCAGGCTGGTGTCGCCACGCGGGACATGGACGCGCGCTGGATGTCCAGCATCAGCTGGTACTTTTTGTGCATTTTCGGCCTGCAGTCCGTGTTCAACTTCCTCCTCGGAAACGAGAACGGTATGTGTCTTTTGCGTCTCTTGTGTCTCTCCTGTCTTTTGACTTCCTTTTGTCTTCGTGGTGTCATCCCTGTTCCTAACAATGTACAGCCGCCAGCCAAATGGCGCAGCAGATGGGCCAGATGGGCCCCCAGATGCCGCAGATGGGTGCTCCTGGCCAGGACCCGGACAAGCAGTTCCTGGCCGAGGTCGAGAACCTCACCGTCGTGGAGCACTACTCGGTGCTGGACAACGTGGAGCAGCGGCTGCTCAACCGCGCCACCAAGGCATAATAGAATGGACGTCCGCCTTGGCTGGTCGTTGCCCCTGCTTGCTGGAAGAGAACAGGATAGAGAAGAGATGTTTATGTACATAAAGGAACGAGAGACTGGAAAACCAGGGATTTGGGGCAACAGGGGAATAAAACCCGGGTCAAAGAGTCGAAGGCCAGATATATCGCATATAGAATCGCCCCCAACGGAGCTCTCTCTCTCTTTCTTTCTTCTCCTGTTTTACATTCTGCTCATCGTCTGGTCCTTAGCTGGTGGTGACGTCTGGCGTGGATGTCAGGCTTCCTGGTTTTCCAGTCATCGGGGCTCGCTCGTCTGGGTCGGCGTCATGGGAACATCGTCGTGTGGTTCGTCATTTGTGCCCGGGCTCATTCGTCCCACCAGATGCACACGCCGAGACCGGGGTCTTTCATGCTTCCGCGGATGCGATATGGCGGATTGCGGCGTTCGTCAGGTTCCTCACCACGCTCAATAGGCTTCGTGGGCGTCTGGTCGTGCCACTCCTCGTCAATGACGCGGAACCGCACCATTTCGTGGTTGTCGTAGTACATGCGCGTGTCGTCAATGTTCCACACCCACAGCTGTTGGTTCATGTCGCTGTTGGAAGGTGTGAGCAATGATTCTATACGTCCGTCGAGCGGACTGGACGCACTCAATGATGAGGAAGAGAAACTTACTATTCTGCCTCGTCTGGCAGCTCGTCATAGGGGACAAGGATGTCGTCGAAGAAGTCGGTGCGCACTAGAGGCGGCGTTAGTTGCTGCTGAATCAAACTGAACAAAGTCAAACAGATAGATCCAACATACAGTGAATTCCATTAGGACTGCAGCTGCTGATGCGGGCAAACATCACTTCGCCCTTGAACGGGTGAAAGACAACAAGGCGGAATTCGACTGAAGGCACGTTAGAAGTAGACGGAATGCGGCCGACGACAGGGGTTTATACTTACCATTGACGTTAACGAAGCCGTCCCCGTGACCGATGAGGCCTTCCGAAGTCCATAACAGGTCATAGAGGCAGATGCAAAGGCCAATCTTCTGGATCACCTTGTTGGCATACTTGGCGTTGATGTTGTCCTCGATGGCATGGATACTCCTTTTGGAGAAGTCGTTTGGGTCTATCCGCACCAAGTCGGCAATTTTTGTCTGAAATAGACCAGTCAGTACCAGTTCTCCCTGCGTCTTGCGCCCCCCTTCTTCTTGGATGCATGGGCGTCCCATATTCCTATCTTCTATGCAAAGCGTAGATCATGGAGTAACTCACGAGAATAAACATGTCGCCAGCTGTCGGGACAGTTGTAAGTGTCTTTGTCTGGATAAACTATGTGTATGTCGACCCGAAAATCGTAGAGGCTGCAACTTGTGCAAAATTGTCTACTGAGGCTCGAGAAAACGAGAGAGATGTTCAGCAACCGGGTGAGGATATCGTCATTTTCGGAGGGGGACGACAAAAAAACAGTTACAGTGGAGCTTTAGCTGCACAGGCACTATATTTTCCGGTGACGTCCTTGCGATTCTGCCGTGTTATGTAATCTGTTGTTGACCGCCTTTGACGCGTTTCTGCCACAAACGGACTCGAGACAGAATTTCTGTCGGGAACTACCCGTCCTTCAATCTCGAGATTTGGGCATCTCGCAACAACGCCCGTTTACTTGTGGATCCCCGACAGTCACGAACCCATCTCACGCCCATCTTCAGTGGACGAACTTTCCTTCCCTAGAGCTATTTTAGTCCATTATAAGCCAAAGACCTTCCTCCCCTTCGTGGACGTCCGGAATCTTCGTTTTTGCCTTGCCAGTTACTTTTGCGTTTGTTCCCTCCTCTCGACCTTTCCTAACGGCCGTCGAGATCATCGAATCGTCTCCTTCTCCCTTGTGTCCTCATCAGCACTCTTTGCTTCTATTTCTGTTCGAGTCTTCGTTGTCAGAGCAGTCCTGGTGCCAGTGTTCGGGCTCTTTCGTTTGCTACCCCTTTTCGACACCCGCCTCTCCGATTGTCGAACTGCACAACTGCACACTTACCCCATTGACCCGCCCATTTCGTTGGGTGGTAACCGCGTTGCGCAAGACACAAAGTCGACGTTGTTTGCTGTATCCGGCGTCTCCGAGTCACATGTGGCTAGCCGCCTAATTGATGTGATTCAGACTCCGCGCCTCAACGTAGTGTTGAACTCTCTCCGGCCATTTTATTGTGTTTTCTCTACTCTCTTTCGTTTGCGTTTTCTTCTTCTGTTCGTTCCTTGCCTGTCCCGCTCTGCCCTTCTCCTAACACATCGACGATGTCATCCTACGGATACGGCCCTCCGCCGCCACCACCGTCCTCGTCGCAGGCATCCGGAGGCTACGGACACCAATACCCCTCTACCTACCAGCAAGGCCCGCCCCACAGCGGCCCCTCACCTCGTGGCGGTCGCGGCGGAGGATACTACGGAGGTCGCGGAGGTGGACATGCAGGACACGGTGGTGGCAGCGAGCATCATGCCCAGCCGGGGTATGGTTATGGATCGCAAGGCCCACAGCAGTACGGCCAGCAGAGCCATTATGGTGCTTCTACCCCACACAGCGCGCCGGCCCCCTATGGTGGACCGTCACAACAACCTCCGTCGCAGCAGCAGCACCAGTGGTCCCATGAGCCGGCTGTCCAGCACCATGCACCGCCACCACATGGTTACTACGCACAGCACCCACAGCATGCGCAGCACGCGCCGCAGGGCTACCCTCAGCAGCCCCCACAGGGCCAGTCGCCTGCCCAGCACCAGGGATCGTATGGGCAGCAGCCTCCATACGGAACCCCCAGCGGCCCGGCTTCCTCGCAGACACCATACAACCACCAGTACCAACAGCCGAGCGCCCCCCCTTCGCAGCAGTGGAGCGGGCCTGGCGGACAGAATGGAGGATACAGTGGGCATTACAGCGGCCGAGGCCGTGGAGGAGGTGGTTACCATCATGAGTCTCGGGGCGGCGGATCGAAGGCCCATATGATGGGCCCGCCCATCCGTATTGGTTTCGAGAATGGCGGTTCGCAGCACGGCCCGGGCGCCGGTTCGCCAGCTCCAGTGAGCAGCGGGGGTTACCAACCACCGCCATATGCGGCCCCGCAAGGAGGAGCACAGCCCCCGCCTCCGTCTGGTCCGTCCGGGTACAATGGTGCTCCGTACCAAAGCTACCCACCAACAGGCCCAGGCGGCCACGGTGGCCCTGTCGGCCCGCCGCAGCACTATGACCCTTACTATAACAACCAGAACAACCGCCGTCACCAGCGGGGCGGGCTCCATAGCAACTCCCATCGCGGTGGCCGCGGTGGGTTTACTGACAACAAGATGCGGTACAAAAAGCACAACAGTACCAGTCACGCCGGTGCACCACACACCGCTCATCCGCACTCCAACAATCATCAGAAGCCTGATGCTGCCTCGGCTGGCAAGAAGAAGAAGCGTAAGACGAACACACTCGGCCTCACGCCGGGTGAAGAGTCAGACGAAGAAGATGATGATGAAGAGGCCAAGTTGGTTGAATTGATCGGTCCCGATGCTCCAAAGTAGGCCTCCCTCCCTTTTTTTTGTTTCCCTTGATCCGTTTTCTGTTTTGTTTGCAGTTGCAAAGCCGCACCTGAAGCAAAGGCATAGTGCCTGTCCTTTCTTGGCCTTCTTTCTGCTATATTACGTCTCTATTATAATTATTTTTGCCATGTACACGTTATTAACAAAACAGTCCGGTCGATGTTGCCGCATGGATCGCTGAGCGGCGAAGCAACTTCCCGACCAAGGAACGCGTGAAGGCGAAACTTGCAGGAAACGATGCAGGAGACAGCAAGCCAGGGGATGGCGCCAAGGCCGAGTCTGCGGCCGTTGCGTCGAATGGTGCCAAAAGTGTGGCGGGCCTGACGGCCCTGGAGCGCCAGCAGCAAAAGGCGGAGAAATTGCGCAAGCAGCTGGAAAAGGTCGAGTCCAGCATCAAGCGAAAGCGCGAGCAGCAGGATGAGGGTGATGAGATGCGCGATGTGGAGGGCGATGGCGATGGCGCCGACTCGGATGCGTCGCTGGACTCCAAGCTCGGTTCGGACGATGATGCACCCGAGGCCGTGCCCATCCGCACCGAGACGGCGGCGTCTGTCGCTGCAGCAGCAGCGGCAGCCGCGGCCAAAGGCATGATCCCACCAGCCGCGAAGAAGGCTGATCCTACAAAGCACTGCAAGTACTACTCGACCGGTGGCACGTGTGGCAAAAAGGGCAAGTGCCGCTTTGTGCATGATCCGGCGGTGCGCGAGGCCGCGCTGCAGGAGCGCGAGCGCAACGGCGGGCGTATGACGCTGCGCCAGCGACTCGTGCTCAACGACAAGGACCAGGAGGATCTGACCATCGTCAAGACCCTGCAGTACCTCAAGGAGAAGGGCATGATGTCTGCCACCAGCGCCCCTCTTGCACAAACCGCAGGGTCCGGCGGTGGCACGCCTGGTACTGGACAGTCGAGCGCGTCGTCCAAGACGCCGAGTGCCACACCAACCAGTCCCGGCAAAAGCACCACCAAGCCAGAGTCGGGCGTCGCGAGCTTGCCGGCTGCCCCGTCTCTGGGCAAGAAGCAGCAGCAGCAGCCGCCGCCGCAGCCAGCACAATCTGACGCCGGCGCTGCTGCAGGATCCGCTTCGTCCGCTCCGACCGTGCGCTATCAAGGCTGGGATCTTAGCGGGTTTGGCAACACTGGCGTGAAGTCGGAGGAGTCTTGAGCGAGCACATAAATTACATGTATCCTCTGGTTTTCCTCGAGGTAGAGGTGCAGTGGCACACTCTTACCTTGTATGCAGTCCCCTGTTTCGGTTATATGTTACCCTGTATCATGAGTATTGCTTGATCTTGTTGTTTCTATTGTTTTTTTCATTTGTCTGTTTCGTAATCTGTTGTACTTATATCATTAATCGGGTGTCAACATTCGCTTTATCCTTCATATTGCATTTTCAAGAGGAGTTTATTGTCAAACAAGTGTGAGGTCTATAAAGCACCAGAAAATGGAGCTTTTATGTTCCTTTTGACTGATGAGGTCTGTGTTGCCCTACCCCTTCCAACCTTGTTTGCCTTTTACAAGTGTCTCGATATCTATATTCTCTCCATGGCATTATTAATTTTAGGTTGGTTGGTCAAGATGGCCGGCTGGCCATGTCGCGGCCAGTATCCTTTATTCCTAATGACAATTGCAAAAGATGGACCAGAATAGAGATCAAAATGGCAGCAATGATATGTAGACAAGGGTAAGAAATAGCCTTGAAAGACTTACAAAGCTGGATCTGGCAAGCCACGTTGTGTCTTGGAGAGGTCGGATAATGGGACGTCGATTTAACCTTAAAGAAAGGATGCACGTGGATAAACGTGGATGGAACACCAAAAGGAGAAGTGGACAGCTGGATAACGCCAGAAAAACCTGGTTGTTGGGTCGGGATGTCGTGTCGATCGTTGTTCAACTTGTCGTCTAGTTCCTCTTTTATTTGTCGAAAACACTTCGCATCTCCAGTAAAACACGTGCGGGACATCCCAGTTTCCTTGACGGGATCACCCTACACACCAGCACGGGATCTAAACAAATAGATAAATGTAAATCCAGCCAAGAAACGTCCAAAGGGAGCTGGGGAAATGAAAAAAAAAAAAAAAAAAAAAAAAAAAAAAAGTTGGAAATACTTTGTACCAGCTCGTATGGATAAGGCTTGTGTAAGTACGACATACTATGAATGGATTTCAATCCTTCCTAAAGCGACGCTTGTCGCCATGCCAAGACGGCAGCGGCCGTATTGCATGTACGACATTCTGCAACTGCATTCCATGGGTAAGGGCAAGTCTGCATGTTTCTTTTCTTTCTTTCTGTTTTTTTGGCCTTCCGGGATTGCTGGTATTTGTTCTGGTTTCGCTGCAGCTCGCTTGTCGGCCTGTTTTACGTTCTACAAGGGACACGTGCGAGACAAGGATATATATGTCCTCATGTACGTTCGACTTGCTAATAATGCTTGAAAAATCGACATCCTTCACTGCTCAACATGTTGCTCAACACTCCTCATGCGCCGTGCTGATTGGAAAGAAAGCACCGAAAATCAACGCACGCAACGCGTATCAAATAAATAAACAAATAGGGGCAACCTATGCACTATCAAAGCCTTCTCCTTACGGTACGCCTTCAGCTAGATCCGGTCGTGACAAAAGACAAGACACGGAACCTCACCGTCATTTCCCATGCTAATTATCGTCGCCATCCTTTCCTGTCCTTCCATCGTCCCCTCCATCCTTTCGCTCATAAACCCAAACAAGCCCTCCGCCGTATCTTCGTCAGCGTCGTCTCCTCGTTGTGGTGGTAGTATTAATACCGCGTGCAAGCACTGCGGGTTTGGTTGGACCGGCACCCCTTCGAGTACATGGGCGTAAATGTTGAAAAAAAAAGTAGAGCACAAGCGTGCATAAAAGAAGACATCAAGTCGATCAAAGTGTCGAATGATAAAGAAGATGAGAAACGGGTGGGAGAGAATTAAGATGGCAAAATACGACAGGGAAACGAGTATGCTGTGGCGTCGCCCAGCTACCCAGCCCAGGGGTAGGTGTATCGCGGTATGCCAGAGTCACTCCAAATTCCGTTTGTTTCCGCACGTTGTGCTGCCATGGTTTGTTTTGAGATATGTTTTGGAGTTCTGATTGGGGGTTGCAAGATGATCCCTTTACAGGAGGTAAGCAAACAGGCCCAGAGCCACAGCAGCGGCACCGTTGCCGAGGTGGCCAACGGCCGTGGGCATGGCACCGTTCGCGGACTTAGTCGAGCTGGGGGCAGCAGTACCAGTGGCCGAAGCCGACGCGACCTTGCCAGTAGCGCTGGCACTGGTCGGCGCGGCAGAGGAACTGGCAGCAACAGCAGTGTAGTTGTCCGGGTTGAGAGAACCGCACTGGTCCTGAATGCTAGTCGTGCAGTTCTTCTGGGCCTGGGCGTTGCCAACGTTGGCTGCGTTGCACTCAGAGTAAGCTTCCTGGCAGATGAACTGTACGGCGGGGGAAAGAGTCAGTCACGCAAATTCAACGATCGATTCACAATAAGAGACGGATAGCTATTGCTACGCCACGATGGCGCGACAAGACATACGGTAGGCAGAGTCTGCGTGTAGTACTCGAGGCCGGGGGCGCTGCCGTTCTGGCACAGACAGTTGAAGGTCAACAAGTTCTGTATTGGGATGTCAGTACGATTGGTAATTCTCGAATGCAAAGCATAGCCGACTGGACTGTGCTGCGCTAGTTCGGGTGCAAGGGAGAGACTGGGCCGCGACGTACGGGGTCACAGCTGTTGGCCTTGGGGCTACCGTCGCAAAGCGTCGAGCACGTGTTGTCCTGTGCAGAACACCAGTTCGCTGGTGTATGGCGAAATAACAAGTTAGCTATTGTGCACGGATCAAAAGACGAGGCAACAAAGTCACCGTCAAGTCACGGCGGAGTGACAAGTTCGCCATGGCGAAGGGCGAGCAAAAGCGGCCTGTGGAGAGAAGGACGATAGAGAGCGCAAAGGCAAGAGGAAACTGAGGGAGAACATACACCGCAGCGTCAGAGGAACAGCGGAGGGATCAATGGTGAAGTTCTTGACGGCATTGACGGCGCCGAGCGCAGAGAGCGCGACAAACACGACCGAGTTGCGCATTTCTGCTGTTGTAAACGGTGAAGGAGTCGACCTGTGGTGAAAAGACGAAACCGAAAAATAGAAGAAAAAAGAAGACGTGATACTATATCGGCTTGTCAAAAGCTTCAATGCAGTAATTGGAATATATTTACAAACGGGGTGGAAGGAGGAGAGAAGAAGATGACGGGAGGGAAGAGAAGGGAAACAAAAGGAAAAAGGGTTTGAGACTAGGGGAGTACGCGATGATTTAATTTGTTTTGGGGGCAATTTGGGAAGGGGCGACAGGCACAGGAACGGGAAGGAACGACGGGCAATGAAGGGGGTGGTGAGGACAGGCACAGGCACACGATAGAAAAGAGGTTAAGGCATTTCAGGCCGAGCTGCCGGGTGGGGAGGGAATGCTTTGTGTGGGCATTACGGGGGCAACCACGATAGCTCGCGATAGTCTGAGTGCAGCAACAAGCCGCCAAGAAAGGGCAACAGCAGACAGGGAGCAAGACAGGAGCTACTTTCCATTTCTGTTTTTGCAGTGGCACACACATGCGGCCCCTTGTGCTACGGTGCAAGACAAGCTAAGATACCGGCGGCAGGTACGGACAGTGCAGGTGCAGGTATCAGACCTGCGCCGCAAATTGCAGCTTGTACCAAAGAGGGAAGGAACAGGTAGTTTTGCGACACCAAAATCCGCTGACGATGCAAGAATGGTAGGGATTTGGGAAGGGGCGACCGCGCAAACATGACTAGACCAGAGTGCATCAACAGGAAGGTGTGGGTGACAAGACTAATCGGCGTTGTAGGATAGCTGCGCCGCTAAACCAGAAGCGACCTAGGCAATGGGACCTCGCCAGACGAAATCAGAAGGAGAGGGAAAAGCAAGCAGAATCATGAGCGTGAGGGCGAAACGCCAAGAGTAAAAAGGGCAGCGAGATGAACAGGCCAAGACCAGGTCTTGCTTGTAGCTCCACTTTTGCCTCTTTTCCGTGAAATGCAAATGCCTGAGGTTCTGTGCTGGAGCGCCGTCTCCTCTTGGAAGGCCCAACGCGCCTGCTCTCAAAACGTTGTCTCTCATATGCTTCCCATAATACCGTCGCTGATAAACTGATATACAGCCTGGTTCAGGAAAGAGGCCCTGTCGTGGCTTCCCGCAACGCCAAACATCCGCAAACGGGCCAATTGGTCTCACATGAGGAAGGCACAACGAAGGCACAGCAGTGGGATGGATGAGTTGGTCCATCATTACTAGGACGTCCCTAACTGATTCTTTTACGTCCAGCCTCTTCAATTTTTCCTCTTCCACTTTTTGCGCCTCATTTTCCTTTCACTTTTTCTTCGCTCCTCTTGCCTTTTTCGCCTCTTTCGTTCGTTCGCTCGTTCGCTCGTTTTCTTCTGGCACACTTCGAGCCGTGTCTCCAGTTTCAAAACACAAACTCCACTTGCGTCAGCGTGCAGAAGCGTCCGCGACGTTCCTTCCCTCTAGTCCATTCCCTCGCCCCTCACAAAGCTGATACCTTGTTGCTGGGAAGGCGCCAGCCACACATCAACGAGTTCCACGAGTCACGCACCAGGCACAATGCACAGTTGCTCGATTACCAAGGTACCACCTCTACATTGTATCTTTTCCCGGTTCGGAAACACAAGTACGGCATACAGTAGGTAAGTAAAGTGCGGAGTCGTCGAATGCAACGAACATGTGCTCCACGATCTCGCCGCCCGTTTTTCCCTCACTGTCCTTTATATGCCGTAGCTAGCAGCTCCCAAGCTTGCTTATCGTCCTTAATATATTTCTCGTATTTGCCCTTGATTAGCTCTGAAAAGGCATCCCTTTTGCCACCTGCACAGACACAGCGGTTCTTTGGTTTGTACTTATGATTGTCACGTCTAATATGCTGGGCGAATGTTTCTTTCGTTTGGCGGTGAGATGCCCCGGAGATTGTCGCGTAAACAGTCAGAAAAGGTCGCAAATGTTGCAGGGTCACCAACCAATAATGGCATTATTCATCCAAGTAAGACATTGGCTGTTCGCAGCCTTTCAATGCCACCTGGACGCGCCTTGTTGATTTGTACCTTCTTCTTTCCATGATATTTTGAATCTGTTACTTTGTCGCTACCTTTTTCTTTCGATCTAGTGCTGGCCGAGACGACCAGCTTGCGCGTTCTCTCAACATGTGTTCTTCGAATCCATCGTGAGGTCATCACTGGAGTCCGCAAGCCAGGGTCAATCGCTGCTATTTCCGGGTGGGGCCGTCGCTCGATCCGCACATCTTCTGTTCTGAGTATTTTTAATCTGCTCGGACCGGTCATCGAGTTTTATCTGTCTATCCTGCTGTCTCCCTCGTCATCTCTTTCGTTGTTCATTTTTATAATAGTTTTTGTTAGTATTTTATGAAAAGCGGGAATGCCCCGTGGAAATTTGCTGGTCCAATCTGATTAGACGGGACGTGGCTGTCACGCTCAGCCTTGCCAACATACAAAGTTATAGTACCCGGTACTCTAATTCCAGGCGGTAAAACAATGACCTTGATCATAGCTCGGCCTCAGCTAAATAAATGGGGCAATGTGTGAATAATGTATTCTGTATGTTGCATGAAATAGTCTAATTTGTGCGAGCATGGAGCAATATGGACGATGAAAACAGCCTATACAAAAATGAACATAAAACAACGGCATTCTGCCTGTCTCTGCATCTTATGAGGGAAGTAGACACTGGCCAGAAGCACAGAGCAAAGATACTCTTAACTAGCATCTATATCCCCGATTCCTCCCCCAAGAACATCACCGATATCGAGACACCAACGAAGAGCAAGCGAGCGACAAAACCGACGCAGTGAATAAATGATAAATGGTAAATGCAATGAAAAGAACGGACTACGAGAGACGAAGCCCAGCAGGGTGGTTGAGCTTCATTCCCTCCTCACCCGCCTTCCTCCACCAGAGCACGCGCACCGTATTATATATGGTTGTTGGGGTCACGGGTGGTAGAAAACACAAGCACAAGTGGTCGAATGCGCTTATGCGTCAATGAGGTTCTCTTCCTCCGGCGCCGGCTTGTTGTCCGCCTTTGCCTTGCCCTTGCGCTCCGCCGTTCTCTGGTAGTACTCGTTGATAACCTTGGCCGGGATACGGTTCAGCATATCCTTGCGGTAGATGCGCAGCAGGCTCCACGCCAGATCCAGCGACTCGTAGATTGTGCGCGACTCGTACTGGCCCTGGCTGATGAACTGGCGCTCAAACTTGTCCAGGAACTCGAGCGACAGCTTATCCTCGGCCGACAGCGCCTCCTCACCAACGACAGCCTTCATGGCCGCCGCGTCACGACCAATGGCGTACTTGGCGTACAGCTGGTTCGACACGTCACCGTGGTCCTTGCGCGTCATACCCTCGCCAATGGCCGACTTCATCAGACGCGACAGCGACGGCAGCACGTTGATGGGCGGGTAGATGCCACGGTTGTACAGCGCACGGTCGACATAGATCTGGCCCTCGGTGATGTAGCCCGTCAGATCGGGGATGGGGTGGGTGATGTCGTCGTTGGGCATGGTCAGAATAGGGATCTGCGTAATGGAACCGTTGCGGCCTTCGACACGGCCGGCACGTTCGTAGATGGTGGACAAATCCGTGTACATGTAACCGGGGTAACCACGACGACCGGGCACCTCCTCACGGGCGGCAGACACCTCGCGCAGGGCATCGCAGTAGGACGTCAGATCGGTCAGAATAACGAGGACGTGCTTCTCGAGCTGGTAGGCGTAGTACTCGGCGGTCGTCAGGGCCAGGCGGGGTGTGATGATACGTTCGATCCTAATTTGTTAGCTGCCTGTAAGAAACCACATAGAACAGAAGGGTACGGAACGCACGTAGGATCGTTGGCAAGGTTCAGGAAGAGTGTGACACGTTCCAAACTGCCGTTCTCCTCGAAATCGCGGGTGAAGAAGCGAGCCGTCTCCAAGTTGACACCCATGGCGGCGAAGACAATGGAGAAGTTGTCCTCGTGTCCGTCGTGCACGCCCTTGTTGGTAACACCTTCGCGCTGCACCAGGCCGGCTTGGCGACAAATCTGGGCAGCAATCTCGTTGTGTGGTAAACCGGAGGCGGAGAAGATGGGGATCTTCTGGCCACGGGCAATCGAGTTCATGGTGTCGATGGCCGAGATACCGGTCGAGACCATCTCCTCGGGGTAGACGCGCGAGTAGGGGTTGATGGGGCTACCGTTGATGTCAAGGTACTCCTCGGCAAGCACCTTGGGGCCTTTGTCGATGGCGCGGCCGGAACCGTCAAAGATACGGCCCAGCATGTCTTCGGAGACGCCAAGCTTGAAGCTCTCGCCGGTGAACTCGACCTTGGTCTGTCGAGAGAAGCTACGTTAGGGCTGGACATGTACCATTGACAAATGGGGAGCAGTCTTGATACCGCCTAATGCTAACGAACCTTCTTCACATCAACACCGGTAGTACCCTCAAACACCTGCAGTCATTAGCATGCATCCTGGATATCGCAAGATCGAACTCGCAGAGATGTATCGATGCCATCGTCGTCAATGGACTCCATATCGCAATGCATCATTGGTCGTACCTGGACAACAGCGCGGCTGCCTAGGATGGGGAGAAACGACCAGTTAGCAGTTTGTTCAGCTTCCCAGAAAGACATTGTCACAGCGTAATTAAGCAACCTACCTCTGGCCTCGAGGACCTGGCCGGCGCGGACGGAGCCATCGGGCAGCGTCAGGTTCACGATCTCGTTGTAGCGGGGGTTTTTGACCTAGACGATCACAAGTCAGCCAGATGTCGATGGCGAGACAGTACTCGAAATAAGGCATGAATATAGAGGAGGAAAAGAGACGGACATTGTCGAGAATGACCAAGGGGCCATTGGCACCGCCAACGGTATTGTAGGTGATGTGCGGGTTGATGTTGAACGACGAGGAAACGCGAGGGTCCATGGTGCTGGTAGTCGTGGGTGCCGGTTGGCGGGAGGCCAAACGACGGAATGACAAGTGGTGAGGAAAGAAGAGGCTGAGAGCTGGTGACGGATGACGCTGAGAGACCGACAGGGAAGGAGAGACAAGACGGAGTCGAGCGGCGTTGGCAGCGGATCCGACGAAAACAAGCAAGAGGTGACTGTGGAAGGAGCGAGGCAACAGCTATCGTTAGCAGTCAGCAGTCAGTGCAGAGTGTGGTTGATGCCAGCCGATAGGGATGGCTGAGTAGATGGGGTGCGGGACTTTTGGACTGAAGGTGTGGCTTGTGAGGGGCCAAAGCAAGAAAAGTAGTCCCAAGCTCCTTGCTGGTTCGGGTTAACCCAGCTTTGCACCGCAGCAGCTCAGCAGCTACTGACTGATCGCCTGGCTGCCACTGGGCTCTCGGTTGGGCGATGTCACGTGAAAGTGATTGGCTGTGCCGCTTTTTACAAGTTTAGGCCCGTTGTAACCGCCATCAGTGGCTAAATGTGAAGTTTGTACGACATAGTGCTTGAAATAGCTAATGAAACACGATTTGGGCGAACGCCGACAGTCGCGACATCGTCCCCACCTTCGCAGCTCCCAACACTTCGACAGCCATGTCGACCTTTTACGATACCGAGCCGCAGCCGACAGCATCGCTCGTCCTGCACACGACCAGCGGCGAGATCGCCATCGAGCTGTTTGCCAAGCAGACGCCCTTGACGAGCCGCAACTTCTTGCAGCACTGTCTCGACGGCTACTATGACAACACCATCTTCCACCGCCTCGTGCCTGGCTTCATTGTCCAGGGCGGCGACCCGACCGGCACCGGCAATGGCGGCGAGTCGATTTTTGACGGTGGCGCACTGTCGGGCGACCTGGACGTGTGGCCCATGGACGAGCGCCGCGGCGCCAACGCCGGACCACACGGTATAGGCTTCAAGGATGAGTTCCATACGCGGCTCAAATTCAACCGGCGCGGACTCTTGGGTATGGCCAACGAGGGCCAGCCGGATACCAACGGCAGCCAGTTCTTCTTCACACTGGACAAGACGGACGAGCTCAACGGCAAGAACACGGTGTTTGGCCGCGTGGCAGGGCCGACGATTTACAACCTCACAAAGATCGGCCAAGGCGAAGTGCAGGAGGGCACCGAGCGGCCACTGTACCCAACACGGATTACGCGGACGGAGATCCTAACCAACCCGTTCTCGGACATGCGCAAGACGGAGCGGGACGCACGACACAGCGCAGTGAGCGCGCCACGAGGAGCAGACGAGAAGAAAAAGACAAAGCGGAAGAAGGGTGTCAACAAAAACCTCTTGAGCTTCGGTGACGACGTCGAAGATGATCTGGAAGGCGATTTGGCGGCGTCATCACGAGGGAAGAGCAAAAAGGCGAAGCTCGACAAGGACGACGAGGGCGAGGCCGAGGACAAGGCTGCAACGCCGGAACGCACAGAGAGCCCACACCACCACAAGACAACGTTACCTTCACGAACGCTCTCTGGCAAATCATCACCGGAGCGCTCGACGAAATCTTCAACGAGAGGCAAGGACAAGCATGTGTCCGACTCCGACTCCGATCCGGACTCTGCACCACGGCGGAAACAACAAGAGATGACGGCGCTGGAGAAGACGAATGCCGAAATTGCTGCTCTCAAGGCCTCCATGCGGCGAACCGTTGCGGTGGAGCCAGAAAACACAAAGGAGGATAAGAAATCTGCCCTGGACCATCTGATTCCATCAGATGCGAGGCGTGGCAAGAAGTTTGACCGCAAATATGGACTGTCGAGTCACGACAAGAAGACGCTACGCTCTCTAGACGAATTCACCTCCAAACTGGGACAGGACGCAAACGGCAAGGCCGCATTGCCTCCCCCAGAACCATCGGCGACAGCAGGACCAGACGTGGGCGAGGACGAAGGTGACGGCACGGTGTGTGACCTGCACTTTATTGCCAACTGCCAGAGCTGTCGGCCGTGGGATAAGAACGGCGAGGACGGCCAAGTTAGTGACAGTGACGGCGAGGACTGGATGTCCCACACGCTCAACTGCGCGGCCGACAAGCTGGGCAAGGACCTGAGCTACCGCAAGAAAGCCGAGGAGGAGCTGATTGTGATCGACCCGCGCGAGAAGGCGCAGACGCTCAAAGAGGAGAGGAGCAGCTCGCGGCGGGACAGCGGTCGTGCAGGGGGCCGCCGGGACCAGGCACGGCATGCAAAATTGTCACAGGCAGCAACAGTATCTGGACGAGGGGCCAGGTGATGTGATCTCGTGTCATGAGGTGGACCAGGCTACAAGACAGTGTACAAAACAATACCCATTTGCATGTTAAGATTACATTCTAGAAGGTGCTCGAAGTTTCCAACCTGCCACGTGTTTGCCTACAGGATTGCGCAGAGTCGTAAGGCTGTCCAGATAATGAGACGTGATGTGCATGCAGGGCGTAAAAGGCACCGAGTTCGGCCTGATTTGAAGGCGCTGTGGTCGAGGGATTTACAGTGGACTGTTGGCCCCATACAGCACGCCTCCGAGCCACGGCAGGTCCCGAACACTGACAGCGGACAATTCGCCTGCCCGGGTCTTTAATCCGGTCCCGGTATTTTTTATCCTTAACGTAGGATCAAGCGAACACGTTGGCCGAACGTGATTTCCCATGCTGCCGTCTTGCTAGCCTGTTACTGCAGTGGAAGGATCGATCAGGTATTTTGTCAAAGTCGGCAACATGCATAATGTGTTAGGCAGAAAGGGCGGACGACGACATGTCAACGCGAAACTGCACGAGGAAAGAGCTGCCCAGCAAAAAATACAGAGCGTAAGTTTTCCAATGCGAAAGCTTGTCACCGCGCCCTCTGATTGGCCAGTGACACTGAATAAGAGCAGGTTGTTCGTTGACCGCTAAGTTGTAGGTAACCGAACAGGCCGCCGTAGCGGACGGAGCAACTGTGGATGGCCTGGCGCAACTCCGCAGTGGGAAGGAAGGCCGTCAGCGTGCCGCCCTGACCGCCTGCCCACTCCGCCCGCTTTTCTGTCTTAGCACGCCAATTGCATGCGCCAGCGAGATACAGCCTCAAGCTCTAGCGGGCTGCAGAAAACGAAAGAGCGACAAAAAAATCAAAAGAGGAAAACAGAAAACAGACACAATACAACAACACGACAACCAACGACCCGCCATCCCCCTCCCTTCCGACCTGTACGTGCAATATACTTTAAGTCCTCGTGCGGCCACCTCCAATTCTCTGCGCCCAAAAGAAACGGCCAGCGATTGCGCCCGAAAGGCCCTCGATCGCGATCAAACGGACCGCGACAGGCGACCAGCAACTTGACGATTACTGTCTCCCACGAGCACCGTGACGGCCAATCCTTATGTGGAACGGCACAAGTGTTCTCGATCCCTCGTAGTATAGTGTTTCGAGTGCATATCTACGACCGCGCCGACCGACCAGCGCGCCTCCGGACGAACGACGGCCCGTTGCGAGCTTGGTTATCTCACCGGCTTGCATTCGGCGACTTTTTTATTTTATTTCATTTTGTGACGCTCTTACGGTGAACACGCATCCCGTCCGACGACCTCATCACTACACATCGCGACCTGTTCGTCGCTTGACGTGCATCACTCGACTTTAGCAGCCAGAGACGGACAGCCCTCGAAGCTTACGACTTCCGCGCCTTACACGCCTTGCACGCCTTGCACACTCCTTCACTTCTGTTACGACAACTCCCCTTAGCCAGCAGCCATGTCCCCAAATCCTCGCAAACGCGCCGCGCCCGGCGATCCGCCCGTCTTCCCCGTTGCCGGCAACGGGCAGCCTGGCTTCAACCCGGCGACGCAGCAAGACCAGCTGCTCCAATGGTCTGGCGGGCTGCCGGATGGTTTCCCCAATCTCGCTCAAAATGCAAACTCATATATGATGGGCAATCAGGGCCAGTTCTTCCAGCAACAGCTTCGCCAACAGCAGCAGCAGCAGCAGCAACAACAGCAACAACAGCAACAACAGCAACAGCAACAGCTGCCACTGCAGGCTGCCCAGCCGCAGCAACTTCATATCCAGCCTCAGCCCGCCGTGCAGCAAGTGGGCCAGGTCCAACCGCAGCCGACGTCCACGGCCATTGCTCGCCGGCCACCCAATCGCGCCCTGGTGCCATCGGTGGCCCGGCCGGCGTTTGATCCGAACACGGACTGGTCTGCCTTTGGCGACGACGCGGGCGCGCTGACTACCAGCCTCAACCACAGTGTGGGTGGCCATCTCGCTGGTGGCAACAGCAGCAACAACAACAACAATGGCAATGGAGGCACGGGCCTGCCCGGTGAGAATGAGAGCATCGAGGTCTTGGAAGAGCGCGCGCAGCGTGTCAAGAAGGACTCGCAAGCGAAGCGGAAGCAGATCCCGCCGTTTGTGCAGAAGCTGAGCAGTTTTCTCGAAGAGGCCAAGAATACCGAGCTGATCCGCTGGTCAGAAAACGGCGACTCGTTTATCGTGCTGGATGAGGACGAATTTGCAAAGACACTCATCCCCGAACTCTTCAAACACAACAACTACGCGTCCTTTGTCCGCCAGCTCAACATGTACGGCTTCCACAAGCGAGTCGGCCTGTCGGACAATTCAATGAAGGCGAGCGAGCGGAAGAACAAGAGCCCCAGCGAGTACTACAACCCGTACTTCCGGCGTGGCCACCCGAACCTGCTGTGGCTTATCAACAAACCAAAGAGCGGTAGCAAGGCGAAGCGCGGCAAGAAAGACGACGGGGACGGTGACAGCGACGAGGAAGTGACCATTGACGAACCGTCGCAGATGGCGCACCATGCTAGCATTCAAGGGATGGGCAACCAGCAAGGACGCGGCTACGGGGCGCCCGGCGCTGGGCTCGGTGCCGGTGGCAGCAACCTCTTGGGGGCCAGTGGTGGCGGAGCAAGCGGTGCGAGTGGTGCCGTTGCGCTGGAAGCCAACGGTCATGCCAGCGGCGAGTTGGCGCCGCTCCAGAAGAAGGACTTCCAAATTATCAAGGACGAGCTCAACACGCTGCAGACGCGGCAGGCCCAGATTTCGAAAGTGATGCAGAGGTTGCAGTACGACAATGCACAGCTTCAGCAACAGGCCCGCCTCTTCCAGAACATGCACGAGCGCCACGAAAACTCGATCAACGCCATTCTCAACTTCTTGGCCAACGTCTTCCGCAAGTCGCTCGAGGAGCAGGGCGGTGTCCAGGGCGTTACCGAGCTACTGGCAAGCATCTTGCCGAATGGCCAGATGCCCACTGGTAGTGTCGTGGATCTCACCGACGATTTTGACCGACGGCGACCGACGCCTCAGGCAGCCAACCTGAGCACGCCCCCGATGAAGCGACAGCAGAGGCTGTTGCCCCCGATCCCGGCGCCCAGCGCTTCCTCGACCACCGCGTCCACACCACAGGCGTCCGGCAATGGCGGTGGCGCAGGTGCCCGCGGGAGCAGCGCACGGTCGTCATCTGTCCTTTCACCTGGGCAGCAACATGTGGGCGCGGGCTACGGTCATACAGGCGTGGGCCCAGCCGGACACCAGCCGGCGATGGGTTCGGTTACAGAACTGTTTGACTCGCCGAGCGAAAACACCTACCTGCAGCACGAGCTGCAAGCCAACCCGCAGGAGGGCATGATGCGGATCATCAACGACACCAACGCCAACACGCCGGCCTCCGGGTCGGCGATTGACCTGCTCGAAGCGGCGGCCGGCACGCCGGCCAACATGAGCACAGATCAACGGGACCGGGTGATAGGCCTCATGTCGGGGCAGGGCAACAACAATGGCAGCATGGGCCAGCAACAGCCTCAGCAACCCAATGTCGCGAACCTGGCCCGGAAGAGTCCTGTGACCGGCCCTGGCGGCGTGCCCCTGTCGCCCCAGGTCCCGATGACGATCCCGGCGACCAATGCTGGCAGCTCTTCCCACAACATGCCCGGTATGCTCTCAGCAGCGGGTGGCGCCAACACATCGCTGTCGCCAATTCTCGGCAATGTGCAGACCGCGCCGCCGCCGTCGCTGCAAGACATCTCGAACACGCAGTCTGAGATCGAGGCGCTCCAACGGCTGCAGGACGAGCAAAATGCCAAGATCAGCGACCTGACGCAGATGCTGGGTCCCCTGAGCCCGTCGGGGCGTGTTCCGGGCATTGACGAGGACGCCATCTCCGTGGGCGGCACGAACCCGGGCATGCAGAGCCCGGGATACTTTGATCTCGGCCAGTACCTTGACTCAACCGCCTTTGGTGACGACTTCAACTTCGCCACGGACGATCTCGTGGGAGGCGGCAATGCGGGCGCCGGCTCGGCAGGCTCTACGGCACCAGTCCTTGGTAGTGCTGGTGGCAATGCGCCTCTTGCGGACGACTTCAGCTTCACCATCAACCCCAACAACAATGCCGACAGCGGACACGGCGCCGATGGCGATGACGACGGCGGCCATGGCCTCTTTGGCAAGTCCCCTAGTCCGGCCTTGACAGAAGAGATCCAGCGGACCGACCTCAGCCCAGGAAACAGCCCGGATCCGGCCGTGAAGCGGCGGCGTGTGAGCTAGATGGATCGTCGTCTGTTTTCTCTTCGCTCATCCTGCACAGATGAACGGCCTTTTTGTCGGGTTTCACCTTTCCTAGTTTTCATTTATTCTGCTCGGCCTTTGGTATATCTCCTTTTCTTGCGTAGGGTCTCCTTTTATGCTGCATTTCATGACCATTTTTTGGGAACGTATGTCTTTTCATTCCACGGGCAGGACGGGACTAGAAGGGGCTTTTCCTGCAGGGGGCTCTGTCGCCTTGGCTGGGTGGCATCTCGGTTTATGACAGCTTTGCACAGCTAAGGGGCGAGTCTGAACAAATGACGGCAGAAGTCTTGGCTTGGGGTGGTTGGGTTTTCTTTTTCTTTTCTGTTTTTTTTGTAATTCTCATGGGAGAGCCAAAAGGTTCTATTAACGATTTCTATCTATTAAATTTCATCATTCCATTGCCGTTCACTACTGTATCGCGTTGTCCGTCCTGCATCTATTATAGGAGAATGTCTTGGTACGAGACCGTGATTTTGTCATCTTTGCTGTCCTAGAGCAAAGTCGTTCAGCGTCAAGAACCAAATCTTCGTCTCCTCTCGGACGAACTACGCAAAATGAGCAGATAATAAGTGACTTACACATTTTATGTTAGATAGGGGAAGAAAGAATAGTTGCATTGTTGTCCGCTCCTGCCTGTTGAAACGTAAGATAGTTACGTCCGCACCTTCCGCAGCCAACACACTTTCTCCAATGCAATGACGAACACTGAGCCGGAGCGTCCAATGAACCCATAGGGCAAACGGCGCCAGGGCTCCCCCTAATCTCATTAACGTGCCTGCCTTGGCTGGACGTGCCTCCTTTCCTTTGCCAATGAGAGCCGTTACAACCGACTGCGCCAGTCTCACTTTTGCCCCTCCTCTCCTTCCCCGCCTACATACGCGCTGCAGAAGCGGCACACCACCATTCCAACCGCCATAGAAGCTCTCTTTCGCTCCTCCTCTCAAACGTTCCTGCGTCTTGCGTATCTGCCCTTTCCTAGCGCTCAGCCCTGAAACAAGGACAGCCTTCTCTCCGTCCAATTCAGCCCTTCTCATCTTTGCCTAACCTATCTCGACGTCTCTCCCAAGAAACACAGGCAACTTCGACGCGCATACTCCGCGACATACCGAAATAGGGGCCATACACAACTCACGTACCTTGTCGGATACCACGCCAAGCTCGAATCTCAACTCTTTCCTGCCCTTTACCCTCCACGCCTAGCATCGTCTTCACAGAAAACAATAATGGCCGACGAAGAGCACGAAGTACGCATTCTGTCTCGACTCTCTACGCCCCCTCTCCCTCTCCGCAGCCATTCGCTAACACAAATACAGGGCGCCACCGTGCAGGAGCAGCTTATTGAGGCTTGCCGCCGCAACAACCCCGACCTGCTCGCCGAGGTGCTCAAGGGCCGCTCCGAGACCGAGGCCGCCCGCCTGCTCAACGAGACCGTCACCGTCCTCGGCAACCACCTCTACCACGAGGCCGCCTCGCAAGGAAACTGTACGTTGTGGTCCGCACGCACGCGTCTTGACGTCATTTTCTCCTTTTTGTGTCCTCGCGTCGCTCGCTCTCTCCCCTGCTAACTGTGTAGACGAAATCATCGATGCCCTCCTCGACCAGCCCGGCTTCGAATGCGACCCCATCTCCCGCCGCGACGGCGACACCCCGCTCCACACCGCCATCCGCTGGTCCAACGCCGAGCCCGCCGCCCAGCAACCCTTTGCCCAGGCTCTCGTCGGCATGATGCTCGAGGCCGGCTCCAACCCGCGCATCAAGAACAAGGCCGGCCTCACCGCCACACAGCTCGTCGACCCGCGCTACCCGCAGATGCGCCAGTTGATCCAGACGCAAGAATATATGCTGCTCAACGCCAGCGATTTTGTCGACGACAGTTCCAACAACAGCAGCAAACCCTCGTCTGCGCCGCCGCCACCACCACCACCGGGCCGCCCAAGCGGTGCCGCACCAGCCATACCGTCGTCGGCGGCACCACCGGTCCCGCCGCCGGCTGCCAACGCCTACGATGACAATGCCGAGTTTAGTGGCAGCGACGATGAGGAGCGGGCAGAGTGGGAGCGGCAACGGCGGCAACGGCGAGCATAGGTGTTGGGTTGGCGTGAGGGGGGTGCAGGACACAAAAGGACCTTGGTTACATAGAGAAGCAGAAACGGGGCTACGAGCATGCATGTAGATTGATTTTAATTCATTGTGATCTTTTCTAAGTCTGCAAATTGCGTGTACGACTAAGAACAGCTATATACAAAAGAAAAGCACACGTGTATAAGAGACGTCTGTTCCCTTGGAAGGCCACGTCAATAGCACAGGCGTTCAAAGAAAACAAAAGAGACAGAAACCAGAAAGAACAGAACATGTTGGCGAACGCCGCTGCGGTATGAAGATATTGAAAGAAAGGAAGGGGGGGACCCTCAAAAACAGACAGAGGGACAGAGAACCACCATGGAGCATAAAGACAGATCAAGAGCGAGAGACGGCACACAGCAACAGTCGATTATCAGTGAAAATGGTCATTAACTTATTCTAGTCTTTTTTTGTCCAAAAAACCGACGGCCGCGGCACGACTTTCTTCGCTTTCGCCCGGTTTCGTAGATTAGTCGTGCAGATCATGAATGCTTGAGCACATTCAAAATAGGAGGATGGTTGGGGGGTGTATGTGGGCTGCGATGTATGCAAAGGAAAGTGATCGAGTCGAGAGACAAATGATAGACCAAAGACGGACGACAGTGGGAGAGAAAACAGTAATGTCACAAAAAGCGGTATACAAAAGCGATGATGCGAGAAGCAGACGAAGAGACAGAATGAAGAAAATAAGCAGATGACAAATTGAGACATGAAAAAGGGGTATGCAAAATGCAGCTATGAAAGATGGGGAAGGACAAAGCAGAAAGAGACAATAATGTAAGTGACAGGAGACCAGACAACAGTAAAATAAAAAACATCAAGAGACTACCAAAAGTGCTCCCTTTTTAAGGCCCCAGGAAGGATCTATTCATACAACGCCATGAAAACAATAATAGACAAAAAAAGACAAAACTGATTAAGAAAGGTCAGACGTCAGAAATAAAAGCGGAAACACCGAGAAGACAACGCCGGTCGTCGACGACGGCACAACAAAGAAAAGCAATAGTGCTTCTATGTGGCCTTGTTCTTATTAGAAATCATCGAGAGGCCGCGAAGGCGGCCGTGGATAAACCGGCTGGCAACGCTGTCATTGCCGTATTGGCCAGAAGCCTCGTCGAGGTTGCGACTAGCTGAGTGCGAAGACTCGAGCCGTGACAAGCGCGCGGCCGTCGTGAAGTCGCTGCTGGCTTCGTAGCTAGCCCGGACGCGGTCCATTGACGCACGCATACGGTCGTAAGACGGCCGGGCCCGGTCAATCGATGGCCGGCCCCGGCCCGACGCCGTGGCAGTGTAGTCAGTGGAGGATACCGCCATACCTATGTTCATTTCGTCAACAGAGTACTGGCGATCGTGGTCACCACCACTATAGTTGGTGCCGTCACTACCATTTTGCGTACGCGTATTGTGTGTGGCAACGGACGGCGGATAGATGGGCCGCCGGTCTTCGTCGACACTGGCAAACTGCATGTGCTGCGAGCTGTGCTTCTTGCCCTTGCGGGACCCTTCCGAGGAGGACCCGCCCGCCGAGTTGGTGCCGTCCACCAGCTTCTCGACGTCAGGGCCGGCCTCGCTCTTGACAAGCTGGCCGTCCCTGTTGTAGCCTTTAAACTTGCCCTGCTGGGCCTGCTCACGGATGATGTCGACATCGTACGGGAAGTACACCTTTTGCAGCGCCTTGATTCCGTAGCGGGGGAAGATGCACAAAACGGGCACGATAAAGTACACCGCCCAGAAGCTCGCCTCGCCGTAGATGGCCGCCCCAGTGCCGTAGAAGTACTGAGAGTACGTCGTCGACGTGTAGACACCAGTCCAGAAGAAGACAAACAGGAAACTGAGAGCGACAACGAGCACCATCAACCAATCCCACCGGTAGGTGTTGATGAGCATGTACAGGTTGATTGTCAGGACCGTCGGGTGAACAATGTAGGCACCCAGGCGAAGACGATCAGCCACATCCAAACCATTCAAGGAGGCAAAGGGCGTCCGGACCATGGTCAGGTAGGGAATGAAGAAACACATGACAGATTGATAGAGACCATCAGCCATATACAGCCTAAAAAGTGACAAGTAACACATGGTTAGCAAACAAAAAACGGAAGACAGGGGGTCCTACCAGGAGAGAAGGAAGTCCGGGGGGGAAGGGGAGATCAAGCGAGCCAGAATAATGGGATAGACGGAAGACAACAAAGATGGGCATACCAGAATTTCCGCTGCGTCCACTCCAGGCGCTCAATACCACGGCGATACAGCTGCGGGACGGCGAGCGACACCGTGTCGGGGACGTCCTGGTCGAGAACACCCATGAGGATGACAGGCACCGAGGTGAAGAACAAGTTGAACATCAGAATGTACGTGTAATCGAAGATGTAGGTCATGTCGTAGTTGCAGAAAATCTGGAACCAGAAAATCGAAAACACCCAAATGATGTTCTTGTAGAAGAAGTTGGCGATACTCTCACCCATGCGGCGGTACGACCAGCGGCCGTGCACGAGGACAAGGCGCTTCAAGAAGCGGAACTGACCAATCGCGTAATCCGAGGACATGGCCGCTTGCCGGCCCTCCAGACCAGCGATACCGACACCAACATCGGCCTCCTGGATCATGGCCACGTCGTTGGCACCGTCGCCAATCGACAGAGTCATGACGTCCAGGCCGTTCTTGACCAGGGCGCACACGGCGGCCTTTTGCGCAGGGCTCACACGACAGCACAGAACGGACTTGCACTGCTTGCACAGCAGCAGGAACTTCTGGCTCAGCTCGTCGCTCAAGGCCCAGCGCAGCGTGAAACCGTCAATAACGACCGCGTGTGTAGGGGCTGGCGGCTCGTGGTTGGCACGCGCGGCCGTCAGGTCTTCGTCGCTGCCCGTCAAACCAAAGGCCGCAAGACCCTTGTCCAGCTGGGCCTCGATGCGCTCCATATAGTCGTCATCGGGAGTGTTGCCAGACTCGTCCTCGTCCACTCTGAGATGCAACAGTTCCATATCGTTGTTCAGCAGGTTGCATGAGAAACCGATGTTGATGGCCGTCTCGACCTTGTCGCCAGTCAAAACCCACAGCTTGATACCAGCCTCGGCCAGTAGAGCAATGGTATCGGAAACACCATCCTGCAGACGGTCTTCAATGGCCGTACCACCGAGCAGAGTGAGATCCTGCTCGATCAGCTCGGCCGCGGCCTCCATCTTCTCCTCACGATTGTCCACCGCAGTAGCGGCGGCGTCGTGGATCTTGCGCCACGAGTAGTACTCGTCTTCGGTCAGGACACGCTGGGCAATACAGAGCGTACGCAGACCTTCGCGGGCAAACATCTCCAAGTGGTCGGCCGTCGCCTTGCGCAGCTCGACTTGCTCGCCGCGCTTGAGCCGAGAGTAGATGATGCTGTCGGCACCTTTGCAGATAAGCACGATCTTGTTGTCGGGCATGCGCACAATGGCGCTCATGCGCTTCCGAGTGGAGTTGAACTCGATCGTGGTGAGGACAGGGTAGTGCCGCTCCTCGCCCATAACGTTCAGGCGGATACCGACGTCCGTGTTGCCAAGGACAGTGAAGCCCATGTCACGGGCGGTCGCGACAAGGGCAGCCTCATCGGGCGACTGGGCCTTAAAAATAAGGCGGGGCGGGTCGCCCGGGATCTTCTCAGATAAGACAGTGTGGCAGAGAGCAAGGCTGAGCATGAACTGCTCATTGGCGTGTTGCTGCTCGGCACCGTGGACACCAGAAAGATCGTCGACAAAGTCAGGGGCAATGAATGTGATTTCGTCGTCGTGGAGGTACGGGTTGTCGTTGAGCTTGCGGAGACCGGCGAGCGCCTTATCTTTGGCAACAGCAATCTCGGCATTGGCCCGCTCGGCTTCTTTGACGACGTCGATACCCATGCGCTTCTGCATACCAGCCTGGGCCTCGGTGTAAGCTTCACCGTAGGGCTGGCCGTTAATCGTCGCCTTCTTGAACTCCATGACGTTCTGGGTCAGAGTACCAGTCTTGTCAGAGAAAATGTACTCAATCTGGCCAACGTCATCGGAAATGTTCCACGACTTCGGAATGCAGGGCTGGTCGGCCTTTTCGTAGTACATCTCGACATCGCTGTAGATGAAAATGGCTTGCAAGGTGCGGATAATCTCGACCGTGATATAAAGAGAAATGGGCACCAAGTTCTGGAACAGAATAAAAGCGGCCCAAAAAGTAACAAAGCCGGCCAGCGGAGGCGTGCCACCGTACGGTCCCATGTCGACATAGGCAAGCGATGCATCGGTCTTAGCCCACGAAACACCGTTGACAAGGGCGGATATCAGACACATAATGAACAGGACACCGAAGTTGCAGATGACGTTGAAGTTAAGTTCACGAGCAATACGGGCACGCTTGCTAGGAGTGTCGCCCGCGTTCATCATGATCTTCGTGTCATGACCAGTGAAGAGAACAATGCCCAGCGCCCACTCGGTGTTGCGGAGGTTGCAGCCACGGAGCAGGAGGTTGTCGATGGAGATAGACTCAGACATCTCATGCACAGCGCCAGAGGGATCCTCCTCAAAGGACTGGTTCCAGTGGATGGCGCCGTTGTACTTGTACAAGTTCGACTGTGGCGGTTCGCTCTTGACGTAGAACTGGGCACGCTCACAGTCGCGCGCGTGCTTCAGGCTGCGGCCACAGCGAAGAGACTGGCGGAACTTGAGGTTTGTCTCGCCGTCCAGGTTCTTGGTCTCGATGTAGCAGCCACCATCCGGGTCGGAAGTGGCCAGCACCACAACGTCGGCAGGTAGTTCGTCGTCGTTATAGATACGAACAAAGTCGCCAACCTGCAGATCCTTCCAGGCGCCGCGGTGGAAACGGGCTTTGCCTTCGGGAACAATATTTGGGTTCAGGAGGTCAGGCTTAGCATTGACGACGTTGAATTCGCCATCGGAGGCAGGGTTGAAAGAAAATGCCGACGTAGGGCGCGTCTTGTCCTGGGCGACAGAGAGCATGTCCTGCATCTGAGGCGGCGCATTGCGGGGCGAAGGCGAGGGAACCGGCGTCATCTGGATGTTCTCGCGTGCAGACACGAACGAGTCCCGCTGACTGTAAGGCGAGAGCATCGATTCGCGGCGCGTATGACGTGTCTCGATAGACACGCGCGGGTCGTAGCCATTGGCGTCGACCTCGGCGGCCTTCTGCTTGTCCTTGCTCTCCTTCTTCCAGAGGCGCTTAAATAGGTGCCAGAGTCTCGAGAAGAAGCGCGAGGTGGCCTTCTTGAGCTTGCGCCAGGCCGACACATTGTCCTGGACAACATTGACATTGTTCCAGTCCAGTAGGCGGTACACGGGGGAGTTGTTCAGAGTCTTGTCCGAGCGCGTACGGCGCACGTCTTCAATGGCATCACGGATGGCCGTAATGACAATAATGGCGATAAGTGGGACGGAGTTCAAACCGGGGTTCTCGACACCGAAAATCGAGAAAAACTAGGTGAGAAAATGGTCAGCAGAGAGAACAACACGGAAAGGGCGGGACGACGGAGAGCCGACAAAACAGGGAAACAGCTCCAAACGAGGGGAATATACATACAGCAAGAATGACAACAAACAAGAAGAAGATGTTGGCAATGTTCTGGAACTGAAAGTACAAGTTCTTCGGGATGAATGACAGCGGTGTGTACTTGGCAGTCCGAATCTTGTTTCGCGAGTACGTCTGCTTGGGCGCGCCGTTCTCGTCCTTCTGATCGGGTGGTAATGGAAGGTTGAAGTAGAGCGTGCGCGGGCCAGGGCCATCGTGCTCTTCCTCCTCGTCACCGGCAGGGGGATCGGCATTATTGAGTTCGCCGCCTTGACGGAACGACTCGGAACCGGCAGATGCGCGTTTCTTCTCATTGGCGAGGGTCTTGCCGTGACGACCAATGAGGGATAAACGCTTCTTGTTACTACTCTTGACAGTCATCTTACGAGTGGCCCAGCGAGAGCGTTTTGTCTTGTGCGTCGACGTCGAGCCGCCCTGCCGTTTTGGGGCAGGCGGTGAGTTGGGGTGCGGGAGGTTTTCCGCAATGGTGATGCCGTTGCTATGCCTGCTGGGACCGGCTGCTCCGGAATCGTGAGCAGCCTCGATGTCGTTGTCGCCATGGGATGGCTGGGCGGGCACGTCCGCCGGGTTGTCTGTTGCGTTCATCATATTGGGTGGCGGATGGAACGGGGACGGGAAGAGAGGCGGGAAAAGAGATTACTAGGGGTGCGGGTCGAAGAGGTGATGCCACTCGGGCATATCCTAGAGACGCTGGCCTATCGTCTCTTCGCGTCGAAGGGTTGCTCCTATGTGAACTCGGGCGGACGAAGTTCGTCAAGCCAAAAAGGCTGGTTGGCCGCGTCCCGTTTCGGGGGGAGGACCTCGTCTATCCCAACGCCGACGAGCGGGTGGAATTGATGCTGCGCGCCGCCGGGTTTACAGCATGAACAAAATCGGAGAGGTTCGAATCGCACAACGCCGGGAATGGGTGTCGACTCGATGAAAACGTCGTTGGCGAAAGGGGGGACGGGAAGAGTTGCCCACAAAGACTCAACTGCGGCGTCGAGAGCGTGAGATGTGTCGACTTTCTGCTCGAATCGGCGAGAAAGGGGGTCGAGAAAATTCGATAAAAAAGAAAATGAAGCGAGAATCTGCGTCTGTCGTCGTCAGAAAGAAAATGCAAAGCAGAAAGTAACGGATCCAAAGCGACAGGGACGCGGTCGGGAGGCGAATATCGTGGTCGGCCGTGTCGGGGGACGAACGCCCTTTCTTTCAGAAAGTTGACTGTGGTCGAGAACTGGACAACCAACAGAAATGTTCAGGCTCTGAGAGTTTTGGGAGCGGCGGGAGAAGAGAACGGGCACACGAAATGGACCGCCAAGGCTAAGCACGAGAAAGCGGAGCCTGAAGAAAAAAAAGGAATGGGGGACCCAGTACGAGCGCCGCTAGGAATAGCCACCGGCGAGAAAGGGAGAGCCAGACAACAGGCGGCTGAGCCTATACGTTGAAAGTTTGTTTCGTCACAGAAACAAGGGGATAAAGGGGATACAAAGTAAAAGAACAAAAAAGAACAACGACGGCAAAAGAGGAGCCTAGAAAAACGGGGAAGGAGACGACGAGGAAAGGATAAAAATTAGCACAGGCTATAATACGAAGCGACGGCGACGAACCGCTGGAAGCAGCAAGAGCGACGGACGAAACAACAGTGAGAACGCGAGTGAGATTGAGAGCAAGAGCGACCGAGGCGAGAGACCAGGCGGGAATTTGCTGGGTCTGGTTTCGAGACTAATTTGCTAATATCGGATGGCCCGGGCGGCAGAAAAGGCAGGAGCAAGCGGTGTCACTTTCTACTGAGTATTAGCAGGTGTTGTTTGGGGAGCACAGGGAAGGAACAGACGGGCGGCGCCCAAAAAAGCATAAAACAAACCGAAGACGCGAAGGGGGGTTGCCTTTTTGGCTGGCGGCATAAGCTAAGGAAAAAGAATCACCGGCCAATGTGCAGTACTCCGAGGTACCCCGGGTGAGCCGTTGCAGGCGAAAACACTGACGGACTTAAGCAGAGAGACCCAGAGCTACATGGGTTTGGTAAGCAGCTGCAGCAAACTCAGCCTCGCTGACGGAGAAAACAGCTATCAGCTTTTGATTTGGAAGTCGCGATTGGCGGCCAGAACGAATGCGATGCGCTGGCCGCTCCGAATGGAGCGAAAGTGCGTACGGTCAGTTTCGCCTTCCCAAAAGTTCGTCCAGATTTCCGGTGCCCGAGAAACGGGAAAGAGCAAGGCAGACACGATGCAAGACGCAACGGTGAAAACACGGCAGGCACACCCACCGAACAATAACCAGGGCTGTTCGGGTTGCGCGGCCACGACGATCAGAGACTGTATGTTGTACAGCCCTTTGCATTGGCAATGTAGCGCTGTTAGGATGTCCAGGAACAGGAGCGATGATGCTCAGCGTCCTGTCAGCGGCCTGCCTGTTACGACGCCTGGTAGTCGACGTGGCGCACAGCCTGACCGGTCAAAACAGCGCCAGGAGGATAACGGTGCGTGCCCGCTAAAATGAGTCCGCCGTAACGGGGCAGCTTAGCGACAGTGGATTCGTCAGTGGGCCAGGCCCTTGTGGTTTGTTCCTGGCCGTCACCTCGCATCGGCGCTAGTCCACTTGCTCGTATATGAACCTTGCCTCATGGAAAGAATACGGTATTATTGACGTATTGCACACTGCAGGTGTATTTGGCAGACATCTTACGGAGTCTTAAGTTACCCCGTATTGTATGTAACTCGCTTGTCTCTTCACCAAATATGAAATCCAGAAGAGGGAACGGACCAGTCGACGCCCACATGCGACGACAAGGTGTAGTAAGCTTGGTTTTTTAGGTCTCCATCACACCTTATTTGGCTGCAAAGCTGGTCTTAACTGAACACGCACTTGAAGTAAGATACGTATGTACAACATAATTCAGCGCAGTTTACAGGCCAGGCCTATCAGCCCTCAGGGGCCGATTACCAACGTAAGTGGCCATTGTATTCCACATTGTCATCCCATGCTAGGAATGCAGATCGCGTCTTGTGCGCGTAGAGCAGATGGCTGCGAGGAGAGCTCGAGCAATGTAGGCTGGTGCAAATCAAGTAAGGACGGGGGAAGGGGGGAAAAGGAACGAAGAACCCGAAAGAACAGCCCCAGCCCAGAACTGTAATAGGTAGAACCAGGACAGCGTGGGAGGGGAGGGAACGCGACTTGCTAGCATCGGAATTCCAAGATGCACCGCAGCTTGCGCATCTCTCCGTGCATCCATTCTCGGACACTAATTACAGAAGACATAGACCCAGGACCCTGATACCATCCCAACCCATAAGGGGCCGTTTTGCCCAGGGGGTCCAGCCAAGCGTGCCGAGAACTTGGACCTGGGCTAGGAAGCGCAAGCTTCATCTTCCGACGAAGACATCCAATTCAAGACAGAAAAGGGGGAGGATGCGTCGAGCGTACTCCGTACGACGCAGTTGGTGCGCGCGAGAGGACGTGCACGCGGCGCGTCTGGGCTGCATCGTTGCAACGAGCGACCCGTTTCAGGGGGTAAGGCAGTAACAAAAGGGGGTACTCTGACGCTCTTGCGGTCTTACCCCGTTTTGATTTGGCATCGTGGTCTTTCTGTTTTCGGTCAGTGGCAATATCTGCTGTTTACGTCGTAATCACTTTCCTGGCTTGCCGTGTTCTTTCCTCCGGTCCTTCCTCTTCGCGCCTCGCCTCTTGCCCTTCTCGACCACAGCCCACGAGCCCGCAACCTGCCGTCCAGTCGAAACCACGGGGTTAAGAACGCCGGGCGCACGGAGACCGCGCCAAGTCACAACCGGTGGGACTGGACTGTCAAAGGAACCCGCAGCCGTAATTGCGGCCAAGCAACTGTCTATTGCCAATATTCGTACATATTTGAAGTGACAGCCTAACAACCATTTACAGGCCAGGCCACCCAAGAACACAGCGCTTCATTAACAAAAGGCGCCGAACTTCTGCTCAAGCAGTATCAGGGGGCGAGACTCCACCCAACAGTCAACGGCCTTCGAGTGCCCCGGAACAGCCCGAGAGCCCGTGATTGCCCCGCCCAGCGGCTACTTTTACCACTGCGCTTTACTACTTGGAGTCGCTATTTTGTAAGCACATGTTCTCACAAAAACTGGACAGCGAACTGAGCGTATAGTGGGCAGTTACAGCGCTTGCAAATAAGCATCCCAGCGCATCCAATACTCCAGACGACAAGTTGCCGGCACTGTTGGGTGTCACACAAACACACTACTCATGTGCCTCCGGGGAAGCAAACACACTCATGTCTCTTGCGGAACGGATGGCACACGCAGAGGATCGAAGAAGCCCAGGAAACAAGAAAAGCTTGGCAAGGCACATGTTTCCGCAACACAACCTCAAACCGATTCGGCACAGCAAATTGTCTGCTGTCAATGTCGGTCTGTGCCTCTGGACCTGCTCAAAAGTCTGTAAGATGATGCTTGTACGAGGCCGCAGCTGACTTTGGCCAGGCTGTGGCCATGGCAAAATAAAGACGGTAGGCACCAAAATTGCCTATGTGAGGCCAGACACGTAACACAGAGTGGCACAAGGCACCCCGTGCGCCCAGCGCCCTCCCCCCGGTCCTACCTTGAATCTAGCATGGCACATTTTGAACAGGAATGCATCCAGTAAGACGGAGCGCGATGCATCCTTCCGCGCCTTGTGCCTCGTTGGTCTGACCATGCTTCCATTGTACCAGCCTGTTGGCTTCTCTCCCTGATAAAATAGTTTCTTCCAATTTTCCTGGCTTACGCGCTGAGTACCGTAGTCTCATTCTGCAGGGGATAGGAAGCTTGCGGCGTAACTTTATGATGGTGCGAATTAAGTCTTCTACGACATATTTGCCCACTCTTTTGCCCCATGTCCGCGGGTTTGGTCTGCACGCTTGCGATGGACTTTTGCCACACACACTATACAACGACATACATACACCTCCTACATTCCCATACGACGATCATGTTGTCGAAACTCGGTTCAGGCGCCGCATATTAAGACAGACAAGAAAATCTCACATATGCAAGCACAAGCACAATAAGATTTTCATTATCATATCATAGTCGATAATGCCAGAAGTGCTAGATTGGGAAGCAATGAGAGAAAGTCTAGCCTGAGGTCAGGGCCCAGAACACCGTTCCTCGCCCATATATGGCGTTTAGGAAGATCATATGGCACATGGGACTATCAGACCTCTTTTCAAACAATGCTACATTACATAATATGGTTATCGTTTGCTTTTAGGAGCACGTCGTTGCAGCGTTGACGGAACGCACAACATGACGCCAAGTGAAGCATCAGTCTCCTCTTTCTCTCAACAACTCTGAAGCACTATTTACATTGCTCTGGTAAAAGTCATATACAAATGATACGGGCTCAATCTTGCGGCTATGTATTTCCCTGTGACGGACACAATCCAATATCCGGCCACAATCGTTCGGTTGGGCTAGAACGACCGTTCTATACCACCTTGTTGGCCCCATGTTCCTTTTGCCTGTCGATCGTCCTGACTCGAAACAGACGCGCTCTTCTTGACCAAACAGCTTCCGGAAGGACCTGTGTGCCGAGCTGTTGTCATTTCGTGTATACTGGGGATGTATTACAAGTCTGCTTGTATGAGGTTAACGACTGAAGTTTACCTCTCTTGTTTATTTATATATTTTTATTTCGGGTTTATGCTTCGCATAAGATTTTTTTGGTTCTTTTTCATTTATATATTTGTTTTGGTTCCTCCTAAAATACACGTACTCCCAAACACAGGCCAGAATACTCAGCTCGGAAAGTAACGAGGCGAAGAAACAATAGCAATGCCATTTCTTGACTCCACGGACTCTGACTCGTCAAACTCACCGACACGCTGCTAACTTTTCATCCAAAGTTGTTGACATCAAAGCTTATTTCGCACGTGGACACACGTTTCGTTTACGAGACTTACAAGACGCTTCATCTAGATTCACACGTTAAGCACTATGTCGACTAAAAACAAAACTCCAAACGGTGGCAGCTGCGTGGGCGGCGCGGATATAGTATAAGGTTGTTATTACCTCGATACTTGAGGATTGATGTTGGTTACGAGGCTGCAAACGTATTTTAGTGCGTTGAACTTTAAAGTGTTGATATGTATGTTGTACTCACAGCGGTCCACCCCGCCAGGGTCAATTGGTCAACGCGCCAAAAGTGACGCGCCAAAATAAAGAGTGCCCCCGCCAAAAACCAGAACGGAAAGCGCATCCGACGACGCGGCTGAAGACTGCGGTCCCTTTTGCTAACCACGTCTCCTTCATCGCCACATCATCGCCTTTTCCTAACAAACACCCAAATATACCTCCTCCTCTTCCGAGCTCTATAGCCCACTCTCTATCCCCACGCATTGCCTGACTGGCGAATATGGATGCCAACTCGACTCGTATTGTGATCTAGCCCGGTCGCATCTTGGTGGATTCTTGACCCTCGCGCTCGCGAGAAGATATCACTGCTAGCATCTAGCAGGAAACGTCTTTGATATAAGAACACAAGAGCCGAATCCTCCGGACACTTCCAAGTCCGCTTTCACCATGGCTGGAAACGCTTCCATCCTCAGCTACTGGTCCGCGGCGCCACAGCGCAAAGATGCAAAGGCATCGGGACCCTCCGGCGGAACACCAGCACGGCGAAGCACCGACGCCGCACAGCCTCCCGAACCGAAAGCCATCTCACCCTTCTCTCCCCCCCAAAAAGCCGGCGGCGCGGGCACCTTTCACATTTCGCCGATGCCTCTACACATAGCCTCGCCGCGGGGTGCCTCAACACCCTCCCGCGGGTCCAAGACCTCGCCCGATTCCCTGCCGAGCTCCCCCGACTCCTTTCCACCGTCTCCAATACAATCACACATACTGGCAAAATCCAAGAAGGAGAACACAGTCGTACCGTCTCAAAATCGACGTGCCAGCCTGGCCACGCGTGAGATTCGAGATTCAGATGACGATTTTGACAGCGGCAGCGACGTTAGTCGCGACAGCGGCGAGTCATTACGAGACGCCGTCCGCTTCAACGAGCCGTTTCGAGGCTTGTCCACATCGGCGTCCTCGATATCGCTACCGGCGGTGCAGACAGGGACAGGACGGGCCACGGCAACAGCAGCCGGGGCGCGAACGACATCAGCGGCGTCCCGGGCGGCGTCTTCGTCCTCACCCAACGACAGTTCGTCAGCGCCGTCTGTGACAAAACGCCGAGCCGCTGCAGCTGTCCTCACCTCCCCACTGCCATCACGGCGCACCAAACAGGCTCGCGTCTTGCCGGCCAGAGCGAACCCGCCCAAGCACAAATTCGACATGATGGCGCTGGTTCGGCATGCCCAGCAAGAAGACGCCACCGATGCTGCCACGCGCCGTGTCGAGGACCTCCTGGCCGAGACCGAAAGGCGGGCAAAACAGGAGAGGGAACACCAAGAGAATCGTCGCAAGGTCTCTGGCGACGGCAAATTGGCGAGAGCGCCGCTTCTGGACGGCCTGTTTGACAGCGGAGCCGGAAGCGCCAGCGGCACACCCGGCGGCAGCGTCAGTGGAGACGGCGGCGGGGACAATGGCGCCTTTGGGTCCTTCAACAGAGAGCGGCTCCGCAAGGCCCTCGACCGTACCGAGGTGGCGGCCGTGTCGGAGTCGTGGTATTTTTTCAAAGAGTATTTTGTGCCGTCGCCTGCCAAGCGACGGCCCTTCCCGCAAAAGGTAGCATCCCCAGGGAGCCGTTGGGCGTTCTTGCGGGATGCAACGATGCGACAAGATTTTTTCATGATGGGTGTGGTCCGTAAAGCACTCTTAAGCGCCGTCAGCAATCTTGCCAACAATGGTGCAAGTGGTGGCGGGGACCTGTCTGCGTCCCAGCAAGCCGCAAAGGAGCCTCACCTTCCAGACGAGCTGTTCCTATGGATTCTCAACGAAGCTTGTGTGGATCCACTACCTGCCCTCCGCGCCGAGTATGCCGTCGTTTTGCGCTCCTGTCCCGAACAGGTACGTCGTTTTGTCGACGCCGAACGCCTGCTGCTCCTGTTCCAGAAGCTGGGACCGCGATGGGAAAGTATCGATTTGTCTACGCGGCTTGAGCTGGTACCCACCATCCACCGGCCTTACCCGGGACGTGACTGGTCCCCGCTACGTTCACTCCTAAACCTGGTGGCCGCGCTCGCCGACTGCTTGACCTTAGAGACCGTGTCTTGTGCTGTTAAAATCCTTCTGCGGCTGGGCATTGACCGTGTTGTGGAGGAGACCCCCGATCTTCTCCAGGACTACCAGGAAGCCATGCGGAGGCTTGTTGGCCGTGTGCCATTGGCGGACTGGAACGACTTTGTATGCATTTTGCATCCCCCTCGTCATTTTCTTCATCCCTTGCCCATTTGCTAACATTAGTGTATAGTGCCACGATACGGGATCATCCTTATACAACAGCGTCCAGAAGCCGTCCTTGCGGTGGCAGGTCTTGGCCTGCTTGCCTCTGGACACGCCGGCCTGCCACGATATGCGACGACGGCTGGCGTCTGTGCTGTTCTTTAACGACCCGGAACGGGCCCGGCAGGACCCACGCCGCCAGATTCAGTTGACACAGGGCTTGGCCAAGTTGGCCGTTCGGGACGACCTCGTTTTGACACCTGACACCAACTTTGTCGACCTGACAGCCCTCGTGGACATGCTCAGCGTGTTTCTAGACGACGTGGGCCGAGAGGCGCTGTTGCAACAGACTGCTGCGTCACACAGTTCGGCGAAGCCCAAGGACGCGGCCGCTGCTGCTGCCGTCCGCGTCTTTGACGCCGACATTGACAGCCTCGTCCGGCGGCTGAAGGTGATTGGCCACGGCATCGAGTCCACAGGCGGCGGTCACATTTCACAGCTCGACAGCAAGACGGCCTTTGAGCGGCTGCAGATCCGGTTGACACACTCTGTGCGGACACGGCCACCCGGCAGAAAGAGCATCTTTGACGGACCTGGCACTGCCAAAGCGATCGGTGGAGGTGCCGACGCGGACGACGATGCGAGAGGCATCCAGCAGAAGCAACAGGACATCCGCAACTTCTTTATGCAAAAGTTGGGCAAGAAAATGGCGACGTCATGACATAATGTTGGGGATCTTACGTATTGGCGTTCCTAGCAAGCGTGTTTTTTTTTTCCCCTTTTGGTTTTTATTTTATTTTTAAATGGGAGGCAAATGATACTTGGGCCTTTTCTGGCGCATATTGTATGAAGATGATGCCCTGGCACTGGCGTCGGTACGTAGATACGAGAAGCAAATAAAATCTAGAAATGTAATGTGTTTGTATAGAGCGCCGCCGCAAATGGAGCAGACAATGAAGAAAGTACAGACTCGATCTCGTTCCAATAATCGGGAAGGCAGGAGAACCGACTCCTGTGTCTTCCTCTCGGGGTGTCTAAGCCGCCAGATAATAACAGTGTATGCGAAGTACAGAAAAGAAACAGAACAAGACAAATGTAGTATGCTACAAAAACCAAGAACACGATGAATATGTCGTCTCGCTCCCACTCGCACACGCCTCTAGTCGTAGAACTTGCGGTTGACGTTCTTGCCAAACAGCGTCTCCCGCACCACCGGCAGCGCATTGTGCTCGACCAGAGCCAGCCGCGCCTCGAGCGTGTTGTCAATCGTAATCTTGCCGTTGCCGCCCACAATGATCACCCCGCCCGCGCTGCTCGCCGGCAGCTCGTTCTCCGTGTCCAGCACAAGCTCGACCGCATCGCCCGTCTCCTTCTTGTACTCCTTGGCTGCCGCTGCCAGAGCATCCTTGGCGGCCGCCGCGTCGGCCTTGCGTGCGCGGATCTGCAGCTTGGGCTCCTGCATCGCGTAGGCGCCCTCCAGCACCAGCTTCGTGAGCATCTCCTTGTACTTGGCAGGCGACGACGAGGCCTCCGAGGCCAGCTTCTTGCGCGCAGATTCAAAGAGATCGTCGAGCAGCTCCTGGCGGGCCGTTAGGACCTGCAGGCGGGTCTTGTTGGCGACGGTGGACCGGGTGATCTGCTGGGACATGGTGGCCTGCTTGAACTTCTTCTCGTAGGCGGCGTCGATGGCGTCGGTCTCCTGGCGGACAAGCTTGGACTTTTCAATGGCAAACTCCTCGTTGGCCTTGGTCTCGATCTCGTGGGCTTTCTCAGTCGCCTCCTGCCTGATGAACGCCGTCATCTTGCGGAGCTCTTGACCAACCTGGGAACGAAGGGGGGGCATTGTGTTAGATCAGTGAGGGCCCCCGGGCAACGACTGGCCGGACTGCAATGGGGATAGAGGAGCGGAACGCATACCTGGTCATCGGATAGGGCGTGAATCTGCGACATCTTGAAGGCTGTGGTTCCAGCAGAAGCTCGCGGATCACGGTGCGGGTTTTTCAGAGGGCGATTGCGTCGTTTGGAAGAAGTCGTGATTCGGAGCTCTCTGCAGACACTTTTGACGTGGATGCGATAGCACAGGTGTGATGTGCAGGTGTAGGTAGATAGCTGGAGAGGAACGGCAGTATATCAGGGTCGGGGGAGGAGGTGGTAGTGGTGATGGCGGTTGCAGGTTGGCTCGGCTTTGTCCAGAAGTCGTTATCAAATAGCGCTGCGCTGGATGTTGAATCTCCCCGCTGAACGGTGATCTGGTTAGCAGCACCAAGTATTAGGGAGTAATTTTGCCGTACAAGCTACTGGCTCTTTAGAAAGGCTGCCTACTCCGTAGTTACAGCTGGGCTGGCAAGCTATGACCAAACCGTCCAGCACGAGGGCCTCAAGAAAACGACATCACGTGATAATCACAGCCACTCCAACGCCACAGCGGCCCACACAGTTTACTGTCTGTTGCCCTCTGACTGAGAAACGGTGCCTGCCTGTTTCGGCGGGTCTTGCTTTTTGCCAGTCGCTGTCCCACGCAAATCTCACTGACTACGGGTATTGCTGTTAGTTCGTGTTCCGAGGCCTGGCCAGGCGCACTCAGATGGCCAGGTCACCTCAAGCTCCGCTTTGTTTCGTCTGCGCTTGCTGTGTCGTCTCAGTTTCGCACCTGCTCGTATCTGCCACTTGTCTGTCCACCATATGAATTGTGAACATATTTGTTGACTAAAGTCCCTTTACACAAGTCGAGCAGCGCCTTCCTTCTTAGTTCCTTCTTGGTTGACATTATTGACTTTGCATGACTCTCCGTTCTCAGTCGTCCTTTCCGTTTCCAGCCACTAGCATCAGCCTCGTACTGTCGCACCTGCTTGCTGGTGCCGCCCACTATCGCTATCCGTTCCTGCCATTCCGAGCCCCTGCAGCTACTCAGTATTTGGATCACATTCCAGTCGATCTTTCCTCGTCGGCACAGACTCGCTCTGCTTACTCTTCATTTCTCTCTCTCTCTCTCTCTTTTCCTCTCTCTCTCTACTCTGTCCACTTTTCTTGCCTCTCGTCCACGTCTCCAGCGCACCGCCAAACACAGCACTACGATCCGCCGACGATAATAGTGACGACAACACGGCCGACTAACGTCACCGCCTCCACCGTTCCCAACAGGGTCCACTACGGCACTGTGACTTTCGGTCTCATCGTCCTGAGACCTGCCCTATTGCAGCCACCAGCAACGACCACAAGCTGCACCGACTTTGAGGCCACAGCAGACCCGCCTGCGATCACCACCCTCCCTCTCTTGCTGGTCTCACGGCGCTCGACACCTCGCGCGTGCAATTCCTCGGACGAAGCAAGACCACCCCTTCGGCTGTTGCAGCTGACCCAGCGACCGGGACGGGAGAAGCCGCACACGGCCAAGTCTGCCCTGTCGCCCTCTTCCTCGTTGTCATTGCATCAAGTCGCCAGCGGTTAAAAGCAGGCACTTGACAACAAGAACAATCTGCAGCCAGCCCGACCCCAGATTCCCCAGCCGCTTTCATGGGATAGAGAGTTTCGTCAACAAAAGCACGCCGGTTTCTTTTGTTGCCCTCCTTCGCCTCTCCCTTCTCTTCTGCGACCGCCTTCACGATCCTCTCGTGAACCTCTCTTTCCTTCCTCCTCTCCAGTGCAGACCAACTTTCTATGCCCGTCTGGCGATAACATTTCGGACGTGCGCGCGGCCTCCTTGCGCCGGATGCTTGCTGCGCACTGGACGCTGGCGCAATGGGCTCTCTAGGCCGGCTCTCCCCTGGCGGGAGTATAGCGGTAAGCATGAAGCTCGGTGGCGTGGGACTTTCTCTCGTGCTCGCATGTGTAGTTTTATTGTACATTGCTGACCGGTCTCTCTCTCTCTCGCCTACAGCTAGGAATCGTGGTCGGTGTCATGTCCACGAGCGTCCAGAGCCTCGGCCTTACCCTCCAACGAAAATCCCACATCCTCGAAGATGAAAAAGACCCTCACATCGCCCGCCGGCCACCACACCGCCGACGACGATGGCAGCTCGGCATGGCCATGTTTATCGTGGCCAACCTGCTCGGAAGCTCAATCCAGATCTCCACCCTCCCGCTCCCTGTTCTCTCCACCCTCCAGGCCTCTGGCCTCGTCTTCAACTCCATCTGCGCCACCCTCATCCTTGGCGAACCCTTCACACGCTGGTCACTCTATGGCACACTGCTCGTGTGTTCCGGTGCCGTCCTCATCGCCATCTTTGGCGCTATCCCCGCTCCTGCGCACGACCTGGATGAGCTGCTCGAGCTGCTCGTTCGACCAACCTTTGTTGCGTGGATGTCGCTGCAGACTGTCGTCGTCCTGTCGATTGCTGTCTCAGTCGAGGTCGCCAGCGCCCTGCTCTTCACGACGCTTGCGCAGACGTCGCGCTTTCGGTTGGCACGAGGCCTCGCTTACGGCTGCATCAGCGGCATCCTGTCAGCGCACTCGCTTCTTGTGGCCAAGTCCGCTGTCGAGCTGGTCGTTCGCACCATCACGGACGGCAACAACCAGTTCCGCCACTGGCAAGCGTGGGCACTGGTGATCGCATTGATCACGCTGGCGCTCACGCAACTGTACTACCTGCATCGCGGCCTCAAGCTGGTTTCGACGTCTGTGTTATACCCGCTTGTGTTCTGCATTTACAATATTATTGCGATCCTAGACGGACTGATCTACTTCCGGCAAACAGACATGATTGGACCGCTTCGGGCGTGTCTGATCTCGCTTGGCACCGTCGTCCTTCTCTCAGGCGTCCTTGCCCTGTCTTGGCGCCTCAGCGACGAACAGCATCCGCCTGCCGTGGGCCAGTCCACCTTGGCCCCTGGCCTCGGCCTCGTCGAGGACACCGAGGGCGAAGAAGATGAAGAAACCCTCCTTCTCGGCCGCGACATAGTGACTGTTGACGACGATGACGGGGAGAGAAATACAGACGGCAACGGCGTCGGTGAGAGACGCAGCTTGCTGGGAAAGTCCAAGTTTGTTTCGTCTTACCAGACGTTTGGGTTCGGCACTCTCGAAAACGGTGACTCGCCCATAAGACCAGAGGATGAGTCGCCCGCGACGCATCCCACATCACCTAAGCTGGGTCGTAGGCAAGCAGCGGCCGGTATCTTTGGCGGCGCGGCCGGAACCACAACACCAGGCCTCCACACACCATCTCGCTGGACCGAACGGGCCGAGATCTGGGACGAACTGGAGGACCAGAACGACCGCCGTCCCAGCTCGGGTGGGTCAGGTATGAAGCGCCATCGCAGCAGTACCCTGCCAGTTCTTATCAGCGAACAGCCACCGCACACTCCCACCAACACGTCGCATTCGCCGCTTTCTCCGTTCTCGGCCGCTCGTAGAGGGGTGAGCAGCGGCTCGCCATCATTTCTGCGAAGCACCCATGCAGGTTCTGCCGCGGACGGTCATGGAAGTGGAAGGGCGGTCACGGACGAAGACGCTGATGCAGAAGCGCTCGCAGCGTACCGTAAGTCGTTCCGGCGGCGAAGGAAGACGATGGGTTTCCCTGGTTTCCATGCACGACGCGGCAGTCGCCGAAGCCTTAGCGGTAGTTTTAGTGTGGGCGCTGCAGGTGGCAACAGCACCAATGCGAACACGCCCGGTACCGGTGAGACGCGCAGCGCCCGCGGTGTACAGAACGCACTGGGTGGTCTGTGGCGGATGGGCTGGTGGAACAACGACAGTGGCGGCGGCACTGGTGATGCGGCCCGGTTGGACAGGCCCCCGACACAGGAGACTGTGTCGTCGCCCATTCGGCCGCACCACCGGGCAGCCGAAGACGAGCATGGCCGACCGTCGACGCCCCCGGCGGGCCACACCGACCACGATGATGAGCAAAGCGACGCGGACATGGTGTAGGTGGCACGTTTTGCGTTGCTTCTTTTCCTTTGTCACTGTTGTATACCGGAGCCTTTAGGGTTGCTTTGTTTTTTACGTTCCATGATACTCTGTATGTAGCCTGAATAGAATACACTTTTTTTGGTGTTTGCATACGACTCATCATCCAGTTGCAATCACCAGCATCGATATTTCGTTCTTTCGTATTATTTTTACGATTTTCGTTTTCGTTCAGATTCAAGAAGATACCGATGCTCGCCTGCCGCGAGATATTCGCTCGTTTTTTAACTCAACCATTATTAGCACTATGGTTGTGTATGTCAAGCTCATAGTCACGTTACATCTTGTACCTCACTTGCGATTTTTGGGGTTGATTATTTTTCTTTTATGTCGTATGTGTATTTATGGGTTTATATATATTCAAGTAAGTTGTCTGCAGGACCTCCACGGGAAGCCTGACCATTTGTCAAAATGAAGAAAAAAGGAAACAAAAGCGAGGCGCTGTAGAAATAACGACAGAATGAGCCAGTTGACTCTGATTGTAATAGACGAAACAAGAAATCATATAGGGCCTGTTGTGAAAACAAAAATCGAGGGCCTATGGTGTGTATCAGCAGGCAGAGTATATGTGCGAAGAGAAAGGAATTGAGAAACAGAACATGAGAGGGAAGAAGACAGAAAGAAAAAATAGCTGTCTTATTCTCTTCCATCAACATCTAGTAGCCCTCGTCGACCTCGATTTTGTTTGTCGTAACCACCACCGACGAACAATCTTAGAATCTCCGCGTAGCGCCCATCTTTTCGTCAATGTACCGGAAGCGCTCACGCTCCTTGCGGTCTTTGAGCAGGCAGCTCGTGGCCAGGATCAGCAGGCCACCCACGCCAGCCATGCCAAAGATGCCCGTGAAGATGTCGTCGACAAAGACGTTGGAGAAGCTGCTGATGGGCCCTGCGCAGCCGCGGACGAGGGCGGCAGCCGCGGGGCTAGTGCAAGTACTGTCGGTGACAAAGGCGGGCGAGGTGCTGTTTAAATAGCCGCAGCAGGCAAAAGCAGTCTGCATGAGATCCTGCGTATGAGAGTTCTGGGCGCTCCAGAGGGGGCCGAACTGCTCTTTGAGACTCAATGTAAGAATCCAGAGGTCGAGGCCGATGATGAGGCTGAAGAGGGCTGTGACGAGCACCATGTAGCCCGACAATTTGAGCCAGCCGCGGGTGGGCATGGTCATAGCGGGGATGGTGAAGAGGAAGGTGACGAAGTATAAGACGGCGTTGGCGATGCCGGCCGTCAGGGGGAACTTGGCGTACAGCAGGTTGATGACAACGTCGGTGCCATCGGCGGGTTGGGCATTGGCGGAGAGCTTGTTCTTGACGATGATGGAGAAGGCAAGCATGATGGCACCCATGACGACGAAAAGGACGTCGGCAACGACGTAGGTGACGAGAATTTTGTTGGCCATGGTGGGCGATTTTGTTTGGTTGTTGATTGAATGAAAACCGGTAAGCTGTCGTCGAGTCGCCCCTTCACACACTGCGTCCTAGTAGACGTGGCGTCCCTTATCCCCCCCAAGTCTGCGTGTTGATTAAGATCGTTTCGATGATATTGTTTTGATGTTTGGATCTGTCGAAATCTCTACTACTATGCAAATGAGCGTTGATGGTGGAAGACGGCCGGCCGTCGTGGTGATCGATATTTGTCAAGGAGAGGAAGCCGTTTATGGCGTGTCGAAGAAGAAGAATAAGAAGAAGAAGAAAATGAGTGAGAGAAGAGAAAGACCTGCAAGGTCAGAAAGGGCGAACCTCCTTTGGGGTAATCTTGATCCGAAAGGAGGTGAAGAGAAAAGAATAGAGAGAAGCAAATGGGACGCGGACCCGCGATGCACGACAAAGGTAGGCAAAAGGGGAGAGAAGGGAAAGAGAGGAAAGAAGGAGAAGAAGATGGAGGGTAGGGCAACCACAAAAGAGAAAGCAGAACAGAGTAAAGAGAGGCCACACAAGAAACGAAGAACAAATGGGACAGCCACGAATAGGACAAAAGAAGAGCCTCGACGCGGGACGTTCGAGGAAGATGAAACAGGCCGCAGTGACGAGAGTCGAGAAAATAGAATGATCAGAGACAGGGTAGGCGACAAGAGGTGAGGAAGTGACCGACGAAGAGAATGTTAAGCACTGCTCAAACAAACGCAATATAAAAAATAAAAAAATAATAAGACCTCAGCACATCCAGTGTGAGATGGTAATGTCACAGACAGCAAGTATGGTAGAAACGAAATAGAGGGGATATGGTAAAGACCGTGGGAGAATGAGATAAGAATAGAAGGTGACGAGAAACGAAGCGAGGAGAAGGAGAAGCAAAGCAAAAAAGGAGTACGACGTATGAACACAAACAAAAAAAACATAAAGGGGAAGAGTGTATGTCGTATGTTGTACATGCTTGCACAGGCCCACAGTGCACACGACCATACTACCATACGCCCCAATGCCCATGCCATGGTCCAGTTTCAATACTTGGGCTCCCCTCGAACAGGCCTGCGAGTACGACGGCGTAGCACAGCCGTCCGACAAGACTCCGGCAAGTTTGCCTATCCTCTTCTTTTCTAGGAAGCGTCAGTTCGCCTATGTCGCTCGTTTCTTTTCGCTGTTAGTATGCTAGACTAACCAGGCTCTCTCTCTCCACCAGGCAGAAACATGACAGAAACTTGCACCCATGGCGCTCCAGAAGGGAACTCCTTATGGAGCAGCCAAGGGACGTATTAGCCAAAGAGAAATGGGGCAAGGACACAAAAAGGAGACGACCATGTTCCTAGGTATTAAAGTTATGTTCTGCTTCTTCTCTTTTGGCGATGCATCGGCTTCGTTTTAAAAAGGCGTAACGCCTTCGTCATCATCACCTTTCTGTGACTTCAGCTTGCATGACAAAACCTGTGTTTGCAGGGAAGAATCAAGAGGACAAGGGGAGAGGCTAGGCCATGTCGACTGGTCAAGTTTAATCTGATGCACCAAAGGGCTAAGCATTGTCAACCCGTACGCTTTAAAATGACAACGTCGGTGGATAGTCTCGTACGACACATGGTGCATGGCGTTGTCTGGTGTTGTCTGGAATCGAGTTGAGTGTGGTGTTGTGGTGGATCTCCGACGACATGGCGTTTCAGGACGTTTGGGTGGAAGGGGCTTTGTTGTCGAGTGTTGTCGACGTTTGGGGGCCACCTTCAGGGGTGAACATTGTTAACGAGGCAAGAGCTCAAAAAGGCAAGTGCGGCCCCTGGCTGTCTCCGACAAGCTGGGGCAGGCCCCACTAACAAGATCTTGGCTGGTTCTGCAGCAAAGCCTGTAGCGGACATCGTGCACAATGCAACACAACCGCCACAGCATAAGCCGCATGAAACGCAAGGGGTCACGACTGAGAAAATGAGGTAGCGGGAGCGGTGACAATGGACAAAGGAGAAGTACTCCGTAAAGGCAACGAAATGAACAAGGACAATTGTGAGGACTATCGAGGCAAAAACTGAAAACATCGTGGGTAGAAGACGAACAGCTTCAATAACTTCAACTGATTTTTTATTAACATCCTAGTTGCTACATATTTATGAGAGCCTTGTGAAGTTTGACCAGAACTGTGGCATCCTCGGGCGACCATACTCATTCTTATGACATTGTGTGGGCCTTTCTTGCAGGCGAAGTCGTCTCCACCAGAAGAGCACTGACATGCGACAAGCTTTTCAGGAGCGTTGTCTGGCGAGGGCTTTGTTGAGGTTATCCAGGAATTATTGCTTTCTTGTGGGTTTTGCCTTTGTCGATTCTGACGTGCCTAGGCACAGGGTTTCGGAGGGACCAGGTCTCATAAATGTCAACGTGGCTTCAGAGTGTTCATATGCACGAGTGCTCGTATGCATTCCTGCGTACTGCCTGGACCGCGACAGTCTCCCGTAGACTGGATGTACATCAACCAGAATTGCAAGTTCTCACGATCCCATAAACAGAGGGTCTACAGCGTAAAGTGCACAGGAGAAACAGGCAACGTGGCCTGCATTGCGTCGTAGACATGTTTTGCGTTTTTTTGCCGGGGTGGAATATGTTTAAAATAACGTGGTATCGTGGGCAGGGCATACGAAAGCCGATGTGTGTCCTGCTTATATCATGCCGCGTATCTTGTTTCTTTTGGCCCCTTTAATAATAAAAGTAGACCGCATCTCACTCATATAAATGTGATGATGGTGCATCGCTTAAAGTTGAGAACATTATTACATACGGAGTTCAGCATACAATGATTGCCAATGAGTAAAAAGGTCAATGGGCTTGAGCTTGGCGGTCGTCGAGGTCGAGCGTAAATAGAACTTGACAGATTCCAATAACATCGGCATGTCTTTCTTACCATCTGGACAAACTGCTCTAGATCGATAAGCCACTGTTGGAATCCAACGTGCACTGTTCTTGCCATCTTCGGCAGTTCCTGGTGTTGGCAGCTGCTGCTCCTGACTCCTTCTGTCCTTCCCAATCGGCCGCCGTCATCGGCCATCGATCTGGCGTTGCTCCTGCTGACGCTGGCTGGGTCCTTTGCTTCCAGCCAAAGTCAGCCACTGGCCCAAGTGGTCTTCCTCTTCGGTAGGAGCGACTGGGAGACATCTCGTCTGATCTTTCTGCTTTTGGACGTTTTTTTCTATTTGTTTGCCTTGGAAGGCACAGCCCATTCTGCGTTGGCTTGTTTGTCTCTTTCCTTACCGCTTCTCCACACCCGGTCTTCTTGCCTCCTCTCCCTTCCTGTCTTCCCTTTGTGCTTTCACGCGTCCATAACTACCGGCCTCGCGACGATGCTATTCGCCGTGGCTTTTCCCTCCCCTTGATGATTCTCATCCATTAGTGGTGCAGCGGTGCAATTTCCCTAATTGCCTCGTTTCTCGTCGTTACTTAATTCTCCCGTAGGCCCTGTAGTAGCTACCGGAGTAGAATCCGAGTGGAATAAATTGCCCCCTGAGCTCGGCTCCCATCCTCGGGAGAGACAATGGAAGGAACGATTTATCCAACTGCAAAGCACATGATGTCGTAAAGATCTCAGGCTAGTGATCGTAGCGCGAATCCTGAGGTAGCGAACGCAGTTGTCAGCTTCAACAGCTGGTCGCCTGAGCTCACCATTGAACCGCACGTTCTTCTACAGGGCCTAGAATGTGAGGTTGAGAGCGAACAACCCTTTTTCACCTGGAGCTTGGGGTCCCACCTTCCCCACTGGATGCGCACTAAGAGCTCGCAGCAGGAGAAAGAGTCGATCGAAACCGCGCAAGATCATCATTCACGCCAGAGTCGCTCTTGCTGAACATAAGCCGTCAGCCTGCGTACTTGCCCTGGTGGCGCTTCTTCTTTATTCTTTGGCCAAAGTCACGTTCTCATCGTTAATGACTAACAATTGCAAGAGCGCCACAAGGTAATCCCCATCTCAGGCCCATTCTCGCCCATTGTCCCTTCCCTCTTCTATGCTCCGCCGCCACCGTGCTTTCCTTGTTTGTCGCCGCCCGCCGAACCGGCGTTGCCGTTGACTTTCTACTCTTTCCGCTTTGCTTTTTGCGACTTCTATCCTTTGCATCCATCTGTTTGTCTCCAGCATCGTCCTCTTCTCTTCTGCATCACGTTGTTTGGCCGCCGCAGGTTTTGCAGTCGGCCAGTTCCTCCCCTCAGACATCCTTCGGCGCACCTTCTTGAGCATCTCCGGTGCGTGGCTCGGTGTGTAATACAGCGCTATTTTCAGAATTCCAGGAGCCACATACGACTGCAACCACCAATTTCGCATCCTTGCCAGATCCTCGTCCACCACAATCGCCCTTTTTGTTGTATGTGCGCCTCCTCCTACGTCGTCTCAAAAAGCCCCGGCGTCATACCTGGGCCTCGCACGGCAGTGGACGGCAGACCACTACCACCCCGGTTTACGCCAATTGTCAATTGCCCAATTGGCATCGCGCCGCGGTCTCGTCCCATCTCTGCCACCCCCCCCTTTTCCAGCGCCACCTCATGTGGTGCTCGGTGGCCGCCGCCGGATGCTTCCTCTCGTGTATTCACTGAGAGAGAGTAGAGGAGCGTGAGACAGAGCGAGAAGGGATTGGCGGACAACGGGGAATCGAGACACCACAACATATCTCCTAATATGTCGTCCACGCGACCCCAGCGTCTGCTGCGCATCTCCAAGGCCTGCGACTTCTGCCATAAACGTCGCATCAAGTGCCAGGACAACCCCGGCGATGCTCGCGGTCGCTGTCGCAATTGCGCCGAGTTTGACATCCCATGCACCTATGCGCGCCCATCCCGTCGCGGCCGGGGCTCACCACAGCCGTCCCGGCCAGCTTCAGCCACGTCTTCGACCTTCATGTCGCCAGCTGCGACTGCACCCACGTCTACGGGCCTCCCCATCGCCGCCAGCAGCCTCGCAGACGGCAAGCCCGTGCCACACCACCCGCCATCCCACCAACCACCTCCATCACAGTCATTATCACAGCCGCAACGCTCGGCCCAGTCCGCCATGCTCTCGCCCTCCGCCCCGCGCGTCACCATGAGCGAGCGCACCGCCAGCACCAGCTATGACATGGACGATCCAGGACCCGTTGCCAACGAGCGCCTCAGCTCCACTTGGCAAGCCTTTGCGCATACCTCAACGCCCACGCTCAAGCGCCTTGTCACCGTCTACCACGAGACCGTCTTTCCCATCTTTCCCTTTTTTGACCCCGTCCGCTTGCAGCGCCGCCTTGACCAACTCGAGCACGTCAGCAACCGCGCCTTCTTTTGTTCCGTCATGGCCGCCTGTGCGCTGGCCTCGGCACGCGCCCGCGACGGCGCCCTCTCTTCGTCGACGAGCGGCGGCGGCAGTCGAGCGAGCAGCGGCGGCATCTCGGCAAGCCCCGGTAGTGCGGCAAGTGGCACATCCATTGAAATGCCCCCCGAGATGTTCTACGCGGCCGCTGAGGAGGCCCTGCCCAAGGACATCTTGCAGTGCCGCGACTTTGACTACCTGCGTGCGTTGGCCTTGCTGAGCATCGCCAGCATCCAGGACGCCAAAATCGCAGTCATGCAAAAGTACATAGGCCATTACTTTACCCTGCTGGCCATCAACCAGTGGCACGACGAGGCCAACTGGTCCCCTGGCCTGACTCCCACGGAGATCGAGGAGCGTCGCCGCCTCTACTGGTCCACGTACACCCTGGATGTTTTCACGGCGATCATCTGGGACGGCTGCATCCACTTTCAGGAGAGCCACGCCAAGGTCGAGTACCCAACAGGCGTGACGGAAGACCGCAACGGCCAGCCAATCATACCGAACCCAGCCTCCTTGTCGAACACGACAAATGCCGATGGTTCAACTCGGTCGACCAACGGCCCCACCGACTCCCCCTCGTCATCGTCCATGCTACCAGGTATTGTTACTGCCACGTCCCCACTACCCGACCCGGGCACCTGGATGATCGGCTGGAACTACACCACCGACCTCTACCGCATTCTTGAGCACAATCTCAACAAGTTGCGCTCTCGGTCCTCCAAGTTCAACCTGCTCGGCGAGACCACCACCCCCGGCTCCTTCCGCGTCTCTAGTCAGGACCGCGTCTCCGAACTGTACGCGGCTCTGCCCAACGCTTTTAAGACGCTGCAGCCCGCCACCGGTGACCCAGCCCGCGACATCTTTGGCTTCCAAGCCGCCAACATCCAGGCCACCACGGCCCTGCTGGAGATGGTCCACCTGTCGCTCGAGGTCGACGTTGACCTGGAGCGCAAGTGCTCTGTCGTGCACAATGTCCTCCAGACCTTCCACCAGGTCCCCAAGGCCTACATGCGCGCAATCAGCACGCCCCTTATCTATCACATTGGCGGCATCGGCGTCATATTGGGGTCGGTTATGGAGGGTCCACTCTCAGAGAGCGCCTACCATCTGGTACGCGATCTGCTTTTGTCCATGGCCATGCTGCTTGAGAGTCTAGAGGCCTTTTTGCACCGTGGCGCCGGCGCCGGAGCGCGGTTGCGGTCGCTCGTTGCCCGGCTGGAGGGATTCTACTCTGACGTACGCAACCAAATCGGCAATGGCACCAATACCAACGGGGCCACTGCCTTCACCGCACAGCCACCCAGCGACACCTCGGCATCGAACCTACAACAGAAGCAGCAGCAACAAAAGCAACAGGGCCGGCAACAGCAAACGATGCCATCATCTCAGCAGCAGACACAACCCCAGGTAGAGATGAACAGCTCCTTCGGACCGGAGGCCGTGTCCATTCCACAACCACTGCCTTCGGAGGCTCTTATCCAGCAAGACTACCAGCAACAGCATCGGCGACAGCAGCAACAATACCGACCAATGCAACAGCAGTTTGGCCAGCCTCAGCCCCTGTCTCCCTCAACCGGCGCCAATCCCGCTGCCGCGTATACTGCCGCCGGTTCCATGTACGATCCGCAACAGCAACAGCAGGCCGCCGGTTCAGGTACGCCCAGTGGCACGTCGCCCAGCTCGGCCGCACCTGGCACGTGGGTCGCGGCGCCTGGTGCTGCGGGTGTTGCCCCCGATGTCAACATGCAGATGCAGCTGCAGCTACCGGACGAGTTCTTGCAGGACTGGACCTGGCCCTTTGCCGTGTCCAACAACTACCTGTCATTTTAAATGAGACACATATACGTACGTTTGGGTGGCGACTCACAGCTTCTTGTATTTTATATACTATTATTATGTTATCGGCGGACGGTATTGGGGAGGATGGCGTTTTGATTGTTCTTGGTTTGGTTCGTGTTTTGGTTCTGATTGGTTCTAATTTGATCTCTGCTGTGCTGGAGGAAAAGGAGTCCAGCTTTTGGCGGCAGGGGAATACCATTTGCATTTGTTTATCTGATTTTTGGGTATGGAAAGTTTGTACAAAACAACACGGGGGTCGCAAGTCTTTTTCTATATGTATGTTGTTTATTTTCCTTCTCAAGTCAAAGCTGAGAAAGGAATCAAACTATGAGGGCGAGCATCAAACACCAAACACACAAAGGCTAGCCATGGCTACAGTCGTGCTCCTAAGCTCACTGCTTCTCATGTAATTCAATCATGAGCTTGTCTCTGTGCTAGCTGCGATGTGCCTCAGGCTGTCGTCTGGGAATATACAAAGATCTAATAAGATTTAAATTCAATGCTGATTCTAATTGTGCGTTGGATATCACTATCTAGTTCGTACATTCCTCAAGCTTATGCTCATGCTGGTATACAATCAGGCTCTTTTCTCTCTTTCTCCTTGTAGCTATTCCCACTTGTTGTCAAAGACCTTGCCGTCCACATAGTTGATCATCGACGTCACAGGGTCCAGCTGATCCCGGCCCGCGCCAAAGAGAAGGCCCTTGCGCATCGCCGCACGGTAGTTCTCGCCTGGGTTCACTTTGCCCAGAACGTATGGCCGGCGCGTCTCCACCCGGTCCGGCACGGGGATGCTGCGGCCCACGAGTGCCTCCATGCCCTGCCATGCAAACGTCACCGCCTCTTTGGCGCCTGCGGGGATGCCGGCGTCGTCGAGCATGAACATCTTGACAAGCGGGAACTGCTCCTTCATGTAGTCCGTAATGTTTGGGTTGTACGCGCCGCCGCCACACATAAACACCTCGTCCACCGGCCGGTCTGTCGGCGCATACCGCCGCCAGTGGTCCACAATCGCCTGCGCCGTGATGCGTGTCACCGTCGCCACGACATCGTCCGGCGACATGCCCAGCGAAGCACCTTCGGCCACCAGGTCGTCGGCCAGCGTGTCGCGGAACACCTCGCGGCCCGTCGTCTTGGGCGGGTCCCAGCTGAAGTAGGGGATGCGTTGCTGGAAGCGGTCCACCATGCCTTGGTTGACCGTGCCCCGCTTGCCCATGGCGCCGTCCTTGTCGTACTCCTGTTCGCCGTTGGTGTAGTGGCGCACGACGCCGTCGATGAGCGCATTGCCCGGACCCGTGTCAAAATCGTAGGCGTCCTGCGGGCCCGACGGCGGGATGAAGCACACATTGGCGATGCCGCCAATGTTTTGGCACGCCCGCAGCTTTCCCGGGTGGTGCAGGAGCAGGGCGTCAAAGAAGGCAATCAGGGGCGCACCCTGGCGGCCGGCGGCCTGGTCGGACACGCGGAAGTCAGTGACGGTCGTCACGCCCGTGCGCGAGGCCATAAAGGTGCCTTCTGCCATGGTGAGGGCAGAGCGCGGGATGCCCTCGTCGGGCATGCTAGCGAGCCAAATGGTCTGGCCGTGCGAGCCAATGGCATCGACGTCCTTCTTGAGGTCGACGCCATTGTCGGCGCAGAACTGGATGGCGGCGGCGGCAAACACCTCGCCGAGCAGCACGTTGACCTCGGACAGCTCCGAGGCGGAGGTCTTGTCGTACTTGATAATGTCCAGCACACGCTTCTTGAGCCCAGCGTCCAGCGGCACCTCGCCATACTTGAGCAGGGAGAAGTGCATGGGCGACTCGGGCGTCTCCTGGCGGAAGTGGCACAGGGCACAGTCAATGCCGTCCATGGACGTGCCACTGTTCATGCCCAGCACCTTGACATCCAGCGGCTGGCCGCCCGTAGCCGAAGCCGAGTCGGACATTTGGCCCAGCAAAGCACAAAGGCGAACTTGGGTTAAAGGAAAGAAATGAGTACAGAATGTAGTACAAAAAAAAAGAGTGACGTGCGACAGTTGCACAAAGCACACAAAGAAGTTTGCTTTTTGAGACTCCCGAAATGAGACGGAAGAAACGGGTGAGGGCTGGGAGAGCACTGATAATTGATATATGAAGGGAAAGTATATGGGTCGAGAAGAATGAAAAGGCTGGGAGAGACACAACACGATGCTAGAAGACGGCGACGAAGAATAATAAGAAGAGAAAAGGAAGCGAGGAACCACAGATGTTGTAGATTATCTCTGCAGCGGGGGTACAATGAAGGAAGATATCGTCCACTTGAAGAAGGAACGATAGATTAATACGGGGACCATGGAAGGAAATAAAATAAAAGAGGATCCGTAGGCTTTATCTCAGGTTTTCTCTTACCCACACTGTTTCCGTCGGTCAGGACGGGTCCCGTGTCGCTCTTTTTCTAGATGCCGTTCCACCCCACTAAGACAATGGCGTTTTCCGCAAAGATTTAGAAGGCAAGGGGCCGGGGAAGGAGAGGCCCGTTGTGGGTTGTCTCAAAAGGGCGAAGGGGCGAGCTCGTACAGCAAGAGCAAGAGCCAGTAGCGAACGTAAGACGATAAAAGCAGGACAAAAGAAAGAGCAGAGGACAAACGGGGGCAATGCGGAGAGGGAAGGGCTCCGCAACGGAAGTAGCGACCGGCAGAAGGCAACACGGGCGGCCGCGGGAAAGCGTCTCTTTGGCGGCAGTCTATTTTGTGTTTTGGCCACGCTTGACAAGGACCTGGCCGGGCCATCATTCTTCAGTATGAACAAACGATCCACATGCACAAATCAGTGTCGGGAAATAACCAGGGAAGACCGGTTTTCCCCATACTCTTTGGAGCCCTCGTTAACGGTTCTTTTTGTTCAGGTGCAGAACTGCAGCTATTTCAGCCAATCGTATCCTGGCATCGACCAACAGCAGCGGATGTACTCGGCAAAGATGTTTGAAATAAGGAACGACAACCCCGGCGAGTGCCACATTGAAGGGAGCGTGTAGGCAATTCGGATGGTGTGAGGTGTCCTTGTCCTTGCACAAAAGTACGAAGCATGACATAAGAGCCGTCAAAAATGAAAGAGCAACGAGCAAAGTTCAAAACGCGAGGGGGGAAAGAAAGCCCTCGGACCCGTGAGGCACGAGATCACATATGCAAGACACTCTAGGTTCATCCATTTTCTTCTTTATTTTCTAGGCTGGATTTGACGGAATGCCCAGAATAGAGCCGTGCTCACCAGCCAGACTAATCGGGGGTCGCATGGCAAGGGTTCATGCAGATCAGGAGAAGACACAAGTATGGGGAAAACACGATATCGCTGTGCATAACCGAGATCATGGGTCTCATTCATTGTTGACCCCGGAATCAGCCTACGAACGACCCAAGGAGTTGGGTTGCAAAGAGTGGAAGACGGTTAAGCGGCTAGACGCCTACATGTCTAAAAGGCTAAACGCTTAAGAGGCTATAAGACAGACTCTCTTTGATGTCGGTTCTGAAGCCTTCTTGGGCCACGGAGTAGAAAATCATCCATCCTCGCGAATTTCTCTCTAGGCATTTGACTGCTCGCTTTCCTTGACAGCGGCTAAGCGGTTATCTGAATTGTGCGGCAGCCTTGCGGGATACTGAGTGCCGCCTGATGCAGCCTTCCCTACGGTTCCCAGGAACGCCATGCGAATGCAGCAGCGGAACCGGCATTTGCGGTCCACTTTTACCAGCTCTCGCCCGGGAGATGATCTGTCACAAGCCGCCGCCCGTCAACGACACACGTTAGCTTGCCAGCATGCGTGGAGCGCGAATGCATCGTTTTCGTGGCAAATATGTCAGATGTTCTGCTGGCGCAATGGTATTCTTGACGCTTGCCAATCGCCTGCTCCGGCTGACCGTTGGTTGAGGGATGTAATTATGTTAATCGTTGCTTTCTGGAAGTTCGTCTCGGCCAAAATCTGCCATTTTTGTTTAAAATTTGCGCCCCCGACAGCTCCTTCCGCGCCAAAAAGCCTTAGTTCTTGCCAACCTCATACGTCAAGCTCTTTCCGTAGTTCTGGAACAGCGAGGGGCAGGCACAACACGGTGGCGAAACGAGAAATAGGGAGTGACCACTGAGCGCAACGAGGAAGGAGCTGTGCGCGAGCAATCCGGGGATAGGAAGGGCCAGGGACAATGGCGCTCGCGCTCTTTTTTCTTATTTCTCGCTAAGTTAGGTCCTTTATGGAGTTTCGACTTTCTTCATGCCTGGTGGGGCGCGAGGCTACTGTTCCTTCCCCTGGCGCCACATCACCTCCGCGTTTTTTTCTTTTCAGTATTCTGTACCTCCTTCAGCATTTGCCCTCCTCCGCCATCATCCACCTTCGTCTGCCATACAGCCGGTCAACCTCCGCCATCCCACATCCTCCACAGTCCGGGGGACTGCGCCAACTGCTGCAAGCGTCGCCACATGGGTTTGGACTAGACTCTGAGGAACTCGCTCCATGACCGGCAGTGATGTGACTCCTTCCTGTGGCCAGCCGTCGACCGACACATCGACCTAGACACTCTTTTCTTCTTACGCAACTGGAAGCAGAAACGAAAACGAAAAGAAGGCCCCTTATTGACGTCAGGATCCCACTTTGTTGTCTTTCTTCCTTCTCTCGTCTGTTTTCTACTATTTCCACGCAGCCGGAACACAGCCTCTATTGGGTCGCTTGATCCATCAACCTTTTAACCTATTTTTCTACCCTCCATTTCCTGTCCTTTAATTTGCTTTTGTCTTGTCATTTGGCTGGGAGTGCTCCAGTCTCATCCGGCCTCTGGCCATCACTCTCAGAAACCCTCTCTTGCCTCTGTCCCCGTCTCGTCTTCTTGTCGTCCCGCGACCCCCGAGCCTCTTTCCTGAATTGCGGTGTCTACGGGGTGCGCGTTGCAGGGACCCAACTGTCACGTTCTATTAGACGCGCAGAGCTTGGTTCGCTGGCCATCTTCGGCGAGGACTAACCGATGCAAGCACTGATATTCGTCGGAGACGTATAAAATAGACGTCTGCCATCCCTCCTTGTCTCATGCCCTTCTTCCCTCGTCACTTTCCTCCCAAACGCACATTATTATCTCTCTCCCTCGTCCCTCTCTCCTTCCTTTATACGTTGTTCCTCCCCTAACGTGGCCATCATGGGCTACATCACTATTTGGAAGAGGCTCTCGCCTCGCCAGCTCAGCATCTCCATCCAGGTATTCTCTCTGATCAGCATCTTCTTCGAGGGCTATGATCAGGGCGTGATGGGAGGTGTCAACTCGGCGCCTCGCTATGTCCAGGAGGTTGGCATCGGCCTGCCGGATGGCACCATCACGAATACTGTGCACGAGGGTGGCATCGTCTCCGTGTACTACCTGGGCTGCATTTTCGGCTGCTTTGCTGGTGGCTGGGCCGCCGACCGCATCGGCCGTATCAACGGCCTCTTCATTGCCGCGATGTTTTCGCTCGTGGGTGGTGCCCTGCAGGCTGCCACGCAGTCCAGTGACTTTATGATCGTTGCACGTGTCATCACGGGTATCGGCACCGGCGCTCTTACCGGCATCACTCCCGTGCTTGTGTCTGAGGTCTCCACAGCCAAACACCGTGGCGGTTACCTGGGCTACGTCTTCATCGCAAACTACCTGGGCATCTCGCTCGCGTACTGGATCTCCTTTGGCCTTGCCTTTGTCGACAATGGCTACTCGGACGTTCGCTGGCGCTTTCTGCTGGCCTTCCAGACGCTGCCCGCCCTGTTGTTGCTGGCCGGCATCAAGATGCTGCCTGATAGTCCCCGTTACCTGGCCTCTGTCGGCCGCACCGACGAGGCTCGTGAGGTCCTGACGCAGCTGCGCGGCGGCTTCGGCGAGGAGGTCCACCACGAGTTCCTCGAAATCGTGGCGGTCGCCAAGGGCAGCCAGAAGAGCTCGCCCATCCAGTTTGCCAAGATTCTCGCCGGCTGCGGTGGCAAGCCTGGCCACCGCCTCGGCCGCCGCGCCTGGCTGTGCCTGTGGCTGCAGATTATGGCCTCGTGGACTGGCATTACGGCCGTCACGGCCTACTCGCCAACACTTCTCAAGCAGGCCGGCTACACGGATCTGACGCAGAACGGCCTGGCCGGCGGTATCAATACGATTGGCATTATTGGTACCATCATCAGCGCTCAGATTGTAGACCGCCTGGGCCGCCGCCGCTGTCTCATTGGTGGCGCCTTCAGCCTTTTTGCTGTTAACCTGATCGCCGCCAGCGTCTACGAGGGCGCTCGCCATAACCCGACCAAGGTGGCTCAGTATGCGCCGGCTGCTGTGACGATGCTGTTCCTCTTCAACCTATTTTATGCAGCCACCTGGGGCACTGTGGCGTTCCTGATTCCCACTGAGATCTGGTCGTCCGACATGCGCGCTCAGGGCAACGGTTTTGGCATCACGGGCTGGGCCATTGGTGTCGGTTGGACCACTCTCGTCAACCCAATCATGTTCGCCCAGCTGGAAAGCCGGACCTACTACTTGTTTGCCGGTCTCAACCTGCTCTGGATGCCAATTGTCTATCTCTGTATGTTGTTTCCGTCTTGTCTTTCATGCAGCTCGCTTTGCTGTGTTATGTTGTTCATCTTGCTAACCGCCACACACAGTTTACCCCGAAACCGCCGACCGCTCGCTCGAGTCCATCGACGCCCTTTTCTCCACAAGCAGCCCCTTCAACTGGAACATGGAGAAGGCCTACCAGCAGCACGGTGACGTCCTCGCCGAGCACCCTATCTCAGATCCTTCACTTGAGTCGGCATTGTCCGGCCCCGAACAGGACAAACCTGTCGACGTGGCGCATGTCTAAACGGCAGCCAGTCTCGCTTAATCCCTCATTTTTCGGTGAGAACGAATGCCATATTTCGTGCCTGGACAACCAAAAAAACAACCCTGGTGACGACCAACTATATACCCCATTTTATCTTTGTTTTCACTCTCTAAATAGTATGCGCAAGCTTCCTGATGGGTTTCTATGCCCCTGCCGTCGTTATCTGATGGTTTTAATAGCTCACATGATCTCAAACTACATCGTATAAGTAATTTCTTCGTTGCTACAGCCGTATAAGAGACACTGCCCACATCATATCGTATCTACCGAGGCGTTGCTTTGAATATCGATAGGCGGCATCACCATTTTTACTTCGATATATCACTGCTCGTATCATGGTACCTCGCGCGCATATCGAGGAAGGATGCCTCAAGTAAATGAGAAAGTAAATGTCGTACATCGCAGCACGACAATATTCACCTACACAAGGCTTCTGCACGTGACGATTGGACCGCGTCTTATGGTCATGTCATTTTTGGCCACCCCTGCAACCGTTGCTTTTTGGTCTTTTAGGTCCGTTCTACCTTCCCTTTTCGGTGACGATCTGATACTGTCCGTCAACCCCCGGTAGATGCAGGAAGGGCGATTGGGTTCTTTGGGATCATATCTCGATTTTCCCGCCCGTCTTCTATGTTCCCGTACGGGATAGTCACGTGTGGAGTCCGTCCAAATGTTTCATGTACGATGCCCAGTTAGGCAAGTATCGCAAAGGCCTAAGCGAGGAAATGTCGAATAGGGATCAGGTTGAGGTCACTGTCCAACATTGACCCTTATGCCGGGGCATCGTATGCCGTACTTTTAGCCTTTGCGCTTCCTTCTCTTTTCGTGATGGCGGTCGTGTGATTCAGAACACGCATGTCAGAACACGCATGTATTGAATTACCATTGCTGGACACACACGTAGCACTGACCGTATTCGCCTGTCCCCATGCTGCGAAATGCTTGACCAGGACCGTTGGGTAGATGCGCATCTCCCCGTGTCTATTTTCGTCTGCATCTCACGAACTTGGCTCCCGGATGGCCAGAACCTATAACAAGGGCCAGTGGCCTCGACCTCGAATAGAAACAACACGTCGTGTGTCCCCATTCTGCCTATTCATGATCGATCGACAGCTTTCGCGTTTCTTGTCTCGCGCCTGGCCGCCCGGTGCCTGCCACGATCAGCCGGAAAATGAGAACGACAAACGCCCTGCACGGGGTGGCTGAAACACACTTCGTAGGCATCGCAGACATTACGTGACGAGAGCCAACGTCTTCGAACAGGACAATTCCTACATTTCGAGAAGTCCATGTCGTCGGCCAAATCGACAATGTCAGCAATGCCAACAGCGTAGAGGCGCTGCTCTGGCATGCGGAACGCGAGGTGATCACGCCTTCTCCATTCGCACCAACGGGCGAACCCAGCATCGCCTCAAGTATCTACAGCTCCAACAGCTCGTCCACCAACACAACAAATACAGCAGACGGCAGCAGACGGTAGCAGAATAGACTTTCCACAGAGAGCCACCATTGATAGGCAAAGCAGCACGTGGCAAGATGCAATTTTGGCATATTGGTGGTCCACGTCTTCCATTTGTTCTGCACCACCTTCTTCAGCTCTTCTCTTTGTCTCTCTGGTCCCCTTTCCGTCCTCCTTTTCAGCCTCACCAACGTGTCCTCCCGCTCTACGGAGTGCCTGTGCATCCCTTCTTCACCCGTAGTTTTCGGCCGTTGGCACTTGCCGCATAGCGGTTCTCTTGGCTAGCGACGGAGTTGCTCTTTCCTTTTCGATCGCTGCTTCCGGACCCTCTTTCCTTGTCATCGAAGTTATCGTTTGCCTTTGCCACAGCTAGGGAGAGGATCGCATAATTGCTCCTGCGTTCGTTACTGAGGCTCCTTGGGGCGCAGCTTCCAACAAACAAGACGCCGAGACAGGAAGTCGATGTCGATGTGCCATGCACGTCTGTCTGTACCTTCCTCGCCACCTGTCAGTACAGTACGTACGATATAAGATACGTGAGTGGTGTGGTTGTGGACCAGTCCAGAGTCCGCTCTGTAGCCTAAGGAAACAAAAAGAAGTTAATTCTCCGTAGTCCGATCCGCACGTTTCTTTATTCTTTCATTCTTGCTCCGCGAATCCAAGGAAAACGAGAGCACAGTCGAAACACAAGTTAAGACGCGCAGCGTATCGTTTTCGTGTTTCCCTCGATCTTTCCTTTTAGGGCAATTTTAGTTTTTGTTAGTGGTATGTAGCGCTTCTGTACGACAGCTGGCTTTCTCTCCATTTACCTGCACTGCCTTCTCTCTATTTTGTCTTTGCCCGTCTCTATTTCCCAACACACAGCGTCTTCTCCACACACACCTTTTGCTACCTGCTTTCAGAGCAGACAATGGCTTCTGGCTGTCTGTTGCTCTTCCCATGGGTTGTCCAGTCTCATTCACGTACTCTCCTCCTTTTCAGCGCAGCTGAGCACCGCAATGACTGACTCCACTCGCTCTCTAGTGGAAGTAGTAAAGAATTTTTTTAAAAGAAAAGGAAAAAGAAAAGAAAAGAAAAATCGCAAAAGAATCGCATGAGAACGGCCAACAAGGAATCAAGTGACTGCCAGTTTTGCCTTTATTTCTACATTTGTCTCGTATTCTTCTTATCCAAGTGCAATGGGGTTCAGAACTCAAGCTCTCCACACTTTGCCCATATTGCAGCGCCTTTCCTATCCGAGGTTAGAAAGCCAACGTCTCTTCCCGCTTTCGACCTTTCTTCATCGAGTGAAGGCCGCGCTTAAGCAGGAGAAAGGGCAGCTGGCGGGAAACGGGAAATAAGAAATGTAGAAACAGCCCAGTGCAGAAAAAGTAAAGTCGCCCCGGAAAAGTGCTCCGTTCTCTACGTAGTAGTATGGGGGGAGCAAAAACGCAACAACGATCCGGACATACAAGGACCCCCCTGTGCCTGGAAGGTGATGGAGCAATGCAGGACTGGGGATCGCCCTTTCCGTATCGAAACGTGTTTATCAAAATGTACGGAGAACGTGCTGAAGGAAGGTGCTTTTTTGGTCAACAAGGAAGGAACGACAAACATTTCATCCAGCTGTTGCTACGGTATGTCCGACAAAAGCAATCAGTCCAGTTTGACGGGTGAGTCAAATCAGCTAAACGAGCAGACAAATGCCGTACCGAATACCCTCCCCCCCCCCAGGAAGTCCCGCCGCCAACAAGCAAGAAGTCGAAAGGATGGTGGAAGCGAAGAAAGGGGGAAGGGTAGCAGAGCAGGACAATAGAGCGGCAGTAGCGTCTGATAACGGCTGCAAGGCAAGATTGCCACTTGGGTTTTGGTGATGGTGCATGCCCTCACCTTTAGGGGCATACAGGGGTAATGGTGGTGGCAGTAAGGGTGGGGCTATTTTGGCACGTCGCCAGGGAAAGAGCACGAGGACGGGCGAGAAAATGCGCCTGGTCGGCGAAACATGCGTGATTTTCCTATTTCGGCCCTGAGCCTCGGCGACAGCACTGCACTTTGGCTTCCTTTTCGTCCCGTTCTAGGTCATTTTGCGATTTTTTGGGCATTTTTCGTGCTCCCGCGTGCCCCTCCTCTGTACCTCATTATTCGGTGTCTGATTCGGCGGTATCTGACCCCCCCATGTGCCTGCCGATGGAACAAGCCATTTCTTTTTCGTTCTCGTCTTCTGTGTCGTTGATCGGTGTCGTGTATTGCCGTCCACTCCGCACTTACTCATAACACACCCACTGCGAGTTGGCCGCCTCCATTGACAATAGCCCTCGCCTGCCGTATTTTCCTCTTTGCACTTTCTTGATCGACCAGCTATCTCAGAGTGCCATCAGCCATCCTTCAATATGCACACAGCCTGCCCCATCATGCGTCTTGAGGTTGGTCTGGTTGAGTCGCGTTCGTGGGTAACAGTGCTGGGTTTGCCGCAGCACGCGTGCGTATGAGGTGTAGCGTGTGAGATTCGACGGGGGCGGATTCTGTCCGTGTTCTGTCCCCGGTCTTCCGCTCTGTACCGTACCCTTTACTTGTGTATATCACAACCCTCTCTCTCTCTTTCGCCTTCGTGGACCCATCTCTTCCCCCCTATTCCATCAACACCACCTTAAAAAGTCCCGTGTGTCACTCTTGTCATCGGCGCCGTTTTGACCAACGAAAAAAGTATTTGTAAAAGACCTGGCCAACGTGGGCTCCGTACGGCGTACAAAAGCATCATCGTGGCAAATGTTAAAGCCTTGTGAAAGAGGCCTTGTGGAGTAGGTGCAAGGACCAGCATCCCCGTAATTCGGTGCACAGGGCACGCTGATGCATCGTCTGGGTTATTACCAGCTCGGCCAAGGCCACTTGCAGCTGAACCCAGCACCACGAAACCTTTCCCCCTTCCCAGTCACTTTTGCAATTTACGTTGGTGTGGTGGGTGGTCGTGGTGGTGGCCCAGACTGGTCTCTTCTGTCAACTCGGTGCAACGCTGTTCGTTTTTCCTCTTCCTTTCTCTCTCAATTTTTTTTGGTCTGCTCCCCCACTCACCTCTGATTTCCTTGACGCCCATCATGGTGCTGAGATCCTCGCTTGAAACCCTCAAGGTGGATCCATCATGGGCTCTTCCGTCTTGCCCGTTCATCCCTTTCCTTTCAGAGCAAAGGCCCAAAAAAATAGGAAGAAAAGGCATCCACAGATGCGCCATGAGAAAGAGGGCTAGCGCACGTTGGCGAACGACGAGAGAGCATGCAAGAAAGAACCTATCAGCATTAAAAGAGGGAAGAAAAAGCAAGACACTTCAAGCATGAACACAAGACAAGACAAGACAAAGATAGAAGGAGGCAACAACATGGCAAATCGAAGTGACAACAGACCGAAGAAACCCGACAAAAAGAGAAAGAGAGACGAAAATCAGCGTGTCTCAGTCCAGTTGCCCACTGACCCCTCTTGCTTCGTGCAGGTCTTCATCAGTCTTTCGGAGCTACTTTTAAATAGTCATGTTTTCTTCTCGTCGTCTCCTTGAATTCATCAAAGGCTCTGCTTTGCGTGCAGCAGCCAGACTCCCCCCTTCACAAGTAAGACATAGCTAGCTATCGCTCCGACTAAATGATCAAGATCCTCACCGTCAAATGCGACGACAGCCACGCGTTTTTTTGGGTATTTTTTTATCATAGATTCATACCCATGCTTGCAGAGAAGCTTAACACAACATACACCTCGAGCATACATACGACATACTCGTACCCATGAGTCGCTCTTTCCCTGCCGCACGCGAAGAACAGGGAGGCCAGCACGGATCACTCCTTTTCCCTTTCCCATTTTGTTCCTTTCTTCCCCCCCCCCCCCACCCCCCTCTTGCGCCTGCTTGCTTCTTTCTTTTCTTGACAGGCGGTTTGCGGGTGGCAGTTTCCCCATCCATGTCTCCCGCCGTTAATTTCCCAATCTGCCGCATGGCAGTTGCGGCAGGCCACCAATATGGTGATGCCACAGTAATACGACGTACAGAAAGAAAAGAGACACGGAGGGTGGTGGAGGTCCGTCTTTTCTTTCACTTTTTTGACGTTGGAACGGCGAGTGTAACTCTGCTCTCGCGCCTTCGATTCCGGGGGACTGGAATTGGGCTGTGCACCCGCCCTGCGAAAGAGACATCAACCAGAGAACAAACCAGCGGGAAGGAACTGTGGCTGTCGTCTGAAAGTAGCCCCTCACTCTTTTTGCTTCGCCCCCTGCGTCTCTTCCCGCCCCCTATTCCCTTCCACCACTGGTACTCGTACATTTACCTCTTTCTCGGGACTTTGAAGTCACTTTTTGAAATGGTTGCCTATCTTTTCCTTTTTCCTGCTCCTGCAGGGTTCCAAGGCCATGTGTTGTACGCCCGTCTAAAATAATAACTAGTTGGTGTACAGGGTCCAGTGCAGAAAGTGATGCGCCTGAAAAGGGAAAGAGCCATGTTTCTTTCGCGTCTTGCAGAACCGTAGAGGTTTTCGGCCGCTTAGATACATACTCTCGTACTGTATTTTACGGAGCATTATTACATATGTCACTGCCGAAATGAAATCTCCTGTTAGGTAGTCTCGCCTGTCTGTGCCGTGACATGATCGCTTATGAAGTGCGAGAATCCTTCTCCCCATCCTTCAGCGGTGTTCGAAAAAGAGACCCATTTTTAAGACCCTCTCCCTGCAAGCTCTTCTTGTCTCTGCATGTTTCTCCGCAAAAGGCACAAAACAAGGTCTTCCAAGATTTCTCACAGATCAAGCACGATATGGTCAATGACCTTGAGCTGAAAAGAAACGGCAGAAAGCGGTGTTTGGAGACAAAGAAAATTGTTCGAGGCTCTACAAAATACTTCGATTTCATTTCCCAGTGAGAACTCCCATCGGCGGGGCTAGGCTGAAAAGTAACCTATCACGTTTCAGTACATGGCACTCCCGCAAAATCATAAAGGAACAGATGTACCGTCTCGAGGTATCGACTCGTGCCTCCCTGCGAAGATCTCCTGCTGCCAGTTTGGCTCTCTGGCTTTCCAGGTCGTAAAACTTGCGCTACTCGTGGGCACGCCCTCCCCATAGCAAAAGTGACCCCTGTTGTTGGTTATCAATGCCAATCCTTCCTCCCAAAAATGAGACGAGTCGATAGTTCGGTGCAACTTGATTTTACGTGTTTAGTTGTTTGCCGTCAATTGGAGAAAATAAGAGCCGATCCCTCTGATGATTTCCGCAAGTTTCCTAGCAAAAGTTCCTGGTCTCGTTGGCAAGGGACCTGCATTTTCAGCTCATTGTCATACGTAAAATTACCTTATTTCCAAATGCAGCAACACGCCTTTTGTACTTACACGATTCGTCAGTGTTGCCCCAGCGAGCTTGATCTTGTTCCCGCCTGCAGCGACTATTCAATCCAAACGCTGAAAAAATAGGTACGCAGCCTTATTAGTGTCCATGCTTCTGTATTGCCGTCAGTAGTTAATATGACCCGGTCCTGGCACACTTTCCGTCTCGTTTTGCTGCGTTTACCGCGAACAAGCAAGAGGGGGTTTATATCCAGGGTACTTACAAAACTGACGTCCCCTTGCACTTTCCTTCTCATGCCGGATCTGTCCAATTTTTGCCTTTTTCTCTGGAGAAATATGGTCTATGAAGATACATATCTTACAAAGCACATGCATGAATTACCGTTTGCGTCTCGTCGCCGGAGGTCGTTGCTGTCCAAAACCGCACAGCGTTAGGACAGTTGTACTCGTACGCAATGTGATATCCTTCCTTTCCGGATTCGGCAACTTTCAGTGCTAAAGCAGAGCGATCTTGCGGGGAAAGAGCCCTAAAAATGCACTGTATTTTTCTTACTTCTGCCCCATCCGCATCTCAAGCGCACAGCGCATTTCCTGCCTCCGCGAAGGCCGAGAGACACTGTGCCCCATTATCGACGCAGAACAGGGGTGGTGCACGCCACGCACTGGGCGCCTCCTGACCTGATCACCAGCTGGAATCCACCAGGCAAGAAGAGGTGTGAGCAACAGAGGGCGAATGGGACAGAGGGCAACATGTTGTCTCCACCCAACAAGAGACCCAACGTATTCTCACCTTTAATAATTAGGTTGCTCTCTCCTAAATTCTCTTTCGTCTTGTCCTGTCCGCCCACTAGTTGCCTCTATCCATCCGTGTGGGTAAGTGTGGGGCAGACTGTTATTATCCCTTTCTCGCTCGTGCGGCTGGCCTGGGCGCTACCAGATTAGTCTATTGAAGCTTTTGCAGCACTAGGAACGCTAGCCTCATTTGCTCATTTTTCGTGAAGCGCTTCTCATTTCGTTTTTTGTCTGGCAACACTTTCATTTTCACCAGCGCGGGTCTTCGGCGGACAGTGCTCGACAAACCCCCGGCCGGGTTTTTTTTTATCTCAAGTTTCTAGCTGCTTTTTCTCACCCGTCTGGTCAGTCTCAGCCCATCGTCGGCCAAGGAGAATGCTCGAGCCAAGGTGATCGACAAGCTGTCTTTTTCTTCTCTCTTTTCGGCAGCAGCTTACAGGGTAAGGATTGTCGCCACGGCTAGCACGCCGCCATCCGGTCCGGAGTGACGGGCGGCCACAAGATACGAAATACACGACAGCCGAGTCTGTTGTGGCCTCGATGGGCAAACTTTACTTCTCACTGACGTGCTATTTCGGCAGCCAAATCGGCGTGTGTGGCCTAAACGGGAGCTGACGGGGTTCGGATGAGAGACGTACCAGGGTAGACACAAGAGAAGTAGGTTTGCATCTGTCGAAGAAGAAAACAATGAGAGGGTAGACAGACACCATAGACAAGAAGGCAATGGAACCTAGCCCCCAGCATTACACGACAGCTGCAACGCTACCTCCTTCGCTGAAGAAACATAGCGTCAGGTAAAGTACCTCAAAACTCGGGAGCAAATGGACGGGTCCATTGATGAAAAAGGACCAACGCAAGGGAGCGTAAGTGACAACGGCAGGAGCCACCAATGGCTGAATCTCTTTGCAAAACGAAAGAGAAGGAGCATAGGTGTGCTGTGTCCCGGTGGCCTTGTCTCCTTTTGCTTGGCAGTGTCCTCTGCCAAAGACTTCCTTCCCTCACGAACACCTTTCTCAGGACTCGAGGTCTAAACGACACAGCGTGAGGGCAGGAAGAAAAAGAAAAGAAAAAGAGACACCAGTCAAATATGAGTGGGTCCCAGTCGCGCGGACGCACTCAACTGGGGGTTCTGCGGCCAATCATCGCTGACGCCCCTCCCTGATGAACGCCCTTCCACACTCTAACCTCCTGCCTCCTCCTTTTCGTTTCCCACGACCACTCCACACACACCTCATTCATTCTTTCCCAGTCTGCCAGTGTCTTTCGTGAACGGTATTCCTCTTTCCCTTCGCTCCTCTCGTCAGTCTTTCCTCGCCAACTGTGGAAATAGGTACTTTGCGGACATGGATACCTTTGTACCCTTGCACCTAACCACCTGCAAAAGTATGCTCCGTGCGACATAGTTCTATGTACTCCTCCGCATGGAATGCTCAAAAAATAGATTCTGCTCTCCACGGCACACAGGCCCCTGGTATGGTATCCTTGACAGCGCTGAACGCAAAGTATTCCGGCGCACGCTATTTTGCTCAGGCTTGATTTCGTCTTCGTCCAATCTAGTTGTCTTGCTCTAACCCATTTAAGAAATGCCAATCCAACAACCTCTCGTCTCTTTTGCTCCATCAAATCGAATGCAATTCCGGTTGTAGCTTCTTTTCCACTGCTCCTTCTCGGCGTGGATTGTGCCTGCCAGATCTACCCGTTTGCTCTTGCCTTTCTCTATCTTGGTCCTGCCGCTCTCTCATTTCCTATGTCTTGACTGCTAGCGGCTCCTTCCTCTAAACAGCAACCTTGTCACAACACCTGTGCATTTTCTTCTCACTAGCGCATTCTTTCCAGCAGCATCAATATCCAGTCTCGTTCCACCCGCTGCGCGCCTTTCGTTCCTTCCATTTGGGGGGACGCACTGCTTCGAAAAGACCCAAGCCCCCTTTTATGTTGTCTGTCATCCATTCCGCACCTGCTAGCAATCACCAAAAACCATACAGTCAGGGCTGCATCGCTCTTACCCTGTCTCTCTGGATCCCTTCCCGTCCCCATTCACAGCACCGGGGTCCTGCTTTGAATGCTTAATACTTTCTTTTTTATGACTTTTCCTGTGGCCGTCGTCGCATTGAGGATAGACAAGTGGGCATTCTCTTTTTTACTCTCGCTCCCAAACGTCTCTCAATTTGCTGTCCTTGGATTTCCCTTCGCTGTGCGAGGTTTGCATTTGTTTTCTTTCTCCTCAAAGAAGCGTAAGGTGCTCCGCTTTTTCCTCTGCTAATGTATTTATCGCTTTAAAGAGGGGTGTGCATGTCGTACCCAGTGTGGTATTTTTTGGAGCTAAGAATAGGAGGCAGGCGCGACGCAAAACCGCCCAGTAGTATCTGCGCACATTCCTCCTCTCAAGCCTCAGTTCAGTTTGCCAGTCGTTCCTGCACTTTCTGCTCTCAAACGCGTCCCTGAGCTGTTGCCTCATTTGCGTGTCTACATGTACAATGTTTACGTTCAATGTTTGGGCCAGGTTGGAGTGTTTGTGAAGAATAGAGTAAGAGGCTTTTTGATGTTTGGTCGCTACTTCCTCTTTCAGGTGTTAGTGCTCGTGATGTCTGCCGGGCAGCAGTCCTACGTGATTGACCAGCCGCCACCAACCTCCGCCTTACCAACCGGTCGCAAGACGAGCACCCCTAAGACCAGCACCGCCCAAACTAGGCACTTTGTTTAGCTCGCTCCTTCTTTCTTGCGTTGCCGGTTTATCCTTACCAGCATCTTTTCCCTTTCCACGCCGCTCGTTTTCATTTCAACGCTCGTCAACAACCTTGCACCTTCACTTTGTTCCCCTTGTCCTGGCTGGGCTGTTCCTTCCCTCTCCGTGCGAACTTGTCCCCCCACCCACTTCCCCGGCGCGTGCCACAAAACCAAACTTGCCTCCCACCCTCTTTCCTCAAAAGAGAACAGCGCTTTCCCTCAAATAAGTAATTTACTCCCCCCAGCTCTCGACCCCTTCTTACTCTTTTCTGTTTTCTTTCTGTCTCAAAGAGGTCGAAAATTACCTTAAACCACCTCGCATCTGAACAACACAAAGCCATACAAGATCCATATTGTATTCACCTTCTTTTCTTCCATGTTCCCCTGTCTCGCATTCTCTTCTCATTTTCGTCCCCTTGTCGCTGCATAGTGACAATCTCAAAACGCACTGAACGTGTCGCGCCGCAGAAAAAAAGAGGAACTTCCCAAAACAGGACAAGACTTCCCACCAGGCTCGATTCAGGCTGGGCCAGAGTTCTGCGACTGCAAGCATACAGCACGGGCAAGCCCTTCAGCAGCGCAAAGCCAGATTCAGCATAGACCCGTCACAACGGCTCTAACCAACATCTCTCCACTGCAACTACATCTCCAGTGTTGATCTTTTCCTACTCTTTTACCTCTCTTCTTCCCTTTTTAACCTTTTTTGCTTCCCGTTTCGTGATACATCGCGCACGGCTTGTGACGCTTCCTTCATTGGCTGCTTCTTCATTTTTCTTCCTTCCTATCCCTCTTTAATCTTCCCCTACCTCCCTACGAGTCGACGACCTCCTTCGTTTGCACTTGCTTTTCTTCTCGAGTGCTACTCGCGCCGTCGCAAAGCTCTGTTCGCTTCCCCTCCCTTCTCTTCGAGTTCTTATTTGCTTTGCCATAATGGCCGACATCGTGGATCAGCACGACCAGGCTACGCCTACCGACCTCGAGGAGTCCCAGTCTGTTGGTAACGGCAATGCTGGAACCGAGAGCCGTGGCACCAAGCGCCCACGCCCCAGCGCAGTCGACGACGACGACGATGATGATGAGAAAGGTGGCCGCGAGCGACGCAAGATCGAGATCAAGTTCATCAGTGATAAGTCTCGTCGTCACATCACATTCTCGAAGCGGAAGGCTGGTATCATGAAGAAGGTATGTCTGCTCTCGCGCCTAGCGTCCTCCTTCCTCTTTGGGCCTGCGTTTGCTTCTTTTTGGCTTCGTGGTCACTGGCATTCGCTTTGGAGGCCCTCTTTGCTGTCCTTGCCTTGCTACTCTTTTGCTAACTATAGTTGCTTTCTTTGCAGGCTTACGAGCTTTCCGTCCTCACCGGCACCCAAGTCCTGCTCCTTGTCGTGTCAGAAACCGGCCTCGTGTACACCTTCACCACACCAAAGCTGCAACCTCTCGTCACTAAGGCTGAGGGCAAGAACCTCATTCAGGTGAGTCTACACATCTGCTCGAAAAACTATCAGCTGGACAGACAAGGGTGACGCAGGCGGAACGAGCCACGGACTGTATATAATCGTTCCATGTTCACTTGCATGCCATGCCGAGTCCTGCACCCAGTCTCGTAACAAATGCCTTTTTTTTGCATACTGACAATATTTTCAACAGGCCTGCCTCAACGCCCCCGAACCCACGACCGCCGGCGATAACGGCGTTGACGAGCCCAACCAGGTCGACAGCCCTGAGGAGTCTGGCTCCGGCCACCTCGCTTCACAGCAGAACCGTGGGCTACCCCAGAGCGCACATATGGCCCCCGGTTATATGCCGAACGTGCCCATGGACCCCAACCAAGCCCTGGCATATGGCAACTACGTTCAGCGTAACAACCAGTACGCTCTGCCGCAGCATTCGGCCCACCAATCATAAGCGGTTCAAACAGACGACACGGTGCCGTTGTTTAACATCTTTTGCTTCTCAACTTTCTCTTGTCTGTTGAGTCGCTACGACCGCTGTGTGTTGTGTGTTGCTGGGCCTCGCTTCATTGATGCCCTGATTGATGTTTGTCGCCAGAGCATCATATCAATATTACACCTCACTTTGTCGTCGCCCTCCTGTCCTCCATGGACCTTTGTTCTGCTGCGCCGATACCCAGCATATAATGCATTCTCCCTTTCCTAATTTGCGAGGCCCTTGGTGGTGGTTCGGCGTTTTATCAGTTGCTATTGCGTGTTTTCACTCTCATTGCTTTTTGCCTTTTACCTTTCGCCTCCCTGTCAATTATTCCCATCCGCGACAGGGGTTACTTTATTCGACTTGTTTTTAATCATAGTTTCTTTGTGTTTAGTTTCGGTGTTGTTGCTGTTACGGTTGTGGTTTCTATCCCTTTGCATCGTTCCTTTTCTCCCGCCGTCGTGCATAGCCACGGTAGGGAAAGAGGTCGATCCCTTTACCTTTGCAGCACCTTGTTTTCTGTACGTTCGCTGCAGCTCTGTCGTCTGCTTTATGATTCCTTCCTCTACCCCCCCGTGCCGGCGTGCACCATGTATTCTGTCCTCCAAAAAAAGATATTCAGTTTTCGAAATGCAATACCGTTTAGGAGAAAAAGGAAGCCAGACGCAAATGATTCTCATGTTCTTCCTATTATCACTAAGCTGAGTAGAGCTTCGCCATCCGATCTTCCTGCCTGGCTGGGGAGTCGTAGTTCATGGCCAGTCGAGCGATGCTTATGCGTTTATCGCGCACCATTCTATAGATATGAAAGGCCACATTGATCCCATGGCAATAGAACTGATGCCAGGCGACAGGGGTGGAGTATTATGTCTTCCATAGCAGACATGGTAGCATCAGCATTAACTGCTGCTGTACGATACTAGTACTGTCCAAAGATACGAGATCTTATGTCGATCTCGTCTGTGGCGTTGACTTTGGTGCATAGAAGTTGCCCGTTCCACAATCTGCCTGCCTTGCTACTTTGTTGCCTAACAGGACTCAAAATTCCATCAACCTCGGCGGTGGGTAGGAAGCTGTGTAGTGGGTAGTGGGAAGATAGTTAGAATCTAAATCGCATGATGTCTTCTATCTGCATTCCCTTCAAGTTGAGACAGGCTGCCAACAGGAGTCATGCGGGAAATCATGGCTCTGGCGGTCTTCTGGAAGAAGAGGATGAAAATAGTGTAAAAAATGGCAAATAAAACGACTCTAGCAAGTTCATTGTCACCTTGCTTTTTCCATTGATATTTCAACGTTTCGATGGTAGTCATTGTTTGTCGAACAATTGAATTACTGCTTTTAGACGTGTAAGTTGGCGAAAATTACCCAAACAAGACATGCCTTCCTCATCGGGAAGGCCGCTTGTTTTTAACAGGTGGTCTCGATTTTTTTTTTGTAAAGTCATTTAATTCTGTTCCCGAAGCCTCGTCCGCTGCAATATGCCCTTGCGTATTTCCGGGAAACAAATCAGATCTCTAAAATTCGCTTTGATGACGGACGCCCATAGGTCTCCTGTTCCGGGTTGTCGGCTCACGTCTTCTATTTTCCTTGTCCATGGTCGGGACCAGGAGTCGAGGCGTCACCTCGCTCTTTGCCCTGCAGAGACTAGACCCAACGGTCCTGCCATCGGCCCGTCCACATCGATACCAAAGTTGCTAAGAATGCAGTCGTGTTTTCGTTTCGAAAAATGGAAAGGTCAACTAAACTGGAAAGAGCATAACCAGAATCATTGTGGACAGCAACCTCCGTTGGCCATCACGGGCAAGTCGTCTTTCTCTCGGGCGCATCCGTTCGGCAAAGTCGCCTTAATTTTTGGGCTACGGCGCGGTTGACGTTTTCGGTGTGACCTTGATTGGAAAAGTGTCGGGCTCCAAGGCTTTATTGACGCCGGAGCCTCTGCCAATAAAGAGGAGAAACACTCGGCATATCTACACCCAGCGCGAGTTGCTCCTGCCTCAAGTACTACCTAAAACAGCAACTGCATCCTCGAGGAAGACAAGCGTACGGTTTCGTAGACAGGTTAAGGAAAGTGACTGTCGTTGATAATGATAACCATATTAAAACCTCATTCAATGAGATGACGCTACGCGGGAACGGGACGCACCTCGACATTCGTATTCACAGGGCGGGTTTAAGCGAGTCCAATCATTGGGGTGTAGACGTCACACTGTACTCATCTTGTGTTTCGGTGGAAGGGTATCGTCGCTTGGAGCTGTAGTTGCTTCTGTGTTTTGGAGCATTTTTGAGTGATAATTCTTGTTCTGTACACGATGTATTTACTTGAATATTTTATATTTTATTAATAATTTATATTTGATGATATTTTATCCCAAGATAAATATTCACCTCGATTTCATACAATATCCCTCTCGACTGTATGTAACGGGTGCTCTATCCCATAGCAGAGAAGACTCATTTAATGTCATCACATTTATAGCCAGTTGTTGCGCCTCTGCTTATTTTTTGGTACATGGTGATAGTTGCCCTGCATGTAGAAAGTTGCCGCCACTTGCAAGATCTCAAGTGCAGACGGTTGCACTTAAGTCCGAAGAGGGTTACATGCAGCTTCCCCCAGTAGCTGGTTCCAGGGACTCCGTAGTGGCGCTTTTGCGCATGGGGTTGAGCACATATGCGCGCATTTCTGCACGGCACAGAAGCAGACTTGTCACTAGTGCCACCACCCTACGGCACAAAGACTGATGGGTAAAAGTACCAGTACTTTTGAGATTCGTTAAGAGCATCAAAGGTGCGTGAGAAAATTGATTGTTTGAATATACGCTGTAGATACCGTTGCAAAGGATATAATAACAGCAAACCAAAAAAGGTAATAAAAAAAACTCCTGATATCCCTTTAACGCCGGCCGTTTTATATAACTCCATTCGTAACATTCGTTTCATTGCTCAGAGATCGTCTTGGACGCAAGAGATTCAAACCGCCGCGTCACAAGGGACAGGGCTCGGCAATGTCTCGACAACTTGCTAGTTTTTTGTGCAAAAGATTGCCTAGATCGACATCGCTCGATGCTTTGGTGACTCAAGTGGCTCCTCGGTGGTCTCTCGTGATGGCCTTTGTGACATCTCGTTTTGGGTCCCAGTGCTGCTTTCGTATCGTTTGTGAACTCTAGTGCTCCATGAGCACAATGTAGCGGCCGACCAGCAGGCTGCCCAGGAACGTGCCGCCGAGCACCGACATGAAGTAGCCCACGTTCATGGACATGACTGCAATCATCAGCAGGTAACCGACGCCGGCCAGCAGCGTGTCGAGGAGGGCGCGCAGCGGGTCGACCGACAGGCGCCAGGGCCGCACATGGGTGTGGCGCTTCTTGAGGACCATGACGTCCTCCTCGATGCCGTTCTCGGACAGGATCATGCGCTTGGCGTCCGAGTCCCGGGAGATTTGCTGCGAGAGGACAGGCTTGCCGGGGACGACGACGTAGCGGCGCTCGAGCTCGGCGTCGAGCCAGCGAGACTCGGCCCGGGCCTTGAAGGCGAGCAGGCCGCGGAAGAGCGCGGCAAGCATAATCAAAAAGATGCAGGTGCCGGCGTAGGAGCCGACGGAGCTCGGGGTCCAGGTAAGTGAGTAGAGGGGGGTGTCGGTGGCGGTGAAAAAGACGGACATCATAGTCGTCATCGTGGTGTTGGAACTGCCCGAGCCCGAGCCCGAGCCGCCCATGTCCATGCCCATCATCTTGGCGGTTGGTTGGTGGAGGATGTCGTTGGGAGATGGGAACGAGAAGAGAAGAGACGGGAGACGATTACACAGAGGAAGCAGCGGAGCCTTTTTAAAGGAGCCTAGGCTGTTGTTGCTAGCGACGAAACGAGTTGACGGGGTCCAGCGAGGTGTGAAGATAAGAATAAGACTGCGCTCGTGCGTTCCAGAACCGAAAAGAGCGTCGTATGGTTTGCTTCCACTGCAGGTGTAATATGCCCTCGTAGAAAGTCGAACCTGAATAGAGTGGATTTGGCGACAGATATAGTGAATCCGTTTAGGCTGCGCGAAGCGAGCGTGCTTGGCGAATCGTGACTGATGGAAGGAGCGACCGAGAGGACGGGTCGGCGACAACGAAGCGACAGGGCAAGACGGCGAGAGGTACAAGTAAACAATGAAAAGCAACGATCACGAAGTTGACGATTAACGAGAATAGAAGAACAACACGATGGGATACCAAAAAATCTGGGACGGGAGTCTATTTGAAGGGGTCTTCCAGCCTTTTGCTGTTGTTTGCCGCCGCTTTGTCCCACACTTCGGGCAAAGTGAGCAAGTTTACGGAGCACGAGCCAACGCCAGCGCCAAAAACTGACGGTTGTTAGAGAGGGCTCTTCCCGGCAAGAGCAACGAGAAAGGTGGGGTGGGATACTTCCAAAAGCGGCAAAAAAACGTGCTCATACTTCGTACGTGGACTGTTTCCTAGTCCGACGCCGGGCTATGTATGGACATCGACAGACCGCCCACTGTGACGCTTTCCTTGGTTTCGTCTGCAAAGTCAGCTGTGGATTACAGTTTCCTCTTGCCTTTCTGGGGCCGTTTGCCCATCTATCTCGACACTGACGTGTAGTTGATACTTTTTGTCTCGGGACGTACAGAGAGATACAGTGTCTTATGAGGTGTCTTATGAGGGCCTGCGACGCTGGTATTTCTTTTTGCAAAACGATCGCGGACACTTACAAGATCAACCTTTTCAGACGTCTTTTTATTCCTTCTCATGTGCTACAGAAAACGGCCGTCCCATTGCTCCTGCCCTTCTTCCCCATGGCTGCTGTCTTGCCAAGCTGCCGCAAATGGGGCCTATTCGAAACAGAGCGCAAGTTTACAGGAAGGCACAGCCGACAAAACCGTAACATGCTCACTCTCCTTACTTCTCAATCCTCCATCGCCTCTTTCCTTGTTTTCTCTTGCCGTGCCGTCCGAGACCGTTTGGCTGGATGAGATAGCAATAGCAGTGGTGAGGAAGTGACCTGGACCAGTTTCGATCGGACTGCCAGTCATTTCCCCTCCACCTCCCCGCCGCGAGACCACAAATGCACCCAAATGCCAACAGCGATCACCCATAAAGGCCTGGACCGAATCGGTGGGGTGCCAGTTGCACGGCACAGGAAGTAACCCTCCTTCTTGCGCTTTTGCAGGTGACAAAACTATTAATGACAACGGATGTACCTCTACTTTCTGCTCTGGGCAACGTTGTGAGTTTGCATACCTGGTGCACTTGGTGATGTATTGTGTCTACGATGTATTGTGTGTCCTATATTGAGAGAATGTCGCTAGAGGCGATCAATCAATCACCAGACGGCCACCTTTAAATGCACGGATGGTATCACAGGGCCCATAGTAAAGACCGGGAGTGTGAGGCTCCAAAGAACACGGAGCGGACCAGCCTCGGAGAATACAAATAAATGGCTTTTCCTATCGTCATGGTTGTCTTGCGGAGGGAAGGGAAAGGGTCCCTGGATGCTGAGACAGAATGAGCGACTTTCCCACCAGTCGGGGATATTTGCTATATTGTCCTTCATCTGGTCGCATCCATTGGCAGCTGTCAGAAAGCAGTAAGGTCTATTGCGGTACGACGTACGACAGTACACTCTGATGTCATGTTTCCATTGTGCGATTCTGGCTGTGCGTCGCCAAGGGTATGGACGTCCGCTTCAGTAGCTGTACGACATCCGAATGGATGGACCCGATGCACAGTATGCAGGCCAAGACACTCTGCATGTTTGTTTCGAAACCTTGCGTACTCTGGTTCCCGGCCGTCACAAGCTGGTTCTGCGAAAAGAAATACCTTGGCATGTAAGAGAATAGTAAAGGCTTTATTGAGAAAGCATGAAACAATGCAAATAAGTTAAATAACAAGACAAATTGATAGAAGCGAAAAAAGAGGCTTGGTGCGATAGAAGAGAATCGCGGTAGAGAAAAATCACGAGCAGGACACCGGCAAACTAAGGGACGAAACCTTAAACAAGGATAGAAACACAACCTGGCATGGAAGAGAGCCGTGAAAGAAAACAGAAAAAAAAAGAGAAAATTAGACGACGACGAAGCGTCTCGTTTCCGTGCCCCAGTCATACTTGCCGAATGCTATTTGGAGCAATACATGGCAGTTGAAGACGGAGAAAGGACGGCAACTGGGTGGGAGGCCGAGGCGGCAGCAGAGAGCTGAAGAACAGGACGATAAAAACGGCGCAGGCAATTTCGATTGAAACGTGACACCAGCGTGCCGTGACACGCCGGTTATCACTCGGGGCGTTGCCGTTTTGTGCCGTGTGGGTTCTGCCACTCGCCGCCGCCCTGGTTGCCGCCACCCTGGTTGCCAACCATGCCGCCGCCAGCACCGCCAGCACCGCCACCGCCACCAAAGAAGTTGGGTGTGAAGTTGGGATGCATGCCTTGGAAGTCTGGAAAGTCGTTAGCGAGAGTTCGAAGAAAGAAAAACAAAAATAAAATGGAAAAGAAAACAAGCAAGGGGATAGAGCGTGAAGAAAACGTACTCGGCATCCCACCACCGACCATACCCATGCCACCCATACCGCCCATACCGCCCATAGGGTTCATGCCTCCCATACCGCCGGGCATGTTGCCCATGGGGTTCATGCCGCCCATGCCACCCATGGCCGGGCCCATGCCGCCCATCATTCCACCCATCGGGCCGCCACGGCCGCCGCGCATGCCTCCTGGGCCACCGCGCATGCCGCCGCCCATATTGCCACGGAAGTTGCCGTTGAAGCCGCCGCCGCCCATGGGGTTGCCGCCAAAGTTCATTGGCCCGGCATTGTTGTTGCTGTTGAACGAATTCATGTTGCCGCCGCTAAAGTTCCGGTTGAACCCCCCCTGATTGTTCATGCCGCCACGGTTGTTGTACATATTGCCACCGCCACGGCCACGGTAGCCGCCGCCGCTGTTATTGTTGTTGTAATTGTTGTAGTTGTTGTTACCGCCGGACCGATCCTGGTAGCCCGGGTTGGACACATTGCGATTTTGTGAATTGTGTGCACCGCCGCGGCCAGGTGTGTCCTTGGGCAGAGTTCGGAAGGGGTTTATGGTTGGTGACGAGAAGATGACACTATGCTTCTTCTGTCCCGCCTGGTACTCGCCCGTCGCTTGTGACTCAATCCGGTGCTTGGTGGCCGTTGCGGCCTGTTGCGACGAAAACTCGACGTAGGCCTGCCTGTGGAAGGTGGAAGAAAGGTAAGGGGTTAGTAAACGATATAGATGGAAACAAAGTGCAAGTGTGGCCTAATCCAAAGCGAGCCAACGCTGTCCTACTCACCCTTTGCTTTTGCCGTTGACCTTGTGTTCGCTGAACGTAATGTCCTTGAGCTCTTCCTCGCACTTTACTGCTGCAATCCAGCCGCGAATGTCGTCGTCGGTGATCCACCAGTTGAGCTCTGAAATCATAATGGCCGTCGTGGCACCCGGATCTATCGGACGATCATCCGAGCTTCCTTTCCGCTTCACGCCTTGTGTCGGCCCAGGCGGCGACTGTTGTTCTGTTTTGGAAGAGTCCTGTGTGCGATCAATCTGGTTCTGGTCATCCTGGTTGTGGCTCTGGTCATCGTAGTCGTGGCCTTGGCCTTGGTTGTTGGTGGCCTGGTTCTGGTCCTGGTCGTCACCAGCAAAATTGTCTTGCCTGTTGCCGCCGTCGTCGCCGTTGGCATCGCCGTAGATGTCGATCTCAAAGTCCTCTTCCGTCGTCATTTTGTCGGTTTGCTGTGGAGAGAAAGTGAGTGAAAGCGCCTTGTAGTCTTGTCCGTCGAGCGTTTCAGAAACCCCTCAGTGCCTAAAGGAGGCACGCAGAAAACAAAAGATAAAAGTCAAGTAATCAAAGACAGTGCCTGAGCTATGCGATGCCGCGTGCAGTTGCTGTGCCCACCGAAACTGTATTGAGACCTAGGTTAGGACCGGAGATACAAGAAATGCTGGCGCACGAACCATCTTCGTAATCTTCGCAACCAGCTGCTGAAGATGCCATTGTGCGGTGTCTTGCAAGGCTGGGAAATAATAACAAATCGACAGGCAGAGAAACAAAAGGAGCACAAGGAAACGGCGCCAACAAGTAAGAAGGAAACCCCAAGATCGAGAGACAAAAACGAGGAACCCGAGACAACAATCCGAGCGAAGAACAGAACAGAGCTATTGGTACGTACACTCCTGGGGTGCTTTCTTTTCTAGACACGAAGAAACTTGGCTTCTCGATAACAAACGGACGATGATGGGGAGTTCCCTTTCAGTGCAAAAGGAAACCCTATGATACGCGCGGCAGACGAAGCTCTGTGCTTGCAGTCTGGCTCTGTAGGACAGTAGACAGGACGAGCTGATACAGGGTTATATTGAGGAGAGAAGAGCTGTGGTTCAGCCGAAACATATAAAGGGATGGAAAGAGTCTGATGTAAATGTGCAGAGTGACAAGAGCACGAAGGTCTGTCTTGTCGGGCCGGGGCGGCGGTGCACGATTGTTGGGGCGGTCCTGGAGCTTCGTTTGGCGTTCGGTCGACGCCGGGCCGATGGTTCGTGGCTGTCTGACGTAGGAGAGGGAAGATAGAAGATTATGGCGCCCGGCGGTAGCTCCCGTCTTCGTGAGAGAGGAGATGAGATGGGGTAAAAAATGTGGTGAAGGTTCGGATGATAGAATGTCGCGATAGCTTCGTGCACCAGGCAGCTATTCTGTGGGCTACTGTCGCGGGAGGCGCGAACACGAGTGCTGAGCAAACTCGTTTCAATTCGAGGAGAATAATCGATGAGGGCGAAAATCGACAAGACCGCTGCGATGCCGAGTCGAGATGGGTTTGAAAGAGGTCGCACGTAAGGAAAGTAGAGACGAAGAGAAGAGAAGAACGAGAGACACGCGAAAATCCGTATTGGCTCGAACCATTAACTTAACCTAGCAAAACTGGGGGTCAATGAGGAAGCAGGAGCTTCCCGCGACACAGTTGGTCAGGGTCAAACAGGGCAGGAGGTCTGTCTGGAACAAAGGGGAAGCCACAGCATGTGGGTCACCTGCTAAATGCTAGGGGAGCTTTGGAAGCAGGGAAGCAAGCAAGCATACCGTGCTAAATACCGTTCGTATACTGTAACAAGTGGCGACATAGCCTCCTCTCGCACTATGCAAGATTTGGGTGGTCAAAACACGTGCAGGGCAGGGGGACTGCACCCAAATAGCAGGGTTCGGGCGATCTGGCATGACCTCTCTGTGCTGGAGCTGGGGAAAGAGAGGGCGTCGCGAATACCCATTTTTTGACCACTATCGAATCTACCCCTTTCTCTCGTCTTCCTTTCCTCTACAATCCATCACTACCGACCATTTCCTTCCCTTCTCGACGACAATTGACGGATATCCTTACAAAAGACTGTCTTTAGCCTTTTCAACTGCTTCTCTAGCAAACACATACACAGCCGCCAACATGTCAGAGCAGCTCCAGGAGATTCTGGACATCCCGCGGGAGTTTGTCAAGGATGGCATGCAGTTCCTGAACCGCTGCCAGAAGCGTACGTGAATTGACGGCCACGCTCCCCCTCATTGATGAAGATGGTTCTAGATAGCCGGGTTGCGTGTGCAACAGGACAGAACTTTGCTGCAATAGCAAGCGACGGCCACATCTCTGCTGGGACAGATGCAGACGCATCACGCGACATTGACGAAAGTTGGCCGACGATACTAACAATGCTCTTTTTTTATAGCTGATGCGAAAGAGTTTGCCAAGATCAGCCAGGCTGTTGGTGTCGGCTTCATTGTTATGGGTGCCGTCGGGTACTTTGTCAAGCTGGGTACGTTCTTGCAATTTGTATTTCGCTCTCGATACGCATCTACGCCGCGCATGACTAACTTTTTGTCTTTCTCTCGCCGCAGTGCACATCCCACTGAACAACATTCTGGTCGGCGGCGCATAAGCGGGGCGCGCGACGAGAATGGCGGACGGATAAGACGCGTGGCCCGACATGCCCTGTCTCTTGCCACGGGACGGACGACACAACTTGCCTTGGACATCCCTCTTTGACCGCAAAAGTCCGCTGAGCACACGGACTGTTGACCACAATGTGCAAGACTCGAACACGCAACGTAACGAAAACTGATAAAAATAGCGAAACACTTATAAACTAAACTGTTCGAGAAAAGGAAGAGGCCGTATCCCCAGCTTGCAAAAGGGTACGCCACTCTTCGCTTTTTGTAATTATTATTACTGTGTATAAAACCGCAGGCTTCGACCGAGAAACAAACTATAAAAAGAGCAGGAAGGCATAACGGAGTTTTGATCAAACAGCGCAACACATTTTTTTTTTCTCTCACCCGATTTGACTTGATTTCTACACATGTCGTGCGATTCGTGACTGGCTTCTCTGTGTGGTGAAAGTATGACGGATGGTTTGTATTCTTGCCGGTGAACGTGTTCTAACATATGTACATAACTTTGAGAAGCTGAGAAAGATCCGAGAGACTAGCCAACCCCGAAAAGCCTTTCTCGGGCATATCCTATCACTCTAGTTGGCCCACCAAGCTGTGTTTCGTACCGACGTCTGCCAGGACGAGATCGGCCGCATCCGATCGTCATACAATCGGTGCTCGCGGCCCCCGGCGTCGCCATCCTTGGCAATGTCGCAGGAGTGGACCGAGCACGTGCCAGTTTCCATACTCTCAGCGTCGAACGAAGAGGCTAGACGAAATGTTAGGTGGAACGTGACCAAAAAGAAAAAGACATGGGCATCAAGGGGTATAATACGTACCGACAAGAACGGGTGTCGTGGGATGCCAGCTGGCGTCACGCACACACAACGGGCCGTGCGTATAGCGGCGCTGGCGCACGCGTTGGCGGGAGTTGAGAGTCTCCGCGGTATTGTTGTGGCCACCCGCCTCAGCTTGGCGTTCTTCCTCGGCGGCGACGGCCGATAGCGTCTCGCGCGTGGCCTCGCGCACATCAATGACGCCGGCCAGAGTGGCGTCCAGGTTGTAGATGTAGACCTTACCTGAGTGGCTTGCCGAATAGACGTAGCGCCCGTCGCTGCTACCTGGTGGCGAGAAGTGGCAACGGATGAGCGTGCGCTCGACGCGGTGGCCGCGGAAGGTCACGACAGAGTTGTCGTGTGGGTGCTTAAAGTAGAGGTCGTCGTTGTAGCGCTGGAAGCGGTAATCGTACAGGCTGTACTGTGTCAGGGCGGCCGGGTCTTTGGCGTCAAAGTCAGACATGCTCATGGCCATGCGCAGGTCCCACAGCCGCATGGTCTGGTCCTTGCCGTTGGACAGGATGTAGCGCCCGTCGCCCTTGCTGTCGATGTATGTGATGCCCTCACAATGGCCAACAAAGGCGCCAGCCGCCCGACTGTCGCCCAGACTGCGCCGGTCCCACACCTTGATGGTAGCGTCGTCGGACCCCGAGTACAGCAGGTGCGGCGACTGCTTGTCGCCAAAGCACACCGCGTTGACGTCGTGCTTGTGGCCCTCGAAACTGTGCAGCACCTGGCGCGATTCGATGTCGTAAACGATGATGGTGCTGGCGTTGGTGCCGGCAACCAGTTCACGCCCATCGCCCGAGAACCGCACGGAGAAGATGGCAAACGAGTCGTAGAAATCGCCAATGGTGTCGTCCCGAGGGAGGCCAGCCAGGTCCAAGAGGTACGGCTCGCCCTCGTCGTTCGGATCCGTCGGCGCTAGGCACACTTTGGGCATCATGGACGTAAACGCGAGCCATTTGTTGTCAGGGCTCAGCGACGCATCCGTCATGGTCCAACGGCCCGACGGGTGCACCACGGTTTTGTAGTGCTTCCACTCGTTGACGTTGGAGGTGTCGTACATCCGCACGCGGAAATCCTTGGTGGCACTGTAGAAGAAGTTCCCGTCGTCCGAGAACTGGCCCAGGTACACAGGAGCCTCGTACCTCAATACCATGTCGGCGTCGGTCGAAGGCACCATGCTCTGCGCAATCATGTTCTTACCCAGTGTGCGGTCGGCTTGTGTCTGACCAAGCCCGAGCTCACGGTCCAGAAGCCGGAGCGACACGGGCCGCCGTCTCGCCTCGATCTTGGTATGCAGAGAGTGGTTGTCGGAGGCCATACTGTCAAAGATCGTAGGGTACACCTTGCGCGGCCGCTCCGTCGAACCGAACACGCCCGAGTCCATGAGCTTTCGGCCCTCCTCGCTCGGCACCTTGGGAAATCTATTCGGGTCACGCAGCTGCTGTCGTCGCCGCCGGCTGTTGGTAAAGGCGTCGATATCGAAACCACCACCCCAGTCAGTCACGCTCAAGAGGACATTGTGAAGCGTCTCTCCTTGTAGCATGATGTTCAGCTGCCGGCGGGTTAAGTAGGGTACCGGGCGACCTGTCACGTTAGTATAGATAGGAACGTGCGAGGAAGTGTGGACATAGGACTGTACCTTCATCGATATCCTCGTCGTCGTTGTCATCCTCGTCTTCGTCGTCTTCGTCATCTTCCTCTTCCTCTTCCTCTTCACCGTCATCTTCTTCGTCGTCCTCTTCGTCGCCATCGCCCACAATCTCCTCATCTTCATCGACAACCTCTTCGATTTCTATATCGTAGTGCATGGCGCCGTCCTCGGCATCTATACGGAGCAGTTAGAGCTATTCAAACGACGGCTCACTCGGAGCCATCGGCTTAAACGTGCGGTACATACCATGGTATTCGTCATCGTCGTCATCTTCCTCTTCGTCGTCGTCGTCGAGTAGTCTGTGGCTGGTGTCATCCCTGAACTCGCCATGCACGGCTGTGTACTCGCCGCCAGCGCCGCCGGCACGCAGGCGATATGCCTGTCGCAGAAGATTTAAGACGTCAGTGGGGGCGGCATCATTGCCTTCGCTGCCGCCGGCGCCAGCATTGCTGTTGCCGTTGCCCGGAGTCTGCGGAGCTGACATGTCGTTATGTCTCGGATAGGGTGGGACAAGCTGGGGGCGGGGCGGTGTATTGCACTGCACAACCCTGTTTCACGCTTGCGATGCCCGCAAAAGAGAGACACACAGCCGGAATAGCCAAACAGAGGAAAAAACACAGCGACACAAAATGCGCGGTCCAAGAGCTGTGTGAGAAGGTTATTGAGTGTGTGGGAGCGCTTGATCGGAAGTCACGGGGCGACGGCAAAAGTGCGGGCGTGGGTTTCGTTTCCGGATTCAGGAAGCGACTCCGGATGTGCGTGTGGCGACCAAGCGGAGTGTCGAGTGAAGGGAAAGTAATGAGGGCGTGAACAAAGCGTGGGAAAGCAACAATACAGCGATTTGTATTAAGGCCCAAAAGAGGTGAGAGAAAGAAGAATGGCCCGGGTGAACGAGATGTCTACCTAGGTTGCGCTTTCCTCGTTGCAAGAACGCCTCTTAACGAACGTCAGACTCAGGTGCTCCTCCCTATTTCTAAGCTCGTTGAGCTATTGCCGGTCGCTCTTGCTTGACCAAACTCCGCGAGAGCAGTATCGTATCTATGGCGCATTATGGTCGCCCATGCTGCAATTGTGGGGAGGCGAAACTGTCATCGCTCGTCTAGCTTGAGGAAAGTGCGGGTAGGGTCTTATCTCCGACAGCTTAAAGGCGAACTCACTTCAACTACGGCAACTGGGCAGTTGTGAGTGATGGATATGAATACCATTTCGATATTCCCACTTTCGTTTACCCCAAAAGGTCCATCATTTGGACTTCTGTTCTCCATTACCGAGCACACTGATATTCCGACTTAAATTTCCTGTTTCTACAATCTTGGAATATTCTGTGCCCGGATGAGTTATTTCCATAATCTATTTTCGGACGAAACGTCATATTGTGGCGCTGGAAACCTTTGCAGCTCGGCATTAAATCAGGCGAATCGCTGAAACGAAAGTGCCTGGATGTGCAACGTACACACGTAGTAGGCTATTAGCTATTAATACAATCCTTCTCGCATGTAAGTTGGATCGCATTGCCAATCAAGCTTGTTTTGACCCTGCCTGGTTCGTTCACATCTGATTTTCATCTGGATCTCAAACGGGGCCGAGTCCGCAGTTGGCTCATGTTTGGCACTCACAACGAGGAATCTTTCAATATCTCCACGTCCTTGAGCGAGCTACGTCCACAGACATTTCGTTGAACTCGATACCTGTGATTGGCATGGCCGTGGACCTCCATACACTGTTGGAGCAGCCTCGGTCCCCGAGCAGACACGACGTGCGTGACATTGCACAAGATGAGCCGTCTATCCAGCCACTTTCCAAGACGTCTACGGCAATTGGGTCTGCCTGCATGCATCCTTGTCCTTTCCAGCTCGCAGGGAAACTGGGGCCGACAAGCGCACAAAAAAAGCAGACACGAGACACAAGGTGTTCCATCGTATCGCACAGTGTGGCTGGAAGGCTGTTGTTGCTGGGGGTTGCCAGCTTCTGGCGTGTTCTGTTAGTCGTTCAAGGAGCCCTGCATGAAACCATCCCGGGCAGGCTTTGGCATCTGCAGGTTGTATCCGGAGTCGTTCATGTGGCTCATGTCGTTCGTGTTGTTCGTACAGCTTAATCCGTCACCTGCTCTCGAGTTGCAGCTGCGTTCGCCACCATTCTCCCTTCCCTGGCAGAGACACTCCACGAACCGGACCGTATAATTCAGTTCGTCCGAATTCGCGTGTGGGGTCCGTATTCACATGTGCCACGTTGGTCTGCCGCTGGATTGTGCGCCGTGAATAATCATTTTCGGCCCTCAATATGTCTTGATCCCCAGAGTTGACCGATACCAACGGGGGATGGTCCTTTGGCAACGTCACCAAAAAGAGAGCCGTATTGGGTTCATTCACTTGCTGTCCTCAGCACAATCGCAGAATTTCGCTTTTTGTTCATGAAACCGAAGTGCCTTGTAACACCGGTTCGGTCTTCTACCCCCCAGTTCAATCTCATTGTGTGCAACCTGACGCTCTGCTCGATGCCCGGATAGTAAGGAGGAACTGAGAAAAACAGCCTCAGGGATGGTATCACAAGCGGTAAATTCGTTGGTCATTCGTTGAAATTCAATTAAAAAGGGGTCAAAGAAAAGAGGGCGGGTACCAAGAAACAAAACAGAGAGAGAGAGGAAATGAACGGGCATATATCACAAAACAAATATCCCGGATTTTCGAGACCACATCACCATTGCCAAAGACTGTCTGTTATCTCAATGGGGCAGGCACTCGCCGAAAGAGAGACACACGTTCCACTTAACCTTGACTGCCTTTCTCGCCAGTACCCCAAACTCCTTGACCGCTTTCTTGGGTCACTCTCGAAGATTCAATTTTCAAAGAAAACGATACTCCAGCCAGCCAACCTCGTCAATATCGAGCGGTTTGCTCGAGACCACTACCCTTTCGTGCGACAGCGAGATGACCCGCGTTCTTCTGGCTTGCAGAAACAATACCGACTATGTGGACCAGCAATGACTTGTGATGAGAAGAGTACGATGAGAAACAACATGAGCTGATATTAAAAACACCAGAGCAGCAAGACAGGGCCGCGAACGACGCGAATAAAGGCGAGACCTTGTCTCAACTATGTTCTCACAACCTGTACCTCTGTGCGCCGTTGAGCACTATTCGAGTGGACAGAGGACGAGGCCGCTGCGGTTGGTGAGAGCGTTGGCTTCACTTCCTCTTCTCGGATGCTGGAATAGCCGCTGGCTTGTCTGGGCCAAAAAGACCGAGAAGATACGAAATTCGCATCACGGCGAGGAAGGTCTGGCACATTGGCGATTAGTTTGGCGTAAAGGAAGTGGCAACCTTCTCACTCCGCCGTGTCCTCTTTGCATGCTTGCAGCCTCCTCAACAAAAAAGCTGCTGAGACCGCCGATGCGTTCAATCTGGATGCACCGTGCACGATATACATGGCGCCAGAGACACAGACAGAGCGTGTGTGAACGTGTGGAAACAATGAAACATACCGTGAACCCAACATTTCCCCACGTCATGGCGTTCCAGTCGTCGACGGCAGCAAACCGCTCTGTTCCGAGAGCAAAGATGGTCAAGCCAACATGACCTACATCTGCAAGCAACAGAGCTACCAGGTAGTTGTGGACGACCTTCAGTTCGGTGCTGGTGTAGAGGACAGCGACGCCGACCATAAACAGCAGGCCATAAGCGTTCCCCAGCTGCTGGGCCACGATGCGTGCCTGGTCTGAAATGGCAATGGCTGGGGCTAATGGCGCCTCTGCAATCTGCTCGCGGACGAACCAATTGGTCGCGAACAATGCAGGCACACAGCCGCCGATGCTGAGTTCAGAGAGGGGTGGGTCGTTAGCAGAACGAATGGGTGTAAAACGATGGTGCAAGCCGAAGGCGGACAACCACCAGGCTCAGGTCCAGTCCCTAGGCCAAGTCGTCGGCTCGGGATATATAGTTAGCCAGTAGCAGGAGGGCCAAACTCACAGGGAGATGGGCTCGATGATGGTGAACACCAACCGGGGGATGGTCGGGAGACGGGACGCCATGGCGATGCAATAGAGCCGATCGATTGAGTCTCTGGTGTGTTTGAGTGTGGGTGCGCTCTGTTCCTTTGGGCTTCGCCTTGTTGGTCCAGCCTAGCACGTTCTGCTTCTGCGCCTTCTTGCTGTTGTCGTCATGTATTGTTCTACTTCGTTTTTGCCTCTTTGGCTGTGGCTTGCAGCAGAGCAATGCTGGTTGGTCTGGCCTGTTTCAGGAGAAGCGAATGTGCTTCCTTCTGTGTGCTCCGGTTTTCGACGGTTTTTTTTTCCATTTCTTGCGCCCACTTTTGTCTGGTCTCCAGACTGTCAATCAATGCTTGTCTCTGTTGTCGTAAGCCCCCCTGCTCCGTCGGGCAATGCGCCAGCACCGCAAAACACACAACTGCCAACCCCAAAAGAGAAATCCTGAAATCGCTGGATCTCAAATCCTCGAAGTCGACTCCAGTCCCGACTAGACAACTCCAAACCCCAGACAAAAATTAAGCTCACCTCTAACAACGGGTCCTGCGCATAATGCAGCACCCCAGCCTCATTACCTGTCGGTAAAGTCGCGGGTGAAGAAAAACAGAAAGAAATCACACACACACGGCAACGTGAAGGCACACCGGGGTGTGTCGTGGCAGAGACGGGTAGTGGATCCAAGCAATTCCAGAAACGTGAAGAAGAAAGAGTCTGGGCCTGACCTTGGGTCGACGTGACCAGCCAAGACAAAAGGCAAAGGCATGCACTTGGCTCGTTCCTGCACTACCCGTGCGCTCACAGCACATGAGTGGAAATTGAAGGAGCCAAAAGGGAAGGTCCCCCCTGCTGCCCGGGGAAAGTGACTACTTACGGGCAAGAGCCAAGGCATGGGCCAAAAAGCCAGGCCACGGCGCTGCAGAGCACCAGCAAGTCTGACAAGTTCGTAAGATCGTTAAGTCAGCACACCTCGCAGCATGCGCAGGACGAAAAGCAACCAGCACGACGCAGCAAATGCCAATTTCAATTCCTCACCAACCGGCCACGCACCGTAATTTACGCCTCCCTCTTACGACTCCTCTTGCAAGGAGTGCTCCGTCGGCCACTCAATCAGTCATGTGCCTTGCGCCTGCCCGCTTCGTCGATTTGGCTCTACTGGCTCTCTTCCTCAGTTGCTATCCTTTAGCTTGGTTTGTACCTCTGGTTGGTCTTTCCTGGCATGATGCCCTTGGTTCTTTCTCCAAGTACGTCAAAACCCACAGCAAGACTGGTAATGCATTGTAGCGTGGGTGTGGGTTGTTCCTTCCCCTCTTGGCTCTTTTGGCCCCCTAGTCTGCCTACCCCTCAATTGTTATCGCAGCTACGGAATAATCCAGGAGGACGGGGACGTTCTAGACCTTTCGCCCATTTTGCGCTTTATATTAGTGCACGGTGGATGTAGCTTTATTTTTTTTTCTCGACTTTTAAGTGGTTTATACATCTTTCCCTGACTCTCGAGTTTCCATGTTTGGCGTTATTACTACCCGTCTTTTTCTGTCGCTGCCTCGAATTGTATGGCATTGTCATTCTTTTTTTTGCTTGCAAACTGCGAACGCGTGCGGGCAGTAGCCAGCGTGGATGTCTATTATATTGTTTCCTTTTGGCGTGCAGAGACGGCAGGCACGTCCCTTTCGGTTTCCATCTTTGTCTCTTTTGTCGCTTCCTCATAGACACAGAGTCGTTCTTTCCAGTTTCGGTAGACCGACTACCAGCAGTTGATGCTCACGATTGCACCTTGATTGCCTTGATTGCACCTTTCTGCTGCCCTCCCACTTTGTTCCCTCTGTCTATTTTTTTATCGTGCGCGCGTTAGCGGTGTGTCTTACGGGTCCTGCCCGGGGAATTGGAGTCTCGGTTGAGAGGACCAGGGAAGCTGGGAACGAGCCAAAGAGGAAAAAGTCCAGAAGTGCAAAGAGGAATGCACGCAGACGCACAGGAACCCACAAATGGGAAAGAGCCACCCAGCAGCCACGACGACAATATTGACGACTGCAAATACGAAAGAAAGCCGCAATTATAATCGACCTCGGCCGGACGTTCGACGTCAACCTGCACAGGCACGATCAACGCTTAACCGTCACGCCGCCCGGCCGCACGACGACAAGCACAGAGAAGAAGTCGAACGTATCTCAACCGGCAGCACGCAGTGGGACGAGACTGAAGCATCAGAGCCAAAACGAAGCCAATAAAGAAGCCACTGGCCATTAATACTACGTAGAGTCTCGTCAGGCCACCGGTGGACTGTCAACGCCCTCCCTCTCCCTATTAGTCTAGTATTTCACACTCTTGGGTTGTCACCATTTTGCCTCTTTTTCCACTTATTTCTTAATTTACCTTTCCCTTTTCCCTCCCTGCCACCTAGTTGCCTCCTCTCACGCTCACCTCTATTTCTTCTCCCTCTAGCCCCCGTCTCTCACACTTTTGCTTGGCATTTTCTTTTTCACTTTTATTCACGTCATTTTGCACTCACTTTTCCATTGTCCCCTCCCCTCCTCCGTCAAGGACCACCATGAGTTAACGGGACCCCGATGTCCCTCCTTCTGCACCATGGCTGCCAACACCATGGCCACCATCGAGCCGCGGCTAATGCACCTCCTCAACGTGAACGACGACAGGGATCATCTCCCCTCGATACACAGCACGCTTGGCGCCCCGGATAGCCACGAAGATGCCGCCGCCCTTATGCTTCCGCCCCTAGAACTCAACTCGCCCGAGTCGTCCGCGGGGAAGCAGTCTCAACAGCAGCAGCAACAGCAGTATCAACAACAACAACAACAACATCACCAGCAACCTGGTTTGAACCATTCAACACTCAACTCGGCATTTTCTCCCTCGGCCGGCGGTGATGACCCAAGCCTGGGTGGTTCCGGAGGCGCCGGTGGGTGGCCGAATCGTCCGCTCCGCATGTTCCTTGGCGATGGGTCGGCCAGCTTGGTCGACCCTTTCATGCTACCAGGCGGGTCAGACGATCCATTATCATCATCGTCATCGCATATGGGCAAGCGGCCACACGTTGTACCACACACAGACGAACTAATACAACTACCGCAACCGCTGAAAAAACAAAAGTCGAGCCAGCAAGTCGGTTCTCTGAGCCAGGTCTTTCCACCCATCATCAACGGCCTGCACGAACCGCCACCGAACGCCGCCGTGTTCCCTCCTATCGCGTATGCCGAGTACGACGACGAGTCCACAAACCGTAATGCTGACTACGGAGGAAACTCCGGCGGCGGAGGTGCAGGCAGCAGCACTGGCGGCGGCGGCGGCCACTATCTTTTCGACAGCATGCTCTCTGGAGGTGGGCTGCACATGGTCTCTGATCACGATAGAATGGGTGAGGCCATGGGCATTTCCTCGTCTACGCTCCCGCTGGTGGGAGGACGGCACTTTTCGGCGTCGTCTGCCACCGACGTGTCACCAAGAATGGGCAAGGCCACCAAAAAGTCACCAGTACCCGGCCGCCCAGCACGAGCGCCACGGTCAACACGATCGACAACCGGCGAAGCCGGCGACTCACCAGAAGCAGCATCCTCGACAAACTCTTCGAAGCCGAAACGGCGTGCAACGAAGCCTCGTCGTCGGTGGACAGAAGAGGAGACCAATCAGCTGCTCATCGGTGTGAGCAGACACGGACTAGGCAAGTGGACGGCCATTCTCGAGGACCCAGAGTTCGAGTTCAGAAGCCGCACAGCAGGTGACTTGAAAGACCGCTTCCGCACTTGCTGCCCCGAAGAACTACGTGGCAAGTTGAGCCGAAACGATCCGTCGGGAGCCGCCTCCCCGCCAGACGTACCCACACCCTTGTCGTCGACACCGGGGCCATCCACGGCAGCTGGCCAAGGCAAATCGAAAACAAGCCTGTCTTTGGAAGATATATTGACTGAGCCCGACGAACAACTTGAAGCATACAACAGCCAGGGCCAAGATGGCTCGCCTGGCTCAACCTTGTCTCCAGACCAGCCCAAGATGCGGAAACGGCGTGTCCACCGGCGGAACATGGAAGACATGATCAAGCTGGGCATCCAAGGGCCCTTCAAGAAGTCGCATCGCCGCGAGAGACGGCCATTCACAGAACAAGACGACAAGGAGATCCTCGAGGGCCTCCAGATCTATGGACCGGCCTGGACCAAGATCCACCGACATCCCAGTTTTAATCTCGCCAGCCGCCAGCCGACAGATTTGCGGGACCGTGTTCGCAATAAATATCCAGACATTTACGCCAATATAGAGAAGGGTGTCTTTCAGGGGCAGCCCGACGGTAGCTGACACGGAAGAGTTTTGGCATACAGCAGAGTTTTTTTTTCTTTCTTTTCTTTCTACTTTAAACAAAACCCGTGGCTCTAGAACGTGGTCAAGGTTGGGTCGTGTTTTACCTCACAGCATGTTTCCTTTACGAGTGATTTCAGGCAGCGGGAGCGGGCGAAGAATGGCTGGCAAAGAGCCGCCAGGCGGCAATTGTGGGATTATTAAAGGAGTCTATGTTTAGCCTTTTGGGTTGTATTATTTCGTTTATTGGCGTGGGCAATTTCAAAAAATAGCTCCAAGCCACACAGACACTTTTTATACGAGTATGCGCCAATGATGTTTAGCGACAGCGCCTGTTTTGAATTGACGGTTTTTTTACGCCGGTTGGCCGTTGGTGCAATTTCTCGTGATGAACATAATAAATAAGAAATGAAAAATGTACGATGTACATGAGTACGGGAAATACCGAGGTGACGTGAAAATAAACTCTCGTTACTAAACAACAAGGCGACGCAGGATCCAGAGGATAGACAGGGGCGGATGGTCCCGAACATGAACTGGATGACTAATCTTACAATATTGCACGCTTTTTTTCCGTGGGCACATGGCAGCACTCTCGAAATTCCGCCCTACCATCACTGGCCAGCGACAGCCTTCCTTGCGCATTTGTACAACCTGGCCCTTTTGGATTTGCAAAAAGGCGAATTTTTGTCTTTCATACATTTCAAGTCGAGCCTCGCCTTTTTTTTGGTGCAATCATGTCGGTCACGCTCCACACCAATGTGGGCGATCTCAAGATCGAGGTCTTTTGCGAAAGTGTCCCAAAGACCGCAGAGGTAGGTCGCCATGCTTGTCCCGTTTTATACAAATTGTTAATTACGCGGCAACCGTTCTAACTGGGACTGCAGAACTTTTTGGCTCTCTGTGCATCGGGCTACTATGACGGCTCGCCCTTCCACCGCGTCGTCGCCGGCTTCATGGCCCAGACAGGGATGCCCGCCCAGTCGTCCAAACACAAGGGCCCCAAGGACAAGGACAAGGACAAGGGCACCTCCATCTGGGGCCAGCCCTTTGAGGACGAGATCCGCCTGCCCGCGCTCCGCCACCACGCGCGGGGCATCGTGTCCATGGCCAACAAGGGCGCGCCGCCGGTTGGCAGCGGCCTGGCAGGCACCAACGGGTCGCAGTTTTTCGTAACGTTTGCACGCACACCACACCTGGATGGCGTCAACACGGTGTTTGGACGGCTGCTGGGTGAGGCGTCGTTTGAGACGCTGGACAAGATCGAGGCCGTGCCCGTGGACAAGAAGCATCGGCCCAAGTCAGGGCCGCCACCGGCCAAGAGCAAGGACGGCGAGGAAGCCGATTCATCGTCTGCGGTGGCCGTCGTGTCCTCAGAGCCGCCACGGATTGAGCGTGTGACGGTCCACGCGAACCCTCTGGCCAAGTGAGGGCCTCGGAGGACGATGCAATCATTGAGTCGGGGCAGTTCATTAATGTCGGGTCCGCAGGGCCCGCGCTCAACGCCCTGCCTACTTGACTTCCTCGAGATACTGGGTACAGACAGACGGTGCGAGGCATGACCGTGTCAGCCAATGTCGTGCCGTCACCGGCCAGCCCCTGCCCAAGCCGACCGCGAGGTGGTGATGTTCTGAGCAATTACGGCTTTGACGAGAACAGTCCAGACTTTTTGCACCCGCTCTGCAAAGTCATCAAGGATCTTCGTCACCAACTGGTTCACATCTGCTCATCACTAATCATAAATTTCTGTGAGCATGCCAGAATGCTTGCTCGCTCCGCTTTACGAGGCTGAGGCGGTAAACGATGCAGCCGTCCACGACACAGATCTCGGCCACATAATACAACATCTGACTGTCCGTGGCGCTTCCTGGGCAAAGAGAATAGCGCTATATGCATAGCGCAGTTGCAGACGGGTTGGCCCTGATCGCTTGAACCAGAACTGCGCATGCCTAGATGAGATATGCTTGAGCTTCATAGCGTACATATATGATACGAATGAAATTAATAAGAATACACGAAATGCCAAATATCGAAGCATGTCTCAAGCTTTGTGGCTTTTTGATGCAAGGCTGTTGTGTGGTTTAGTGGCGAGTTCCACGTGACCCACACTAAAAGTAGCTTAACAAACGCTGCCGAAGCGCGGTGGGCGACGGCAAGTGGCGGGGATATTGCTCAGAGCGATAGCTCTCATGAATTTTTTCTTTCAAGGACAAGACAGCCTTGGGCGGAAACGACGGCATATCGAGCGAAAACACTCGCGAACGACATTTCTCGAATCTCATAACTATGGACATGAACCTATAGACATACGAAAAGACCAGTTTCAAGCCTTGCGCCGTGTTTGCTGGCGCCAAAACTGGCCTTTCATTGTATTGCATTCCATTGCATCCGAACTTCTACCACTTTCGCTCAAAATGCTTCTCTGTATGTCTTTCCAGGACACGCGACATGCTCCAATTTGAAGGAGCCCTGGTTGCCGCCTCCCCACGCGTCTCTCGCTCTGTCACTAACACACTGCCAGTCTGCCCTTGCTGCGCCAACATCTTGACGGTGTCGGCACACCCAGAGACGGGCCGCAACCGGCTCGAGTGCCGCACGTGCCCGTACGAGTACGCCATTGCGACTCCGCTCTTTAGCCGCCGCGAGTTTGCACGCAAGGAGAAGGAGGACGTCTTTGGCGGCCCGGGCGCGTGGGACAATGCGCAAAAGACCAAGGTGCAATGCCCGGCGGAGGGCTGCGACGGCGGCGAGGCAGCGTTCTTCCAGGTGCAGATCCGGTCGGCCGACGAGCCGATGACGAGTTTCTTCAAGGTGAGAGAACCAGGCCCTGTTCTCCCGTCCTCTCCCCTGTCTGTTTCCACCCCAGGTGGCTAACCCAAAACAGTGTATGACGTGCGGAAACCGGTGGCGGGAAAACTAAGAGTTGGCGATGTGGTCAGGTGTAATTGGAGGCCGGAGTCCAGAGGCCGGAGGTTGTGTCTCCTGCCATAATACCCAGAGCTGTAGCAATAGACTTTTGTATCTCTTTTTCGCGACTTTGTTGTGTACCATCATTATTTCCAAGTCTTATTCACGCCCAGCGGAACCCGGCCTGTATACCCTCTTGCTCCAGTCGCATGACCACCTCGGGACTAATAATCGCCTGCCGGAAGGCCTCTTCTTGCAACAGCTCTAGGTGCCGCAGCGACGGCCCCGGCCAGCTTAGGTACTGCAGGTACGGTGGTGTGCGCCAGTACTGCAGGTAGGCGAGGTAGCGCACAAAACGCGGGTCATCGAGGTACTTTTCGGCAGCCAGGTGCTGCAGATAGTAGGGGTTGGCGAGACAGGCAACAAACTCGCACTCAATCTCGAAACGCGTCTGCAAGACATCGGTTGTGGCGCTGTTGGCGGCCGTCGGCAGCGAGGGCGGCTCGTTGTTGCCGAAAGCAGAGGCCATCGTCGGAGGGGAGATATCGTTGTGTTGGTTGTCGGCGTATTGGCTGATCTCTGGCTCCGATTGCGCGCGTTGCTACGCTGTGTATGTTGTACATACAGATGTTGTTGCAAATCGACAGGAAAGACGGAGCTGTGGTAGTTCACGAGACGTGGTGCTCAGAATTGGCCAATCAGCGTCACGTGCGCTCCAGTTCCCCACGAAAGCCAAGCTTCAGCTACTTCCCAGCTCAGCCTTTAATAATGCTGTGTCACCAGCGACTCTTTTATTCGATTGAATTTCTTTCTGTGTTTTTTTTTGGTATATGAACCCTGCGCCTTATTTGTGCCGGCCATTCCGTACATATCGGTGCCACCTAGAACGAACCTACGAAGTACTTACTACCCGCACGCCGCCTAGTATAGGGCTGTCTTTCCTGTCTCAGCATTCTGCCTCCTTTCTGTAGTCATTCTTTCTCCTTCTTGCACTTAGTCCTGCTTCTTCGTGACGCCGTCGCTGGTAAAGTCCACGCCCAACCCTAGAACAAACAACAGGCGCGCCAGCAGCGGCGGCGCCGTCGTCCAAAACACCATCCAGTCGGCGCCCGTCCACTGCGCCACGTCCGCCCAAGCGGCCCACCCGCCCAGGGCCTGCGCGCAGCCGTGGGCGTAGGCGGCGTCGCTCAGCAGCATGCCCATACACAGCCAGCGCCAGAGGCGGGTGTCGTTTGGATACAGGCGCAGGACGATGGCTTCGACAAAGGCAAAGTAGAGCCAGCCGCCGCCGAGCTGGGTATAGAGAAAGGCGGCGGCGTCGCCCTGGTCGACCGGGTAGGCGATGGAGTGGCGGGTCATGGTAGAGAGGTAGCTGTCCGGGTCGCGGAAGACGAGGAGTGCGCCATTGAAGGCGAAGAAGGGCTCGAGGGTGTTCAACATGAGCCGGTACAGCCAGTGGATGGGTGATGCGCCAACGGTGGCGGCGGGAGTCTGCGTACTGACCATTGCTGGTGACGGTGTTCGGTTCTTTTTTTCTGGTGTTGAAAGCGATATGCAATGGAGATGATTAATTTTCAAACAGAAACGGAGATGGTTAGGAAAACAATGGCGAGGTAGGACGTAGATGAATCAAAGTCGAACATGAAAAGGTTGCCCTGCTGGCATCATCATCGATTCCAAATTCGACGTAATTGGTCCCTCTGTCGTATAACAGCTACCATGGCTGACCACTGGAGGAATCTACTCCGGCTTATATCACGTGGAGCAACTGCAATACATCGGGAAACTGACTCGAACTGCTTTCTCTTTACTGGGGACGCGTGTCGATCTCTCTGGCACGTTTTGTGGGCTGTCTTGGTTCTTATGGCTGCAATTTGTGACGACTCCATGCAGCTGCGGTTGGGCATGTGCAACGTAGTAGATCAGGGTCTGGTCGTCAGAAGGGAGCAAGCAGACTGGAAAATGAACAAAGGCGAAGTGCCATCCATGGCCGTAACGGACAAGGCAGCTAGGGAAATTCCGTCCCCAGTATTCTTGGTACGCTTCCTCATAATCAATCACAAAGAACTCTTCGAACTGGTTTTACAGTTGAATATACAAAAGATAATCATTACTACTATTAAACCCCCAATTTTCAATCCTGGGATGGCTAAAACGCAGACATTATGGCTCGTGAAAATAACATGACAAAAGCGATGAAAATGGACCAAAACACATGACTAGGGTTGCACTCGATGCTGGTCACTGCCCCCGGATATTGGAGACGATCCCAATTAGTTAGAAACGCACTCGTTTTGCATGAAACAAATGTCAGCCAGCCACACCCCCCCCCCCCCTCACTTCTTACTTCTTTTTTTTTCTCCTTGTCTTTTACAGAGCAGCAATCAGGCCGACAAAGGCGGCCAGAACACCCGCACCCAGCGTCGCCGCACCGGCGGTCGAGGCCGATGTCGACGGGCCCGTGCCGCCAGCGCCGCCGCCGTTGGAGACGGTCTTGGTGCCCGTGGTCACGGTGACGTTGCTGCCAACGCCGCGGGACGTCGTCTTGGAAGAGGACGTGGTGACAGTGGCCAGGGAACCGGAAGATGAGCTGGTGGTCGAGGTGGTGGTGGTGGCAGCAGCCGAGCCGGAGGAGCCAGTCGCCGAGGTAGAGCCAGACGTCGTGGTGGCCGAGGCAGAGGCCGAGGCCGGAGCGCCGGCTGTCTTGCTGTACTCCGCGCACAGGGCGTAGCCGGCGCTCTGGGCCTGGATGAGCTCAGCGGCGGAGTGGCAGTTGTTGATGAGGCAGGGGGCGACGAGGGAAGCGATGGCACTCTCGGTCGGGCCGCACTGGCAGGCGACGTCGTTGGGGGCACAGCCGGCTTTGGAGATGGCAGAGATCAGGCAGGAGGACTGGGAGTAGTTAGTACGACGTGGTGTGCATTAATATATATATATGAAATATATTCTGCTTTGAGAGAAAGTAAACGTACAGCACACTCAGGCTCGCCAGAGAGGTTCTGGGCAACGGCCGCGCCGGCCAGGGCAAGGGCGACAACAGCAGACTTCATTGTGAAAGCGGTGGTGAGCTGAGAGGTGTGAGGTAGATGAGAAACGGAATGGAAGAGGATAAAGTGTATTGACAGGAATGTATGTCGTACTCCGTAGTTTATGTGTAAGTGGTGTGTGAAGAAACTGTAAATAAGCAGGAGTGTCACGGAAAGAGCGACGAGCAGCAGCCGTCCACAATATAAAGAGCGAGTCAGTGAGGAGACGGCACCGATGCTACGGGAACGAGAGAAGGAGCAAGGGGCACCAGATATCAGCGTGAGCGTGGCCGACAAGGGAAAGAGTGGAAATAAGCAGATCACTTAATACTGGACCATTCTCACAACGAAAGAGGGGGCAAGCTCATCAAGGTAAGAGCAAACGGGAAACGATCCGCCAAAATGGTAACCATTCCAAAGGGGGGAAGACTGTTCCTCCCCTTTCGGTTTTTCCTGTTCATCCATCCCCGGAAAGAGGAGACAAGAATCGTCAGCCAAGGAAATTGGCAGCGCCTTGTGCCTTTTTGGTGCCTCGTTTTGCTTGCAAAATGACTAGCCAGGGGTTTGGTTTTGTTCCCCAACCCACCCACACCAACTCGTCTCTGCGCGCCCAAGCTTCCCATCGACTCGTTTGCTCGTTGCTTCTGCTCTCAATCCTCTGCCAGCTCCTCGGTCGGGGTTCCCCATCGATTACGCGTTCAAATGCTTCGTCAAGCGGTTGAAGGTCCTTTTGCTGCTCCTCTGCTTTTCCTGTCTTTGACAGCTTTGACAGCTTCCTTCGCCTCATCCTTGCTTTCGTCCGTCGTCCACCCAACGAGCTGTTACGGAGAGGGTTGCATTGGGTGGCCGCCCTGCAGATGGTGGTTGGCTGACTCGTGTTGTTTGTTGGGGTCGACTCTGCAGGTCTGCCCGGAACATGCGGCTGCCCTTTCGGCGGCCTGGCCTTGTCGCCATTGGGGTGGGCACGTTTTCGCAGCCTTTTGTCCCTCCAGCGCTCTCAGCCCGTTGGTCCTGCGTTGTTCGGTGATGCTGCATTGGTGACTATGGAACCGTTGCTGGGCCCACAGTTGCTAAGGTGCCTCAAAAAGGGCTGCATAAGACAGGAAGGGCGCTAAACTGCACACTCGATGATGCACCCTCAATTCTCTCTTTCTGTCCATTTTCTCTCGTTGCTAACAATAGCTCCTCGAGCTGAGAAGAAGTTGGCTGTGGCTGTGAAAGTGGGCCAATGGATGCGTGAGCCGTCTCATTCTCTCATGTTTCTTATTGTCTCAAGCAGCAACACAGCAGCCGCAGCCTTTGAAAGCTGACCAACACGCATCATGTCGGCCGCTTCAGTTGAGCGGTCTGGGTAGCGGAAACGCAGCGAACGCGCAAGCCTTGGGGCGTGGTTATTCCGTCAAGGTGGCCTGCTAGAGAACTGGACGTATCACGGCTCGGGGTATTTGAGAGACAAAATGACGAGGCTATGTTGAACAATGTGTCGTGAAACTACAGAATGAGAAAACAAAACGTCGGCCGACAAAAATAGCAATCAATAGCCCGTATGGTCAGGCAAGCTCTCTATCCCTTTTGCGAATAATTAATCCGTGGCTAACTGCCAGTGAAGAGCAGAGTCTCGACCACACTGCTTGAGGGCTTTGCCGTTTTCTACTGAGGCCTGTCCTACTACATTGGATGGGGTTGGAATATTGGTGGCACTCTGTAAGATGCAGAGTACTAAGTGGAAGTAAGAAGCCTCTATGGGCGTATAATGTAGAAAAACAGATTTAGGATAGATCAACGAAACCAATATGCTGTGGTGCATGTCGGTGGTGAAAGGAAGACAACTAACAATGACACTTTGTGATGAAATTAATATAGTGTAAAGTCTATTTTTTTTTTTTTTGGAATTCGTCTCGTTATTCGTTTTAAGTTTGTGTGTCTGATGTATTTATTATTTAATATTTATCATTTTTATGCACGGAATGTAGAAAAGTCACAAAATACAGAATCAAATAAGAGGAAATGAGTTTTTAAAAATAACAATCATTATTTGTTCAGTGCTCCGTAAAATGGAAGTGAAAATATAACGAGCTACGATAATAAACCGAACCAACCTCCACCTCTTTCTTTTGTGCAGTTTTCCCTGAACCAGCACTTATTACCAGACCAGTATATTATATTCGCTCCGACGGTCGCCGTTCCTTCTTTTATATTCCTCCCCTCTGTCGAGGTGTGATACCCACCGCGTCATTTGTGAATGCTGTCGTATAGCAAGATGAACGCTTGGTGGCACATGCTGCACATCAAAGCTGCAGCCATGCGTCGGCGAAAACGAAGAAAATAAAACGAAAAAAGTGGGAAACCAGAAAAAAAAAATGAAGTTGCAATGCAGCTGGATAGCAGAGGATGTGGAAAGTAATAAAAAAGCAAAACGACATGTTGGATGTCCTAGGTCATCCATCAAGCTGCGACTCTCCGCGAAGAAAATCACAGACAAGGGGTATCTTCGATGCAAGCGAACAAAACAAGCAAAATTATGTGCGGCAGGAGAAAGACAACTCGTGCTCTTGGAGCTGCGCGTCCACCTTTTTTCTTTGTACACACTGTCGTTTGTCGTTCAGCCTTGAAAGGAGGCCGCTGAGCCTGCTTGTAGTTGGCCAGGTGCAACTCACAATAGAAGCACAAATTCTTCATGATCTTCAAAGGATGCCATGAGAAATAGAAAGTGAAGGGAAAAAAATGCAAGTAGGGCCCAAGGGAGGGGCCAGGGCGTCGTGATAGTGCGACATGACGCGTTTCCTCATCTTCCTTTTCTTTCCCTTTGGCACCTTTGAGCCATCCACCTCTTTCATATCACGCAGCGTCTTCACTGCACTGTGTTGCCGTCACTCCAAAAGATCTCAATCCCGACAGGACAAGATCTGATCCAATTCGCTGTGCGTTAATCACGTAGCCAAATGCCGTAGCATAGCAAAACAAGATAGCTGTTAACTGGGGGAGGGAAGACGGAGAGGCGATCAGAGCAAGACAGCGACATCATTGCGCCTCCTAGCTTAGACAGTAATGCCTTCGAGGTGTGCAAGAACGCGACTGTCGTCGCCGAGGAACGTCCGCCGGAAGTCGATAATACCCTCCGCAATCTTGTCAAAATCGCGCTCATGGTCGTCGCGAAATTTCTTCAGTAAATCTTTGAGGCCGTCCACAAACCGCGCTTTTTGGTCGCCCGTGTAGTCGTCGGACCGACCGAGTTCAACAAGAATTTGATCGTCTAATGGTCATGTCGAAAAGCGCGGAAAATAAAGTGCGGAGCGGAGAGAGTGAGAAAGGGAGGGACGAATGAGGAAGCATAAGAGTACGATGACAGAGCGATGGAGCACTTACCTTTGGGCACAATGGATGCCATGTGTTGAAAAATGCATGACGGGTCCGAGCAGCTGTCGCCCGAAAGTTCATTCGGGCAAAGCGCGATATCGTCCTGGATCTTACTACTGTACGTTAATGACCTGAAGCCGCCGGGGACCTGTGTCTTGTACTGCGGGTGGAAGCGGTATGACTCGAAGTACTGCAAGGGGCTCTCGTATGGAACAAATGCCGCCGTCGACGGCTTTGCTGCCACTCTTGCTGGAATCACCACCACTTTCGAGTGCTGTTGCTGTGACTCCCTGTGGAACGGCTCTGCCACGGCAGCAACCCCCCCATCATCAATAGCGCTGTCGGAAGCCGACACTCGGCCATCTTTTATTTCGTCATCCTCATCGGATTCGCCTTCCCCATCCGATGCACTGTCTAGCATCTCGATGCCCCCATCCTCATCGCTAGCGTTGGCAGAATCCGACATTGGAACTGAATCCGACTTAGACGCAGCGTTGGACTGAGGGTTGTCTCCTTCTGTCCTAGCAATAGATAGCCCGACACTTGATTCTGCATCGCTCGGAGTGCTGTGGGATGGGGCATCCCCTGTCTTTATCTCGCCCTCTTTCTCCTCTTGCTGCGCGAGGCCATCTACTTGTGAAGCGAGATAGACATCGGTCATCCTGCCAGCACCATTGATGGGTTCGTCGGTCTGCGGCTGTGATTGGTGGTGTTGAACGCTCGCTTCGTTCTCAGTGGATGCTTCTTCTTGCTCGCTGCTTAGGTCCTCGGCGTCCTCTGTCAACCGCCGCTTCTCAGCCACGCCTTCATCGATCTCGGCTTGCAGGGCTGCGACTCGTTCCTGAAGAAGGCGTAGTTTAAACATCTTTTCCTGGAGACTGGCTTCGACACGAGGAAGTTGTAGGCTCGCCACACGCACCCGCTTCTCTCGGTGGCTTTCTTGAGAAGATGATGGCGAGGGACCGCCAGTGCGTTTCGCTACACGGATGGGAGCTTCATCCGTAGGCGCCGTAGGGCTACTGGTGCCATCGTCCCTCCACAGCTCACCGTTGGACGTTATCCGCCGAAGAGGTTGTGGAGCAGGCCGTAGAACTTGGTATGGGCTCTCATTATTGCGGTTGCTGCTGGAGCCACCATCAGATGGCGTTCTGTTGCCACCCGTCTGCGGCGTTAGAGAGCCTGCCGGCGAGTTCTGTGACTTTTTCGCCTCGGCCTCTGCTATCTTGCGCTTCATCTCTTCGATCTGCCGCATCTTCCTTGTATACTCGTCGTCCTTGGCCCGCGCTAACATACTCGCAGGGGCGGTCGGTGGTGCCGGCATCATAGGCGGAGCACGTGCTCCATGCCCTCTAGGAGACGAATAAGAGTGATCCGCCGTAGATTTGTGGTCAAACCCGTTTTTGCCAACATTGTTGTTGTATTGTTGCTCACGGTACAAGGGGGCACCGCCAGCACGTTGGTCATTGTATTGGCCGTGCCTCGAGTACGAATCATCGGCCTGTGAATCAAGTTCCATGGCCACGTCTTCATCCGAATCATCGCTGACTTCGATGATCATCGAAAATTCTTGCCGAACAGGAGCAGGTGGGCGTGCGGGTAGACTGTGCACCGCCGAGGAAGCAAAACCACCAAAGTCAGCTGCCACAGGACGTTGGCGGGAACCAGTGGCGGGAGAAGGAGGGAGTGTTGCAGAAATGGCAGCCGTCTTGTCTGCACGTTGCCCCACAATAGCGGCTGCAACATCGCCCTGATGTCCAGACACAGTGTTTCCGAGAGCTGCCGCCTCCGCGGCAGCTTTTGTTGCGGCTGCTGCACGCTTCTCTTGTGCCTGCTTAAGAGCTTCTAGCTTTTGCTGTAGCATGATTTCTTTTTGTGACTTGGGCTTGTCGGGCTTTGAAGCTGCGGCAGCAACGGGGGGCTTCGGAACAGGTGCTGGCGTTGGCTTCGATGCCTGAAGTGCGAGAAGACGCGCAATGCGATCTTTGCGTTCTTCCTTGGGCGCCGTTTTGTCACCACCTGGTTCGGGTTGGGATGCCACCGGCTCAACAGACTGAGACGGCGAGGCTGATCTCGGCGAGGCTGAAATCGCTGTGGGAACCGCTTTCAGACCCAGCTCGGAGAAGAGGGACTGAATCAGGTTGCTATCGAATCCCTCATCGATGTACGTCTGGTAGTTGACACCGTATGGGATTAGTCGCAGAATGGCTCTCTGTGCTTCCTTCTTGGCATCGTCCATTGTAGCGAAAAGTAGGTTACTTGAGGGCATCGTCTCTTTTGCAGCGATGGCCACGTCCTTGTCGACTTTCGTTGTGACACCGCTCGCCGTCTCTTTGCCGACGGCGGTACCACCTGAGGATACAATAGCGGCACCAACAATTGCGGCAGCCGATCCTGAGCTGTCCTTTTGCAAACTTTGTCGTTCTGTACCAGCATTGTCGCTGTCCTCAATTTCACCAGGGGAAAGGCGCGGCGAGTACGTAGGAGCACGCTCTTGGTCGGTGGCCTCGATAGATTTGGGTTCTGAATCAGAGTAATCCATGTCTTCATCGTCGGCATCAGATTCGTCGCCGTTGCCGCTAGATTTGATCTCACCCGGCTCATTGTCGTCATCATCGTCGTAAAAGGCGTCTTCTTGGGTATCAATAACACTAGCATCGCGGCTCGGCAAATCGGCGGCGGCGTGGCCTTGAGCGACTTGCGCAAAACTCTCTTCATGAGCCTCCTGGGAGACAGCCGAGCGAGAAGTCCTCACACCTCCATTGCCCGTGGACCCGGACGTCTCTTCGGGTTCGTAAAGATCCTCTATGTCTTCGCTGAGCTCGCCTTCCTCCAGCTCGCTCTCTCGCGTAGTCACGGTAGCCTCTGGGTTGTATGCAAGGTCTGTTGTCGACGCGGCTGGTGGGGGAGCGTAGCCTCCAGGCGAGTAGGCATGCTGAGGCGGTATCTGCTGAGGCGGTATCTGTTGAGGCGGCATCTGCTGAGGCGGTGCAGGCTGTGGTGGGTGCTGTTGGTGGTAGTTGTACTGCTGTGTATGGACTTGTGGAGGGCCCGGATTGTATGGTGGTTGCGCAGAGGGTGTAGGTTGTGAAGTAGGAAATGCTTCGCTCCAGCTTAGGTCGCCACCCACCGCATTTGGGCTGCGCTCTTCTGGCAAAGCTACCGAGATGCCCAAGCCGGAAACCTGTGTATTTTGGTCAAACGCAGCTTGTGCTGCCTGTACAGCTTCGTAGTAGCTCTGCTGAGGCTGCTGGTGGTTAACAGCTCCTGGCGAAGGGATGGCGGGAGGCACTTGATACGTGTTGCCGCTGTACATGGCCGGAGGAGGATTGCTCGATGGCCGGTAGTCGTACTGTGGATAATGCTGTTGAAATGCTGCCTGGTGAGATCCTTGGGAAGCTGGTGGTGGTGGCGGTTGTGGTGGCCACTGGCCATGGCCATAGGGATAGCCCGCCATTTCAGCTCGTTGGAGCACGCGCGATGTCGATCAAGAAGCTGTCTTGTCGTGTGTCGCCGTTGACCATCTACGATGCGTTGTTGTGGTTCTGAATGGCAGCATGGGGTGCTGTTTCGGATGACGCGGGTGCGGAGGAAATGAAGTTTTGTTGAGATGAACTGCAGATAGGGGCAACAAGCTGGCTGGTCTCTTGAGACGGTGGCTGCCTGTCAAGGCAGGAAGGAGCCAAAACGACACGAGTTGTTCCTTCCTAAACAAACATCGACATATGTAGCAATAAGAGCGGAGACGCCGCGAACAAGAAGGGCACAAATGCGAGTGCGCCTTCGAACACTGTAAAATTGAGGTTCAGAACGCGTGTTGAGTCGTGCCCTGCGATATGTTTGGGCAAGTCGTGATTTAGAAGACTGTGTGCTGTCCAGCGATTTCCTCGCGCCCCCCAACAGTGCCAAAGATCAGCATATAATTAGAACGCGGCCGCTGTCGTGCAACCGGCCGGATTATCTAGTGTTCCGTGTTTGGTCGTGCCTCCCTTGTTAGGCTCACCCCACCCGGCGCACCTGCATCGCTGCCTTTCCTAATCTGGCTTTGTTGTGTTGTTGTCGTGGCAACCGGTGTGGGACAAGCGCCTGTCTCGCTGGGCTCCGTCCCGCAGAATAAGGCAGGCGCGGGCCAAACAGTTCAGAAGGAAGGAACGCCAAACACGAGCAGGTACATGCCATTGAGCCTTGACCACGACGATTGAGAGGCTCTTTCTTTTGGACTCTTTAGTTTTTCAATTCTTCAATCTCTAATTCCTCATATTTCTTAGATTCACTTGTTTCTTGCAACGGCGCGACATCCACGGTCACTGTATGGTCGACCGTGCCTCGCGTTATTGTTGACATTGCGCTTTCCTTTCTATTCTTCTGTTTTTTGTCTGCAGGCTTAGCAGCAAATCGTGTCACGATTGAGCAAAGCACGACGATACGCTCCCGACGTCCTCTCGAGCTTCCTCGACAGCCTCCTCCAACGTTCTGCCGGCGGATGTTGCCCTCAGAGGAACCCTGACCCGTTTTCCGACCGTCACCTACTCCAACACAACATCGCCCGCAATGGTGACCGGGTCTTCCGGGTTCTCTGCGCAGCAGCGTAGCAACCCTTTTGCCCGCACCCCATCAGCCTCGCCGGCGCCTGGTAACAGCAGCGCCGCCGGCCGACCCAAATCAGTTCTCTTCTCAACGCCTGCACCAACATCCCCCGCACGGCCTTCACACAGTCGCTCTCAATCACAAGCAACGCTGTCTGGCATGACCGGTCTCGTTAGGTCGGGGAGTGTCTCGCGGAATGGCTACGATCGTTCCCGCGAGGGCACCCCTGCCTCTGGCACCTTTGCCCCTTCGTTCATCAAGACCGAGGAGATGAAGCAGCGCAGCATTGACGTCGTCCGTGGTATCGAGGGTGAGAACGACTTCTCAGGCAAGCGATATGTCTGGCTGAAAGATCCGCAGACTGCCTTTGTCAAGGGCTGGATTGTCGAAGAGCTGGGGCCTAATCGCATTCTCGTACAGTGCGAGGATGGCAGCGTGAGTTTTCCATCACTGGGCATGTATAGAGTGACCACAACTTGCTAACTTGTGCGTTCAACTTGTAGCAGCGCGAGATCGACGCAGAAAGCGTCGACAAAGTGAACCCCGCCAAATTCGATAAGGCGAATGACATGGCCGAGCTGACGCACCTCAACGAGGCCTCTGTTGTGCACAACTTGCACATGCGATACCAAGCCGACCTTATCTACACTTACTCTGGCCTCTTCTTGGTCACTGTCAACCCCTACTGCCCGCTGCCCATCTACTCGAATGAGTATATTAACATGTACAAAGGCCGCAATCGGGAAGACACGAAGCCGCATATCTACGCCATGGCCGATGTGGCTTTTCGGAACTTGGTCGACGACGGTGAGAACCAGAGTATCCTTGTCACGGGCGAGTCTGGCGCTGGTAAGACGGAAAACACCAAAAAGGTCATTCAATATTTGGCTGCCGTGGCCCACAGCGACACGCCGACAGGCAAGAGTCGGGGCTCGCAGCATTCCAACCTCTCTGCTCAGATCCTACGCGCGAACCCGATCCTTGAAGCGTTTGGTAACGCGCAGACCGTCCGCAACAACAACTCTTCCCGCTTCGGAAAATTCATCCGCATCGAGTTCCACAACAATGGCTCCATAGCTGGCGCCTTCATTGAGTGGTACTTGCTCGAAAAGTCGCGTGTCGTCCGCATTAACAGCCAGGAGCGGAACTACCACATTTTCTACCAGTTGCTCAAGGGTGCTGACCGCCGCCTGCGGCAAGAGTTGTTGCTGGACAGCATGGGTGTCGAGGACTTTGCCTATACTCGCGAAGGCAATGATGTCATCAGCGGTGTCTCGGACCAGGACGAGTGGGAGTCTCTGATGGAGGCTTTCTCGATCATGGGCTTCTCAGAGCAGGACCAAACGTCCGTTCTCCGCACAATTGCGGCCGTCTTGCATCTCGGTAATATCACTGTCATGAACGAAAGCCGAGGTGCCGATCAGGCACGTCTGGCACCGGACGCCAAGGTCCACGCCGAGCGTCTCTGCAGACTTCTCGGTGTCCCTGTTGAGCCTTTCCTCAAGGGCTTGCTGCACCCCCGCGTGAAGGCAGGCCGTGAGTGGGTTGAAAAGGTGCAGACACCCGACCAAGTGCGCCTCAGCATCGACGCCTTAGCAAAGGGTATCTATGAACGCGGATTCGGTGATCTTGTGACACGCATCAACCGTCAGCTCGACCGCGCCGGCATGATGGGCATGGACGACTCGCGTTTCATCGGCGTACTCGATATTGCTGGCTTCGAGATTTTCGAGGAGAACAGCTTCGAGCAGCTTTGCATCAACTACACCAACGAGAAGCTGCAGCAGTTCTTTAACCACCACATGTTTGTCCTCGAGCAGGAGGAGTACGCTCGGGAGCAGATTGAATGGCAATTCATTGACTTTGGCCGCGACCTGCAACCTACCATTGATCTCATTGAGTTGTCTAACCCGATTGGTATCTTCTCGTGCCTTGACGAAGACTGTGTCATGCCCAAGGCCACAGACAAGTCCTTTACCGAAAAGCTCAACTCTCTCTGGGAGAAGAAGTCGACCAAGTACCGACCATCACGACTGCGGAACGGCTTCATCCTGACGCATTACGCCGCGGAGGTCGAATACTCAACCAACAACTGGCTGGAAAAGAACAAGGACCCGCTGAATGACAACATTACCCGGCTTCTCGCCGCTTCCACAGACAAGCATGTCGCCAGCCTGTTTGTAGACTGCGCTGACCAAGACGATGAGCATAGTGCTGCCGCCGTCGGTCGGAGCAGCCGAGTCAAGAAGGGACTTTTCCGCACTGTAGCTCAGAGACACAAGGAGCAGCTTGCGCAGCTCATGGCGCAGCTGCATTCAACACACCCGCACTTTGTCCGCTGTATTCTGCCGAACCACAAGAAGCGACCAAAGCAATTCAACAACCTCTTGGTCCTGGACCAGCTTCGTTGCAATGGTGTTTTGGAGGGTATTCGTATTGCCCGAACCGGTTTCCCGAATCGTCTTCCATTCGCCGAGTTCCGCCAGCGGTATGAAGTTCTCTGCCGTGACATGCCAAAGGGTACCTACTTAGAGGGCCAGGCGGCCGCTGCCATGATCCTCGACAAACTTGGTATGGATAAGGCTCTCTTCCGCATTGGTCTCACCAAAGTCTTCTTCCGCTCAGGCGTTTTGGCCGAGCTTGAAGAGCAGCGTGACGCTCTGATCAACGAGATAATGTCTCGCTTCCAGGCTGTGGCACGCGGCTTCAGCCAGCGCCGGATTGCTTACAAGCGTCTTTACCGTGCCGAGGCGACACGCGTTATCCAACGAAACTTCCATGCTTACCTCGACCTTTGCGATAACCCTTGGTGGCAACTGCTGGTCAAGATGCGGCCACTATTGGGTGCGACCCGCACAGCCACCGAGGTCAAGCGTCGCGACGAGACCATTCGCCAACTCCAAGACGAGATGCAACAGCACGCGGCAGGTCGCATAAAGCTGGAAGACGACCGCCGTACTACTCTGGCGGAAATGGCCCGCATCCAGCAAACGCTGGAAAGCGAGCGTGCTCTGGCTCTGGACAAAGAGGAGATCTTTAAGCGCCTGCAACAGCGCGAGTCCGAGCTTGAAGATAAGCTTGCTGGCGCCCTCGATGACCAGGAACGCCTCGAGGACCAGCTTGACGATCTCCTGGATGCTAAGAAACGTGCTGGAGACGAAGTCGAGAAGTACCGCATGCAGCTCGAACAGGCCGCTGGCATTATCGCGCGCCTTGAAGAAGAGAAAAAAGAACTTGCACAGCAAATCACCGACCTCGAGCGGACCATGGAAGATGCGGCGCAAAAGCAGTCTGAGCGCAGTGAACAGGAAATGATTCTTGCTGACGAGGTCAAGATGCTTCAGAGCCAGCTTTCCATCAAGGATCGCAAAGTGCATGATCTTGAGGGCCGCCTGCTTGCGGTCGACCAGGATGCCGTTGTGAAGCTCGCCGCGGCGCAGAAAGAACTCCAGGCGTCGCGGTCCAAAGAAAAACGACTTGCCATGGAGAACCAGGACGCCCAGCAGCGGTTGGCACAGCTGTCTCAGACATCGACGGACTACGAAGATCTCGTGCGGCAAAAAGAAAGCGAGCTTGCCCTTCTGCGCAGCGACAACAAGAAATACGAGGCGGAGCGCCGGTCGTTCGAAGACCACCGCCGTTCGCTAGCCGCCGAGAAGGAGAAGTCCGCATCCCGTCTTCGTGAAGTACAGGCTGAGATCGTTGCAATGCGCTCACAAGAGTCGCAGTTCCGTCGCGAGGCTGAGGATGCTAAAACGCTTCTTGAGGCACGCCTCTCCGAGGATGCGCAGGCTGACCAGAACCGCCGTGTTCTGGAATCTCAAATCAAGGATCTCAAGGAGGAGCTTTATAAGATCCAGATGGATCTTAGCCGTGAACGCCAATCTCGCGACGACGTTCTCCTCCTCAGCGAACACAAATACCAGAAGCTGCAAGAAGAATTCGACCACCTTAACGAGTCCAAGATCATCATCGAGAAGGAGCTGTATGCTCAGCAGGATACTCTGCGGCGGACAATGGAAGCCCGCAAGGCCATTGAGAAGGAGCGCGACGACGCCCGCCAAGAAGTTCGCCGTCTTCGTGTCGCCAAGGCCGAGGCGGAGGAGGCTCGGATGGAGGCTGAAACATCCGGCGAGCGCCAGGCCCTACGCATGGCCAGAGAGCGTGAGGAGAGCCTTCTGCGTGACCTGGATGCTGCCCAAGAGCGTCTGCGTTGGTTTGAGGGCGAGCGGGCTCGCCTGAGCTCCGAAGTGGAGAGACTGAACAAGCTCATTGTATCGTCAGGCGAGTTCGGTCTCAAGAACGACCAGGCCAAGGAGCGGATGGAGCGTGAGCTTCAGACTGTCAAGAGTCGCTTGACGGCATCTGAAAATGACAACCGGGCCCTGCTTAACAAGCTTCAGCAGAAGGGTCTGGAGATTGCCCGGTCTACGTCCCGCGCAGGTGAGGCTTCGCGTGGCCAGATTCAAATTCTGCAGCGTGAGAAGGCGCGCCTTGAGGAACTTAATAATAAGCTGAACAAGCAGCTCGGCGAGTCGCAGATGACTTCCGCGTCTCTCGAGAAGAAGGTGGAGAAGCTCAACTTGGACCTTGAGGACATGAACCATGAAGTCGCCCGCGAGGTCAAGAGCAGCCGCAATGCCGAGAAGGTGTCCTCCAACGCAACGTCGCAGCTCGCTGAGGTCAACCGGGCCATGGAGGCAGAGCGCCAGTTGCGCGGCCAAGCCCAGGGCACACTTCGGACCGTTCAAGCAACCCTTGAAGCGCGCGACCGGGAGCTCGCAGATCTACGTGGTCAGATGTTGCGCATCCTCAAAACAGTGGACCCTGCATCACCCGTTGTGAATGCGCCCCTCGACGATGGCAAGGAGCGTTTCCCTACCAGCAAAGACTTCTTCGACTTGGCGCGCAAGATTGAGGAGCTGCAGCAGGACCTCCGTGTGCAACAAGCCGGCCGCAGTAATGCTGAGGCTCAACTGGCAGACCTTCGCGCGCAGCGGCAATTATCGCCGGTGCATCAGCGCGGCCTTCTCGAGGAGATCAGCCCCAACGAGGCCCCGTATTTCAATAACGGTTCACCGACACACACCAAGAAGAACAAGGCAGGCGGTACTCGTCGTATTTCCAACAGCCAGCTGAACAACACAGCGTCGACGCCACCTCGACAACTGTCCTCCGCCATGCCCGACTCTGCACGCTCAGACCGCACAGCAGAGATTATCAGCTTCAACAATCGCATGGATCTCAAGGCTGAAATGGAGGAACTCCAGAACCAGCTGCAGCTTGCCCAAATGCAGAATCGGCACCTCCAGAGCCAGCTGGAACGGGCTGAGTCGGCCGGCGCCAAAAACACCAGCAACGGCTCGAAGAACAACAACAGCCGTGTTGAGAAGCTTGAAAAAGCTAACAGCCGGCTGCACGACCTGCTCGACGACTCTGCGAAGAAGGTGTCGGCACTCGAGAAGGCATTGCGTACCGGCGAGCTTTCACTTCACGACATCCAAGCACGGTCGCACGAAGAGATCCTCGACTTGCTTAACAGCCAAGAAGAGTCGCGCCGATCTCTACTTCATAGCCACAAGGACGCCGTTGCCGAGCTGACTGACATCAAGGAGCACTTTGACAAGCTGCGCCATGACCGTGCACAGATGGAAGTCGACCTCCGCGATGCTAAGTCGGAGCTTCAGGAGATGGGCCAGGCACGCGAGCAGGAGGCTGCGAGCCGCAACCAGTTGCTGCAGGAATTTGCAGACCTGCAGATCCGCCTCGACGCCGAATCATCCAAACTCGTTGATGTGACGGCAAGTCTTAACCTGTACAAGGGCCGTGCCGACGAGTACTTTGGCAAGCTGGAGCACGCTGAGATGGCCGTTCTTAAGGCAACACGAGCCGAGCAGTTCGCCAAGACGCAGGCCCGCGAGGCCGAAGAGACCTACGCCGAGGTTATGGCACAGCGCAAGAAGATGGACACAATGGTGGACGATCTGCAGCGGCAAAACCAGCGCCTGGAGGAGCGTCTCGAGGACCTGTCGACTGATCTCGAGTCGGTGACGCAGGCGAAGAAGCGGCAGCAGCACGAGCTCGAGGATTACCGTAGCCAGCGTGCGATGGACATCGAGGACACGGAGACGAGCATGGAGCAGACGCGCAAGAAGTACCAGGCCGAGTTTGCGACACTCACCAAGGAGCTCGACCTGGCGCGCGAGGAAAAACTGTTCAAGCAGGCCGAGATCAGCCGCCTGCGTGACGAGTTGGAGGAGCTTCGGTCCAAGTGGGACGACGAGGTGCTCAACAGCTCGACGTGGGCCAAGGAGAAGACGCGCCTGGAGACGACGCTGTCGGATGTCGTGTCGTCGCGTGACGAGGCCGTGCAGGCCCACAACGAGGCACAAGGCCGCATTGTCAACCTGCTCTCCCAGGTGCGCACGCTGCGGTCAGCCGTCGACGAGGCCACCTCTGAACGCGACTCGCTCGTACGTGAGAAGCGTAGCGTCGAGGCGCGTCTCGAGGAGGCCAAGACCGGTCTGGAGGAGCTCGCCGCCCGCGGCGCCAGCCCGTCTCTCCGCGATGCGGCCAATACCGACAAGGTCCTGTTGGATCTCCGGTCTAGCCTTGCACAGCAAGAGGACATTGCTGCGGCTGCTGTGGAGAAGATGCGCCGTGCCGAAGCTCTTGTTGCCGAGGTGCAAAAGGACATGGCAGCGGAGCGGGAGGCGAGTGCCAAGCTGCAAGAACAGAAGATATCGCTAGAGAAGACGCTCAGCGAGGTGCAAGTCAAGCTGGTGGACCTCGAGACGAAGGGTTACTCAAGCGCCAGCCAGGACATTAAGTTCTTGAACAAGCGCGTTCAAGAGGTAAGAAGACTGCCTGCATGATGCCCTCACATATATGATTTTTGTTCATCTGACTAACATTGTACAGCTTGAAACACAGCTGGAGGCGCATGAGCACGAGCATGCGCAGTCCAACCGATCGGTCCGTAACGTGGACCGGATCGTCAAGGATCTGCAGGGCCAGCTGGAGCGCAAGGAGAAGCAGAATGGGCAGCTGCAGGACGACGTGACGCGGATGCGCGACAAGGCCGACAAGTTGTTGAAGACGATTGACGAGCTTCAGGCCTCGGAGTCGAGCATCCAGCTCACAGCGCGGCGGGCCGAGCGCGAGCTACGGGAGGAGAAGGAGAAGGCTCTGCGTCTCGAGCGGGAGCTGGATAGCTGGAAGAACATTGGGAGCGGCGGCAGCGTGAGCGGCGGCAGCATTGCTGGTGGCAGCATGCGGCGGACGGGCACGCAGAACACGTTCCGGTCATCGGTCTTGGGCCACACGGCGTCAACGGCGACAACACGCACGGCGCTGTCTGTGGTCTCGTCCGCGCCCTCTACGACATCGTCGGCCACGGACCCGGAACTGTCGCCGGACATTCCTAAGCGCAAGAGCAGCATTGGCCGCGCACGGGCCCCGAGTATGACCAAGGGCTTCTTGTAGGCAGGCCACGGCGCGCGTGGTGAGCGGATTGGTGTATGATTACGACGGACGACGGATCATGGGACAGAGGGTGCATTCGTTTTGCGATTCCGCGGTGCTTATGGTTTTGGTTTTGGTTTTGGTGGTTTTGGTTTGTTTGGTTCTTGGCCTTTGGCTGTTATTTCAGTTTGGTTTCATATTCAGCTTGGATGGCAGAGCACGAGAAGGGCGTTATGTTACTTTTTTGTCTAGTCATGAAGTTTCCCTAACCTCTTTATTTATTGATAAATAAATTGCTTGTGATGAGACGGTTGCAAAACAGAGAACGGCTTGACTCAAGGACAGAATGTGTCTACAACTTTCTACTTTCCACGATTTCCTTTGCTAGAAATGTACACTGTAGTACTGTCAGAAGGTCCGGCGCGCAAGACGACGGTTGCACACCTAGGCGGCGCGTTTAGGGGGCCATTTGTATGATGATGCCAGGTGGTTGAAGCCAAGAAGCTGTTTGACAGGTGTTGCTAGGCGGCTGGAGGTGGCTCACAACCGTGCTTTCCTTCACTGTACTCCGTAATTCCGAGAGTGGATGGGCTAAGCATGGACAAAAACACTTTTGGAAGGTGCAAATCCGCGGGAAAAAGCGGCAGAAAACAGACACCGAAAAACAAGTCGTTCTTTCGGCCTTTGCTCTCTACGGTTTTCCCGGACACCGACTGGCAGTCTCTTTTTCCGCTCCGGCGTTGTCTTCCTTCCCAATGAACCGACGACAGACCGGCACTCGTTAACACGCCGAGCCCCTTTAATCCAATAGGCCGTGCGCATACTGTGCCATTTGTGCTGGGATCACGCCAAATTGTACAGTATATATACAGTGCAGAAATTTGAAGAGATTAGATGGCATGAGATGTCTATCCACTGATGGCCAAATGCCCCTGAGCAAGTGCCGTCTACAGTGCTTAATTACCTATTATACTTAGTCTTAGTTTGTGATGAAGCGCCCTGCAGGCACCGTAAAATCTCTGATTAGGCGTGACAAACTTCACCCAAACTCACACATACAGGGCCTTGTCGGGCCACACCGCCCTGAAAGTAACGCCACATGCTTCTTCCTCGGCACCCGCACTTTCCGCGACCACATATGACCTTTCATGTGCGCTTGGTGATAGACTTTGTTCTGTAAATTTTCAGGGGCCAGGCCTTCTGGGGAGACAGGCGCGTCGCGACAGGTTCCTCCACCGGACAAGACACGACCACGCCACCCGCGCACTCCGTCTCCGTATTACCTGGACTAGAGGTGTTGCCTATTTGGGCGGAAAATTTGAGATTTTAGTATTTTAATCTTTTAAAATTCGACACGACTGGGGCGATCGTCCTGTAATACAGGGCTATTTGCGGCATGTAGACCCCCTTTTCAAGATTCCTGGAGCCTAGTGTTTCTGTTCTGAACAGTTCGTCTATCCCGAGCACATCCGCCCTTTCGTGGTCCACGAACCCTTTCATTCGTCTACTTTCTCCGGCGTCTCCTGTTCTACATTGCACTTTATCGTTCTTCCCGCAGCGGCTCTCCATCTGTCTCTCGCCCACTTCTGCTTTGAGTCGCTCGTTTCTATTTCTCGCGATATCTCGACAGCTCGAATTGCTTCGTCCCTCGCATCCTCGCTTGACTCTTCAACTGGACCGCCTTTGTCATTCGAACGATTCATTTATCGCCTCGCACGGCCTCCCACCTTGGCCTTGCCCTTTCTATTAACCCCTTCCACAGCGCAGTCGACCATGCCTGCACGCACACTTCCCACCTTCACGACCGCTGAGGTCGAGAAGCACAACACTCAAGACTCGTGTTATGTGCTCGTCGGCGAGACCGTGCACGACGTCACTGACTTCCTCGAATCCCACCCCGGCGGCGCCGACCTGATCCTCGACTACGCAGGCAAGGACATCACCGCCATCCTCAAGGACGAGATCTCGCACGCACATTCCGAGACCGCGTACGAGGTGCTCGACGATTCCATCGTCGGCTACCTGAGCTCGGGCAAGAAGGCCGCCAACGGCAATGGCAACGGCAACCTGGCCAACGGCAAGTCTACGAGCGCCGAGTATGCCAGCGATTCCGATGTCGAGAAGCGGGGCGTGCACCCGCGCACCGGCATGTCATGCGAGGAAGACCTGAGCAAGGACACGGACGCCACGTCCGATTTCAAAAAGCACAAGTTTTTGGACCTCAACCGCCCGCTGCTGATGCAGGTCTGGAACGGCGGCTTCTCCAAGGCCTTCTATCTCGACCAGGTCCACCGCCCACGGCACTATAAGGGCGGTGCGTCGGCGCCACTGTTTGGCAACTTCCTCGAGCCACTGTCTATGACGCCGTGGTGGGTGATCCCGACGCTCTGGATTCCCTGCGTATCGGCGCTCCTCTACTACGCCAATGTGGGCTTCACGTCGTCCTTTATCCAGGCCGGCTTCTTTGTTTTTGGCTTTGCGGTATGGTCGCTGATCGAGTACATCATGCACCGCTTCCTGTTCCACCTGGACGAGTAAGTTTTGCGCTTTTCTTGACGTTCTCAAGGCCCTATTGCCATTCTAACATATTGTCGCAAGATACCTTCCCGATAACCGCGTCTTTATCACGCTGCACTTCCTCCTCCACGGCATCCACCATTACCTGCCCATGGACAAGTACCGCCTGGTCATGCCGCCGACCCTGTTCGTCGTTCTGGCGACGCCGTTCTGGAAGCTGGCGCACACCATCTTCTACTTTGACTGGTACGTCGCCGCCACCGCCTACTGCGGCGGTGTCTTCGGCTACATTTGCTACGACCTCACCCACTACTTCCTGCACCACCAGAACCTTCCGCTCTGGTACAAGGACCTCAAGAAGTACCACCTTGCCCACCACTTCCTCGACTACGAGCTGGGCTTTGGCGTGACCAGCCGCTTCTGGGACGTCATCTTTGGCACCGAGTTGAAGATGCCGGCCCCGGTCGTCAAGTCGCAGTAAATGGCTCTGCATTCTTCTCGATGGATAAGCAGGACATGGGACCGTTTCTGGCTTCTTCCTCAAAGCACTGTTGTTGCTCATGCAGCGACGGATCTCACAATATTCCAAGAAACGCCGACCTTGCGAGCAAGACGGTGACACGAATTTGATACGGGGTTATAAATTTGCATTTTGCGGAGTTTTGGAACACCTTTTCATTTGTCTCTACTTTTCGTCCTTGTTAAACAGAAAACCGAGAGTGACTCGGGAACGAGCATTGCGACGCACGCAGCCTGGAGAACGGCTTAATTTGGGAGATACCTGTTGTAATAATTCTTGACCCTTTCCGGTGTATATCAATGATATTTTGAGCAAAAGTAGCGAAATCCTGTTCCCACAAGATAATTGTTTGTAGTTCTTTTGACTGTAGATCATGATGCTCTGATGGAATGCCAACGACTTAGCGTCACGTGACTGCATAGAATTGATGACTAACTGCAAATTTTACATGAGATTCGCCCCAACCCCACTTTTTAACCGCAATCCTTCCACTGCCTGCCTTCTCAAATCCCAGCGGCAATTAATTTATGCGTCTCCTCTTTCAAACTTCAATCTCGTCTCGATTCGGCTCCATCGTTCCCTGTAATCTATCCATCCTCCCCACACTGGACGTGAGCAATACCAGCGACCACTCAACACGTTACCTCTTATCTACGATTCTTTTTAGTAAACGAGAGCGATGGCTCACCTGGATGTAGAGGCCCTCCTCGACGCCGCCGCGAGCGGCGACGGCCAAGACCGTGGCGGCGGACGCAGCCCACGCATCGACGACGCGCGCAACGGCAGCGCCCATACGACCAACGGTCATCACAGCGGACGCAGCAGCCGGAGCCGCAGCCCTAGCCGCACGCGCTCCCGCTCGCCACGCAGTGACCGCGAACGTGAGCGTGACCGTGCCAACCGCGATCGAGCTGACCGTGATCGTGATCGCAGACGGCGAGAGCCGCGCAGCCAGAGCCCACGCGGCAGCGCCAACGGCTCCAGCGGAGGTGCCGGTACCGGTGCCGGTGCCGGTGCCGATGCCTCGTACACCCACAGCGACGACCGTGAACGCACACCAGCCCGCAGTGAGGCGGGCAGCCACCGCAGCAGCCGGCGCCGGAGCCGGAGCCCACGGCGGCGGCGTCGCAACCGCGGCCATGGCGGTGGTGGTGGACGTTCGCGGTCGCGTTCTCCCAACAGATACTACCGGCCACGCGACTCTAGGCGCGATCGCGATGACCGGTTGAGTGGCCGTTCGCCCCGTGACCGTTCCCGCGACCGTGTTGACCGGTACGGACGCGATCGGTCGAGGGAGTCGCGTCGTGGCGGCGGCGGCCGCTCTGCATCGCCACCGGCCGTCGGTGAGCGTGATCGACGGACTGTTTTTGTGCAACAGCTGGCGGCCCGTCTGCGGACGCGCGAGCTTAAGGAGTTTTTCGAAAAGGCTGGCCCAGTTGCCGAGGCTCAGATTGTCAAAGATCGCGTGAGCAACCGCTCAAAGGGGTATGTCTTCTTTCCCTTTGGCCCCCTCTTTTCTTTCTTTTTATTGGTAATGTATTCCCTGCTAACAATTTAGTGTCGGCTATGTTGAATTTAAGAGTGAAGACACGATTGCTGCGGCGCTCCAGCTCACAGGTCAGAAACTGCTAGGTATCCCTGTTATTGTCCAGGTCACGGAAGCCGAGAAGAACCGGCAAGTACGTAACACCGCAGAAACTCCGACCGGCGGGAACGCCACAGGCGTGCCCTTTCACCGGCTGTACGTCGGCAACATCCACTTTAGCATTACCGAGTCCGACTTGCGCAATGTTTTCGAACCGTTTGGCGAACTCGAGTTTGTTCAGCTGCAGAAAGACGAGTCCGGCCGCAGCCGTGGTTACGGCTTTGTCCAGTACGTTCTCCCCATCTCCCTACCCCCCCTCTCCGCCTCCTGTTATATTTGTATGTATCTGGACGCCATACTAACCGCCTGCAGATTCCGCGATAGCAACCAGGCGCGTGAGGCGCTCGAGAAGATGAACGGCTTTGATTTGGCAGGACGTCCGATTCGTGTCGGCCTCGGAAACGATAAGTTTACCCCCGAGTCTACTGCTCATCTGATGCAGCGATTCCAGGGCCGCGACCAAGCACACAACGGCAACAGCCGCGACTCCGACCGCCGTGGCAATGGTGGCGGCTCCGGCAATTTCGACCGCGCGGGCGCCCGCGACAGCGACAAAGGTAGTGGTGCTGGTGCACTGGATGATACGGATGTTGCTGGCGTCAACTTCAATAGTTACAGCCGAGATGCTCTCATGAGAAAACTCGCTAGGACCGATGACGTTGCAACCTCCTCGTCGTCGCCTGCCACCAACGGTGCCGGCCACAACGGCCACAACACTGCGAACGGTGGCAGCGACGCCGTTGAGCAGCAGCGCCCGATTATGAAGCCCCGCAACGACACGAAGCCGCTCCCTGTCGGCGTCAACGTGAACCTGGCCAGCCGCTGTGTGGTCTTGCACAACATGTTTGACGCCGCCGAGGAGGAGGGCGACGATTGGATCAAGGAGCTGGAGGACGACGTCCGCCAAGAGGCCGAAGACAAATACGGCCACGTTCTGCACGTGGCCCTCGACCAGAACTCCAAGGGCGACATCTACCTCAAGTTCGACAAGGTGCAGGGCGGCGAGAACGCCATTAAGGGTCTCAACGGCCGTTACTTTGGCGGTCGTATGATCACTGCCGCGCCCGTTGTTGATGTCGTCTACAGCAGTTTGTTTTCGCGGTCCAAGGCGATGTAAATCATCGTCGCCTGGAGTTGAACGGAAGCTAACCTCGTCTTTTTTATTTTTCTCTTTTCGATCTCCATATAACCGCTACCCGCCGCTGCCGCCAAAAATAGGCACCCATCTCGGCACGACCGAAGCTGTTCAATGCTTCCAGACCGGTTTGCACTCCTCAACCTTTATCTGAGGGCGGCTTCTCACTCAGATTGTACAGGTCTTTTTATTACTCGAGCCACTGCTGCGAGGATAGCATTTGGGCTTTCTCCCTCTTCAACGGCTACGATTTTCGTCTGTCTCAGCAGCGCCATCAAATTTTGCGCAGCAACCCAGGTTTTTTGATACGATGCTTTTCGGCGAAGAGGCTTCATCATTTGCCTAGTTTTCATCCCTCTCCAGAGGCGCTTCGCGCTCTCAATAACGGCCTTCGTCACTTGCTTCAGTACGCGGCGTTCTTCCAATAATCTTTCGGTAGTTTTTTATCCTTTGCTACACGGCGGCCATTTATCAATCTTCACGTTTTCTTTTTTTTTTTTTTTTTTTTTTTTTTTTTTTCTCTTTTTTTTTTTTTTTTTTTTTTTTTTTTTTTCTCTTTTTTTTTTTTTTTTTTTTTTTTTTTTTTTCTCTCCAGGATTTTCACAGCGGACGGGTGCTTTCCTCAATAGGATCGAGTACCTTTCGAATCCCGATATCTTCGCGCATTGTCTTTACAGGCAGCTCGGCTGGTTTTGCATTTACGCCTGCAAGTCAATTTCTATCCACGTCAAATTATTTCGCCCCTCTTATCTTGAGACATTTCCAGTTCGTCACATTCACGGCATTTTTCATCTCACTTTCTTCTCACAGATGGCATGCTTTGCCCTTGCAAGCCCGCTGGCCCTTGGTTATGGAGCTCTTGCATTTGCTTCTGGCTCCTTCCCCAAAAACCTGCTTATCGGTTTGCTTGTCTGCTGTTGCTTTTGCTACGGCTCGTGTGGATTGGTCTTCAGATGCCATATACAAATCTCTAGTCGTCGGATGCATATCGCGCGGCGCAAGGCTCCCTTGCACTATAGCTACTGCAGGTGATTTATTTTTTTAATCCCATTGTCTAAGCTTGTCTCGCGTATCATATTTTCACTCAAAAATACTTAAGTTCAATAGAAATCATTTCGTACCTCCTTTTGCTGTCGTTGGACCAGTGTGCAGGTGTACAGATGTATTGTGGGCATAGTTTGGAGTACCGAACATTGTCAAGCGGCCAAAAGAGTGGGGTGAGGCTAGTCGCTCCTTCTCTTCGTGTAAGTCCATCGCTCTTGCCTTCTTTGTTTACTTTCCAACGACGACAAAACAAGGAGGCGCCACCCACCACTTGCGCCCCTCACTTTGGTAGGCAGCCGCTCTGAGGAACCAATTTTTGCCCCCTTTATCTGGGGAAATATTGTCAAAAAATCCTGACTCTATTCTCACCTTTCCATCAAGATCATCCTCAATCCACAGGTAAGGTTCTTTTAACGAAGCCCCCTTTACCATCCTTGCACGCATCACGGCCAGACGGCCGATGGCAGCTCCCATTCCCAGTTCGTTCTTTTCCTGTGCCTCACGCAATTACATTTCTTCTGTGTCGCTTTTCTGGCCCATGGTATTTTCTGGCGACCCTCTCTTTTCATTGCCATTGCGTTGCACTTCGCATCGATCTGCCTCGACTTCAACTCGCAGAGCAACGTCCGATGAGCCGGCCTAGATGCTGCCTGGGAAATATCAATACCGGTTTCCAGAACGAGGCCAATATTACCAGCCATATGGCGAGCCAAATTCCGAGCAGGGCGGTTGAGAGAAGTGATGACAAAATCCTGCAATTTACTGCCCTGCTCTGATGACTGTCGGAATCACATAAACAAGAGCTTTGACCAGGCTTCCGACGTTTCACAAGACGCGGCACGATTCTGGACTAGAACTTTTCGAGCCAAGTTAAGCGACACGCCACCAGACTGCACTCTCTCTCGACGCCCTTCCCCCGCGTGGTGCTCGTTATTTTTTGTTTTGGCCAATATTTTTGTGTGTGAGTACTTAAGTCTACCCCTCCCAAATTATTTTTCTTCTTCCCTTCTCCCTCTCCTCCCTTTCTCTTTCTTTTATTCTTGGAGTTCTGGCTTCCTTTTCGTCTTTATCCGTCATCCTACAAGAAGCAGATACTTGTGTGGTAGGAGCTTCGACACATTCGTTTACGTTACTTGGAAGCTTGCCATTTTACTTCTACCTTTTCACTCTTCTTACCTTACTTTTCTGCCTGCATTTGGCTTGAGTCTTTTCACTGGACCTGGATTGCTTCTTTTGACGCGTGTTTCGCTTCGTCCAGGATTTAGACGTGTTTTTCGATCACGATATCAGGGCCTGCCCCTTTCCCGGAACTGGCGCTCGTGCTGCCCCTCTTCTATTTCAACTCTTCTACACGTCTTTGGCTCCTCAGAGCGAGGAGTGGCATGGCCCAGTTCATTCGCTACGATCTTCGCCTTATCGAAACTTAGTCGCCTCTCACCTTTTTCTATTCGCAGCTTCTTCACGCGCACCTCACAGTCGAATTGTGCTACCCTTCTTCGCTTCAGTCATTCGCTATTTCACTGCACGCTTCTACTGTATGAAATAAAACAATTCACGGAAATCTCTATCGCAACTGGATCGTCTTTTCACGACCGGTATGTCTTCACCGCTCGCTTCTTGAGACATTGCCTGCGCACGGCAACTGACATTGTGGGCTGGAACTTTCAGGCATTTTACCTATTGGACTGCTTTATCCAAGATCTATTCAGTCTTTCAACGCAATTTTGTTTGTGAGTCGTCCAACCTACATTTATCACGCGAAAAGGTGTGCTAAGTTGACGCATAGTATAGCATGCATTCCCCTCCTTCAGACTGGTCGTCTGAAGCCGGCCATTATTTCACTTCAGATATGCGGTCGGGTTTTCATCCGAATAACGAGCCTAATACAGGCAACCACCACAATTCACTTTCCCAGCTCCCTCCCCCCCCACAGACAACTTCTGCGGTCTTTTCAATGTCGGGGTCTTTCAATGTGAGAAACTATGTCGCCGTATATTACTACCCTCTCACATGAGGCCCAGTGCTTGGCTTGGGACCTTGTCAGCGTCTGCTAATGATACCTCTTGATAGGACATCCGGGCTGCGTGTCAGTCGGCACAAGGCCGTATTATGCGGCTTCAACAAGCGACGAACAACCAAGTTGGACTAAGCTCTACCATCCGCGAGGGATGGTTTGATGAACTTCGGAGAATTGCACAGTGCTTTATCGCAGCACAACAGGCCAGCGCCAGATTGGAGCAGGCCGTCAATACGGAGCGTGCCCAGCTACAGGGCTCTCTTTCATCCGCCCTGAACGAGCGTGATGTCAGAGCATCTGAGCGCGATGCCGCAGAACAGGAAGTCAAGTTTCTCCGTGGCCGCCTGAATGAACTGACTAATGAGATGCAAGAGCACCGAACGGGAACTAACGATAATCGGGTAAGCCATGCATTGATACGCACATGATCCCGACCTGTCTTATTACGTTTCGAGTGTGAAGAAAACGACTAATGCATGCACTTAATACAGGCAACGACCGGATCGGCCAGAAGCCGCGATAACTGGGCTGTGACTGAATTTCTTCCACCGAATGGAAACGGGCCCAGGCAGATAGAGTATCTTGACAATCTCTCGAACGAAAATTTGCCACACCTACCTAACAAAGTTGAAGACATGCCATTTTCTCCTAGGAGCATCATCGGAGGGCCGCCAGGCTACGTGAACAGTAGTTTCTCAACCACCGAGCAAGAGCACCCTAATGCACCTAACCAGAACCAACAGCTCAGATCGAACACGCATATTGCCAGCCGAGGGCCTCGAAGACAATCAAAATTCTTTGCTAAAAAAGGCGGTGCTGTGATGATCTCGCGGCCTCCCAGTGGATATGCGAGCAGCTCGGGAAAGAGCACTCCTGATTTCGTCAATGGCGGGCCAGTCCGTCGATTCACTCAGACCCCTGGGCCGGAGAATAATGGACCCTTCAAAGCCCCTCCCCACCCCCCCTTTCCACAGACGCAACAATGCTTGGGAACTGGCAACAATGGACATGCTCATAAGAGAGCGGCCTCGTCGTTTTCGTCTGCCGAGAATGGCACATGCCTTCCGAACAAGGGCGAGTATGCTGTTGGTTCTGACCCTCCTATATTTCATAGTAAGAACGGACGCTCATCCGCACCGCGGGCCACGATGGCGAACTCGACACGCGGTCAAACACCGGCCCCACTATCCAAGGAACTGGCAATTGTGCGAAATGATCCGGAGGGCAATGGAAAATTCGCGGCAGGTGTTGTGCACCGTTCTGGTGGCCTGGATGCAGTGCGAGTCTACGATATGTTCCATTTCTACAACTCGATCAAGGATTGGGTGGACAAGTACTGCAGTGTTGTCAATGAGAGCGCGATGCACAACTTGAGTCGTCAGCACCCGCGTCTCTGGGACTATGCCTGCACTGTTACATACCCGAATAACAGACACAACGCTTCGAGCCACTCGCTTTACATGCTTCTCAACAAGCCGTATCGCAGTTTCTTCATCTCACGACTTGTCATCCAATTTTTCGTCCAGCAGATGTGGAACTCACAAGCGTGGGAGGGCATGGATGAGCAGCTGACAGATTTGCTGATCAGTGTCAAGCACAGACTGGACTTCAAGTATGGATACGGTAAGACACACTCCCACTGTGATGCTGTACATTTATACCAAGAAGCCGGACTGACATCTTTCATTCTGCTACAGACGCCGCCCTACAGCCTCATGAGCGCCACGCACTCGTCGATAAGCGCTCGCGCGCTATCAGTGATTTCATCAACAGACCCAGCTGGAGCAAGTTCCAGGCACAGAAGGTGACCTATGCGATGTCCCGCGCCAAGGATATCCTTGGACCGATGCTGGATTTGGAGAAAGTGGATCGGGACAGCGCAGACCATGAGCTTCACATCATCTGCGAGGAGGGCGTGGAGCTGTCCACCAAACTCTTCACCTCCCCCCTCTCGTTCCAATTCATCTTCAACGAATGTGGTATCAAGTTCAGCGACCAGTCTCACCGGCCCCTGAACTCGAGCATCCCAGCGCGCGAGCTACAGGCCCACCACTGGCGCGTGATGTGCGTTGTGACGCCTGGTATCACGTACCGCAACGACGCCGGTGTCAGTGTGGACCCGCGCTTCTTGGCCAAGGCCAATGTCCTCCTCATGCAGTAACTTGCGAGGTTCCTCCCAGGCAATACTACTGGGCCGCCTTGTTTTCATTCTCTCTCAAGTTTGTCGATATGGTTCTTTCTTTTTTCGTTTTTTATGTTCACTGACGCCATTTTCCGAGATCCGACTTCATATATTGATTCACTCTACCCGCGCCACGGAGGCCCGCCCATTCAGTCGCTTTTACCGTTACTATTGCCTTTTCGCTTTCCTACTTTACCAGTCGACTTAATTCAGCTTCACATCTAATGACCCGCGTTGTTTTTCTATGGCCCCAGGACTTCTTTTATTCTCTTTTCACTATCTTCGGCCATGCGCTTGTTTCCGATCCTGGGTCACGGTCTCGCCATTTTCAAAACCTTGCTTAGGACATCATCTCGTTTGTCTGCGTCTTTTCTTTTTCTTATTGTCCTTCGCCTTCTCGTTTATTTTAATTCTTTCTCAAGTTTATTTGCTTGGTCATTATGTCCATTTAATAAACCTCTACCTTTGAATCATGTAATTCCAGCCCTTTGCTTGAGATTGATTTCCTTCCGGTCGGCTTATCGCTAAGAAGGCGATGGTTATTACGAGAAAACGAGTTGCTTGGCTCTGGATCAACCGCCCTGTTCTGTCTGTCTTCTGATTTTTCAACGTTTGCGTTTCTTATCTTCTCCCTTTCTCACCTGCAATCTGTGTGGAAGGAGTTACGGGCTGGGTCATCGTCTGTTATTAGGAGGCATGGTTACTTTCGCACAACATCTGCTCGTATGGCGCATGTGGGGAACGCATGGTCACAATTGCAACCAAGTGACGAGATAATGACTATTACAGATTGATATACTGAACATAATGCTGCAAATACAAATACTTTATTTCAATCAACCAAAAATTCTTATCTGGTGTCTTCAATGTGACAAATTTAGAATGGTCTTTTTCGTCGAATACAAAATGTTACAAAACTGGTTCGGATGAAAACAAATCCAATAAATAATCAACACGGAAAATTATAAATTGAAGTAGTGAAAATAACCGACTAGTGACCTCACGCCTAACAAAACCCCCAGCCTTACCAATTGTAACTTTTTTGGAGCACTAAAGTCCCAGAATTATATTTGAAATAAAAAACGGTGAAATTAAATGCAGCACGAGATGGAAAGAGTGACGGTATTTGTACCGTCTACGAAATGAAAGCGGGTATCTAATAAAACAGAGTTGTGAAAAGAAAACCTGAATGCCTTGAAAAGAAAAAAAGAAAGAGCGGTTCAGCGGTTAACGTTGTGGTGTGAGATAACGGTGAGCATTGGGGTCAGTTGCTGGTGGAGCAGAGGGACCGGTTGGCCGGCGGTCGAGGCGCTTGACAACGGCGCCCAGCACGGCTTTGAGGATACCGTCGGCCGTGAGGCCGAGAGCGGTACTTGGACCACTGCCACCGGTTGTGCCGCGGTGGTTCATGTTCACAAACGCGTCCCAAGTGACTGTGTCGACCATGTCACGGACGCCGCCCGCCACGTCGTTGCCCAGGTTGTCGTCGAGGTGTTGCAAATAGGCGGCAGCCTCGGCCTCGGTGCCGACCTGGAAAAACTGCACGCCAACCTGGAAGGGGGGCGCGTCAAAGCTGTCGAGCTTCTTGGCGGCGCGGACAAGGACGGTGTCCAGGTCGTCTGTCGGTACGCCGTCCGTAATGACAATCATATTGACGGGCTTGATGTCGTCAGGGTCTGGGTCTCCGTACTCGCCGCGCTGCTCCATCTCGTTCCGCTTGGCCTCGTAGTAGCGAAGGTAGGGCTGGAGGATGTTGTGTAGGCGCGTGCCCGTGGGTGTGGCGCCGGCCGGCTTGACGGTCTGGAAGATGCGTGCCACCGTGGCCGCATCCGTCACGTTGTGGTAGCCGCCGACCGCTTTGCCTGGGGGGACACGAGCCTGCTGGCCACCTCCACCTTGTGCAGCCGGCGTGTTCTTGTGATTTAAGAAGTAAATGTCGATGCCGTCGGCGTCGTGCTGAGTGCATATCGGCGTGATGTTGGCCAGAACGGCCTGGACCTCGCGCCAAGGGCGCCCTGCCATGGAGCCGGAGTCGTCAATGACAAAGATGGTGTCGAACATGGACAGGAAGGCGTAGGGGTCTTCGGCGGAACGGACGTTGTCGACAGTTGGGCGCACGGAAGCCGAGGAGCGCTGCGAGGGAGTGGGTGAGGCAGGGCGGATGGAGAACCCGATCGCCGGAGGAGCGGGAGCCGTAGCAGGTGCAGCGGCCGGAGCAGGTGCAGCTGGTGCGGCCGCAGGGGCACTACCAGGGAGCTCCGATATCGCCGAGTACGGCGGAGGAGGTTCATTGGCTAGAACAGTGTTAGAAATGGGGAGAGGGAGAGTACTTTAGGAGGCCGTGAAATGAACACATACAGGGACGTCTCGTTGGCTCTGGGAAGCCCGGGCGGCTGCGGGAAGACGGGGCCTGCGAGGATGCTGCACTGAGTCCCCGGCTGGCAGGTGGTATTGGCGATGACGCGGACGCGCCGCCAGGTGAAACGGGACTCACGGAGCCGTCGCCATTTGAGCCTGTGCCTTTCCTGAGGCTGTTTTTGAGCGAGCCGAAGAACGACTTGCGTACGCCGTCGCGGCCGTTGTTGTTGTTGGACATGTTTCGTGCTGGCACGAAGGTGAATTTAGTGTTCCTTGTGCGCTCTCTTTGTGTTTCGCTGAGTACTTTGAGTCGAGGAGGCTAAGCTGTCGGGGGGGCCTCTGTGGTTGTGCAATTGCGGGTAGGATGCTTGCTGCAAAGCTGGTAAATCTTTGCGGTGGAATGCAATAAGTGAGGAGACGTGACGAAGATGTTGGCTGGTGTGGGGGAGACGTAAATGTCGTCACGATGCTCTCTTCAAGAAACGGTGACACAAGATACAAGGTTGGGTGAGGGGTGCTATTTAAAGGAAGGATAATGAGGGGCACGCGCACAATGGAGGCTCAACTTTGAGAGAAGGCTCGCCGGAGGCTTGTTCCTGCTGTTCTTGGCGACCTGCCCGCTTTCCGAATCGAGAAAGACCAACTGTGGCGGACGGGGGAGCAGCACTTGCTAGCCTCGCCGCACTTCCCCGAAGTAATCTTACAAAGATGGTACGGCGGAGAGCAAAGGTTGAAATACGAAACTCCGTAATGACTGCTTTGTGGTGCCTTTCCAGATCGTGGAAACGATGAGGTTGTTGGTCGCAAACAAGGCGAATCATGCTCGTCGCATATTTTTAGGCGACGAACGGAAGGCGCGCACGAGGCCCAACAGACGACCCAAGTGGCTGTTGCAGTTCCCCCTTTTGTTATTTCGTGTTTCTACGTGTGGCTTGCTCCTTTCTGTTTGCTTTCTCTTTCTCGTCTCATACGCCATGTCACCGAGTCACTCCTGTCTGTCTTTCCAGAGTTTGTCCTTACATTTACACCTTAGCTTTCGGTTGCAATGATGCGCGATGTCATGGACGGCACAGGGCCAGCCTGATGGATTGTATACTGGGACGAGCATGGCGCGCCAACAGCCTCCATACAAATTAGCGGGAAGCCTAACGGGGCGCAGCGTGCGCCAGGGGAACGGGTATATGCGGGACGGACTGGTTTCTGACATCAAGTTGCTGTGAATCGCGAGGTTAGGACACAAGGCCCGAAACAGGTAGAGGGCGTACTGGAGTTCAGGACAAGAAAATGCTTCACCAAAGAGTTTTGCTCTAACGTCTCCATTGTTTGACTGTCCAGAGTACTTCGTATTGTCGAAGTTCACCTCGAGATGTGAAACATAAATGCGCCTGCTTTGCGCCTTCCACAAGCGTGTTGCTGCTCTTTCTCCCAGGGCTCCACTTACCCATCTACGCTTGCTCACTGCCACTGAGCCGTTGGGGTCTGCTGGCCCTGTCAATCACCAAAGTGCCTTCTCAGGCACAATCGACCAAGCCACAGTCCGGTGGACTGGAAGCCGAACATGCCTCTTTGTCTTTTTCTTTTTGGGGGGGATGCAAGAAATCGTAGCAGAAGACGTAAGGCTTTGTCCGAATACGTGATGGTCTTAACAGCGCGCATCTCGACACCCCGAATTACACCTGATTTTGGCGTGCGCAACGGCTAGAACGGAGGCACAAGGTCATTGGTAAGGTGTTCCTGCCTTGCGACGGTGTCTTGTCATATCCCAACGAGGCAGTTTGAACCTGCATGAACCTTTGTGAAAGAGGCCTCGTAGTCTCGTCCATCGGACACAAACCGCAGCTCACACCGCCTGACTTTTTGCACTCGTTTCCCTTCACTAACCGTCGTATTCTCACTGCTGGGTCGGTCCTGCTGCATTAGTCCATCCTCCCAATTGCTTAACTTTTATGACAGCAATTGATTTCTCCACTAAAACAGGTCGTGCCAAGAAAATGTCTCGTTCTCTTCAACGCCTTGGAGTAACAGAGAAATAACGGCGAGCAAGCACGGCAGCTGTTCCCTGGCGGATCTGGAAAGATAGGAAAGAACGCGAGCTGTTGTTTCCCAATCTGAATTCTTGTGTACGTCTTTTGGCGGCATGTACGAGGTATCGCAGTTTCCTTTCCTGCCTGCAGGACCGCATCAGGAAAGAAAGACACGCCAAGGCTGCTGCTCCTTCTGAATCTGCACCTGGCCCTGGCTATCAGGGCCCAAGGGGTAAACGTTGATGCAACAGTGACGGCAGATCTCTTCTCTTGACATCTTCACATATTCTTCAGCCAACAATCCCTTACCCTTTCCCACCCTTCCCTTCGCCATCTCCATCGCTATGTAGACATTATATGTCGAGCTAGCTTTATGGCCACAAGCAAAGACGATGCACGCAAGTTCTGTCGGTGCCCATTTGCTTCAACGTGACCACACTATTGGACAAGGATCTCTTTTCAATGCATCGTGCCGTGATTCCTTTCGCTGTGGCGTTCTCTTAGTCACAAAACGACGCCAACGACGCCAATGAGCGCGCCAGCAACGGTTGATGCTGATGCTTTACTAGACCCAACGGAGCTGCCAGTTCTCCAGGGACAGGGATAAATGGCACGAGGGGTACGCAAAACCAGGACGCTGAGGACAAATGACGACGAAGAGGGGAGGGACAAACCAAAGTCAACGAACGAACCACGATCCGTTCAGGCAAGAGGATACCCCTCAATCCCACTCGCTCACCATTTCGCCGCCGGCCGACTTGGGGCTAGTCCCCACTATTGACGTACGTGTTTTGGGCAGAGGTGATGCCAGCTATCGGCAGCTCGCGTTGACTGGAAAGAGGCCACAAAGGACATCGCTGACAGGACCGGACGAAGACAAAAAAAGGTAGGGGAATAGACAAGAGACGAGGCAACTCGAGACTAAAATCGGTTCAGCTTCAGCTCCCTTGTCCACGCTCACACCAGAGACAAACAAAACAGCAGCGAATGACAAAAATATCGCATCCCATCCAAGGCAACCTTTCTTGCTGGCAAACGGAACGTGCGAATCACGACCAACACGCATCGAGTCGGTGAAGCCAAAACGAGCAGCTGCATAATCTGCATAATCTGCATATTCTGCATTTCCTGCATATCCTGTACGCTGAACACCTCCACATGCAACACACATACTGCAGATTCTGCGCATATTGACAAGGGAAGCGACTCCAGCCGGTGTCGCCGTTTGTTGTGCCCCTGCTTACCTTTTCTGTTGCGTCTTCTTTCCAGCTGTTCACTGTTGAACTGTCCATCCGCATCGTTATATTTATTGGATCCCCTCTCTCAGACCTGCGTCTCTGCCCCCTCACCACTTCTGCCGTGATTCCTCTGGCCCTTTATTCTCTGCCTCCTTCGCCTTTTCAATCCAGCTCTCGTTTCTTCAATCTTCCACCGCGACAATCCGACCTCAGTTCACGATGTCGGATTTTTTCAACCGCAAGTTTAGCATCAACCGGAACACTGGTGTGCCCAAGCCGGGCCGCCGGTTTTCGTTCGGCGAGCCGGGCGTCCATGGTAGGATCCACCGTCTCACTCTCGGTTTTTGTTGATTTTCTTCTCTGCTGCTTCCACTAACGGTTTCGCGCCTTTGTCTCAGAGGCCAGCAGCAAAATCCATCGCCAGTTCCGCGCCGCCCACGAGGGCCATTTGCCCCACGCCGGCCTTGACGCTTCTCGCGCTTCCACCGGTGTCGTCTGGTGCACCGAGCGTGCCGCCGAGTTTGGTTTCCTTGACGAGCCCCAGAAGTGGGCCAACCTGGGCCAGGGTGCGCCCGAAGTGGACGACGACATTGAGGGCTGTTTCGAGCGTCCCACGACGATAAACGTTGAAGTCGCGAGCCGCGAGTACGGCCCCACTGCCGGTATCCGCCCGCTCCGCGAGGCCGTCGCACACTTGTACAACGAGCACCACCGCAAGGGCAAGGAGAGCCAGTACACCTGGGAGAACGTGGCCATTGTGCCTGGTGGCCGTGCCGGCCTGATCCGGATCGCTGCCGTTCTGAACAACGCCTATGTTGGTTTCTTCATCCCGGATTACACAGGTATGTCGAAGCTAGCGTCTTTTGGTCTGTGGTCAAGACTCCCACTGACAGGCCAGCGTACAACGAGATGCTGTCGCTTTTCAAGAACGTAAGGTTTCCGAGATAGCGTAGAGATGTCGTTGGACCCGCCCTTTTGAGATCTTCTCGATCGACCCAAGGTGCCGAGCGCAATGAAACGACTGCTAACATGGGTTTCTTTACCCTAGTTCGCCGCTATCCCCGTCCCGTTGAAGGAGGAGGACGGCTACCACATCCACCCCGACAAAATCGCCGACGAGATTGCCCGTGGTACTGGTGTCATCCTTACTTCGAACCCCCGCAACCCCACAGGTCGCGTTGTCGCCAATCCCGAGCTGGCCGAGATCCAGGACCTCTGCCGTGACCACGCGACTCTGATCAGCGACGAGTTCTACTCGGGCTACAACTACACCAGCGACTGCGATGGCACGACCATCAGCACAGCCGAGAATATTATTGATGTCGACGAGGATGATGTCCTGATCATTGACGGCCTGACCAAGCGCTTCCGTCTTCCCGGCTGGCGTGTGGCGTGGATCCTGGGCCCCAAGGAGTTCATCAAGGCGATCGGTTCGTGCGGTTCATACCTGGACGGCGGTGCCAACGTGCCCTTCCAGGAGGCTGCGGTGCCCATGCTCGAGCCCAGTCTGGTCCGTGCCGAGATGAAGGCGCTGCAGCACCACTTCCGCGACAAGCGCGACTACGTCGTCAAGCGGCTGCGCGCCATGGGCTTCGTCATCAAGTACGTGCCGGACTCGACGTTCTACCTGTGGCTCAACCTTGAAGGTCTCCCCGGCCCGATTTCGGACGGCCTCAACTTCTTCCAGGCCTGCTTGGAGGAGAAGGTCATTGTCGTCCCGGGTATCTTTTTCGACCTGAACCCGGCGCGTCGTCGTGATCTCTTTGACTCGCCCTGCCACCACTTTGTCCGCTTCTCGTACGGCCCCAAGATGGATACGCTTAAGCTGGGATGTGACGGCATCGAGCGTGTTGTCAACAAGTAAGTTCTTTGCCAAGGCCCTGCCTCAACTTTTTCTCCTCTTGCACACATCTTTCACCCTGCCGCATAGTATGTGTCTGTACAACTGCTAACGAATCGTCTAGGCACAAGACTGCACAATAGACACTGGTCTCTTGATATGTGGTCGCGGGAGGGAACGGAGAAGAGTCTATCGAGTATCGGCGACTGGCGACCGTTGATCGGAACTGCTGCCCTTTATTTATTTGCTTTTGACGATGAGCTTGCTTCTTCCTCAGCGATCGATTGAATTGCCATCTAAACACTCTGCCAGTTTTCATTCATTAGTATACGAATATAACGAATCTTCTTTGTCAATAACCTTGTTTATTTGGTGGACGGCGATGTAAAAGCGAGAGATTTGAAGATTACCAATGTGACACAAACTGAAGATGCAAGCAAGTACATCTGAGGCTTGTATTTTGTTCGACACTTTTAGCCCTAGTATTTGCCGTGTTTGGCAACAACAATTCGAATCGTAACGATTCCTGTGCCGTCCTTTGCTGGGATGAGGAGGAAAGATCTCGTCACGTATGGAGTGTAAGCTTGATTGGATTTCCCCTGACTTGGCAAGGCTGTCATTGGCCAATTGTGTTTCCTGATGTTCATACAAAGATTTGCCGCCATTTGCATTGCATATTAAATAGTAGACCGTTAGCACCACAGCGAATAATCTATATCTTCAATTCAAATCATGCATTCTGCAGACTGGCTGGCGAAGAATGGCTATCCACGGGTTAATCTGTGAGAAAGCCGATCGCAAGATCAATCTGTGTAGAAATAGGCTTTGAAAACCCGATCATCCGCCGACGTACCTATGAACCGAACAACGTACCAAGGAACGGGGGTACAAATGCAATGCAGCATATTAGTTTTGGGTGGCAGTTCAGGGTTCAGCGGATACTGCTCTACGAGATACTGCTTTAGTCTATAGGGAAGCAAGGCCATGGCATCGTTGACAAAAGGCCCCCACATCACGCCATCGTCACGATGGATGTCGTCGGTGCACTGCGCGATCTCAACCACGGAAAAAAAGTTTGAAGTTTTTATTAAATTTTTTCATAATGCTAATCTTGCGACGAACACAACCTCGGTTGAAATAAGATGGTCAGTGAGACGAAATGGGAAACGAAAGACTAGAATTTGCCACTTCCTCTCCTGCATCTAACTTCGTGATGTGTGGGACACTGGACCTCGTCAGATGTATTTTCCAAGCCGCACCTGGAAAGAGGTCCGGTGGATGTCCGAAGAATACAGCGAGATGAAAGGTCTGATGGAGATAAAATCGAAAAAAAAAAGCAAAAGGGGAAAATTAAATCTGCGTGGAGTGTGGCTGGTAGCATCTAGCCTGGGAGTTTACTTTGCAGCAACGGTTTTGTCTCGGACTGGCCGTTCCTTTTCAGCAGTGGCTTGTTCCAAAAAGGTCCCAAGTCATGCATCCTGCGAGAGGCTAATAAATAACCAAGGCGTCTCTCTTTGCCTGATTCGGCAAAGAGACGAGGAACAGAAGCGAGAGAATGGGTGAGAAAGGGGGACAAAGACACGCACTGTATGGGGCAACCTCGTCCGGCATAGTCTTTCGTAAGAGAATGGTAGGATGGATACGCTTGTGTCGTACTCCGTACTTTGGTCATTTTGTTTTCGGGAGGAAAGCGTGGGAGGGTGCAGAACCAATGCATGTCCAGACCACCAAGCCGACCAAGGAGCCCTGTTTCTTTCGAGCCCAGACTATGGACTATTTCTATACCCAACTGAGCGTGGGATACCCGCCCTTTCTCAGCTCGCGTGAGTGACGCGTGGGTGAGTGGAGGAAGTTACATGAACGATGGGGCCTGGAGACTATCCCTCGCACCTGCTGCTGAAGGACACGTTCCGATCCCCACGCCAAGGTAACTTTGGGATGAGCACTGCGTAATTACTCCGTCCTCTGAAGTTTCTCCTACATACGCCAATGTATCATCATAACGTGAGTGGAGACTTTACCGTGGGATGACCTGTCTATTCTCGACAAGGTGACTTTGGAGGCTCCTCGTACTTTCGCTTCACTTCACCAGCTCAGTGTTTGGGGGACAAGAGAGTAATTTCCAAGGTCACACGATCATACCTTTGACTACGTACTATCCCACGCGGCTCACCTGTCAGCTACAGATATTGTTCTGGTGAACGAGAGTCCAGTAACCAGCAAAAGTAAGGGATGTGTAGCTGTTCTGCAGCATGACACACTGAGTAGTAAGCAGTGAGATCCGCGTGGGAGGCCTGCCCATTACATTAAATGTCCTGTTATTTTACAACACGGTTTCAGCTCACTCTGAGAACTGAAAGCCATTAGGGAATGAGGAACAAAATGCCCTTTCGCAATTTATCCTGTTACAGAAGTCTTGGAGAGATGAAAGTAGAGTTGATATCTGAAAATGGACGCCCAAACGCGTACAAGCACCAGCGCTGGGTAAATCCATGCGTGATCCAGTGTCGGTGAGGAGAAATGTTGCATGGGAACATGATGAGAAACGTTCATGTGGCTGCAAAGAGGACACAAAATTGCTACGACGATGATTCCCCGTACTATCTACTGCTCTACAGCAATTGTGATAATTTCGTCGAAGCTATACAGCGAAGACAATGGATAAATCTGTTACAAGGCGCCGGCCGTATATATATACTTGGTTGGTCATAGACAAGTGAAGGTTGAAGCCGTTTCACCAGCACTGATCTAATGTTGCTTTCAATTTGCTTTCAAGGGATGCGTCTTAGGAAAATATGAATCGCTCATTCTACCATCGACGGCTTGCAATGCAAGTGGAATACGGCGGTTGTGTGATCACAATCCATTCACTCCAGATAAAATAATCCGATATCTCGAGAAAATAGGAGACATAGAAGGACGAACCCATTGCACCGGGTTTCCTAACCCAGCGACAGAGCGACTGTTTTCTAGACGGTGAGACGCCATTTTGCGTAGAAATGGCATCAGACATGTCCTGACAGATGGCGACAGAAATACGACGCGGAAACGGGCCGTGGCAAACCAGAAACCCGCATCCACCAGGGTATGTCGCGCATATTCGCAAAAAAGAGTCGGATATGAGCCGACAAGGATGTTGCATATTCATCGGGGTTTGCAATGCAAGTTCTTGACGTCGATTCTTGGAATCTAGTTTGTCCATTTTATAGACAACGTAGTTATCAACATGCACTGAGCTGTCTAAACAAGCACAAGAGACGTCTCCTGTATTGTAAACATCCGTGCTTAACGCGACCTGTAGCCATATGGCCCCAAATAGTCACGAAGTCGTTGAGCATCATGATGTTTCTTTCGCTGCAGACAATGAGCACAGATGATCATTTGTCGCAAACAGAGTTGCTTTGCTTATGTAAGCTTTAATTATCAGGTCGTGGGCTAAGAATGTCGACCGCCCGTCGAAGAAAAGTGTAACGCAAAATCTGGCAAGAGCGGGACGAAACTCTCAAGGAAGGAACGATGGATATAACGGGTTGTCCGGCGCATTGGCTCAGAGCTGCAGACCCGGAATATCTTTCGAAACTGAATCCGTCAATGATTCGTAAAGTAAATGCGTGCTGTTGTTGGTCCTCTGATTTGATTTTCACCTCCACGAGCTCGTCTCTCTCGGGACTTCTTCCTTGAAAAGGAAAGTGGTTACTTTTTGAGCGGTTGTTGTCGGCTACGGCTCGTTCACCTCTTTGCTTTTATTTTGTTTTGATTTTTTCCCCTAGGGGCGTTAATCATATACCAGGAGGAGAGTGCTGTGGTGTGGTGCTACTGTTGATGGCTAAATCACTGTGCAGTTTGAAAACCAAAGTGAAAGTACACCGCAGAGTACCTGCGTCCTGTAAATATATTTCATTATTTTTTTTTCTCTCAAAAAATTTCATAGTGTCCACTGGCGAACACTTCTGATAATGTCGACATTGTGTCCACAACGAGCACGCCATCGCTTGTGGTGTTGTTTCGTGACCAAAAAAGGGGAAGCCAATCCCAATCCAGACAAAATACCCAGTTTTTTTTTGCAGGCCTATATAGATATGAGGAGTGGGGGTCATCAGGGTCATAAAACGTCGATGAAAACGCGAATGATTGAAAGTTTGCGTGTCTCTCTTCGGGACGCAGTAGATTGTCGATCCTCTCTTCCGGTGCAAGTTCCTCGCTGGGAAGTTTTTGTTCGTCATGTTCGGCATGTCTTCTTCGCTCTGTTCTACCTCGCGTCCTGTCCCTGAGACTTATGACCCGATTTCTCACCGTGGCTGCTACACTCTGTCGCTCCCGTTATTTCTGGATTAAATTTCGATTAACTTTTACTTCGTTCACCAAGCCGATCTACATCGGGCGGGACCAAAAGCACAAGCCAACTCTTGATGTGTCTTCGAGTATGTCGTGGGACGTACGGCGGGAAGCTTCTCATGCAATGATTAGATACTTGAAAGATGTCGTTTAACGGCACTGTCTCGTTACCTGGCGCCTGATGCGCAAAGACAAAGTACTTGGTACGTGGATGTACAAGATATCATGGCCAATGTGACAAAGGACGATGTAAAGCTTGTGATTTGTAAAGAACCGTGACGATCTGCCCGAATTTCCGCCGTCATCACACAACATACCCTCGGGATATCAGATACACATACGGCGTACGACATAATCGATTTGAACATATCCGTCCTACGAGAACCGTTGCCGCTTGGACAAATCACAGGTTCGAACATCAAAACCCCATCGGAAGCGGAGATCTCATGCACATCGTCTGTGGTCTCCTTCGCTCCGATTTAAACTTTTTGTATTCGTGCCGAGTTCTGTTTTCTTCGTTGGTGTGCTGCAACCAAAAAAAAGGCATCTTCGAGAGTGAAAAAGACGCAATCTGGATTGCAGATGGCCATACCGCTTCCCATCTGATCTCTCCTCGCTCTCCTCCTGCACATTCCACTTTCCCTCTGAACACCCAGCTAGGACGACGTATTGAGCCATATCCCCAGGAAATGATGGCATCTCCGGGACTGGCATAGGGCGATCGCCCCCTCTTGATTTGTCTTTCGCGCGTGTTTTTTTCTTTTTCTTTTTCCCGTCTATCCCACTGTGAACAGGGCAACTTAACCCGCTGATGTTGGCGCTGGCACAAGAGACCAAGGTGTTTTGTGCCTTGCAGTCTTTTTGTGGCGTTTTAGGGCGTTACCTTTTGGGTTGCACGAAACTATCAAAAGACTTCCACACTGCGGACAACGGGGTTCATCAGGAAATCTCTGTATTGTATTGTGTCATACAGAAACGAAAATATAAAAACGTAGTTTTTCCTGAACAAAAAAAAAAGAAAACAAAAAGAACAAGAGGTGATTAAATGTTTGCGATGAAAGATAAGTCAAAAGACAATAAAAATATGATCGTAGACGACATTTGCTATTTCCGCTATCATTCACATCCTCCCCATCTAGAGGGCTGTCTTCCTCTGTACAAAATTCCCACCTCAAATACATGTTTGTTAAAACAATATGAACACCACCCCGAAGTTGTCAAGAAAGAGCAAAACCGTATAACCCCGTATAAAATTCAAGAAAAGGAAAAGAAAACATAAATGTAGCTCAAAACACAAAGAATCCACCCGTCTTTGTAATTGGCAAAAAATGGTTGGTGTAACCGAGGAGACAGACGAAAAGAAAGAGACAAAGGAGACTTTTTGTTATTTTTGGGTTTTTTGTTATTTTTACTTGTTTGGCGTAGACAATTTACTGTCTAGCCAGACGAGTCTCTCGTCTCATTCTCCTCATCCGAAACGACAGCAACAGCCGTCTCGGAGTCGGCCTCGGCGCCGTTGCGACTTGATGCGCCGTTGGCGTGCTTGGACTTGAAATCCTCGAGCAGCTTGCCCAGGAACTCCTCGTTGCCGGCGTTCTTCTCGAGCACGATGCTCTTGAGCCACTTGTTCTCCGTCTCGAGCTGCTGGATGCGGTTGTCGAGGGCGTGAACCTTTTCATTCATCTCCTTGGCGGACTTCTCGAGAGCCTGCTCGCGCTGCTTCTTCTTGATGCGGAAACGGGCGCTGGCTGCCGTGTTGCGGCGGCGCTTGTCCTCCTCGGCGGCAACGCGGGTCTGGTCCTCAAACGAGACGGCGCTGCGTCCTGCTGGCTGTGGCTGGTGGCTCAGGACGTCGGCCTTGCGCTTGTCAGCGGCGGCGGCTATCCGCGGCGGCGTGGGTGCCGTAGACGCATAGCTGGGGTTGTGGTGGCTGCGGGAATGCGGGTGGCTGACGGAGTTAGATGCCGAGTAGACGGACGGCGGGCCGGGTTGGATGGGCTGGTGCAGGCTGCCCAGGTTGTCCTGGTACGACGGAATGGTGGGCGAAGAGTAGGTGGCGCCGAAATCCGGGAAGTTGAAGTCGCCTGAGGACATTATGCCATGTTAGCAAAAGCCAGACACTTTATTGATGGGGGTCGTCTTGTGGCTTGTTCTGTTCTTGTGGTTGTCGTTGATTGAGGGAAAGGAGCGCCGCTTGGTTTTCGCGATCACAGCATGGCTGGCACGCCCTTGTGCAGTGGGGAGACCCAAGGCTAATTGATATGATAAAGATGGGAGACAAAAGCAACAAAGAAGGCGGAAAGAAAGAAAACAAGATAATGCCGAGATCAGGTGTAAGAAAACAGGGGAAGAAAAGGATGTCCGCCCGTGAATATCGGATTATAAAGAAACGCGGCGAGGCGTATAGCCAGAAAAGGCAGGAGATTGGAAAGGCTTCAACAAACAACGGAAAGGAAACAAAAGAAGGAAACAGAAGAAAATAGCAAAAAAAGACGGATGGGAAGATAAGCAAGAGCGTCAACACGCCATATTTGGGTGCTGCGCTGGGCGACGATCGAAAACTGGGGGAGGGTTTTGGAGATGGGCTGCTCTGCGGGCCCCTTTGTTGGAGTCGGTGTCGATGAGCGCAAGTCACGGGGTATTGCACCATCACATCCCGCAATTTGCGCCATCCTCTTAGGCTCCGCCCATTCCCTCTTTTTCTTTTCGAAGGAGGCCGGTTCTGCATGCATTGCACGCAACCACGTTCCAATCAAATGGAGGTTGCCCGCATCCCCCTGGTGGAGAGGGTGACAAAGAAAAGAACAGAAAAAAGGAAATAAGGGAACAGGGCAAGAAGGGAAGGAACGTGCGAAACTGGACCCGAGTAGTCCACCAAAACCACAGTCCACATGCAGAGCGATAAAAGACAGGGTCAGGAAATAAGAAGAACAAAGACAAGGTGGAGCACGAGGACTGCGTTCCTATTGCTCAGAGCAAACACTCAAACCCGACAGGAAAATAAGGAAACGAACAGCCAGTCGCTGTCCATAAGTTAACGAGTCGGGTGTTAACTTGCATGACATGGGGGGTAGATATGAGGTATGAACATGCAGGAAAACGAATAAAACGGGTGTCAAGAAGGCGAGATGATGAAAATAGAAAATAAGAGGATAAAATGATAAGCGAGCTTGCGTGGAATCCCAAGCTTGTCATTGTCATCCGTCCCATTCTCATCATCACCGTCTCGATGTGAGTCAACTGTGGTAGTGAGATGAACGAGCACTTGAGCCCAACATCCACAAAACTCGCATGACGGGAAAAGGTCAAAAAAAACGAAGGATATGTGCTTAGAATGTGCAGCGGGGAAACCACAAAAACAGAACATTATAGACGTAAAAGGGTAGTTGATATCAGTCGGGCGTCCGTACCTGTTGTCATGAAGTCCATGTGTGAGAAATCCGCCATGGTGGTCATGGTGTCCTCGCTGAGCGGCGAGACGGCCGAGGAGGTCGAGTTGCTCTCGGAACCGGGCTTGGGCGGCTGGTGCTGGTTGTGTTGCGGCTGGAAGTCGGTGTTCTGGCCGGTCTCGAGATCAAAGAACTCGGTGTTGGTGAACATGGAGAGGTCCTGGTCGTCCATGGAGAAGGCCGCGTCGTTCTCGACGAGGGTGGGGTTCTCGTGCAGTTCACGCAGGAACTGCGAGATGTTGGGGCCGCGCCGTCCGTTGAAGGCCATCGTGTAGGGTTGTTGTTTGCGAGTTTGTTGTGTGGTGTTTGTGGTGACGATGATAGGATGCTGTGGTCTGTGCGACCTTTGCGGAAAAAGGAAAAAATCTACTGAAAGACTCCTTTCTGGCCTGGTCAAATGTTGTCGATATCGTCGAGGAGAGAGAACCCGTTGATTGTCTTGTCTTCCGGTCAATCTGCAACTGTCGTTATCTCGGACCTTGTTGTCGTGTTCCTGCTGTTTCGCGCTTCTGGTTGCAACAGCGAGGGGCGAATAGAGAGAGGGGAACAGAGCAGACGAGGGCGGAGGCGAGACACAGTCGTCGAGATTGCGAAATGCGTCGCGTTGTCAATTGCCGTCGTATAAAGACCCACGATGTTTGTCGTCCTGGTCTGTTGTGTATTTTGCGGATTGGAGAGGAAAAGAAAGAAGAGAAGGGGAGGGGAACGAAAGAGAAGGAAAAGAGAGAGTAGAAGAGTCCTGGATCGGAAGCAACAGGAGACTTGAGAGGCGACTACTTCCCTCTTTCCTACTGTGTGCAGTGGAGCGAAAATTTTACCGTGAGGGTAAGAGCGCACGATGGGGGGGCACTACACCACTCCCTAAAGTTCACTACCCGCTCTCGCGGCTTCAGCGCCTGGCTCCGTTTGCGCAGCCAAGTTACGCGGGCGAAGAAAGCGAAAGCAGCCAAATACAGCCGAGGAAGCGCGCCCCCCGGCTCCTTCTCGTCGGAAGTGAGGGTGACTCGGGTTTTCGCCTTTGCACACTAGTGTTTTCAGGTACCTTGTACCTTTGTATTATCACCAAACAAGGAAAAGTCCACTATTTTCCAGGGTAATACTGAGCAACTAGCGCCGTTATTAGGGACGAAAGAGAAAAAGAAAAATGAACTAACTCGGCCACAGGCCGGAAAGGGGAATTAGGGATGCTGTTTAGAAGGAAACAACGCGGGAGAACGAGAAAGAGAGACCGAAAATCCAGGGCGGTTACGCTGTTGGAGCAGGCACAAACGTGGGCGGCAGGTCCCAAACTCTCACACCTCATAATTAGTCAAGCACCAGAAAAAAAGAGGAAAACAGAGGGGCGTGTTGACTCGCAAAGGGCCAAGGCAAAAAATATGTGAACCCCACGCTCGCCACCCACCACCCCACTATGACAAGGGCGTATTGCAGCGCAGCATGCGAAAGCCTGGGCCACAACCAAATCCCGGATAGATTGACAGTGCGAGAAAGAACAGGCACTCTCGACAATTGCGCGCCTTTTTTTTTATCTTTTTTTTTTATTAGTCGTTATGTATAATGCTTACCGCTGACGACAGTTGGTGAGAGCGCGGAAACAGGCAGAATAGAATTAAAAAAAAAACCAACATTGTTAAAATGACACAACAGAACCGAACAGACAGCAAGTGCAATCGAGGACAGCTCGGACCAAAACATCGAAGCTCCCGATGTGAGGTGAACCCCCACATGGGATGATGGACTGGACAATGTCATTTACGACAGTGCAACCACAAGGTCCAACAGAGACAGAAACCAGCCCCCCGCTCGCCCTGGGACAGCTTGTCTCGTTTGGGGGCGTGGGTGGTGGTTCATTGGGGCCCTGTAAACTCGTGCCAAGGGGAGGGTGTATTACCCGGAGTGGGGAGACTCGCTGCTGAATCGCTGTAAAGTGTGACTGCCCCGCGGCAAGCGCGTGCGGGCCAGCGACACGAGTTCTTGCGTAGTGCCACATGCACATGCTTTATTTCAGCACATCGAACTGCATCTTTGCATATACGGACGGTACAATGAAGCCCAACATAATACACATACACACTCTCTCCGCATCCAAGCATGGGGCTGCAGACAGGGCGTCTGTACACGATTCGCGATTGTGCATTGCGGTCACGTTTCGATGTTTGCACGGCTTGGCAGCCCAATAGCGGGAGAGACGAAGGCAGAAAGTCATGAAGATTCCGCATCACCAACAGCCCAGCAGCCAACAGCCAGGTTGTCGAGAACTGAAGCACGTGCACAGGGTCGAACATGTTCCGGCAGCCGGCCGTGAGGGAAGGGATGCGGAATTAGAAGACCAGAACGCAGGGCCTGAACCACTGGAGGCACAGTGGACATTACGCCTGTGAAACCGGTGAGTGGCTGCGAACGGCCCGAACATCAAGCCAAAATGGCCAGGCACAGTCAGTTTTCACGCATCGTATTGACTCTTTGGTGGCCTTTCTTCACAGAATGCATGTTTTCAGCGTACAGAGGACTCACTGGGAGTGTTCCGTATTGCGTCGATGCTACGACCTCGGTGGAGAATTCACAGACCCACCAAGAACAAAGAAAGTCCAATTCACAGCCTAGAGCCCGCTCTAACGACTTACCAGCATCCTGACCTGTCGCAAAATCTATTCCGGCCTTTGACTGGAGAGATCGTGCCGGACGAGTTCGGAACCTAAGCATTTACTGCTGGCTGACTGGAACCTGGAATAGGAAACAATCAGAATGATAGTCAAGTAATACGGAGGAAAATTTACATTCTCTGCACTCCATGTCCGACGCCAACGCCTGTTGGGCACTGTGGTCATGCACTTGCAATGGTTGGCGCCAGGGCACTGTATCAATCGCAAACAGCACAGTGCATCTCAACCTACAGGGCATGCGTAGTCGCTGTTTACACCTGCCACTTCCAAGTCCAGCAACGTAACCTGCATTAGCTGCAAATTTGTTTCTCTTAGCGTGTCGCAGCTATGGGTTTGTCAGCGTTTCGATTTATAATGCACATTCTGAAGCAGTTGTCGATTGCGAGGGACAAGAAATGTATGCTGGTGACGAAGTACGGTAAAAATACAGTTCACATTTGGGGGGCAAGTCGAGTATGAGGATGGCCGGACAGGCTCGCCGAGGACCATGATTGCTGATGGGAAAGGGCAAAACGACGAAAAGAAAATGAAGGACAAACGCTTCATATACGACCGCCATGAAATAAATGAATTCGTCTGAGCCGTCTTTATTTTGCACCGTGTCGAGTGCATCCTGGATGTCGTCTGTTCAACGGTGCAATCCGCCTATTGAGGAATTGGTAATCAACCTGCCACAGGGCGTAGCTAAACTCCGTCATCGGAACAAGTTCGGCAGGTGCAATTGGCAGTGGTCTTGCTCCACCTCTGTAATCAGCCACTAGCAGAAGGCTGTCACACATTCTCAGCCTTGTCATTCGCAGCGTGCATGAAAGACACAAGAATAGACCCACGTGCACACAACAAGGCACTGACAAAATTATCATTGAAGCACTTGCTATCACAAGGTACAGTTGCACTTGTACTTGTTGGTCTACTTCGCTTATGAGAGCGGCCGGCCTTGCATAGTTTTATTATTTATGTCCTAGCTCGCCCTAGAGCTACTTGAAAAGACACGAAGGTCACGGCTTGCACAAGGAACCTATGAGACAGCTTACCAAAAGAGAGTCGTAGTCGCGGGCAAAGTAGCGGAAACTATAAATGGCCGCTTAGCGTGCTGCCCTTCGGAAGCAGCTGCAAGACGTTTATTTTCTCCAAACAGATTATTTTAACACTACGAGGTACTGCGACCTTGTGAAGCTTGGTCCTGTAAAGGATGTGATTCCTGGCAGACGCCAAGGAATGTTGTCTTGCACGTCGAAAATAGATGTACCTAGTTGTTCAAAATGCAGCCGTGGTACAGACAACAGGTGCTTGTATTATATAATCATATTGAATCCCCCTTCGACCTCCTTGGCTGCAAGAGGCGGTACAACAAATCGTCAGACTCAACGGCACAACGCACGATGGGACAAAAGAAGAGAAGAACAATCGATACCTATACGTCGTCATGTCGTGTAATCGGTAAAACATGCCAGAGTCTATTTATATTTTCAATCCGTTTGACAATATCCAGCCTAACAATATAGATCGGGCTTGAAAGGTTCGAGACTAGCTTGACTATTTAGTGCGACCGTGAGGTTTCTTCAGCGGGTCCATAGTTCACCGCACTACGCCAGCATCAGAACTCGCTCGGTGTCCATGGCAGGTCGTCATACCTTTGGTGGAGAATCTCCATTAGATGTGACGCCGTCAAACATATCGGGTCCGGCTGTCGGCTCGAGTCTCCCTCTTTCCTTTTGTCGGCGAGTAGTGGGCGAGGCACAAATTTACTATAGGTATGCCGCACAATGTCCTTGGCCAAAACGTCGAGTTCCCGTCCGGAGAAGGCCGGTCGTTGGACAATGTGCTCGAGCAGTGACTCTAGCCTGCTCTTTACCACCGCATTTGGATTTGAGTCGGTGCTGGTCTGCTTTGGCTTCCAAAGGAGTGGCAGTTCAATAAACGCAGTGGCGACCTTTTTCTGAAGTATGCTCAAAATCACGCTGGCGGTGGTGATTGCCGGGAAGCGAAGATGCGTAAATGGACCGGTTGCCAGGCTGGCGGTGCTAGCACTGTCCGTCTCGCTCGTGGCAGTGTCCTCTTCGAAGACAACAACGAGGTTGTGGGTCCACAGCTGTCCATCCGCCTCCAAAAGCTCTGTGACGTAGGCCAGAATCTTGTCCCGGTAGGCTGTTGGGTCCTCGGCGTCGTCATCGGTAAGGTGCCGTGTGTCGCCTGTTTTTCTGTGGCCGCGGATATGGAGTACTTTGCCAAATGCCAATGCCATCATACGCTTAACTTGCACCTCGGAGACTCGCGTAATATCCTTGGCATGGCCAAGTCCGTTGCCAAAGTTCGATTTGGATCGGGGGTACACGAGCTCGGTTGTGTTGCATGACACGACCTCCTGTTTGTCCACTAAACCCAGGGTAAAGTACAGTGGCACAAGGATTTTGTTCAACACTGACGTTTTGCCGCTGCCAGGAGGCCCAGAAAATAAAAAGAGATATGGGATGTGAGGCCGTGGATCTTCCAGCTTGCCCTGCGTTAGATATGTAGCCGTTTTATCAATGTTCTTGAATACGTCCGCGATGGCGCCGAGTCCAAATAAGTCTCCGAATGTTGGTCTGGAAGAGACCCGGCCGCTAGACCCCTGTGCAATTTTCGCATCGTTATTGGAAGGCACTGTGGACGAGCTTGAATCGGAGCGTCGAAGCCAGCTGTCTCCTTCGTCCGACAGCATGTCGTCGAGCGCGCTAGTACGAGACGGGGGGTAGGTCTCTGTATACAGCGCAAGGCGTTCAACAAAGCAGATGTTGTCGAAACTTGGCCGCAAGCGTGCAATGCGCATCTCATCACGCAACTTAGCCATATGCAATGACGACGGTGGGCCGCCGTGTCTTGCTAGACGGCGCTGGAACAACAACGACAGCTCTTCAGCCGAATACGGTTTGAGAGAAATGATTTGCATCGTGCTCAGGAAAAGCTGTCTCAGGCTCGAAGATATCGATGCATGAGAACTGTCCATGTCTCTTTTAGAATCAGTCAATTTGAGCGGGAGGCGAGCAAGATTCGGGCCTGAAGACTTTGTAGCAAGGCCAACGAGAACGAGAACCGGACCCGTGTCCTGCACATTCAGCGTCTTGACGTGTTTGGCCAAAAGATCGAAGATGAGCGGTCGGATCTCATGACTCCTGTATCGTACTGCTTGCCGGGGGGGTTTGTCGTGGATGACGTCACTATCACTACCACCGTCGTGCTCGTCTCCGTTGGAGTCCTCTTCGTCACTGTCCTCGCGCTTTGCGTTGTTGAATGTTTCTTGTACAGCAAAGCTTAGGCCATCAACGCATATGTCCTCGACAATAACGACTCCGACATTTTTTGTGTCAGTGAAAGCATTGTGTATGTGCCGCTCAATATCTCGACGTGTCAGGCCGACGAGAGATGCTAGCGATAGTGTGACACTTTCCATGCCATCGACAAGTCCGAGCCGCCACAAGATGCGTGCGTACAGTCTGGCCACTGTCCGCCGTCCCGTTCCGGGAGGTCCGACAAAACAACGGTGCAGCACCGCTCTTTGATATCGGGACAACCGTGTCTCGTTGTTGTTCAGACACAGGTGCTGATTCCAGTGTTCTTTTTCAACCAGGGCCGTCACGTCTGCCTTGACGCCATCGAGACCAACCATTTGCATCAGCTGGTCGTATTCGCTAACGCGCGCACACACTTCCTGTGGCGTCTCGCCAAGAAGGTGGCAGCTTCCATAGTAGTGACCGGCAGACTCAAGTGCAGAGATAGTAATGGCCCCAGTCGTTGTCCAGTACGGGCGAAGACGCCGCTGGCGAAGCATCCTGGCGCTCGACTCGAGTGTTGTCCACTGCTGCCATGCTCCTCGATAACGGTGCCCCCCCACGATCCGTTCGACAGTCTTTGAAATCACATTTCCGCTGGGACCATCTTCGACTTGTAAGGAGAGGGAGTTTCCAAGACCAAGGAGGAAACACAAGCCATGACACAACTCCACAAAAGTAAGATCTTCGGCGTGGACTGTCGTCATAGTGGACTGAAGACTTCCGGACTTTTCTTCCCTGGTAGATGTTCCGACGCCGATCCAGACGATGTGCCAATCGTTTTCTGGTCTGTTGGATTCCCGCAGAGCCTGCTCTCGTGTGTTGGTAAACTGTGCCTGATCGCTTGACGTGTCTCCGTGGTACACAAGCACAATCTAGCAGGCTGCATTAACAAGTTGCTCACTAAACACACTACAGGGTATAAGGGAGCGGATACATACACTTTTCTTCGACGGGCGGTCGACATTCTGCGCCAGAGCCTTTTTAACAGTCTGCAATGCGGCGGCGATAGAAGCAGGTTCTTCGGTAAAGTAGTGTATCAAAGACGGTTGAGGAATGACTTGCAGTGACACCAACAGCTCACGATAACGCAACGCAGCAAGGTCCTGCCCGGCGCCTTCGTTGCCCTCGATAAAGATGTCGATATTGCCAGCCTCGCTCGGACGCAGTGGCACTGGTACCGAAACAATACGCTCGTAGAGCGAGAGGCAGTGCTTCTTAAAGCCCTCTAGGCTAAAAAGGCCCATGATACGCTCCATGACCTCGCTTCCTTCCATACCAGCTGCTTTTTTCTGCAGCCAGAGAATGCGCGTCGGGGATGTGTCGCGTACATCGCCCAGCAGCTCAGAAAGTGTTGGATAGATGGGCATGATGCTGAATGGATTATACATCTGCTCTGGTCGCCAGTCAGACAAAGCTGCGGTGGTAGCAGGCCCTGGCGGAGTCGGGGGCTCTTGGTGTGCTTTTTGTCCGTCGAGGCCGGGATGCGGACGTACGACGGTGTCACTTCCCGTTACTGAACCCGCGTCTCATACGAGGTGTTAGCTTCTGCTTTGCCTGGTGGTGTGGCTTTTGTTAGAGTGTTTTTATTTTGCGTCTCACCCTTCGGCGGGCCACGTGAAGTGGTCCTGGTCGACTTTCTCTCCTTCGATTCTTCTCGGTCCTTGTCGCTTTCGGACTCTGGGTAGTAGGGTATTTCACGTTGACGTCTAAGCGCTTCTTGCTGGACAGCGAGTGTGTTTTGAAGAAGACTGTGGAGAGCGTTTGAGGCTTTGTCTGGTCGGTTTCGATCTCGACCTATTTTAAGATACCTCATGTCGTCCTCCAGGGGGGGTCTTCCTGTGGGCAGGCGGCGATCCACCACCCCATCTATGCTAGAGGTGCTGTCATTTTCGCTGGATTCCGTATGCAATTTCCTGGACCGCGATCGAGGACGCGCTCGCCGAAAGTTCTTACGGGGTAGCTCCTCGAATGGTTCGAACGGCTCTGGCTGTGCCAGCCCACCTGGCACCGTTATGCGATCCACGCGAGATGACCGGCTGTGGAGGAAGGACATGATGCTGACGTCAAAGGAAATGCTATGGGCCACGAAAAGTAGAGTCCATCAAGCGCGCGAACACTGGCACACACCGTTTTATGTCGTTGGAAAGATTACGGTGGTTGACCCCTCAAACGACGACGGCCCATCCATTTTCAGCCGCATTCTCACAGCCACTCGTCGACGATTGGTCAAATGCGGCTCAGTGACTTTCGCCAGAATAGGCGACATGGGTTGCCTTGCGTTGCATGATTTTTGTGCCTTGTGCTGGAAAATGCCGAATCGTCGTGAATTGATCCCGCCGAGGTTCTGCGGGCTTCGTCCATGGTGAGTCCATATTGATCGAACGGTAGTTCGCCGAAAAATGGTGCATTGATGGGCATCGTAAGTATTGTAGGAATATTTGTAAATTGGAAAAGCGGTATCATCGATAAAGACTCCTTTCTTCTCAATACCGTTCTCTTCTCGTCGTCTCCTTATGGAAACGCCACGTAATGCTCCTTCCAAATGGGGGTGGTACTGGTTATGGGAAGGTGCGACTGCGTGCTTCCACTGCCCGTCGACGACGTTCAAAACCTCACACGACTTCCTCGACCGGCTGACAATATTCTCGGTTGGGAAAACAGCAAAGAGAGGTAGCATGCGCTGCACGATACTAGAATGTCTGGCCCGCCATCGGGCGACAGCAAAGCATATATCTCTTATGGCGTCGAATGCTTGGAATGCCTCAAATAAATGGACAGATACAGAAGGGAAGACTGTGTTTGGAGTACTCCCGTATGCAATTTATTTCATCAAACACAATTAGCCGCTATTCGATTCCTCGTCCATCCTTTTGGTTTTCTTTGCCCGTTATCTTTTAACATGATGTAGCCTATTGGACGGTCGCTGAAGCGGGTAATTGTCACCTGGCCCCCCATTACACACAAAGAACAACTTGATGTTGCAACCAGGTCCAGGCAATCCGTCTTGTCTCGTTCTACTACCTGGTTGCCATTATCTGCCAAGTGCCTTTCCTTCTTGCTTCCAGGTATCTTGTCGAGTCTTCGTTGCGGGCCATTTAGAGGATCCCCTGTCTCCACGTTCTGTATAAATGAATTCGGCACTATATTTGGCAATACTTCGGAAGAAATCACCAACACTAAGAGAAAATCGAGAGGCTGGAACTTCCATCGGACAGTTCTGGCTGCGAACATACATGTCTCGGTCATCTCTCGAGTAAACCGCGATTGCATAAATAAAATGAACGTGTTTGATGCCTTGCCGTTTTTCACTCTCCGCATCTATAAACATGCATATACACGATACACTTCATAGACTGGCAGCTCTACGTTGCAAGACACCATCACCTGTCGTCACAATATAGTCGCCAAGTCCGTCTTATCGAACCAGAATACTACACTACTTGTACCAATCACGACTCTTGTCAACATATCGCAATACAAACACACGATACTCGATCGCACACCGTCGTACAATGGCGCCTGCCAAAAGAGCATCGGAGCGCATCCTGGCTGCCCTTCTATCCCGAGACTGGGCACCGGGAGGTCCTCCGGGCGGCGGCCCGCCCTTTGATCATCCACCGGGTTGGCACTACTACCTCAGTCCCGGCGCTATCGCGGCCATTGTGCTCGGCATCTTTTTCTTTCTGCTGCTCGTCGGCTGCATCTGTGTGACCTTCTCATCACGGTTCAAAGGCCGGCGTCGACGCAGCCGCAGTCGCAGCACGCGCTCCTACTACGCCGACACGACGTCATACGCAACGCGAACAGTGGGCGGTGCAGACAGCGCGAGAGTCCGAGGCGGTGGTAGCGATGGCCAGGCCTATTACTATTACTACCCGGCGGAATATACAACGACGACGGCGGCCGCCACGGGTGCAGGGCAGACGGCTGCAGGAAATGTACGAGTGTCTGCTACAACCACACGAGCCAAAGCGACGCCAAAGTCTGTGACATCGCCATCTTCACCATCTTCACCGTCGTCTGCCTCGTCACAAAGCTCTGCAGCATCGGCCTCGACCAGGGGGCGGGCTGTGTCCTCAGTCGCACCGTCCGAAGCCATGGCGTCAGATGCAGCCACGCTGGCTGTGGGAACGGAAAAGAAACCCTCGACCATGGTCGAGGACGTTTCGTCTCCAGTCACATTGCCTCGCAAGATGAGAAGTGCGAAAACAAGGAAGCAGAATGGCCGCAGGCGCTGACACAGGTGAAGTGGGCATGTTAAGACCAATAGCAAACATCAGAAGTGGAGGCCCTGGATAAGGAAGAATTTGTTTTCTTTCACTTTATTTCTCTGTAGACAATGCAAATCTACAGTCGATGTGCTCCCGCTTAGTGAAGAACGACAAAGTACATTCAAATAAAAGTGGCGCTAGAGTTACGGTTATACGTTCTAAAATACTTGGGAGAGTGTCCTCTATTTGGAGTATTTTTATGGTCTAGTCGGTTAATATATGCAAGTCCGGTAAGTTTCGAGTCATGATCCATTGATGATCCACCGTATATATGCCACCCTCGTCACGCCTTTGTCCGGTCCCCGTCAGCTGTTCCTCGGAGGAATCGCTCGACATTCTCCTGCACCACCCGCTGGTAGTTGGCCCGTGTGCTCGCCGAGACCCATGCCGTGTGGCCCGTGACAATTAAGTTTAGGTCCTCGGTCGCGGCGGCGGCGACGAGGGGGCTGGACTCGGGCGTGGCCGGCTCGTGGTCAAACACGTCCACGCCCGCACCGCCGATACGGCGCGCCCGCAGCGCATCCACCAGAGCCTCTTCACCCACAATGCCGCCGCGCGCCACATTGATGAGAATCGTATCCGGCTGCATTTTTGCAAACTCGGCGGCGCCAATCAGGTTCTTCGTGTCCGGCACGAGCGGACAGCACACGACCAGGACGCTGGCGCGCTTGATGACCTCGTCGAATGGCACGCGATCGCTGCTGCGCTGCTGCATCGTTGTTGTTGTGGTGGTGGGGGCCGCCGTTTCGCCCCGCCGCCCAGATACGATGACCTTCATGCCCAGTGCGCCAAACAGCTGTGCCGCCGCCTGGCCGACGCCGCCGTACCCGATAATGCCGACCGTCTCGTCGTAGCAGCTGCGTGGCGGCGCGCCCGCTGTGTAGGCGCGCATCATGATGCCGCCCATGTGAGACCAATCGCCGCGGCCGAGGGCGCGCTGCACGGGGAAGAGCGAACGGCGTGTGGCGAGGTACAGGGACACCACGTGCTCGGCGACGGAGATGGAGTTGCAGTTGGGGCTGTTCAGGACGCGGATGCCGCGGGCGGCGCACGCAGCCAGGTCGACGGCGTCGACGCCCGAGGCCATGACGGCAACCAGGCGCAAACGGGGCGCATTGGCCGCTGCCAGCGCCGCCGCACGGATGGGCACGACGGTCGTGATGACGATGTCGGCATCCTGGATGCGCTCGGCCACTTGGTCAGCCGTGGTGCGCTCGTACTCGGTGAGGGTGTAAGTGTACGGCTTGGGGATGATGAGTGGCGGCAGAGGCGTGAAGAACGTCTCGAGGGCCACGATCTTGAGATGCTGTGGCAGCGGAGGGTCATGCACGTAGGTGGTGGCGTCGGCAATCCGCGCTGCCACATCGCTGCCATCATTGCCGTTGGCAGTTGAGTGAGCCATTCTCTTGTGGCATACAAGGGAGCGAGGGCTTGACTGGAAGGAGCGGCCAATATACGATGTGGATGGCAAGAGCAGCGTGGGGGATGTGGAGGATCCACAGAAGGAGCGAGTATACGGGGTCAGTCGCGAGAGCGTGGCCGGGGTCTGCAGGCTTTGAAAGCGCAGTTGTATTTGCCGTCCCGAGGTCTGCCGGAATCGCGCAAACGATGAAAATGAGGAAAAGAACGCTGATGTTGGTGCTGTCAATGTGCTCGATGTGGCTGATACTACCCTGACAGATGCCGCTGGTACACCTGATACCGACGCAGTGAAATGCGATTGCTTTGTCTCGCCAAAAATAGTTGCCAGCCGTCGTGTAAATGGCACACCAAAACCAGAGGAAAGGCACGACCGAGGGGGCATCTGTCTCGATCCTTGCGTGGCTGGTTGCTGTCACGATACGTTTGCTGAAGTGCTCGGTACGTTCCGCGGTGGCGGATTTTAAGGAAAGCTGCCAGGATGCTTGGGGCCCTTTATATTGTTTGGGCGGTGCTCGTCTGTATACGATTTCATGAAGGAGCAAAAGAAAAGGAGAAGGAATGAGAACGAAGGAGAAGGAAGGCGAAGGATTTAAACGGCGGCATAGAATGTTCTGTCAGGGCTGTACGAATCTGGCAAGTTTCGTGGGATTCGTAGAGTGACATGACAATTGATTGGGTAGATTGAGCGTTGTTCCGCTGGAGAGCTGACCGGCCGGGCTCAACGTTGCCAAGACATTCGACCAAGAAACAAGTAGAATCTTTCTCAAAAAGTACCCCTCCAAACAGATGTCACCGACAGGGCGCACGCGACGATGTGGGCCCGATGGAGGCACGTGACCATGTTGACCGATCATAACATCACCACGGTACGACATAGTCCTTTCAGCTTTCATACCTTACCTGCCGAGAGGAAAAGAAAAGGGAGATCAAAGTAGCTAGAGTCTAGAGCAAGATAATATCTTCAGGCCGCGAGCATCACTCATCTTAATATACGCCTAGGATTCCATCAGATCCCATGGCCGATGGCATACCATTTTGATGCGTTCTACTAATCTGCTATATACTTACAAATACCTTTTGCTGATGTCCGTCTACCATGTAAGTAAGAGGAGAATTCCGATACCCACCAAGTACCTGTTATCATAGCTCATGGGCCTGGCATCGTCCCCCTTGGACTCGCGCGGATCAGTGCCTCCGTTCCATCTTCCTCATACATTGGATGATACTGCCTCCCTTTGTGCGTCCTTGGCGGCCTTCTTCGCGGCCTTTTTGGCCAAGGTGTTCTTGCGCCACTCGGCGCCGCGGAACATGACCAGCCACAGGATAGGGCTAAAGACCACCCACACGCCGGCAATGAAGAGGCCCGTGAAGCCGATGCCGATGCGGTTGATGAGCGGCAACGCAATGGCGGTGCCGCCGGAGCTGACAAAGCAGCGAAACAGATTGTTGGCGGCGACGGCGGTGGCGGGGGAGTCGGCGTGGGTGTCGACGATCAATGTGTTGATGCCATTCATGGAGCCGGCAAAGAAGACGCCCAGGAAGAACAGCGCAACCTCAATCCCGGCGAGCGACGCGTGACTCTGCATGGTCCAGCCGTAGGCGATGACGGCCACCGAGGCCATGTATATGGCGCAGATGGAGATTTGCAGGCGGATCTTCTCAATGGGAAACACGTCCAAGTTCTGCTGCTTATTGAGGTCAATGCTGATGCCGAGGATGCGGGCCCATCGTCGAAAGTTCCAGTCGAGCAGAAGACCGATGCTCCAACGCGAGGACAGCGTGCCAAAACCGAGGGGCAGGTAGCAGAGGCCGACCGTGACGGGCGAGAAGCCGAATCGGTCGCGCAGCTGTTCGGACAAGGTCGTGGTGATCATAAAGTAGCCGGCCGCCAGCAGCGAGCCACAGCCCAGTGTGACACCTCCCTCGCGCTCCATCAAAATCTTGAGGGCCGCAAACGGGTTCGGCCGACGGCGGCCTCTAGTCAAAGTGGACCGGTCGCCGACCTCGGCACGCTCCGCTGCAGTGAGGCGGCGTGTTTTGAGGAACTGATAGAGGGACATGTTCCACCAGGGCGGCAGGACGCTGCCGTTGCCAACGATATTGCGGCAGGTCTCGGGCAGGAAACAGAACATGAACATACAAAGAACCGACGACAAAATCAGCAAGAACCAAAAGATGCCGTGCCACCCAAAGTATTGGGTAAGGAGACCACCAGCCACGGGACCGAGCGCCGGGCCGAGCGTGACGCCCATGGCGGCGAAACCAATGTACTTGCCACGCTCGGCACGAGTCACGAGGTCGGCAACCGTCGCACTGCTCAGCGAGATGGTGGCACTGCTGCCCATGCTCTGGAAGCAACGCAGCACAATGAGGGCCGGGTAACTGTCTTGCAAAGCCAAACCAAGGTTGGCGAAGACGTAGATGCAGAAACAGATGAGGTAGGCGGGACGACGGCCATAAATATCGGAGAAGTTCCCAATGAATGACGGCGTGATGCCTTGGAATATCTGTCAAGTGTCAGCATGGGTCGATATCAAATGTTATGTGACCAAATCGCCTACCATAAACGTGGTGATGGTCAGATTAATAGACGAGACGGACACGTGCAGGTCTGTCGCAAGCGAGTTGAGCGCTGGCAGGTAGATCTGACCGGATAGTGGCGAGATGATAGCGAGGAACGAGACGGTGAGTGTGATGCCGATTTTCTGCCGGTGTGTGAAGCGTGAGTATGGTGGCGGCGGTGGGCCGTCGTTCTCGCCGTCTCCGTCTGCAGATACGCCGGCTTCGTCCTTCTTTTCGGATGTGGCGCCCGCAGTGGTGATTATCCCGTCAGCACCCTTGACGGATGCCTTTTCGTCGCAGTCGGATCCGGATGTCTTCTCATCGAGGACAGCGGCAGCACTGGTTGAAACGTTGCTAAAGGGATGAATTTCTTCAACGGCGAGGTCGTCTTCTTCGCCTTGAAGCTCGCGGTCCACGTCGGACGTTGGTGTCCGTAGTACCGCCTCCTCTTTGTTCTTTTCAAGCATTGTGAGAGATAGGAGGGGCTGTCAATGACACGAGATATAGAAAAATATGATGTAATACGATGCTGTGTGCAATGTAAACGTGATGCAGGCAGATGTGGCAAATGTAGCGTGTGGGTGTAAGTCTATGCAGGATATTAAGGAAGTGAGAACCGCCTATTGTTGATGTTGACCTTGGGCCTTGGCATTTGAGTTGCCAACTTCGATTGTCGTCAATGTGCCTCTCCTTCTAGTCGATAGTCGTCTTCTTTGTCTTTGCTTAACCTGGGACTCGGGAACGTTTAATTTATAATAAACAAGACGGTGCTAAATTTGTATATGGATGGGGCGGCAAGCAATGAGTAAATCGAGGACGTGCCGTGTCGTGAGTGGAAGTCCTAAGTTGCGGTTGGGACACAGAAAATATTAAGATTGGTAAAGATTGACTAACAAAATACGAGAAGGGAGAAGAAGAAGTAGCAGAGATACAAATTATCATGCATCTGTTCAAAACAGAAGATGCTGAATGCCACCCCTTGCCGTGGACGGTGTCCCAGGGAAAGAGACCTCCATCGCTCCTGCATCGCCCCAACAAAATCATGTCACTCTTTCCAAGGCATTTGCCTCCTTTCTCGCGAAAGAAGGAGCGACACAGGTAACTAAAAATATGGGGGGGGAATGCTGCAATAATTCTCCGCGCCGGCTCCGAGCCACCAGAGACACCACCGTCGACAATTACGCAAAAGACGGCACGGAGAAGGGACGTTGTTTTTTTGGTTCGAGCGGGTGTTTGGGTGCTGGGTGGTAATTGCTTGGCTCGATCTAGACAAGCTTTCCAAGAAAAATTGGCATCCGGCCAACGGCGTTTGGGCGTCTGATTTTGACATGACTAGGAACTGGCAAGTCTCCACCTCCAGATCCTGGGTCGCACCTTCCCCCCTTTGTGCAGATGCACGTCGGTCGGCGGGCGCAGTGCATCGACAAGCAATTGAGGAAGGAACAGGATCGGAGCTACGAGTCCGTCGCACAGCAGATTAGCGCCTCGCCTACAAGGCGATAGGGACATGGATTGCAATTCAAAAGACATGAGAGAGAATGAGCACGTCACCATCGATTTGCAGGAAGAGTAACTCGCCAAGTTGTAAAGACCAACTTATCAAATTGTAGTCATTGTAAATCTTCGACGGACGGTAACAGAAGAATGAGCCAAAGGGGAAAGAGGAAAGAGGAGAGAGGACCTGCTCCGGTGCGCTCCAGAACAGCAAATTTCGGCGGTGGCGACCCACATCAAGGCCGTGGCAAGCGGAGCCCATCCACACAGAATACGGAAGGAGCAATCGAAACAGTCATCCCGCAATAGCAGGTGAAATAATCATAAGCGAGGCCGATATGACAAATGGGCAATGCATCAAAACGTAAGGAGATACTACTGAGTGCATTTTGCATGAGGATAAGGAAAACGGCGATCACTACAACACTGCCAGTTAGCCGAGTCAACATCCCATACGACATATTTTGGATGACAATGCACCACCGGAGCCATGTGCAGCAAGGATAGCAAACAGCATGCCATCTTGGATCGGGGAAATAAAGAACTAAAAGAATAGACAATGATCAGAATGCAGGGGAATGACCACAACAAGTGTGGTGTCAGTTGGCAGGGGTCTGTTTGTATGTCGTAGTTCATCGGGCGCTTTGTGGCATCGGTGCCGAAACGGCTATGCGCGGGAGTGTTCCGTGTTGTAGCAAGTGGCAGGTGCTGCTGGCAGGCACTGGCCAACCCCACTTTTATGTCGTGTCTCTACCTGCTCCAGTCAGTCCATCCTCGACAGTGCTGTCGTCTTTGTGTCTTTCTTTTATTTCTTTTTGTCGCATATGCCGATCACGCTGCCACTACCTGCAATCGGTGACGTTTGACTCTTCGGCGACACGCAAGTCCTACGGCAGTGTTACCGCCTTTTAAGGGTGCAGAAGCAGCCGCTAGCAGCTGCATTTCACTTTCAAATTGTTCTTTTTGCCTCTTCTTTTTCTTTCGCCTCCAGCCACAGTTTCCCGGCCCCATCACGGGCGGCAGTCGCCAAGGGCGGTCACTGTCCTCCCGCCGGGAGCCAGCGTTGGCTTTTTTCTCCCCAGACTGCTGAATCGGGCAAGCCGTCACGCAACATCAGCCTGTCGTTGGTGTTTTTGCGAATTATTTTGCCGTCTTACCTGCCCGTCTTACCCTCCAATCCCGTTGTAATTATGTCCGTCGCAAAAGAGTCACAAAAATGGGCGCTATCCTCCGCAATCCGCTGCGAAAGTCGGGGGGTCGATCCGAAACGAGAAAACTCTGTGTCCGTGTCGGCGCGTCTGTGCATATTTGTCCGGCATCTGCCCAACCAAGCGTAAAAGTCCTACGACATATATATCAACGTGGAGGCGGCAACGTTGCATACTTTTATTCCCCGTCGAAAAGTAAGCAGTACAGTACCAGGGGAAAGTGTTCGGCGTTTACGATACTCCCCCGCCGCCGGGTTTGTAGATCCTCTCCTCACGACTGAATTATTTTCGAGGAAACCTGCTTTGCTGGTCAAACTCTACTGGCATCGTATTGCGTTCAAAAATAAAACAAATAAAACGTAAAGGTATTGTTACTACGTATGAACCTATTACCATATTCTCGTGAAGCAGTCCCGGGTGTGGATACTTGTTGACAAAGCACGAAGCAACACGGCCATATTGTTCGTCGGCCGCCGGTCATGTCCGCCACTGGCCTTGGCACTCCGTACCTAGACTTGTTTGACTTTCCTCCAGGCATGTTCAAGGGACTGTGCAGCGCAATGGTTCTGTATCATACAGTCTGCCAGGCAGCTAAATGCCGGAGTCTATTACCTGTCTCTCCCATCATATCCAAACCATGTACACATCTCCAGGATAAGATCGTTAGCTGAGATTATACTCCTTCTTGTTTTCTTGGTAATACTCGAAATGCAACAAAGTTTCCACGATAAAGGAGGCCATATTTTTGTACCACTACGCAATAATAACTAGGTCATTCGAATGCGACGATGTACGGTCCGTGACGTGTGCTCGGAAGTCCTAGATGATGACATCCTCAACAAAGCGAGATGAAACAAATGTCAAATGTCAAAAATGTCGACGTCCGGGGATGTCGATATATTCTTGACGTCGTGATATTATGGCGCCATCAGAAATAAAAGTCCTACGAAACCAAGGTGCAAGTCCACCCGTTGCAGAGTATCAGCTATCTTATATTGTACGAGCTTGAATGACCATAAAGATAGTTCGTGCTGCTAATCGACAAGCAAACATACACAAGCAAGTAATAATTGAAAGCTCCAATGGCAACGAAAGCAAAGCAATTCATGCCGCACGCAATCATTATCATTTGTGAAAAGAATGCAAAAGGTAGTGCACAGTGTTTTCGTACAAACCCCCTGACCGGTCGGTACAGACAGCTACCATGGCAGCTCCTTACCTGTGTACGTCAGGAATTTGCCGTTCTTCTCAGGTGTCCAGTTGTCAATCTGTCCCAGGCACTGCTGCGCGCTCTCGTCGGCCGTGATTGGAGGCTCCTTGATACCCAGCGCATCGGCCAGCGCCTGTCCCATGTCTGTCTTAACCCAGCTGAAGTGGTGTGGTCAGCATAAAATAGTATGACTGGACTACATATAGTGGGAAGCAGCCGAAGAAAACCTACCCAGGATGCAAGACGCCTACCACGAGGCCCTTGTCTTTAAAGTCGATACTCAACTTCTTGGCAAACCAGTTGGCCGCCGCCTTGCTCATCCCGTACGACACGCCAACCGGCATGCTCTCTTGGTCCTGCACGCCAAGGCTGCCCAAGGTGCTGCTGATTAGGATGAACCGGGTGGCGACTGTGGTGTCCGCGGCAGACTTCTCTTGGAGAGGCCATGTCGCCACGAATAGCCGCAGCGGGCCCGCCGCATTGACGGTACAGTCGTAAACGACATCGTCGGCGGTCGTCTCAAGCAACGACTTCTCGAGTCCGACGGAGTGTCCCGCATTGGCAATGACGACATCAATGCGCGCCACGGACTGGGCGGTCAGTGTTTGCGGCAGCGCGGCATAGTCGGCCGGATCGCGCAGCTGCACCAGGACAAGGCGGCTCGACTCGGCGACCGCAATCTCCTTGAGTGAGGCACCGGTCGGGTCGTTCGGCTGGCGAACACAGGCGATGACGGTGGTGTTGGGGCGCTGCAACAGCTGCTGCACCATGGCGCGGCCAATGCCTGTAAAAAAGAATCAGTACGACGAACTAACACAATTGAATTGATTCATTTCTGCAGTATGACAGATGGCAATCAAGGCGTGCTGGCTGTTAATTTGATTATCAAGGGGGAATGGCGGATTTGATGCTGTCAAAAAAGGGGCAAAATAAACAAAGAACCCCGCTTTTGAATTCGAACGCCTTTCTTTCCCACCTTTGTTGGCGCCCGTGACGAGGTATGTCGTCTGAGCCATTGCAAACGATAGAGCTCGATAGTAGACGCTTGGAAAGTATGCGAATTGAAAGGGTATGGCAGGAAGATGTTTCTTTTGATTATTGATCGATTTGACGATGGACAGAAAAGTGGTGGGAAGGAGGGAGAGTTTGAAATGAAAGAGGAAAGAGCAGCGACAAATCCATGCGACCCTAAATACTTTCCAAGTCCTAAAAAACACTAAAAGAACGGCCAAGAAAGGACGTCGACACCAAAAAATCAGTCACCGGTTGGTCCAGCTCTGTCCAATCGTATGGCAGGGCACAAAACCCTCTTACAAGGCTCGCGTGTCCAAATGTCCGGCAAATGCACTCGATCGACCACTCCTCTGAATCTTGGAATTGCTTCTAAATCGTGACACTTACTCGGCTTTCTTCTGGCTGAGGTGTATTCGATATGGTCATGAGTAGTTCCCCATTTTAATGTTTATTTTACCTTCATTGCATGGTTCGAGTCTTCAAAGGCCCGATTCGTACTGAGTAGTAGCATCGCGACACTTTGATAAGATTTTGGACGATTGTCCTTAAGATATCACAGTCTTGTTTCCCTTTGTTTGTCTCATCCAACATCAACACCTCTCCTCTTGCGCAAGGCCCTCAAGACAATGAGAATGGATTTGTCTTGGACAGCTCGCAGGGCATCGGCACAGCTCGTGGGCAGAACACTTGTCCTAGCTTTTTTTATCTTTTCGCAGGACCCTGTGCTTCCGATCCATCCAGTTCCAAGTGACAGTGGATGACAGGCCGCATCTCATCTGTGCCTTTATACTTTGTACTCCGACAACCAGTTGCGCTCATCGTTGCAGGCATGAATGCCACTCAAAATGGCCGCAGCGGCTGTCAGACCTTGCTGGAAAACACTGTGTTCAGCAGCTGCTTTCGTAGTCTGGATTTGCTCCATTTCGCCTTTGTTGGTTCGTATCCAAAGTTGTACTCTCGCATTGTGCAGCATAGTACGACTCAGCCAGTAATTTGCACCACGTCCATCCTGTTCCAGCTCCTGCTTGCTTTGCTTTTGCTCTCCGCAACCATAGGACCTCAGCGCATTGCATCAGATTCACTATACGCACGTCCCAGATTGTGATGCAACAAGTGTATAGTGTCAGTAAATTTCCCCTGTTGATATTTTCGGAGGCATATGCAGTATCATTTCATGTTTGACTCGATAAAGGCGTTGCTCATATGGGTAGTCAACCTACGAAAGCGGTAGCAAGGAACCACCATAGACATTATACTGAGAAAGGAGCCGTACCCTGACAGGTATCAACTGAGCCCGTTTCGTGTTTCTTTGTGCTCTGGTCTCGCTGGCAGCGCGACTCACGAAGCTCCTTTGTTCGACGGGGGCTCGGCAGCTCGTGCGCTTCTGCCCGTGTCCATGTCTGTGTTTGTGCCTGATCCTCAGTCAGGTGGTGAGAGACTTTTTTAAGATAAATAAAAATGGCGCTGCGATTACGTAGGTCTACATAATTAAAATATAGAAATAAAGAGAGACAATGGAGTCGGTCCGTATCAAGTGTGCAATTGTGCGACAAAGATAGGCTACGTTTTCAGCGTTGAAAAGAGACCGAATGATTCCCGTTCATCGGATACGGCCGGTGTGGTGCGGCTTTCGTTCGTCCTCCAAACTGCGCCGTGTTCTTGCAGAACGAAACAGACCACAGTCAGCAAAAACATGGAAATACAGCTTCGAACTGCAGGAACAGGGATAGCCAAATCACCACTTAAATAACGCGCCTCTGACGTCTTTTAGTCGTTCCACGTCATTCCGTGTCCCGTACCTTTGTTTTCTTTCCGTTCTGTCAGGGTGGCCAGATCCTGAACCCCTGTCTGACAGTGGCATAAGGGACCACTCTTAGAACGACCAGGGCCAGCCAGTCATTGTATGTAGTACAAAACCGCCAGTCTGCCACGTTGTTGTCGATGGATTCTGGAGCCGGAGTCTAGCCTATGTCCGCATTTGGGTCTCGAGACGGGCGACCATGTGGGAAGCGGCCAGATAAGGGGACGCCACTCGAAGAATTCGATTGATAGCAGACGGGAGTGGGGATGGATATGAAATTGTTCTTTGAAGACGTCGATTTTGTCGACGAGACGAGACGTCAACGACATTGCATGTGTTTTGTCGCAAGCGCATACATGTCTGCCCTCCAACAGTCGTGCCAGTTTTGTTAATGATAGCCCCCAAGCAATTTCGAGTAGTGTACGGAGTACTCCAAAACTGTGTTGCAATGCTTCGAAGCGCCTTTGGCTAATTTGGGGTTGCGTTACTGGCACCATTCAATTTGGTTTTGTTGCTTTGTGGCTTGACGGCGATCCGTGATCCACGAATGTTTCGAAGGCAAGAGCATGCCACCCAAAGAAGTAGGTACGCGCATGGCAGACAAGGCAAACAAAGCAAGCACCGCGATTCCGTTGTACCTTCCTCGGAAACAGTGAACCACGAACGTACCTGCCGAGAACAGTGATGAACATCTCCCAGATGTAAGGGGTATATGTTTCTGGGCCTTTTTCCCCCCTCGTCCTCTCATTTTCCCATCGTTCATCAACAGCCGCATCAGGCATTACCCGTCATCTCCTCCCCACTCGCCTGCATCGACAGTGATTTGCTGCAAGGGGCTTGCACTCGCACAGATGCAGTGCAGAAACGGACCTGCTGTACACCGTACATATGAGTATCCATTCTGCATTTAACCAGCCAGCATCCCAAAAAGGTCTCCAAACAATTTCCAGGAGATTTCGAAGAAACCCTCAGAGTCTCGCACCAAATTACGAAGAGCGCGCGGCTGACCCTCCAAATATCGATCCAAATATCGATATAGGAAGACTCGGCAGGGGGTCACGAGAAACACGAATCCGTCCACCCATCCTGTCAGGTCGTGATCTAGAGCAGTGATCACAGCCTTGACACCCGCCGTGGCGATCGATCAAGAAACTTTGTGACGCTGTGGGCCTCGTCCTTCTCCGCTTCGTTTTGTTTTATTCAGTCGTTCTGTTTCTGCCTTCTCTTTCCTTTGAAGCCATCGTCGACAACCAGGCCGTCTGCCTTTCTCGTTTCATCCCGCATCTAACACCGTGCTACCATTCGTCGACAACCCCACACCAGCGCATCACCAGTCTTACCCCTGCATCCAATACCTCCTCACCCCCTTGCCCTAGGCATTTTAGCGCCATCACTAGCAGTCCAATAAAGGGGCAGCCAGGAGCAAGGCCGGGGAGGGAGCGTAAGTTGTGGGTTCCTGCGAGGACAGAGAAGACAGGAAGGAAAATAAAGGCAAGAAACAAAAGAAACAAAAAAAAAATAGTCAAAAGCCCGGAAAGAGTTGTTGCATCCCCTGGGTCGCCTTTCTGCCACGCGCAGCGTGCCGCTCCCAATCTCGATACACTTTTCCGCTCATTAAACCATTTCCCGGGAAGCAACACTCTTCCACCTGCCACCGCCTCGAATTCGCCGAATCGCCCAAATCCCGCCAAAATCGCCAATATCAGGCGCGCCTCAACAGTTGTCTCGGAGTGGATGGCGTCGTCGACGGCGTCGTTTTGATGACCCATCCATCACTTTTAGGCGAGGCTACTCATAGACAGGGACAGGAAAAGACACCCACAACACTGGGCCGCCAGGTACGCCAACGGAATCGAACGAAGATTCGCGTCTAGCGTAGGTGGGCCTTGCCCTTCCTTGTCTGCTTGTGTACGACCTGTTCCTACTGTGCCCCTTTTGGACCGTAACACCTGGTCTACGGACATTGGCCCTTTTCGTTTCGTTTTCTTCCTTCCTTTCCCTCACGATCATGAACGCCGACCCTTCGCGCCGATCCCCAAGGCGGCGGCCAGATCTCAGCGTCAACACCTCGCGCGCGCGTTCCAACTCCAGCTCCAAGATTGCATTTCCTCCGTTGTCACCGCCGCGCCGCAACGTCCCCGTGCTGTCTTCTCGGACCAGCAGCCGCGGCTCGAAACCTCCCCCAGCACTCGGTACTACGGTTATGGCCTCCAGCATCGAGGCCGGCGGTGCCGGCCCCAACCGCCTGCGGTCCGGCACCTCGTCGCATCCCCGTCAGGGTTCTGGCGCGGCCGCCGACGTCGAGACATTTCTCGACATGTACACCCCCAATGCCGTGTCAGCCAGCGGCAAGGAAAACAGTCCTCCGTCTCTGACCATGGCCGACGCTCCACAGCCTCCGCCCATGCGCGGCCATCGCGACTCCCACGATCTGTCGCTCCCCTCTCGGCACGTCCGCGATTCCCTCGTTTCCAACATGCTCCTCTCCCTCGACCAATTCTCCATGGGCCAAACAGCCGCTCCTGTGCGCTCTACCCCGTCCTTTGAGGACCACCGCCTGTACTCCTTGTCGACCACCACCACCGACGACAACATTGCCCGTGCACCCAATGTCCCGACAGCGCCACGCAGCGGCGGAGGAGGGGGTGGTGGTCGGTACGGCAGTGGGTATAACAACTACAGCTCCGACTTCGAGGTGCCCGACGATGCGAGTCGCGTGTCCGGCAGCATCTCCCACAGCCGCCGCAGCAACAGCAGCTCCGGCTTCCAGTCGAGTCTAGGACGCATCAACAGCATGCGCGAGTCGTCCTTACACCGGGGCAGCCAGCCAAGCACACCTCGTATGATGCACTCGCGCGGCGGCAAGGGCAGCAAAAGCAGCAGCACCAACAGCATCGACAACGCCGGCTATGTGCAGGTCCTCGGTAGCCAGCGATGGGCTCATGGCTTCGGCGGCCGCTCGTCAAGTTTCGATCTTGGTCCTCGGTTACCTGGTTCGTCTAGTGGCAACAACCCGCCTCCAACGTCCATGGTCCCGCAGCAGCATACGGCGCAGCAGGCGGCGCAGCAAACGACGCAGCCGTGGCATATTGAGTTCTCAAACTCCTTTTTCAGCGACGCCTACGACGACGCCGCTCCAACGCCCACCGTTCCTGGTGGCCCTCGAAAACTGACCTCTGCGCCCTCGATGCCCTCGATCCCCTCCTTGCAGCCGCCACCTCCCGATCCTCCCTCAGAACCTGAGCGACGCAGAAGCGTGCGGTCATCAAGAAGCGCAACCGTCGGCCGGCAGTCTCAGACCAAATTCAATACTGCTGCCGCTCCACCACTACCACCTGCCTTCGATCTCGACTCGGCACCGGCTCCCAACATTGGCTACGAGAAGTCCAAAGAAGTCGTGCCACCACAGACCGCACAGCCGCAGCAGATTCCACCGCATCCGCTCAGGCAGAAACCAAGCTTTTTCCGACGCGTGTTTGGTGGGTTCCGTGACACTGCGGCTGAAAACGAGCCTGTGCCACAGCTACCATCCGCGTCCACAAATGCTTCGGGTGGGTTTGCCTCGTCCTCGTCTGTCGACGCAACAAACGGCTCCCGCAGCCAGCAACACAGCTCGTCTGGCTTGGGTCAGAACCAGAAACAACAAAGCGCTCCGCCGTCCCGAGACAGCCACCACTCTACACATGCGACGCTACAAAAGAAACCCTCTGGCTTCTTCAGGCGCCGCAAGAAGAGCATCTCGGAAACAGAATCCCCACCACCACTGCCAATGCCCCTTGTGCTACCACCACAACCAAAACAACAACCTCCTCCTCCTCCGCCTGCTGCGGCACAACAACAACAGTCTCGGCCTGCGCCACTCGTGTCGCCCTTGAAAATGCCCAACTCGCAACGCTTCGTCGAAAAGCCAGCCCCCAGTCCCGTCACCAGCTTGAGCCATGCTATGAGCCCGTACCTCAAGACCAACGGCGACGATGCAAACACGACTTCACCGCTACAGCCAAAAGACCTCGATGGCACACCACACACGCCGTCCAGGGACAAGGGTGCGAACTCGGACAATGTCGACACGACCAGCCGGACCGTCAGAGGATTCTCGCCTGACTACGAACCCCCACCGACTGCCACCATCCGCTCGGTGGGCCCCGAGCCATCCTCTGGCAAAGACCGGAGCACCAGCGGCCAACGACACCACCTCGAGACACCCACAAGACAGCCTCCCGCGCCACCTCATCCTGCCCGCTCGGGCTCGTTCCTCAGCGACGACAGCGATGGCGACGACGAGAGCCCGCGCCGCGTCATGACCAAGACACTGTCCAAGAAACGCTCCGAACAAAGCGACTTTTTGTCCGCATCTCCGTCAGCTGTGGACGATCAGCACCTATCGCTCTCGAGCCACCGCCCATCGTCCAAGAAGAGCGGCAGCCAATTGAGCCTGCCGATTGAAGGCGCGGCATCCACCACATCTCCCAAGGCAGACTCTGCCGGAGTCGCGTCGTCCAAGGCCTCGCCTCTTGTGAGCAGCGGCAGCGGCAGCGTCCACATGCCCATTGTCAAGGTCGACGGCGGCGCCACGAAGGCGGGTGAAAAGGACCCGAACATCATCGACGAGCCCGAGTTTGTCATTGGCATGCCTACCGAGGATGACCGGCAAAAGGCCCTCAACATCTACGAAGGTAGCGAAGACTTTATCCAAAAGGAAAAGGCCGCTGCCTGGATGGGCGAGGAAGGGCCGGTCCGGCAGCGTACGCTCCAGGCCTACATGGAGCTCTACGATTTCCGCAACCAGAGCATTGTAAACGCGCTGCGCGATGTGTGCAGTCGCCTCGTACTCCGCGCTGAGACGCAGCAGGTCGACCGCATTCTGGTATCATTTTCCAAGCGATGGTGTGCCAACAACCCCAACCACGGATTCAAGTCGTTGGGTACGTATATCCCGTGTCATACTTATAACACATGTGCCGTTTCTTTAATGCTGACAACGCCTCCCCAGATGTCGTCCACACTACGTGCTATTCGATCATGCTGCTCAACACCGACTTGCATTTGGCCGACATTGAGTCGAAGATGACTCGGTCTCAGTTTATTAAGAACACAATGACCTCGATTCATCACACTCTCACCGACTCTGATCCCAAGGCCAACGGTCGCTCCATTTACGGCGGCCCCGACAGCGGTCGACGTCCGTCGGTGGACCAAGACCGCAACCTGGCAGTGGCGTCCCTACCTCCACGATCCGAGTCGTCACTGGGCCACAACCAGGACGACTGCGGTCCGCTAGTCAAGGCACCCTTTGAGGGTTCGATGCGCGCCTGGGAATCGCAGATGGAAATTGTGCTCAAGATTACTTACAATTCGATCCGCGATGAGCGCCTGCCACTCTTTGGTGCCGACGGCAACGGCAACAGCCAGACGCCGAACAACCAGAGCGGCCTGTCGGTCATTGGCATGCTCAAGCGCACGCCCAGTGTAATTAGCAAGGCTCCCTCGGAGAGCCAGGCCTCGCTCCGCGGCCGCGTCACCGAATCCAACACCCGGGCCGGTTCGTCACGTTGGACTTCCAAAAGCCGGTCGCGCGTACGTGGCCCGGCAGTCGGTGGTGCAGGCGGTGCGGCTGGTGCCAATGGCTTCTCGTCGAGCCGCACGAGTTTCGAAGACGGTAACTCCATCTGGAGTCCCACCGTGTCATCGGCCACGTGGAGCCGCCAGTCGCTCGGCCGCACTCAGACCTCCATGTCCATGGAGTCCTTTGGCTCGAATTGGGCTGGCCGCGGCGGCGAGTACCAGCAGTCCATTGGTTTTGCCAACGCCCTGAGCCAAGCTATCATCCGAGAGGACGCGCTCGGCGGCACTGGAGCTGCCTCCATAATTAGTGACGACCAGTCCATGCACCAGCGCGACGGCGCCAACCCACTGCTCGACGACGAGTCGCTCGAACTGGCCGGTCCACCCTGGGTCAAGGAAGGCATGGTCGTCCATAAGCATCACCTGGACGGCATGGACAAGAAGGCCAAGGATAGAAACTGGACCGAGGTCTTTGCCGTTGTGCAAAAGGGCTACATGAGCCTGTTCTCCTTTACGCCCAACAAGTCCCTGCGCGCAAAGAACCGCGGACGCAACAACGCGCTGCCCAAGGGCGCCGTCGTCGGCGGTGGCAACTGGCAGGAGAACGCCACGAACGTGGGCTCGTTTGGCCTCAAGCAAACACTCGCGTCAGCCCTGCCGCCCCCAGGCTACTCCCGCCAGCGGCCGCATGTGTGGGCGCTCAGTCTGCCCACGGGCGCCGTCCACCTGTTCCAAGTCGGCACGCCCGAGATCTGCAAGGAGTTTGTGACAACGGCCAACTACTGGAGCGCGCGGCTGAGCACGCACCCGCTGGTCGGCGGCATATCCAACATTGAGTACGGCTGGGGCGACGGCATTGTAAACAACTCGCTGGTGAACGCCATCAAGAGCGAGTCGAGCACGGCACTGCCGTCCACCTCGAACATTGGTGCCCACGGCCCTTACCCGCCCTCGGCGTCGCGCCCTGGCTCGGCCGCTGCGGGGCGCGCCAGCTTGCAATCGCGCAGCTCGTTCCGCTCCGGCTCCTTCGATTTCGGCCACGGCCGCAGTGGCTCCTCATCCAGTGGATTCACGGCGTCGGCAGCGAACATCGGCGGTGGAGGTATTGGCAGTTCGAGCCGCCACGGCGGCAGCGGCAAGCTGCCCGGCGATCGCATTAACATTGCCGAGTGGATGCCGCCCGCCCAGTCGCTACGCCCGTCCAATGCGGCTGAGCCGCAGCAGCTGCAAACGCTGACGGCGTACGTGCAGAGCATCGAGGGCGAACTCAAGACGCACAACGCGCTGCGGTCGCCAATGCTGCTCGCGTTCACGCCGCGGGGCCAAAACGCTACCAAGGCTATGGCCAACTGGGAGCGCAAGAGCTCATACCTGCTGCGGGAGATTGTCAAGTACCGGACGTATGTGGACTGTCTGACCGAGGCAGAGCGGAGGCGCAGCGAGATTTACCAGGAGCGGGAGATTGCGAGGCGGGCAGCGCGGGGTGAGGGCAGTATTGGCTCCGATGACGAGGACAACCACTTGGCTCGGGATGTCCGAGGCCGTGGTGACGATGACGACGACGATGACGACGAGACGGGCGCCGAGACGGCACGCGATGACAATGGCGACGACAGCGACATTATGGGAGTGACTCCTCACCGCCACCGCAAGGACAGCGACGTTCTTGGTGCGAGCGAGTCTCTTCGGGTGTAATCTCGTTTATTTTTTGTCTTTTCCATTTCTTCCATTCTCTTCAACTTCTTCATAAAATCCCTCGGATATCATTTCTTTAACAATGTCTACTTTTTTTTCTCTACAACATTGTATTATTCTTACCTTGTTTCGTGTCTTTTTTTTTTTCCCTTTCGCTCTCTTTCGGTATGAAGCGGTTGGTTACCTTCCTAGCATGAACTGTTTAATACTGCAAAGCCTCGCTTTTTTCCTTTGTTATTATGCTTCTTGTTGCATTTTCTTGATGTCCTCTCTTGGTTACAGATAAATGAACAGATAAAGAAAGAATCAAAATAAAACGAACTTTGGTGCGATACCACAACTGCTCATTCTAATAAACATCGTGAAGAAAGTAAGTTTTCATTCCTTGGGGCATAATTTGTTGCTAGATTTGGTTTTCGAGTATATTTAGGTGGGAGTTAAAGTCGTAATTATTATATTATTTAAGTTTTATTAAACAAAAAAAAAGATTAAAGCCAGAAACGAAAAAAAAAGAAGTTGTGGAAGAATCAATTAGTAATGTATATATATTAAAAATAGATATGCAAGTGGTCATAATACTAATAAATGAAACAATAAAGTAGTGAAAGAAAAAAAGAAAAAAGTGAAAATGCGATACTATGCAAATACGAAAGGTTGCAATAAAACGCTTGCATAATCCAGACTCCGGGGTTCCCTTTTTAAATGCTGTCTATACCATGCATGCAAATATTTCCTACTTCACGTACGACGCACTTCTCACGTCTCTCCTTTTCGTCTTCTAGTTTTGTTTTCGTACGTTGATTCCTTCCCCTAATCATCACCTCCTACACACGCTGTACTTTGAAGACCCACTCCAACCTGAGTAAGTAGCGGTAGAAGGATTCGCGCGGTGCGCCGCTCTGCTCGTTGGCAGCGTCTTCGAGCTGGTGCAGCTTCCAGGCGCGCAGCAGCCAGCCGGCGATGAAGGCAGCGAAGAAGCAGAAGCCTGCAAACAGCTGGACGTGCAGGTAGGAGTCGCTGCCGGAGTCGGTGCGCAAGCTCAGGCCAATGGCCTCGGCGCAGGTGGCGGGCGGCACGAGGATAATCCACAAGACCGACAGGGCGGCCGGCAGCAGGGGAATACCGACAATCTCGGCGGTGACGGGGGCGACGGTGGCCCACAGCAGGCCGGAAAAGGCGCCGAGCAGCGCGTAGATGATGGCGCCAGCATAGTACTTGCCGGCAAAGATCCAGATCAAGAGGGCGCTGACAGAGGCCGTCAGTGTGCCGAGGCCCATGACATTGAGGCGGCCGACGGGGTCACTCAAGAAGCCAATCAAGGGACGGCCGAGACCCTGTGACAGGTTGAACATGGCGGCGACAATGGAGCCCTGGTAGGCGGTGCCACCGACCGCCTGGGTATAGGCGGGCAGCGAGAAGATGACGATGATGTAGCCGAGAATGCAAAAGAAGGCCCAGGTGACGAGCAGGACGTACTCGATACGCTTCAGCAGGCTGAGGCGGAAGGCCACATGGATGGAGCCGACGACCTTGTTGCGGTCCCGGACCAGGATGGTAGAGACCAAGTTGGCGGCAAAGGAGACAATGGCGAGGATGCGGAAGGCCCAGGCGAGGCTGATGTTGCGGATCATGGCGTTGGTGGCGAGGGAATAGGCGAGGCCGCCGAAACCGGAGCCGGCGGTGCCCAGCGCATTGGCAAAGGAGCGGCGCTTGGTGAACCACTGGGGCACGATGCCGACGGAGGCCACAAAGATGAAGCCCATGCCGATGCCGAAGGCGATGCCCTGCGACAGCATAAGGTGCCAGATCTGGCTTGTAAACGAGGCACCAATGAAGGCCAGCGTCTCGAAAAATATGCCGACCAGCAGCGTCGCGCGGGTGCCGAAACGGCCCACACAAACCGTGGACAGCGGCGAGATGAGCAGGGCAATGGAGATGGACAGGCCACCGACAAAGGCATATTCGATGGCGCTTGCGCCGGGGAAGGCGTTGTTGTTGAGGTAGTAGGCCAGAAAGACGGCATACGCCGAGTTGACGCCCCACGTGTGTGCGTTGAGCAAGAAAACCGCCAGCACGACGACCCAGCCGTAGCCGCCTTCTTTGAACTCCTCGGCCGGTGCCTCTGTCGGCACCTCTATTGGGGGCTCGACGCCGGTGGTACCGGCAGCTACTGCGGCCGCGGCCTCGGCCGACGACTCCTCCTGGTTGGAGTCGTTGTTTGTGGACTCGTCGTCGCCCGTGGGCAAGCCCCGCTTCTCTTCATTGGAGTCGGCCGTGCCAGGAACTCGGCCGACGGGATAGCCGTTGAACGGCGCCGACGCCGTTTCGGAGGCGGACATTTTGAGTGGGTGTGGACTATGCGCGTGCGGGAGGCCGTGTAAGACACACACTCGGGTCGTACAAACAATCGGGAACAGTAAAATAAAAGAGAAATATACAAACAAGACAATAACTGCAAGAAATAAATGAAGACAAATGAAGAAGCAAATGGAGGAGACGAAGGATACGAGAAACAAGAGATATTGTGGATTCCTGCAAAGCAGCGAAGCAGCGAAGCAGCGAAACAGCGAAAAGAGGGGATGGGGCTACCCGGCAGGCGCTAGAAGGCGTGCCGAGTTCCTGGCTCGAGGAGCCGATGGAGGTGCAACCAAAACAGAACGGCGACTAAGAATGCGACGTTCTTGCTGTTTGTTGGCCGCGACCGCACTCGACCGCGATCCTTCCGCTTTCTTTATATTATGGGGCAGGTGGCAGTAGTGTGCGCTTGTTGATGTTAAGTCAGGTATTGCACAACGGGTTTAAGGTTGAGGGTCGGAACGGGCAGAAGTAGTTTGGCGATGTCGACGACTCATGAAAGGAAAGAACCATCAGCAAAACTGACAGAGTAAACCGCAATAGCTTCTGTCACGGAGGGAAAGCGCGATGGTCTACTTATGAAGATGGAATACGGACGATGGAACCCAGGAGGGCTGCACGTATTGGCCATGCTGTTGCGTGTGTGCGTGCACCTCGGACCGGTGTGCCATTTCTGGACGTGGTTTTCATTACTCAATGGAACTTGACCAAGCCCGACGGAGTCAATAATTGAACGTCGATGGGAAGAGTGCCGAAACAAAACGACACTGCGAGGAGAAACTCGCACCCGGCGCTGCACTCCACCTTTGATTACGAAAGAGGGCAATACTAGTATTGAAACTGAAGAAGGCTGATGTGAAAGAGGAGACATGTGCATGACACACACACAACCAAAAAAAAAAAGACGGGAAAGACGTCGTTAGCTACGGAGTCATCGCGAATAAACCGTGGAAATAAGAAAAGGCGGGGCGCCCCTAGCGGAGACGGTTGGTTACCAGAGCTCGAAGAGGAAATACAATACGAAAATAAAGACCGCGTCACAGAGGAAAGAAACGAACCCTTGGCCGGCTAGTCCTTATTTCCAGTTTGTCTCCAGACAAGGCAGCTGCAACCTGCAATCACACAGAGCCACGCAAACTCCAGACTCACCAACACAGAGCAGAAGCGCATCGGCGACAGTGGCCGACGAGAATATCTCGATGAACAAATCCATTGCAAACCATCGATATGTGCATCGTAAAGCAACGCCGATTTTAACAGGCTGCTTTCCGGAATAACATCCAGCCAATGGTATGTCTCGGGTGCTGGTCTGGCACATTGACGACCACAATGGCTGTGGTGACAACATGTAGGATGTACAAACGAACAACAACCTTGGCAGCAGGGACGGCACTGGTAGGCTACTGCGTCGTGGGCAGCCTCATGCGTCGTACGACATCGCAAAGGCGACACGGCATATTCACCTGACAGGAGAGAAAGCTGTGTCCACCCACGGAAACGACTGAGCCGTGTCACACCATTTGAAGGCGGAGAATGAGAAAATGCACCTGGGTCTTGAGCTTCGTGCTGATGCCCATCGTTTAAGACTTAGTTACTAACCCATGTCAGCCACGTTAATAGCGAGGATCCAGGAAGACAAATATAACAACTCCGGTCGTATCCTCCGCGGGCAAAAGATTGACCATCGGGCAAAATGTTCCAAGTGAAATAAGCGTACGGGGCGTGAAAATATACGAATTTCGCGCAATATAACAGGTAATCAAGCCTCTGTACGGAGACGGAGTGTCGACGACGAGGACGGAGCGGAGAGCTTGGCGCGGATGGCTGAGAGACACCGAGCAAGTGTGGAAGAGATGGTAGTGAATGTAAGAAGTCCAAACGTTGGCCCGCGCGGCACCTTCCCGCTCTGGCTGCACCCACGAAGTGACAACTGACTGAATCATCCTTAACTCCCCGAACCCCGGCACATGATCCCGCGCCATCAGGGCGTTTTAGGGGGGGATGCTTTAGGGGTAGGCACGCGGCACACTTGCGTGGCAGACGCGTTCAGAGTAGTTCGTCATGTTGGGCTTGTAAACGCGCGTTGGGCGGCGTTTCATTCTGCCGATGGCAGCCGCTCCTGACGCAACAAACTATCGCTAAATCGTACAACATAGAACCAGACTAAAACCCATCTGCAAAACTGCAAATGGCGCAAAAGTATGCCGCATCTCTGAGTCACTCCGGGGTTTGAAATACGTCCAGGAAAGATACTATGGTAAAACTGAATTATCGTGCTCCTTGCATCGGAACCTAGACCAATCGCCGGCACTCTTTGCCAGAGCTGACAACAAAGCAGCGCGAACCTTTCCTCAATCGGTTCCTGTATCTATCGGCCTTGCCCACTGACGTGACGGCGATAGACAACGGTATCCACAGACGATCTGACCGGGCCGGAAAAGCTGCTTGTTTTGTAGTCAGCGAGTGCGGAGCTCCATACGAACGAATGAAGAACATCGTGCTCCGTACGGAAAGGCAGGCTATTATGCGAGGCCCAGCGCAAGAAGCTGCATCACCTACTGTCATAAATTCTCATTCTGGGCCCTATTAAATTCACTGCCGAAATGGGATAAGCACTTGTCAATGCAGCCAGCAGTGCCAGCATAAAGAGGAAGCATATCGTACAAAGATCAATTACCTGCAGAAATTGCATACAGAGTGCATGCACTGTACACGCAGAAAACAAGCAGCTGTCCAACGAAGAGCATCAACTCTCCGACATATCTATGTACGGAGCCGGGTCTTGTCTTTCGTGGTGAGAAACGTGGAGCTGTCACAACAAAACATCACGACACCACAACCGACACGACAGCAGATGCCATATACAAAATAAAAGACGAAACGCCAAAAATATGATATGGCCATTATCAGCGAAGACCACGATTTCGGTCCTTTCGATTTACCTCTTGCGTCCTCCCGGAAGTCATAACAGGTGTTTGTCACAGGTAAAGGGGTATAGAATGGCAGTGAACGTGCCGCACGTACTTCGTAGAGTGCATACAACCTTCCAACGAACGACGCGGACAGGGAATGAAGCTTGGACGTCCTTCCGTGCAACCCAATATGGTCGTGCAAGTTATCAACTTAGAAGCACGCTTGTTGAAAGCCATCGTGAAGATGCTGCGCAGCATCTGAAAGGAGCACATGATATTTATTTCTGATGTTTGCTCTTTGCCGACACCATTGATCCTTGACGTTGTTTTGCTCGCGGGTTATCGCAACCTTCAGGGACGCAATCGTCAAGCGCATCTATCATTCAGCTCGGCGCGGCTTGTTGTTGTTGTTTCGGTCGCGACTCTCAGCCGTCCGTCGTGTGAATCGCGAACAACAGATCGCCGCCTCGGCTGTCTCATTAGCGTCAAGTGCGCTGTGGGAGCCCACTGCAGCTGAATCGCAGCGAACGATTAAAGGTATTAAATCTGTTCGTCGAAATAATTCCCAAATTCGCAGCCAGGCCCGTTTGGGACCACAGTTGTCTAGTCAACCGCGCAGAGTGGGGTAAACAAACGCAAATTGACAGGGGCCCTACTGTATTTTGGCCCGAATATTGGAAAGGGTAGCAATAGCATTATTAGGGAAAGCACAGGTAATATTGGGCTGGTCGCAATTACCCAAAACAACCACAACCGGAGCAACAGGAACAGGCCACACAAAAGGAGTCACTTTTGTTCTCGTCGCTTTTTCATGTCTCTTCACGCATTTCACCTCCCAACACAACACATAACAACACAACACAACGCCATACAACACCAAAACAGACCTGTCGCCTGCGCTCGTTGCACTGTCCTTCCACTGTCACCGCTTCGCTTCGTCCACCGCCCGCTGCCACATCCCTGTCTCACATCCAGACACTGTCTCTGATCTCTCTTTATCTGTGTTTCCGACTCTGCCTCTACCTCTGCCGCATCTTCTGCCCCAGCAACCCGATCTGCCGCAGTAAACAAGCGTCTTTATCTTCTCATCGTCATCGTTCTTGGAAAACAGCTTCCTGTTCTCACCATCACGCACAACTCCCTCTTCTCTACTACCTATCGCGGATCTACTACGTGCATGTTTGTTTACCTCACCTGACCATAGCATCTTCTCGTCCTTTCGTCTTCAAATCTTCCGCTCCAAGTTGCCCGCCATGTCGACCGTGTCGGCCCGCGGCAAGCCAAAAGACCGGACGCCGTCCGGCAACTACATGTCCAATGACCAGTTTGGTAGGTTGCACCTATGACTTCCGGAGGACACGTAGTGCCGTCTAACAAAACCAGCAAACTACCTCGCCGACCTACGCAACAACCGCATTGCACGACCCGGTGGTGCACGCCCGCTCCCGGCCACCTGTGGCAGCTCTTCTCGCCGTGACTCTGGCCGTGTCTCCGTTGGCAGCCGAGTCTCTTTTGGCACGCCTATGGTGGCCACCGCCGACGCCTTCTCCAACTCCTCTTCGCACAGCCGATCCCAGTCCGATGCCACAGCAGCAACAGCCGCGCCCTCCGTCTCCGGCCGACCTTCGCTAGGCGGCCACTCTATTTCTAACAGCATCTCCTCCCGCTACTCCACTGTCACAGGCCGTGGCCGCGATTACTACCCAGCCGGCACCAGTGCGGCATCTTCAGCAGCACCTTCCGTTCGGCCCCTACGGCCCGACGAGGTCGTGCCTACGGATACCTACATGGAACGCGGCCAGCGTTGGATGGAGAAGGAAGAGGTTGTGTCGCTGCGCCATGCACTTGAGGACATGGACCTCAAGCAGCAGGGCATGGCGGTATCGGGCGCTGTGTCCATGATCCCCACTCCCGGCAGCGACGCTGATCCCGACGAGCAGCGCATCTACGCAGCTGCCCTCGACGAGGCTGCGGAGCTTGTCTGGAAGCACCAGAACGGCATGAGACCGCCCGAGCCCGGCGCACCGTACCAATACAAGAACCATCTGCGCAAGAACAGTTACGCCCATGCCCGCACCGCTAGCGTCGGTCGGTATGGCAACGATATTGAGCCCAGTGGTCTCGCACGGGACCCGAACGCGCGCTCGGTCTCGGGCAGCTCTGCGGGATCCTCTGTCGATGCGTCTGGCTCGCGTCGCAGCCGTCACTCATATGGGTCAAACCGTGTCGTCAGCAATGGCAGTGGTAGTAGCGGCAACAGTGGTAGCAACAGTGCCCGCCAAAGCTTGGACCAAGCCCGTGACACCACGTCGTCCAATCCGGCTGTTCCAGCTTCCGGTGGCTCTCTGCGCTCCAAGACTTACAATGGCCTTGCTGGTGGTCCCCGCCCCATGGTGTCCACCTCCTTTTCGACCGGTGCTGCGAACAGTAAAGTCGCCGCCACTGGCCGTCGCCGGAGTAGCATGAAGCGCAACATTAGTGGTGAGATCGAGAAGCCCTTTTCGGGCGACCAGATCTATGAGGAGCCCGAGACTTCGACGCCAGACAAGCGGGTCAACGCCAAGGCCAACGCCACCACGTACATGGGCAGTGGCAGCGTTTTGCAGGCAAAGCCAGATAGCGTTGTGAACAACAGCACCCTCGGCGGTGCCCACACTGGTGGTCTCTCCAAACTGGTCTCACGCTACGAAATCCATCGCAACGCACCCTCGCAGTCGCGGAATCCTCAATATACTATCAACAATGGCACGGGGGCGACGCAGTCCAACACCAACACTGTTGCATCCCCTGACGTGGCGCGCAAAAACGGTGTGGAGATTCGCAGCGATGACATTCGTCAGGCTACCAGCATGAAGTTGAAGGACCGCAACGCAAAGCTCCCCACTCCGTCCTTTGTCAGCGATACCCCGGGACGCCCGATTGTAAGCTTTGACGCCAACTGGAAAGATCCAGCCCAGGTTGAGGCACAAGCAGACAAGGCGGCTACTGATGTGAAGCCAGGCGTCCGGGAGACGAACTTCCCCAGTCATGCCCCCATCAACGCACCCAGCAGTGCACCCAGCCGTGACAACGATGCCGGCCCCTTCCAAAAGATTCGCAAAATCAGCCCCAAGAACATCTTCGCCCGGCGACCTCAGCAGCAGCAACTTCAGCAGCAGCAGCAGCAAAGTACGCCGGCCGTTGCTGTCACGCCTCCTACGGATTTTCGGTCGCCACCGTCTGTCCCGCCGCAACAGCAGCAGCACCAACAGCAGCACCAGCCGCGCCCGCAAGCACGTAACATTTTCAGTCGCCCCTCCGCTGTTCAGGTAAACGATGCTACCTCGGTGCCGACCATCTGCGTGTCGGAAGAACCGTCGCCGCCTGCTCCTGTGTCTCGGGCGCCCATGCCCATTCCCTCCATTGCAGTGTCCGAAGACCCCACTCCGTCCGCACCGACTTCTCGACCGCAGCCCGCTCCTCCAATCCCTACTATCGTTCTGCCCGGTGACGACGATGTGCCTCAAGCTCCTTCAGCTGCCCCGTCCCAGCGATCCAATATCCCCGACATCCTGATCCCGGGTCATGGTAGATACGTACCACCTATTCCAGTCATCGTGACCCCCGACGACAACGACAACAACAATACCAGTTCTAGTCCTGCCCCGCCTGTCATAATCACGGCGCCTTCCGCACAATCCTCCTCAACATCTTCGGCACGACCACTCCCTGCGCCAGGTGGCCGGTCTGGTGCCGGTAACCATGCGCCTCGCAGCCACTGGTCGCGTGCCCATGGTCACCATCCCGGACTGCCTTCTTCGTCGACCGGCAGCGTTCGTGGCAGCCGTGCCACAGCTTGCTGCCACGAGTGTCGGAATCCCATTGAAGGCCGCTTCATCTCCCTTGCCGGTCTCCCTGGTGCAGCAAGCAGTGGCAGCAATGGATCCGAGCGTTTCCACCCACAGTGCTTCCGCTGCTATTCCTGTGGCACGGGACTGGAGGCTCTTGAAATCTCGCCCGAACCCGACGAGTTCCGCAACGCTCGTCTCCATCGCATCGCTCTACGCGCCCGTGGCGAGATTTTGGAGGAAGCCCCTGGTGAGACGATGGGGGAGGATGGCGACGACCGCCTGCGCTTCTTCTGCCACCTGGACTGGCACGAATTGTTTGCGCCGCGCTGTAAGCACTGTACGACGCCCATTGTCGGTGAGCACGTCGTCGCGTTGGGCGAACACTGGCATGTCGGCCACTTCTTCTGTGCCGAGTGCGGCGAGCCTTTTGGGCCTGGCGCAACACACATTGAAAAGGACGGCTATGCCTGGTGTGTGTCGTGTCAGACCCGCCGCACGGAGCGCCGCGCCCCCAAGTGTCGTGCCTGTGGGAAAGCCGTCATTGGGCAGTACGTACAGGCGCTGGCCGCCGAGTGGCACGACGACTGTTTCCGGTGCGCCGTCTGCAGCGGCGGCTTTGTCGATGGCCAAATCTTTCCGCGAGAAGGTTCTGGCGGCCTCATGCAAGTCGTATGCACCATGTGTCGCCAACGGGAGCTCAAGGCGTGAACGAGGGTCGGGGCGTGAAGTAATGAGGAGGTATTGAATGTCAATTTTTCGGATGGTTTGTCTGGTTTTGATTTGTTTGCATGGCTTTGGCTCGCAGAGCATGTGCTTTGTTTGATCGGTTTTGGTATTTTGCGTTTAGTTTTGCTATTGCGTTTTGTTTCGGCGCTGCTTTCTGCTCTTTTGATGCATTTCTCGCTCAAGATTTAATGATCACGTATGTCCTATGGTTTAAATGAATACAGACGTTTTGCCTTTCCAGTGCATTCATTGTCTTGTTCCTCTGTTTGTGTGCAAACAATCTCCAAAATCACAGTCAAAAGACAAGGACACGACGAATGCGGAGGATTATTTTATTTGCTTGTTCAGGCCGTACCCTGATTTCGAAAGTGTGTGTGTATCATCTTCCCAAACTCCATTGGCTGCCCTCGCGGACAGCCATCTACTGCCATCTACTGCCATCTCCAGGTCTTCGTCGTCCTAGTACATTTCGTCCATTCCCGTCGCCGTTTTCCGCCCTAGTTCTACCCTCTCCTCCCCCCTAGTTGCCACCACCCAGCTGCTCTTGGTGCACCTCCAGCGTGTCCGAGTCCTGCATTTCCAGCTGTGACGAGTTAGCAACTGTTTGGGGGCCGTCCTTTCGCTCAGAGCCGTGAGTGGCTGGCGGGTGCTCGCTGTCGCTGTCCTGACGCCACCAGGTGGAGGGGTGGGGCGGCGGGAACCTACCGTGTCGGGCGTGTCGCTCGGCTGCACGCGCTGGCCGTCAAACAGGAACCGCACCGACGACAGGGACTTGCCCTGTCGATCGCAGAACGCCGTCATCAGCTTCTCCAGCTTCGTCGTCCGCTTGATCTTGAAAAAGACCTCGTTGTTGTTGTCCGTCACCTTGATGTTGAGGTGCTCCACGGGCGCGGCCGCCTCGCCGTTGCCGCCGGCCGCAGCGCCGTCCTTGTTGTCAGCGGGGTTGGGGGTGTTGGTCTCCGACATGGTGGTTGCTGCGAGGTTGTCGTGTGCGATTCTAAACGAGAACCTGGTCAGCTGTAATCTTGAGCAGTCTGGAGCCGTCTTGATGCCGTCTTTCAATATTTATAGCCTGCCACCGCCGCGTTGCGCTGCTGCCTAGTACGGAGCACAGCAACACGCACGGGAGCCCTTGCTGGCCCGGACAGATCGCCTCCCACAGCATCGATGCTTTTCCCCTTGCTCCATCTCACTCGGCACATCTCACGGAGCGGCACGCGCCCCGCCCATCAGTTGGCTGAGTGCGATCACATGAGGCAACCGGGTGCTGATGCGCGCGTCAAATGGTTGATAACACTTACCGATAGAAGCGTGATGCGGGGCTGTGTGCGTTGCGCGGTTGCGACTGGGCGGTGTGGCGTTTGATGCGATCCTCGGATGCGATGCCGATGATTGCGAGACAAGCAGAGAGAAAGGGAAAATTGGAGAATGGCACAACGTCGCCGGGAAATGTGTTGGTTGTTGAGAAGGGGATTGGTGTGTAACAGAGAGAAACGGAAGGAAGGAGAAAGAAAAGAGAAGAAGAGAATAAGTCTGAAAAAAGAGGTCCAAAAGTCGAGACGAAAAATAGTGGCTGTCGTCAGAACCGCGAGAGGCGACAAAGAGACGGAAAGCGTGACAGGGCGTCTTAGCGGCAGTGAAGAGCAAGCACGAGAGAGAGGGGGCGGTAGAGGAGGGGAGAGGGGAGCGACTTAGTATTACAGCGGGAAGGGGGAAGGGGGTGTTGGACAGTTGTGAAAGCGTGTTAATAATAGGCGATGGGCTCCAACAGGTAGGCGCGGCTACGCTATGGCCGAAGTGGCGTAAGACGCAGCGTGTTTGGGGAAGGAGACAATTGCTAACAGGTATTCACGGATGCCAGACTTTGCAATAATTACCAAACTGCTACGAAAACAGGCCAAAAGAGGCCGGATTGGGTTGCGAGTAACACAACATAGTAAAAAGACGTAAAGCAAATAAAATATCTATAATTTAACAAAGGAGGATCACGCCCTTCATTAATTACAATGACATGCACACGTGACTTGCACTGAGATGTTTTTCCAAGTTCAAGGGCAGGAACAACCGGTCAATGACGATATAGGGAAGGCACGCTTTGCAAGGGAAACTAACAAAGGCAATCGCCAGACTGTGTCGAGATCAAGTCTTTTCTCCTTTCACAACGACCAGCATAACAGGACATACACCGTAGACACAACAACTACGGCTCGCTATTATAGTGTCCCGTGCATTCGGAGCTTTGTTTACACTCGCCATTTGTCTCTCCAGTGGCCTGACCAGTACCGACGACAGCATGGCAAGTTGACTACAGGGCTGCAGATTTGCCCCAAAACTCTCCAGAATATCAATCACTCGACCACGACATCTAACAACTTCTTAGGCGAACAAGAAGCTCGAAGCCGATCTCGTGACCGACCCGCCGTGCCATCCACGAGCAGTGAGTGCCGCCCGTCCCCGCCCCCGTGACATTGCCTACCGAGACTAACCGACCGAATGCAGTGCGCGATCCAAGGTGACACCAGCTCTTGACATACTCCGGAAGATGCTCTGACCTGACACGCGACTGACATCCTAGACTGCCTTACGAAGAACGGCTACAACCAGGACAAGTGCGAGCACCTCGTCGACGCACTCTACGAATGCTGCCAGGCGTTTTATACGCGTAACGGCGAAAAAGCCTCGACAGTGAGCTGTCCCAAGCCCGACTTGCTGCGTCTCAAGCTCCAGCAGCGCAGAAAGCAATGATCCGAGATAGACAAGAGACAATATAGAAGCGTCAGGAAAGATAGAGCCAAAGAGATGTGCACTCGTCCAGATATAACGTCCCCTAAACCGCGCAAAAGAATGCACCTCAGGCAACAATTTCGGAAAGTGCATGTTTACTCTAGGCATTCATTGAGCACGCTGGAGATCCGTTTGAACCTGAGCAAGCAGTAAAGGTCTTGCTCCGAGACTCTAATATGAAAGCCGATGATTTAAGACATTGATAAAGAGAAAAGAAGGAGAGAAAATTTGAAGAGGCAGAAAATTTGGCGGGTACTTTTATGGTGTGCATTTCCAGTGGCAGATTGTGGGTCTAGTCACGTGAAGGCTTGACCGCTTTGCGTACAGACTAGCCAAGCATGCCGTTTTCAGCGCGTCGCGGTCTACCCAAGGCGCAGAGAGAAGAAAGCTCTAGCACCAAGCAGGTCCACTAATGAAGGAGCTCGACGAACATCAAAATAGAGGCAGAAAAACAAATCGACGACAATTCAATCGCATCGTGCACCGTCAAAACCCACGCAGCCACCATACATACCGCCAACGAATGCACGGTAGCACACGGTGACGCTCAAAGTCGACCAAAACGACTACTGACTTGCCAGTGGATCGCTGCCCGGTGGCACGTCGCTCGCCCGTGTCTGCGAAGCAACCATCGCGATTCGATATTTTGCTTATTTCAGCTCACGAGGCTGCATGCGACCCGGACTCACTTCTCACCCATCAGACGCGGGCCCCGTTCCCACCGCCCGCCATGGCGTACATTGAGGACGAGCGCGACCTCGTGCCCGCCGACGAGCTGCACCTGGGCGAGGACGTCGGCGAAGAGGTCGAGATCTTTGCCAAGTTCCTTGACGAGTGCATCATTGCCCGCGGATCGGGCCCCGAACAACGCGCCCGCATCTTCAAGCTCGTCGACCACTACTACGGCTATGTCCGCGAGGTGGCCGACGTGCTACGCGAGCGGGTGCGCCTCGCTCGGTTAGCACGAGGCAGCAGCGGCGAGAGCACCGCCAGCAGCCAAAACAACATTGGCAGCAATAGAAATACAAACACATTGACGGGACGGCGGGCAGGACTACGATCAGGACTGCGGTCAGGCGGTGGTATGGACGTCGACAACCGGACGGCGCTGCAACGGCAGGACGACTCCGGCTCCGACGACGACGACACAGCAGCCAGTGCCCAGCGCTGGGAAGAGGAGGCACAGACTTGGGACCTGCTGCGGCGCCTGCTGCCATTGCGGTACCGCGACAGGTCGACAGCAGCATCGACAGCGACTGGCCCTGGATCAGCAGGTGCCTCAATACGCCGCCCGGGCGCCGACAAGCCACCACAGTCTCGCCGCGAGTACTGGGCCGACTTTGTTCTGTCAGAACCAAAGGCTCGCGAGCGCAAGACCATTCTCGAGTGGCTGCAGTCGAGCGCCAGCAGCAGCGGACCGGAGATTGACGAGGTCGTGCAGGAGCTGCAGCGCAACGCCGAGCGCGGCGAGATCCTTGCCCATGGCTGGCTGCACACCCGCGGCGCCATCAAGCAGCACAAGCGTCTTCTGGCCACCTCCGAACCGCTCGACCCCAACAGCCCGGATGTGCGCGACTCCAACCTCGACGCGCCGCATCGCCTCGTCACACAGCTCGACCCGGACGTCGTGACGCGCCAGGGCCTGGTCGGCCGCAAGCTCGCACCCCAGGATGCCTTCTTCGAGCAGGCCATCTGGCTCGGGTGCTACGAGCTGCTTCGCCGCGGCAAAAGCATGACCGACATCCGCGACTGGTGTGTCGAGCGCACCGAGGTCTGGCGCGCCGCTTCTATCTCGGCGCTGCCGCTGGCCAACGACGACGTGGCCGGCGAGGACGAGGATGCTCCCGAATTCGATTGCCTGGCCACCGTGCTGTGGCGCCGCATGTGCTACCGGCTGTCCCAGGAAGGCAGCGCCAGTCAACACGAGCGTGCCGTCTACGGTATTCTGTCGGGCGATCTGGCCAGCGTTGAAGCTGTTGGCGCATCGTGGGACGACATGGCCTTTGCCAAGTACAACGCCGAGCTGCGCGCACAGTTTGATGCCTACCTGATCCGTCAGGCCGACTCGGCCGCCGTCCACTCGCTGCTTATCCTGCACGGCGATGTGCCGGTCGGCTACTCGTCCGATGCAACGTCTTCTTCCTCACACCACGCACATTCATCCACATCCACATCTTCTTCCGCCACCCCCTCATCCTTTTTGCGCGACCGCGACGGCCGTTCACGTAACAGCAAAGCCGTTGCCAACACGCCGGCCAAGGCCCTCCAAGCCGCCATGATCGACGAGAAGCTCGACAGCTTCTTGTTCCAGCAGGGCCTTCTGCTGGCCGAGTATGCCAACGCCACACAGCCCTCCAAGCTGATCCCCAAGTACGACACCACAACCACAACGACCACGGCCACCGACGGCAAGTTTATCGAGCCCACCGACTGCCACGGTCTGCGCATTCTGGCCCACGTGCTCATTGTCGTGTCCGCCCTCGATAAGCTCGATGGCAAGGGCAAGGACATTGCCGCACTGGGCCCGCTGGCACGCCGCCACCAGACCGAGGAGCACGCCGTCGCGAGCTACATCAGCTTCCTGCGGCTCGCCCGCCTCGAGGAACTCATCCCGCTGTACGCGTCCAAGCTCATGGGCGATCGCTGCTACACCAACATGGCCCTCAACCTGATCCACATTGAGGAGCGTGACGTGCAGCAGCGGCTGTTGCTGCTGATGCGCAAGCTCGGCCTCGACCCGGTGAAATTTGTCAAGACGCTGCCGCAGCTGTTCTTGGCCGACGTCACCGAGGCCGAGGCGGAAGAGGGCGCGGGCAATGCCAAGCCCGCCTGCACCGAGTTCAGCATGCTACAGAACAGCGCACCCACGCTCAAGTTTGGCCGGCTCATCAAGACGGGCCTGTTTGGCACGGCGGCGGACCTGCCCGGGGACGCCGACGGTGTTCTTCTGGTCGACAAGGCCGACGAGCTGCTGATCCGGTCTATGGAATGGATGATGCTCGTCGACGGCCTGGCACTGGAGACGTGCGAGTTCGGGGTGCGCATCTACAAGTACTTTTTGCGCAACGCGCACCTCACGGCCGCGCGCATCTTGGCGTCACGCGTTACCTGCTCCGAGATCATCCGCCACAAGACTCGATTTGGCCGTGACCTACCCGAGGAACCGGATCCGTCGTGGTGGGATGATGTGTTTGGCCCGCCGTCGCGTCTCAATGCTGAGGATGATGACGACATGGCCATGGCCATGGACGACGACGTGCCGACCGAAGGCTCCAAGGGCCAGGTTGCGGCGTACGCCCGGCCGCTGTTCGAGCTCGAGTGCCTCGTCAACGCACTGGACTGCCTCGAGACGACCGCCATGATGGCCCACATGATGATCAACGAAGCGCCCGACCCGGCCCGCGACCGCAACATTGCCGGCAACATTGACGACAATGCCAAGTACATTTCGGGCTTTATGAAGCCTCTCCTCAAAGACTGGCTGCTCCACTCGGTGGATGGTACGTCTCTCGTTGGCCCTTTCTGATTTTCTTGATGTTGTCTGCCGACGTGCTAACCTCCTAGACAACCCCGACTACACCCTCCTGCGCGCTTCGTACCTCCCCCAGGTCGTCATCGGCTACGCCAGCACGCTGCAGTTCGCCGGTACCACCAGCTCCCGTGACTACCTGCTCGAGTGCATGGAGCTCGCCGCCGTCGTCGCGGCGCCCGACAACAGCGACGTGGCCGGTGTGCTTGTGTCGACGGGCCACATGAAGGAGCTTGTCGAGTCGTTTGCCTCGTGCAGCAAAGCGTTGGCCATCTGGACGAGCGACATGAAGAAGGGCCCCGGTTCCAGCTCCAAGAAGAACCGCGAGATGGGCTGGTCGCGCGAGCTCTGGTCTGTGAAACAGTAGAAGGATCGTGGATGTGAGAGGAAGAAGGACAGGGAAAACAGCGATTGTACAAGATAAAACACTTTTCATTTTTCTTTTTCATTTCCATTTTTCATATTTGTTGAGGATTTTTCTACTACAACTGGCACCGGTACGCGCGTTTTTTTTTTTGCCAATTTCATGGCTTTGATAGCAATTTAAATATTTTTCGTCTAATTTTCATTTTATTGTTTTAGAAAAAAAAAATGGATTGCTTGATTTTAAAAATTCAGTTTACTTCTTGTTCACGTATCCCTCAAGCTAAAGTGGAAATGTTAAATTCATTACATATCGTACACATTGTCCTTTACAGCTGGTCAAGCAAACCTGTGACAACCGCTCGCAGATCTCGCAATGGCACATCCGTTTTCACGCCCAACTGCCGGCACTGCACTTCCACCAGGCCGTCCAACGGCAGACTGTCCGCACTAGGAAAATTGTCCGTGCCGACGCTCTTGAACCAAGCCATACCCACGACAACGACCACCGGATATCCCATCAGGTCGGCATCCTTAAGTTTGTACAGCAGCGACGCACCATTCCGGTCATCGAGCACAACGTCCAGTTCAGCTTCAGCTCCAGCTCCAGCTGTACCTTTAGGGGACGTGCTCGCCCGGCCAGCAAGAATATCGTACACACCCTCCGCCACCGCCGCTTGGGCCGGAACCTTCGCCGCGCCGGCCTTATGAGGCCTGGGCGGCGCCATGATCACCGCCACCTCATACGGCGCAATCGCCCGCGGCCAGTTGAGGCCCTGCTGGTCGGCCAGGTGGTCTGCGACGGCGCCCAGGATCCGCGAGATGCCCAGGCCGTAGCAGCCCATCTCGGGCACGATCATGGCCTGCGCGCCCGCAACGCCGCTGCCCTCGGCCGGTATCTTGACATCCAGGGCCTCGGGCGACGTGTAGCGCGTGCCAAGGTAGAATGTGTGACCCAACTCGATTGCGCGGTCTACGACAAGCGTGCCGTGACCGTGGCAGCGCGGACAGTCGTCGCCGGTACGCGGCTTGGCAAAGTTGAGGGAGCGGCCGGTGCTGTGAGCAGTTGTAGGCGCTCTGACTTCAAAGTAGCGGGTGATTTCGTCTGCATTGCCCGTTGTTGTAGAGCCGAACAAGGGCCACTGACGGGTGTTGACGTCCACCGCAGCGACCAAAGAACCGTCGCTCTGTAGGAGTCGCTGGTCGACGAGGTTGACAATCTTGGGACGGCTGGCAGGTTCTGTGTTTGCCTCTTCATCTGTCTTGAGATTGGCCAGCACACCATTCCACGCAGCAGCCGTGTTCTCAATGCCTGAGTGCAGGTCCGGCACAACCGCCTTGACAGCGTGAACGTCAATGTCGTCGTCTGACATGCGCACCGTCTCGCCCGTCACTGTATTGATGGCCTCGGCCGGGTACCAGACATTGACGAGCGTCGTGTGGTCGCGCGAGATGCCGCGCCACGCCTGAGCGTACTTGACTTCAAGACTTGCTGCTTTGGGAGCCACCGTCGCCTCCAGCACCTCCGTGTTCGCCACTAGATCGCAGCTGCTACAGTGAGCAACGTAGTCTTCGCCTAGAGAACCTGCCAGGTGGTACTCGTGGCTTAGATTGCCGCCCATGTCGCCTGAGCTGGCCTGAGCCGCGAGGACAGGCACCTTGAGGGTGGCAAAGATGGCTGCGTACGCGGCGCGAACTTGATCGTAGGTGGCCATGGCGTCCTCCACCGAGGTGTCGAAGGTGTACATGTCCTTCATGAGGAACTCTCGTGAGCGCAGGATGCCGTGCCGTGGACGCATCTCGTCGCGGTACTTGCGGGCTTGCAGAGGGTTAGATGATGGCGCTGCATATCATGGGAGACTGCTGAACGTACTAATTTGATACAGCCGCAAGGGCAGGCCGCGGTACGACCGCACGTTCTGGGAGACCAGCTCGGTAATCTCCTCCTCGTGTGTTGGCGACAACAGGTACTTGGCTTCCTTTCTGTCGGCGAATTGGAACAACTATGGATGTTAGCCGCTTTCCACCTTTGGCATTTCGAGCCTGACGCCAACCTCACCAACGTACCTCTGACTGCACATTCTGCAGACGGCCACTTCGGGCCCAGAGATTCGCGGACGAGATGCTCGACAGCGACACCCGCGAGCCGCCAATGGCTTTCATGTGCTTGTCCACAAGCGCCTCGATCTTGTCCTGGACTCGAAGTCCCATTGGCAGCATGTGGAAGACGCCCGAGTGCGCCTGGCGGAAGAAGCCCGCGCGTATGAGCTTCTCATGGGATTCTGAGGCTGTTAGAAGGCGAGCTCGGCATCAATTAAAAGTCAAAGACTCTCAGAGACGTACCCTCGTCATGTTTGGCGTCTTTCAGGAAGACCTGAGGTGCCGGCAGCCAAATGTTAGACAGTCTGTTCCGGTGGTCCAGCTGCATCCAACGTTTCTGCAGTCTGGTTAGCCAACAGTTCACTTCAAAGCGTATAGTCAAGCTCTGAGAAAGATCAGAAGCCTCATGCTTACCGCTTGTCGCGTCCATCGTGCAAATTGGCCGATGTTGCCAGTCGATGTTGATGTCCTTGAAGACGACCGTAATGTCGGCCGAAATGCCGACCGGAGGGCCATTGCCGAGCAGTCTATGTGCTATGATAAATGCCCAAGTGCCTATCCCATTGGATCGGACCAAGGAACCGAACAGCGACCTATGGCGGTTGCTCGTTTCGAGGCTTGCCGTGGCATGCGGTTTTGCTGTTGGATGTTCTTGAATATCGGAACATCGCTTTGTAGCGGCTTGTCAGTGACCGCCGGTACTAACGACCGCCAATAGCACCTTCCTCCGTCAAAATCCAGCGACTTCCCGCGCTGATGGAGTACAATCACAAATTAGGAAAGCGGTGAAGGACACCTTCCTCAATCCACCGCCCTACCATTCAGCGCCATTGAGGAAAGCGCCCCGCTAAATTTTCGAAAATTGGGCAGAAAAAGCCTGGCGGAAAAAGTTTCTTGGGAAAGAGCGATGTCCTGCCAAAGAAGTCAAAAATCGCGATAGCATCAAGTCGTTTCTCAACTACGCCTCAACACCCGACAACATCCACGCCGACTTGCACTGCCTACCGCCCCCCCCACACAATGGCTCCGAACAAGTCCAAGGCGCCAAAGGGCAAGGCTGGCAATGCCAACGGCAACGTCTCGGCGGGCGCCTTCAGCCAGGCCTCGCTTACCCAGTTGACAGCCCAGATCGACCGAGACCTTGAGACTCGGAATGCCAAGAATCTCAACGGCGGCAAGCGGAAACGCAGCGAGGACGACGAGACTGCCGACAGGACGATGCGGACGCAGAAGACACAGAAGACTCAAAAGAAGCAGGCGACGAATGAGAAGCTTCAGCGGAAAGGGAAGGCCCCGGCTGCTGTCATCGACAAGAAGACGGTCATGCTCGACGAGATCAAGCTGCTGGGCGGCAACGAAGATGACTTTGACCTGGTGGCCGGCATTGACTCGGATGCGGAAGACGGTGGCGCGAGTGTGGGCGGCAAGGAAGACATGTCGCTGGACGCGACCTTCCAGAGCGAACTGGCCAAGTTTGCGGCTGGTCTGGGCTTTGACGAAGTGCGCTTGGAAGACGAAGACGACGAAGCTGCAGAGGACGAAGTAGAGGAGCAGGTAGCTGAAGAAGATGCTGAGGAGGAAGAAGAAGACGCAGAGGAGGAAGAGGAGGAAGAGGAGGATGGGAAAGACGAAGAAGACAAGGAGGAGGACGAAGAGGAAGAGAAGTCTGCACCGCCGCCAGTCGTTGCAGCACCCAAGCCTGTCCCATCTACGGATCCGTTTCTGCCAAGAAACCCCAAGTTCTCACAACTGGTACGTGACATTCGCAGTTCGCCATTTCTGTGCCGTTACACTGCTAACCATACAGATGCTTGAGCCTCGCGCTGAGTGGCACACCGCAGAGGTCGGCGACCTACCGGCCCCCATATCGGACGACATTGGCCGCTTCTCGCACAACATCAAAAGCCTCGCGGATTACGCCGAGACTCTCGTAGAGACCGACGCCAACGCCTACCACACCATCACCTCGGCATCCTCGTCCCACCGTTTCATGTCCACCATCATGACCTCCGGTACCATGTCCGACAAGGTCTCTGCGCTGACCCTCGAGGTCCAGGAGGCGCCCATCCACAACAGCAAGGCTTTTGAGAACCTGTTGGCTTTGGCAGGCAAGCGCAGCCGTGGCGCCGCCATTGCTGCGCTCGGCGCACTGGTGGATTTGCTCGGCAATGGCGTTGTCCTGCCCAGCGACCGCCGCCTGCGCTCGTTCCATGCCCAACCAGCTCTGTTGGGTGCGCTGCAGTCCGAGAGTCCTGCAACCGTGCTCGCCTGGAAGCCACACCTGCCGCTGCCCGGCGGTATTACCAAGGCACACCTGATGCTCTGGAAGTACGAGGACTGGCTCAAGGATGCCTTCTTCCGCATGCTGCAGCAGCTCGAGGTGTGGTGCAACGATGAGATCGAATACTCTCGCTCGCGCTCCCTCGACTTTGTTTTCGGCCTGCTGCGCAGCAAGCCCGAGCAGGAGGCCAACCTTCTACGCCTGCTGGTCAACAAGCTCGGTGACCGTGAGCGTAAGATCGCGTCGCGTGCATCGTACCTGTTGCTGCAGCTGCTCACGACACATCCGGGCATGAAGTCCATTGTGGTACAGACGATTGAGCAGGAGATTCTGTTGCGGCCCGGCCAGAGCCTGCGCGCCAAATACTACGCCATCAACACGCTGAACCAGACCATTCTGAGTAACAAAGAGCCGGCGATCGCGGACAGCCTGGTGCGCGTGTACTTTGAGCTGTTTTTGACGCTGCTCAAGAGCGGCACTCTTGGCGCCATCGACATTCCCGGCGCCGACAACCTGGGTGAGAACGCGGAGGCGGCCAAGGACTCTGGTGCCAAAGACAGCAAGAAGAAGTGGAAGCGCAGCTACAACGACAAGAACAAGGCTGGTAAAGACGGCAAGAAGGGCAGCAGCGCGGCTGATAAGAACGAGGGCACCGAAAAGGACGTCTCGGAAAAGCTCGTGTCAGCGCTGCTGACGGGTGTCAACCGCGCGATCCCTTTTGCCAACACGGACAACACGACGCTCGAGAAGCACATGGACACGCTCTTCCGCATCACGCACTCGTCCAACTTCAACACGAGCATCCAGGCGCTGATGCTGGTGCAGCAGGTGGCCGGGTCGAAGCAGATTTCGGTGGACCGCTTCTACCGCACGCTGTACGAGTCGTTGCTAGACCCGCGCCTGATCATGTCGTCCAAGCAGGGCATGTATCTCAACCTGCTGTTCCGGGCGCTCAAGAACGACGTCGATGTGCGCCGGGTCAAAGCTTTTGTCAAGCGCATGCTGCAGATTGCGACGCTGCACCAGCCTCCGTTTATTTGCGGTGTGCTGTTCTTGGTGGCGGAGCTCGAGACGACATTCCCGGATCTCAAGGCACTGCTCAACGAGCCCGAGTTTGACGACGAGGACGAGGAGGAGTACTACCGGGATGTGCCGGAAGAGGGTGACGAGGCGGCTGCCCAGCAGGCTGACGACGCGAAGAAGGCCGAGGAGAAGAAGCGCCCCATCTACGACGGCCGCAAGCGCGACCCGTCGTACAGCAATGCCCAGAACAGTTGCCTCTGGGAGCTTGTGCCCTACTTCCAGCACTACCACCCCTCGGTCACGGCCTTTGCCACGAATCTGCTGGTGCGGCAAAAGTCGCTGCCGAAGCCCGACATGGCCAACCATACGCTCATGCACTTCTTGGACAAGTTTGTGTACCGCAACGCCAAGGCCGTCGACGCCTCGGCGTCCAAGGCTCGCGGCGCATCCATTATGCAGCCCGTGGCGGCCAGCAACGGCAGCATGACGGGTGCCGCGCAGATTGTGGCGCCCAGCGGCGCGTCGGGCGCTTCCAAGCAGACGGTGGCCATCAACTCGGCGGCCTTCTGGAGCCAAAAGGCCGAGAACGTGGCCGCCGAGGACATCTTCTTCCACACGTACTTCTCGCAGATTGGTAAGCAGTCGCAGACGAGCCGTGCAGCCAAGCACGCGGCCAAGCAGGAGAAGGCGGCCGCCAAAGCCGAAGCTGCTGCAGCTGCAGCGGAGGGAGGCGAGGACGTCTCGGATGCCGAAGAGGAGGAGATCTGGAAGGCACTCAAGGGCTCGCGGCCCGATATTGAGGGTGAGGACGAGGGCGCCGATCCGGACATGGATATGGACGATGACGACGACGACGACCTCGAGGAGCTCAAGGACCTGCTCAACATGTCGGACAGCGACGACGACGATGACGACCTTGACGACGACACGTTTGACGGTGCGGAGGGTGCTGGTGCCACCGCCGGCGACGATATGGATGTCGACGGTGGCGTTGAGTTTGCCGACTTTGCCGACTTTAGCGACGAAGAGGGCGCTGCTGGTGCCGACGAAGACGGTCTGGTGTCGCTGGCAAGCAAGAACGGCCGCAAGGCAGGCCGCGAGCGGCGCAAGGAGCTCAAGGCGCTGCCGACGTTTGCCTCGGTCGACGACTACGCCGAGATGCTAGGCCAAGAGGAGGACGAGGACTATTAGAGGAGGGAAGAGAAACATTGGTGTTTGGTTAATTTAGACCAGGCGATTTGCCCTTTACCATTTACGGTCGGATTCAAAAGTGTACAATTTAGCATAGCATTTCACAAAGAGTATCGCATTCATCTTCCTCTGTCTGGCATCCTGTTTTCCCTCGTCACGTCACCACGTCGCCATGTCGCCACACCGCCCTACGCGTCAAACCAGTCCAGCGGGTCGTCCTTGGCAAACAGCGACCGGAACGTCTTGTGTCCGTCGGCGGACTCAATGTCGGCCGTGTGGAAGCTGTGGAATTTGGCCGGCTGGTCTGGGCCCTCGGAGAACGCGCGGAAGTGCGCATAGGCGGTGTGGCTGCCGCTCTGCACCAGCGCCGGAATGCGCAGCTTGCCAAACAGAATCAAACCATACGCCGTCGATGCCACGCGGACGAGCACAAAGTCGTCTGCCGAAAACGACGCCAGGTCGTGGTCACCGATGTTGCGCTAAACTAGACGTCAGCAAAAAAGCACTAGCAGACGGATCGTTTTGTCTCTGGGTTCTGCTGCGGGCGAACGTACCGCCACTGCAAAGCTCTCGGGCTCGTGCTTGTCGTGCTCGTGGCGCAGATGGACGAGCTGCGTCTTGAGCTCGTGCTCGATCTCGCCAAAAGCCGTGATGGATGCCTCCTTGGGGACATGCGCCTCGCCGAGATCCGACGTTTCTTTGGTAGCCTGCAACGTGTTACACTATGCCCTGAGAGGCGGTAGATCCATTGATGACCTCACTCGTGTCCAGTTCAACTTACCATTTTAATTCGTCTGTGTTAAAGTTTGTGATAGTTGTGCGTTTCGTCGATTTCCGTTGTTGCGAGGAAACGGAAAACGTTAGGAGATGAAGACGGCTTATTTGCAGTCAATTGGAATCTTGTGCCAACCAAGAAATACGTCCTACGTATCCTGGCAGACAAACATGCACAACGAATGACGAAAGGAAAAGGAAAACGGGGTGGAGGGATGACGGCCCCCTCGTCACCTCTGTACAGATCTCCAGGAGTCTCGGCGTATCAGACAGCTTGCTGGAGAGTGCTGTGACGGCAGTGTTAGCGCAAAGTATTGGCCCCGCACCAGCTCTCCGGACAAGGCCTGAAACGTCATTCGTGGCGGTGCAGCCAACAGCCACAATCTAGCCAGGTACGAGATGTTACAGGGGCTGTCTGGTGCCGTGTCAGGCTGGGCCTGGCCATGCCTGCATTCTTCGGTAGAAACTGGCCAATCACAGCGCGCGCCTTCCGTCCGGCCATCGCATCGAGCCTCGGCGAAAATATTACGCAATGATCGGCTTCACCAACACAATTGAGTTGACGAGCGAACAACGTCCACGACGGCCGTGACAAATATCTGGCGAGCACGAAGAACCCCAGGCTGGGCCTCCTTCTTCCTGAATACGAACTATTGGCAAACCGCAGCTTCCACGTACCAATTGGCAGCTGTTGGCCGTATGCGGACCTCCTTCGCAATGTCGACACATCGCGCACTTTCTGTGACCGTCCGGCCATTGCTGAACCGGCGGTCACCTCTTTCCGCCTCCCTCTTCCAGAAGCAAAGCCAGCAGCGGCCATGGCAGCAGACCCTGCGATTCTGCGGCGTGCTCTCACTCTCGCGAGTCCTTGCTCCTTCATTGCTGTCGACACATTCCGCAACTGCGATTTGCTTCGCAAACGTCAGATGTAAGTGATCCTGCAAGCTGTCCCAGCATGTGCCATCACTAAACCCAACTCCTAGTATACTCCTCGTCCGCCTCACCCTACGCACAATCCGTCTACGAACCGCCTCCACTGCCCCAGCCTGAACCCAAGCAACGCTCCCGCATCGTGCGTGCCTTTTTCTTCCTCGTCCGCGCCACGCTGTACCTTTTTGTCGGCCAGCAGGCCGGCTACTTTATCGGCAGGCGATACTATGCGCCCAACGGCCCCGTCTACGAGCCCGAGTTTGACAGTCTCGAGGACGAGCTCGCGGCCGAGCGCATCGCCGAGTACCTTTTGGAACACCCGCTCGTCCAGAAACTCAACAACGACCCCGACCTCAAGCCCACCCACCCCCACTACAAGCTGCCGCACCTGTACCGCCACGGCAACCTGACGGCCGACACGCTCGTGGGCCCAGACCTTATGGCCGTCCCGCCGCTGACCTGGCAGGACGACCGCGGCGAGCGCCTTGTCATGATCATGCACGTCGGCCGGGGCCTGTGCGGACACCCCAACATTGTGCACGGCGGGTTTGTCGCCACGGTGCTCGACGAATTCATGGCGCGCTGCTGCTTCAAGGCGGTGCCGCACGAGATTGCCATGACGGCGCGGCTCAACATTGACTACCGCGCACCGACCCCGGCGGGCGCCTACGTGGTGCTGACGGCCCAGACGGTCGAGGTCGACCGGCGCAAGGCGGTGGTGCGGGGCCGGCTGCAGGTGCTGGGCGACCCGGCCGACCCCGACACAGAAACGGGGGCGCTGCTGGCCGAGGCGGAGGGCCTCTTTGTGAGCCCGCGGGAGGCCAAGGCCCTGTCGACTGTGGCGAAGCTGGTGAACCGGTGAGCAGGCGCACGTCAAAGGCGAGGGCCGCGGTGTGCTTTGGGAGAGACAGCCTGCGCCTCTTCTAGAGCCAAGACGATGCGACAAGAACTTGTCCTTGTAAAATGCAGCACATTTTTTCATTGACTAGCCGTTCTATTAAAGTGTATGATTCATGCCGTCGTCTGCTAAAGTATCGTACAGGACCAAGGACTCCACGCCAATGAGTGAAAAATAACAAAGACCATAGACAAGAAGTACGCCGATAGTATCCCTCCAATTATTAATAGTACACCGTGCACTGTCGTGCATTTATAACACGTACGTCCCCAGAGTCAACAACACGGGAAGAGCTGCAGCAGCCGCGACCTGCCATGGCACTGGTGCAAATGCCCGTGCAGCAGAGTCCTCTCGCGTGTTGGTAAACGGCGACGAGTCGGTCGTGTCTCTTGCCGGCGCGTCTTTCGTGGCCGTTGCGGCTGTCTTGGTCGTTGGTGTGGACGTTGTGTCGTTTTGGTCGGTCGTTGTCTCGGGTGTTGGCTCGGGCGACGGAGACGACGTTGTGGACGGCGGTGATGGTGTAGTCGCCGCCGAGGTGGTTGTTTCCACAGCTGATGGTAACGTTGACGACAAGAACGTCGCTCCCCCGTTTGGTAGCGTCTTGGTCGTCTTGGCCTGCGTTGTGTGCGTGCTCCGGTAGATGGTCGTTGTGGCATGCGTTGTTATGGTGGTCGTACCACCCGTCGCCGTCGGCGCGACGCCCAAGACCGCCGAGACCAGACTGCTCGCCGACGACAGCGCCGCGCTAATTCGGTTCGCCGGCACACTCTGCTTGTCTGCTGCGCACACGTCGGCCACGACCTCCACAAACTGGGCGTCGATGGTGTCGATGACGCTGTTGGCCGTGGCGGCGCTGGCGTCGCCGTTGCTCAAGAGGCAAAACTGGGCCACGCAGGACACGACATCGCCGAGGAAGGCGGTCTGGGCCGACGCCGCGCAGACACAGTTGGTGTCTCGGGCGCCGCAGCCGTTGTGGTTGACACAGAGGCCGAGGCAGCCGGAGAAGGCGACCTTGGTGGACGAGGCCGAGGCGAGTGTGGACAGGGATGTGACGGCGGCGGCCAGGGCGAACGCTCGTTGGCGGGCCGTTGTATGAGAAGGCATTATAACAAGGATGGGGGGACAAAGAGATAGGAACGTTGTCGAAACTGAGTTGTTCTCGTAGACCGTGTGTGAATACCGTCCTTTATGACTTTGCCTTGTCGGGAGAGAATGGAAGGAAATAGGCGTGGGATAAAAATATTAATTATGCGACCAGCGGTAAGATTAAAAGGCGACCTATGGACGACGAGACGATGAGCAGACGAAAAGAGGCAAAGTCGCAAAGAGGCAAGGGAGAAATTAAGACAGAGTATGAAGTTGACGAGAATAGCAGGCGCAGGCGGCTATATTGAAGGAGGCTGAGTTGTGTGTAAAGGGTCCGAGATACCAGCTGGACGGGAAGAAGCGAAGAATGAGAAGCAAATATAAAGTGGCGGACGAAGACTGACAGAGGAGAAGAAGTGAAGAAGCGGGAGGAGAAAATCAAAAAGAAAACATAGGATACACAAGAACAAAAAGAAGGAAAGAAAAGATGAAAAACAAAAGACAGAGACATCCGAGACAAGTCAGGAGTTGCCACACGATGATGGGCCACGGCCAACCTATGTTTTACGGAGCCGAGACATGCCAAGTAGAGAGTGCAGAAGAGAAGAAAGACAAACTGAGGAATGGGACATGTGAGACCAGGGGAAAACGACAGCAAACGGAGAGAGCAGTCTCGTCCAAACTCTCGTGCTGCGACCAGGAGCAACCCGCCAACCACATGAAACACGCGACAAGCACACCTCTCAAGTCCTTTTCGCACACGTATCCTGACCATCCATACGCTCTCCGTCGTCCAAATTGCCAAACACAAAGAAGCTGGGTGGCCAGAGCGGGCCATTCAAGCTCGGCCAGGGTCCCTCCTTTGACAAGTTTAGAGTTTCGGACGCCAGCCGCTAGTGCCCTTTCAGTGTGTAAGTGGGGTCCGTGTGTTGACTGAACTGAAGCACTCGCCTCCAGATGGTCGTCACTGGAGAATCATTACTCGACGATCATAAGGACGGAAGAAGATTAGGAAATCGAGGAAATCGAGGAAATCAAGGAAATCCAGAAGACCCAGGAACCTAGGAGTGTCAGGAGATCAGGAAATCCAGGATCCAGCAACCGGTTATTATGGCGTAGATCAAGCACTTTACGCTCAGCCTTAAAAGACATGACGGCTCCGCCAGAGTACAGTGCTGAAAACGCCAGAAGTATTAATTCACGTCCACTCAAGTTCGTGCCGTTCAACACAAATAACGCGAAGCAATATGCCGGAAATCTTGCCCGAGACAAAAACCCGTTCCGAGTGGTATTTACGCCGTATCCCAAGACACAAACGTCGTGTTCTATCCGTTCCCGTCATCGCCCCCTCACCGATTCGTTACTGATGTTTCTGCGCCGTTTACTGTTGCAAATATGTCGTACTCTTTAAAAGCCCCTAGACGGCCTGTTTTGCTCCTGCCATCCCGTCCGACTTGTCACGTCAGCGGCTTCGTCTGCCTTTTCTTCTGATCCGGATAGTCACCAATCCTAACATCCACAGATGTATTACAGCCAGCTACCTTTCTTTTTCTTTTTTTCGTTTTTTCTCCGTCTTGAAATTTACCCGGCGACTACGTTTATTTCCTCGTATCTCTTCGAAAGCGTAGTTTAGTTTTCTTTTCTGCTCCCGCATCGTCATTCTGTCCATTCCTCACAACAATCCTGGGCTCGACCCCGTGTTTCATGTTTCAGTCTGGAGTACCAATCCCCACAAAAAGCTTTCAACCACAACGAATCGTCCCGAAAGAAAGACAAGAGTAAAAACGAAAAGGCGCCAAATAGTGAGGAGAGAAAAATAAAGGGCAAGTCGTGTCCATGACCTTTCATATGTTACCTACCCCTCTCCTGCACGACGCCTCATCTAAAGATTCACGTACCAAGCCGGAGAGGGACAAGGCACTCCTTCATATCCTCTATCAAATTATTAAAATACATGAATCCAGCAGCCCTGCTCACTGCGACAAAGTTAAGACTGGACGTCGCGGTGTGTAACGCCCCTTCCTGTACGCTCTTGCTCCCGCAAGGCTGTGCTAGTGGGCGCCCTGGCACGCCAGATGCCCCCAACGGCTGCATATTACTTGTCCTTGTGGGAGGACGAACACGCGACGAATCACCGTTGCGCATCATTGCACTCATTGCACCAGCTCATAAATCAGCTGGTAGACGTCCACTACCCAGCTGATGGTAACCGCGATTGATCACCACCATGTTTTCGACCCTCTTTCCACGGCAAATCTTTACAGAGGTCCTGCTCTGGTAGCGTAAAGACGAGGCTTCGTCTTCATTCTCCTTGGCTCCTTCCTTCTTTTGCTTCTCTTCGGGCGTTCCTTCCTTCCTGACATGACTTCATCGTTCTTTCCTCGCTCGGTTATTTATTATCTGGTGGCAATCAGATGACAAAGAGCTTCCAGGAGATTGTCATCACGCCTATTCTCTCCGTGCCCTGTAAAGCGTCCATATACGCTGGCCACCTTCATACGTCATACCGGACAGCAACCACGATCATGGCAACACCGTCCACAGCCATTTCAGGCGGTGAATCTGTCAACCCCTTACGGATGCCAGAGCCATCATTTGACGGAATCTACTCGCCTCGTGCTCGTTCCTCCCCCCCTCAGCCTCCACCAAACGACATCCGCGATGTCTTCCGCGACTTCGACGACGCGGCTGTCTACGCCCAGGCGGTGGCTGAGGCATTTGCCGCCTCCGCCAAGAACTTTGTCGTCGACTTTGGTGATACCACGGCCCGCGTGGCCCATGATCTGTCGGAGTTGCAGATCATCCAGCTGCTCGCCGAGGGCGACGGTGCTGTTGGCAATTCTGGGCCCCATCAACCCCGTCGTCCATCCGCCCCCGTCCGCTGGATCAACGTCTGGAATCCCAGCACCCAGCAGGGCATCGTCGAGGCCATTGGCCGCCACTACCACTTTTCCCGCCGGCTGACCATGAGCATTTGGGCCTGGGACCAAGTCAAGGCGAAACTGCTCGAGGCCAAGCCCGCCGACGGCCTTTGGCGACGTCCTTCGCCCACGCAGACTGTTCCAGCACCACCTCCACCCCCGCAGCAGTCAGTAGTTGACATAGAAACAGGTGCCGTGGCTGCCGCTATGGCCTCTGCGGCGTCCGGTGTTGACGCCGACGGCAAGTTTGGTGATTCAGTTGTTGCCGCGCCGGAAAGCCCTCCTGCCGGAGGTGCTGCTCGGGCGTCCGCGGCCGGAGATGCCCTCGACGCCATGGTTTCCAGCAACAAGGCCGTCTTTCAGATCATGCAGAACAGCCTCAACTACACCAGCATTGACCAAGAGCAGCATTGTATGTTGTGCCGACAGCCCTCTGCCGTTGCCATGACAATTATTCAAAGAAAAAATGAATAAACGAATCCTATAGATACTGACTCCCAGCTATAAGTCATCTGCATCGGAGCCAACTGGCTGCACCGACGACCCAAGGGCCAATCGAAACCGCACACCAGCTTGGTACCGCCAAAGCACTGGTCTTGGTTTGTCCTATGTGACGATCGTACGTTCAATGCACATCTCTATGACCTCCCACATGTGTCTTTCTTCTCTCTAACATGGGTAGATACGGTCATCTGCTTCCACGAGGCGGCATACTACGAGAAGCCGCCCAAATTTGCCGACAGGAGGGCGTGGGAGACTGAAGAGCTTGGGCACATGCGCTCCAACACGCTCAAGGTCTTCCGCCAGCTGTCGAAATGGGGCCTCGAGGAGGACCAGCACAAGTTCTCGCAACTCACCTCGGTCCGCCAGCCAGGGCGGCGCGGTCCACGGCCAGATAACGTGACGACCCAGGGTGTGGAGGGCGCCAGCAACCTGTTCTACTACCTCTTTGAAGACTACACCGCTGCCTTTGATGTTCTCAACACCTCCAAGGCGGCCCTCGACGAGATTGTACGTTCTCCCAATTAGCACGCGTCCTCCTGTCACCGCAATACTTTGGTTGCTAACCGCTCACAGAGCAGCATTGTTCTTCGAACAGCGGTATGGCACAGTCGAGTCGAATGCTACGTGCATCTCTAGAATAAGAAAAAAGAGGAAGAAAAACCTCCACACACGAATACTAACAAGTTATGTAGGACTGGAAAAACAGGGACGACACATCCAATGTGATTCCCAGATTGTACAAACTCAACAAGGAGATGCACCAGCTGCAGCATCTTTTTTCCAACTACAATACTCTGATCGACCGCCTCCTCAGCCGCAACGGCAATGAACCAGACGCCAGCAGCGGCTCGATCTACAACAACGGAGAGTCAGCGACAAGCCCAGGCCCAGGTACTGAAGGCGGTGGCCGACCCCGTCTTCTCTCCCCAAAAGCCGTCAACCGGTTTCGGCGCCTCCAAGTCCAACTCCAGTCCCTCATGCTTGACGCCATCCAGGACTGCCTGGACGAAAAGTCTTCGCTGCAGGACACGTACTTTCATCTCATCACCCAAAAGGACTCCCGATCCACCGAGCGCCTCACTCGCAGCGCCACATTGCTCGCCAAGCTCAGCGTCTTTTTCCTACCCATCTCCTTCATGACCAGCTACTTTTCCGTTCAGATCCCCGACCTCACCGACGGCTACACCGCTCGTACATACTGGGCCGCCTTTGCCGTCATTGCCAGCGTCTCGTTTCTGAGTCTCTTCTTCTTTAGCAAGGTTCTCATGCTTCTCAGCGAGAGCCTCGGCCACTGGGCCGACAGCGGCTCGCGCTGGGCCTGGGAGCATATCGGGCAGCGAAAGCGTAATAGCCACCGGACGTTACAGGGCGAGGAGGATACGTGACACCAAGCGCTCGGGCTCACACGAGCCAAGTTTTTGAAAGAAATACCAGCATTTATCATTCTTGAGGACGCATATGGGCTGTGCGCTTGTTGCTTGTCGATTCATGGCAATGAAACGGATGATGACTTATCTCGCGTCTGCAATTAACATGTGAATATGACCGCAATGGTTTTGAGGACAAGTGCTGACAGCAGGAGAAAAAACCAAAACCAACCAATGCAAGTAGCACACTTGGCACTCTCACTATGCATTTTTCTCACGTCCCGGACTCGTTCTCGAACTTTGCTACTGTTTCTTCGTGCTGACGATGTCAGCCCGTCCCCTTCTTTTCAGCCCTACAGCCCCAGTTTAGAGTGCTGACAACCAAAGTCCGTCAGCACGAACAAAATCAATAGTGCGATCGTGTTCCGAGGGAAAATATGAGAACCGGCAACAGTTCAACAGTTTGAAATCCGAAAATAAAGCAGAAAACAATATAATGCTCGCCGTGCGTCTCCTCACCCGCTTGGACAGGTCGGGAGTCAATATTTAATGGATATTTATGGAGCTGGCGACTGGCGCCAACAGTTTCCACAAACCTCATCGAGGTCCAGCATGGTACCACAAAACAATCCCTGCCGGCTGGTCGTGCAACAGGTGAGCCAAGCCAGGACCTTGCCAAAAGAACGACGAGAACGACCAGCCCTAGCGCCCAGCCGCACGCGTCTTAACACACCAATGGCATCCGATGCAGTGCGGCCGTCGACGAGTCGTCGTCCTCTGCCGTTTCCACCTTTTATTTTTACCCCTTCAAGTCTAGGTCATCTCCACCCGTACTTTTTTTGAGGATGTCTCATCCTCTTTCGTTTTCCCCGTATCGGTACCTTCTTTTATGAGCTGCAAGATGTCGCGAAGGCCCCTTTTCATCCCTTGGTCCATTTCCCATTTCATATTTCGTCTGTCGTTCCCTACCAGCATCGACTTCTCATTTTGTTCGGAGCAAGGCCCATCACGTCCCATAAAGCGGGAGCACAAAACGGTGGATAGACCCTTGGCATCGGAACCAATTCCACAAAAAAAACTCTTGAAATCCTTCCAACGTCGGGGCAAAGGCACTTTTTCACTGTACGACATGCCGTACAAAGACCTTTTAATAGTGACTGTCTCATATGCGGTACACTTGGCGAACTTGGCCGAAAATCAATCGCTCCAACACGGCATCCGCTGCAGTTTACTACGGGCCAAACAAAAGAGCAAAAAAAGCACAAGACCAGGTGAGAGTCGCACAGTCAAGACTGCCCTGCCAGCCTAGCCTGACCAGACGCCCTGCATCGGTGGCGCACCAACAAAAGGCCCTGGCAGTCATGCCTGCCTGTCACTGTGATTTGTGCCGAAGAACAGACACGGCCCTTTTGCCTCTTTGGTCGTTTTGTGGCGCCCAATTGATATGCCTTGTCCTCGCGTAACAACTGCCCTCGTGCTTCCCATCGGCGCAATTCCTCTGTAAAACAGAACAGCAGGAGACATGCTGGTGCTGTGCAGTTTCGTCCAGCCTTGTTTTGCTCACTTGGCTCGTCGTCTCTTGGAATATTTTGCATGTGCTTCGTGTAGCCTCAAGTTTCTGCAGAAGAATCGGGGCAAGAAGTTCGGTTGACTTTAGTGGACGTGATTCCACACTAACTCTTGGGTATTACAGCGCGTATTACAGTGCGCTTCAGCTCTTGGAGCCCTAAAGACACGAGAGTCCTGTTAAGGAAGGCGGCTGAAAAAAAGGGGGGGGGGTGTTTATATAAATCCCAAGTCTGTTCCTTGCTTTCACCGTTTTAACTTTTATGTTTCCTCTTTTTTCTCCAACAAAAAAGTCCTTATGGATACGACGATGCCCAGCACAGCGGTGTGAAGAGAACCTCTAGTCGAGTCTTGTATGCCGATTCTCATCTTGTGCATTGGCATTTCAATGTTGCGTTTGTACGATGGTTATTTATTTTCCCTTTAATTTTGTCGCTTAATTGTCGGCTGGCTTTGTCGCCTCAGACTTGCCCGTGGGGAAAGCTTGAAGCTGGAAGCTAAAAGCTAAAAGAGGCGTGCAAAGTGTCAAAACGGTGGCAATAAACGTGACAAAATAGTGGGGTCTTTACCGATTCCAAATTATGGGTTTTGGCGCTAGACTTGCGAAATCGAGGAAATACAGGTAGAGAAATGTCGGCGACGGCGGACGTAAACGCTAACACACAATAAGAAAAACGGTCGCTGAAACTTATCCTCTGTTTCTCCATTTGTTGCTCGGGCTTAAGTTGACTTTCCCCGATCCCGATAGGTAGCTAAACGATGAATTTGGAATTCCTGAAAACAACAAAGTACGAAAAAGAAAATATGGAGTAATACAACTGCATGTACGAAGAACCCAGACCTCGTACGTATTCCCTACGACGGCCAGACATCGGGGATACAACAGGGGTCTATCCACAAAATACGAGACCAGTCGAAAAGATACACAATGTCACTCTTCGACCTGGGAACGGAGGACCGGCCATGCACCTTGTTCCAGTACACATGTATTTCGTACTTCTGTAAGATACCTTTTCGGCGGCCCATCGTCGTAAGTCGCACACTCCGATGTTCCGCGCCCGACAGCGAAGCAACAATATTGCCCGGACAATTCGGGGATTTCGATGGATGCGGATCAAATAAACTGCAAACACAGGTACAGGAACACACACAAAGGGACGTGGTGCTGTCTTGTGCAAAAGACAGACATACAGAGCGTTCAGACTCTTACCAGAAGATGCCGTTGGGGCTTCTGGTAAGCAAGCAGTGACGGATGTTCTAACCCCGTAGTCCGGAGATAGCTTCATATTTGGGGTGTTTTTTTTTCACGTAAGGTTACTTATAACAAAAACGGTGAACGTCCTCGGACAAAACGGACAGAGCATCCTTACTCCTTCTCCGCACTCCGAATCCATACTCCGAATATGGCGACCACCGCTATTGTGTCCAACCGTTTTCTTGCCCAGACACCTTTCTCCTTCTGTCGTCGTCTTGTTCTCCGTCGATTTGGCGTCCACCGGCACATCCGACGGCCTGCATGGTCTTCATTCATGATAGAGGCACCTACCGTGGATGCCTGAACCTGCCGTCGAATCTACGAATCTGATGTCGTATTTGCAGCCACAATTCATCGCTTTCGGAGCACTCGGCCTTACTCTTAGTCGAGTGGTTCAATCATGCAGCATATTTCTTTTTGTTCGTCTTGTTCTCGTCGTTTCTTCTCGTGCCTCGTTGTCCTCTTTCCCCCAAAATTCTTCACGCTCTCGAACTGTGTCCATTAGGCATAACGCGCAGAGAGCCGGACTGCAGACGACTAACAGAACGCCGACGGCGTTAGTCTTTCGCCCGTTGTCTCCACTTTGGACAGCGCGCTCGAAAATGCTCAAAAAAAAAGATGATCTGATGATCGCTCCCTTTCTGGACGTGCCATTCTGAGTCCTTTTCCTTTTCTTTTGTTTCTTTTCTTTTTTTGCTTTTGATTCGTTTCTTATTTCAGGTTCACTTTTACACTAACACTGTCGCAGTGTCGGTCTCTGGGGCTCGGACTCCGAGATTTTCTCTGCTTTTGTCATAGGAAAAGTATAAACAGGTAAATGGCAGACGAGCGAAGCAGGCACAAAAGACTGGCGAGAAATTGCCCCGAGTTCGGTGTCCGTTAGGGTGTCTGGGTGTGTCCGTCCGAACGCGTCGGACTTGTGTCTTGTTGTGAATTGGAAACTGGGGTTTGCAACCCCCGTGGGCCCATTCGGTCCAAAACACTCCCAGTCAAGATAACCGTTGAACGGTTGAACAGTGTAAACGTTTTTGTCCATGTGTCGATGTAACCCTTTGACACATCTTAGCGCCTAAATGTATTAACGGTGAACGCCTAATACCGGGACGCACCATAGAAATCAGAATAAGACGGCTGCCGTGAGAATGTGGAAACGTCAGAAGCTTTTTTGTAGAAGCCTTGTTATTATGGGGAACCTCTCCCCCAGATTTTTGTCATGAAGTCAAGACTGTCTTCGTTGGAGGGATTTGAACGGACAATCCATAAACTCAAATCACATGAAGCCTCGACGAGCTCTGGGTCTTACATGGCTACCACAGTTGGCAGCCATCACACGAATGTATGAGGAAACCTGATCAACAGCACGCAACGGAAATGCTTACCTACACACAATTGAATATTCATGTTAAAAGTTTTCAAAAAGCCGCTCAATTCTGCTCGGACATTTGACCCAAAAGGCAAACGAGGGTCAGAGAGACTGGGTATATCGAATGGTTACACTCGAGACACAAACAAAAACAAGAAAACAGAGACACGCCGGCGATGCATTTCGTGTCTCTGTTTCTCTTGCGAGAGAATATTTTAACACATCGACAGGACATTTGAAGACTACAGAGTAGCTCAAAAAAGAGCACAGGCAACCTGCCCAACGACTGCCACGTCTCGCGCGACGGTCGTATCACCGGTTTTTTGTCAAAAGCCGGAGTTGCAGAGAGAGGATAATCGACAAAGGCTAATCTTTCCCTGGAATCCAACGTATATGGGCCCCGGACGATCGAAGCTCTCTTGTCACCCGCGCATTCGGTCTCCAAGAATTCCCCGAGCTCGCTTGTTCTCTGATCCCGCTCCTTTGTTCCTCCTGGATTTCACAAGTTTGTTTTACAACTCCTTCTGATCCTGAAGCATCTGCTGCATAACCTGTAAAGTAAAAGGGAAGACGCCTAGAACCACAATGTAGAGTGTGCCGTGCCCGTAATCCTTCCAACTTTGCAGACGCTATATTCTTGGCCCCCAAGTCACCAGAGCTGGTGGGTTACTCGCCAGCATATATAGATTTTGGGCCTGTAATTAGGCCCAGCCGGGCCATACCCTCGAATCATCCAAGGATCGCCCTGCGCCCGTTTTAATTTGCGAGAAGGATCCTTTGCAAGGAAGCCGGGAAATCAACAGCGAGAATAGAAAGGGTGATCCTACTCTGAGGGCAACATGCCAGAAAGCTGCTATGAAAACAAAAGAGACGGACCCCTTTTCATGCCCAAGGGAGCCAGGCAACTTTGGGGGCGACGACTTCATCGTGTAAATAAATGCCAAGGCGATTGGGGGCCCTATTCACTTTTACAGATTTGTCGTAACCCAAGTCTCCGCTGGAGGGTCTGTTGTCCTTTCCGTGTTCTTCAATGTAGACCCCTCAACCCATCGCCGACCGCTCCGAACACGCCCCCTCCATTCTCGTGTGCCCCCCAAAAGAACAAACGATGGCACTGTGAATCCCGAGCCGTCTCAGTCGTAGCATCTATTCTTTTCTTGTTGGCTAGATGCTTTTATACGACAACCGAAACTGGGCTGAACTACAGAGTACTCCGTACATATACGTAAATGGGTGTAGTTTGTTATGTAGGACAGCAGCTACATCTGCACTTTCTGTATCTGCTGCTTCGTGGCCACCATCGTAATACAAGCCCATGTTGGGCCGTAGGGTCGACATTTATGCCTTTTATATAATTTTACTTTTGTATATTTATTTTTTATTTTTATTTCGGTCTTGTCTCTGCACGAGTCGGTTGGAGCAAGATAGAACCGTTTCGGGACAGCTTAGGCCAATAATCAGCTGTTGAGTCAAGAAAATGCACTTGTACGACGCACAAAACAATCAGAATATAAGTTGTCGTGTTTTGTAACTTAAAACCCGATAAAATAAATGACATAATGACAAAAGCAGAAAAAAGCAAACCCATCCGCGCGCCCCTAAAACCCCAAATTGTCTTGCCAGTTTGTATTCCCTTGCGGCCGTCCTCAATCGTGTAATGTAGGAGTGTGACGGATGGTAAAACAGAAGCACGGTTCTAAGGCTCATAGAAACGATATTTGTAGGAAGACACAGAGAAAAAACAGTAACGTAAACCAACCAAAAAAAAAACGTATATCCGTGCCAAAATAAAACCAAAAACAAAAGTTGATAAAAAATAAAGAAAATCGTGCATAAAGTCATCGAAACCCAAGACTCTCAATAAAAACCCAAGGACAAGAGAGTGTATATAAATAAGGCAAACCCGCAGAAACAGAGTATCATGACAATAAGACAAGGCCAAAAAAACGCAGGAGAAAAGAGAACCCGTGAGGAGTGAGAAGAGAAGGAGTCGCACGTGAAAATATGTAAAGGAGACCAGCCCGTTTAGATTTCTTGTGTATTTCTTTGTTCTTTATCCTCCCGTAGGAGCTGCCCATGTATTTTGTGTTTATGGGTTTGCGTTTGTTTGCTGTACAATAGACAGAACACCATGCACGCTTTACACAACCAGGCTGGGCGAAGCCATGGACAGAGGCGTCGTCGGGTATTCGTAACCTGCGTCAGAGCAGGTGGTCGAGTGGTCGTACGAGCTCGACAGTGGAGGGGTCTGAAAAGCCAATCCA